>OZ024890.1:51662340-52282340 GCA_964017195.1 Siderastrea radians | reverse complement strand
TTCCCTTGCTTCCTCCATGATTTGCACCCGTATCTCTACCCACTCTATAAGGGATTCAAAGCTGTCTTCCAGAGAATGATCGATAAGCCAATGTTTGTACGCCTGTACATCCTCCTCCGAAAGCTTCTCCTTTGCTGTGAGATTCAGATTGTGTCCTTGAAGTTCTTGACCTGGACCACAGTCTTTCAGTGCTATCCAAACTCTTTCGAGTATACCTTGAAAGTTCTCCATATCTTCCAGATGTTGGGGTCGAACTTTCTGCCATCCACACAGAGCAGTCAGGTGTTTAATCTGCAAACGTCTCTCTCCTCCATACTTCTTTTCAAGCTTTTCCTTTGCTCTTTCGTAAGCATTTATAGAGTATCCAAGGTCTTTAACCAATGTCAGGGCCTTTCCAGTCAAAATGCTTTGAAGTCGTAACACTTTTTCGCCAACAGGAATATCCATTCCATCAACAATAGACATAAAGGCTGCCCTCCAAGGCTCGTAGTCAGCTTTATCTTCTCCAGAAAACTTGGGAAGATCAACACCTTTCAACTTGACGGGTAAGCTCCTTTGTACCAGTCTTCCATGGTACTGGCCAGGCCCATAAGCATTCTTCTCATACTCTAAATCAGGGGAACGGGAGATGCCCAGTGAAATGTCATCCTTATTGCGTAAGCCAGACTCTCGCTCTGCAGCATCTGCTCTCAGTTGATTCAGAGCAGCCACCTTTCGTGCTTCCTCAGCCCGCTGTTTGGCTAGTTGAACTTCGGCGGTGATTCTTTCTAGCTCTAATTCCTTCTGTTTTTGCTCTTCTTCCACTTGAGCAAGGCGTTCACTGGCCTGTTTTGCTTCCAGTTGCTTCTGTTTTACGTATGGCGATGCCAAGGAGACCATGGGGAGCCGCAGGCCTTAGCGACCAAAATATGGGGGAAAATTCATCCCCCATGTGACCAAAAGGCTATTGTTTAAATTCAGCGAGGCATAGACCGTTGACAGCTTGAAACCATGCTGAAAGTGAAATGTGAATCTCCATTTGTGACTGCCTATGAAGCTTAATACGACTTATTCTGTCAACGGGTCATTAGCAGACACTTAGCAGACGGGAAAAATAAAACTACAAAAGAGCCCGATACCATAAAAGTAGCATCAGAACTATTCCGCGAAAACTGTCCGCGAAAATCAACATTGCACTGAAATATTAAATTAGCGCATTAGGGAAACTTAACTTATCAAAAATGTGGTATACATGAGTTATACACATATCATCAAGCAAATTTATATACAGATTAAATTCATGTAAATTAGCAAGCCTTTACAATACTACGATCACGAAAACGGCAAAAAGAAAACTGATAAAAGCAGAGTTCATAGTTCATCCTTAAGTTTACTGAGGAATATTCTGAGATCTGGATAACGGACAACACATCTACTGCTAAGGCTCTCGAAACAATGGTTTTGCCGGACAAACTTACTCAACATATTTCGCAAAAGAAACCCTAATGAGTAGACATCAGATGCTGGCGACTGGTCATGTGTGCCTTCGATAAGCTCAGGGGCAATCGATGAGTGTTTACGCTTGTAAAGGGCTTTTTGAACATCCGACAGGTCATACCGTTTTGGGTTTGAGCGTAGTCTGCTTTTTCCAAAATCAATTATGATCGGTTTCCACTCCATGGATGTTCTGTGCATCAAGACATTGTTTTCCTTTATATCGTTGTGCAGCCAACCGGATTCGTGAACGTAAAGAATTGCATCGACAATTTGCTTGAACACTTTCCCCATATTGTCGAATTCGATAATCTGACGGTATATTGCCTTGTTTAGGGGAAAAGACTTATTTGCCTTACCATAAAATTGCGTTATCATTAAATACGGCTTTTCTTTTAAACAAACACCCAAAACGTAGGGCAAGTTTGGGTGATGATGATGCTGAAGCTCAGAAATAACTCCTGCCTCTTTCTTGACTTCGTAAATGTTATTCATTTTGAAGTCTTTCACAGCAACAGGAAAATTGCCATTAAAGTACATTAGCCGAGTTACGCCATATGTTCCTTCCCCCAGCACGACTTCTCTGTCATCAACGGGAGACAACATAGAACGGTCCAATTCCGGGACTGTTGTCTTCGGTTGGTGGTTGGCTACAAATGCAGTTTTTTCTCTCGGTAGTAAAGCCGATCGCAAATTCGGAGTTAAAAAAGTAGACCGTCGATTCCTAGTTGCCATTTTGACAATGGTGTGGGCTCTGGAACAAGGGGCGGCTTTTGGTACTGGTTGTGGTCTTACCAAAGCGGGAGCCAATTCTTTCACCTGGGAACTCTCCTCTTCTTGTTTTTGCCTGAGTTTTCTTCTCTTTTTATACTTCTTTTTGTCCTCTTTAGAGTACCTTTCTCTTTTCATACCTTGTTTCTTAGTGTGATCCATTCTTCTTTTCTCAAAGTTAGAAATTGCTATTGTCGTGAAGCGTTTATACGTTCACAATTCTTGTTTTGTTTTATTTTTAGTAGTTTATCAAAGTAAGCCATTGTTTCGCAACCGCTGATAAAGATTTGTAGAATGTCACAGGAAACATTGTGACACGCAATGAATGAACCGAACTGACCACAACGGACTTACGTATCTGGCTGTGGATATCCTTCACTAATTAACGTAGCATTTTTGCAATCTTAAGTTAGCTACGGTAGATCCCTGGGGATCGTAGGACGGAATGTGTAACGTTGAATTGTGAAGAATAAAAACAAGCAACATTGTTGAACTAGCGCAAGTGAGAAATTCTGCGAAAGCTTTAAAAATTACGAACACCTAAAAGTCCAGGACTGATTGAAATAATTTCAACAGAAAAACACTTATCACAGCATCTTATCTTAATTTCAATTAACTATGCATGACTTCACCGGCACGAGTTAAAAGTTTCGCAGCCATGGTACTTCCGTTGTTATTGTCTAGCCTACACATTGGGTAGCACACACGCCTTTTTTGTCCCCTACAACACGCACTTTTCAGATCAAGAATATGGCACACCGATTTAATTGCGATGTTAAGTGCCCATCGTGCCACCGCTGTTTCAAATCTTCTAGGACAACTTTAAATCACGGTGTAACAAAACACGGACTGAGCCTCGATGTAAATCGACTGAATTTTCTTGACAGTACGGGAGCGACAGTCTCGTTGCCCGAACCGAAAAAGATTGGGCCCTCGAGGCTTGAAGCGTACAATTCCTGGGTGGTTTCCTTGACAGAGCGCATTGGAGAAGCTCTTCATCCTGCTTTGCCAGGTAAGCTCCTTTAGTATAGTAACTTATGTACTCTAAAATTAACTATGGTAGAAAATTCAATGCCACATCGCGTTTTCCGCCCGGTTGCGTCCGGCCTGCGCGCAGATGTTTCCTTTTTCTTAAGCTTCACACGAGACGTCTGCGCGCGGGCCCTAAAATCACACACACAAAACAATCGAAGTAAAAATGAAAAAACGAAAAAATGGCGTTAATAGAAGTTTGCAGCTAAGCCATGGTAAAGTTATGCTGTTGCAACGCTCCTGTAACCCATTGCAATGTTTTATACAGCAGGATCCACTTGTGTCATTTAAAAGTTTTACGCGTATCAGTTTCAACCTTCGCTATCCCATCCCCTCCCCCCCCCATAAAATTTTTCCTTTTTCTATTCTACTTGGTGTGTTCGCATTAAGTTAACAATGCCAAATCATAAAGGACAATTAAGCACAACCAACAACGGAACCGAAAATACAACTTGACTTTATTGTGTCTATTGCATAGATATATTCCATCCAGGGAAAAGCTGTCTTGACCTGACAAAAAATATGATTGTCACGATTCTTGACATCTAAGTAAAATTTAAAAATTAAAATACATAATTCTAATCGATTTCCTTACTTGAACTATGACAAATAAATTCTTACCTTCTATTTAAAGGAGGCATCTTTCTCTGGTAGAAGAATCGACGAATGCACAACCCCGGGCAGATCTTTACTAATAATGTATGCCCCACAGTTCGGGGTTATAAAATGACCAGTGACCACCCACCCCTCCCTCCGAAGGGGTGAGGGGCACGCATTAAATTTTCTGATTTTATTTATCTTTATTGATGATTACCTTGTCATTACTACTTTTGTCACTATAGTGCTAGTGAAAACAAAATGGGAGATGAAAGTGCCACATGAAAATAAGGAATACTCCGAATGCAATCATACTCAAAATTCATTTTATTCTCTCCATCCCTAGGTAAATGGATCCGTATAGAGGATGCATTTTGCCCCACCGATTTATTTGAACATCTTCTCCACGAGCTGTACGAACAGTACGGAGAATTTGGACCATATTCCGTTTCTTTCCAGCCCCATAGGAAACTTCCATATAGGTCGAGTACAACGAAGATATCCTACAAAATGTATGACATGCGATGGATGGAGAGAATTTTGAATCAACAGAAAGAAATTCCTTTAAAAACGGAGGAAACGTATTCTGGTCACGAAAGTTTTAAAAGAGGTGGCACTATGGAGGAGCGGAAGGCTATGGCACGATCAGCGGGCTTAGCTGGTTTCCTAAGCAGCCTACAGAAGCGTCCAACCTCCGTTAGCAAGGTCGTGTGCAAGGAAAAGGAGGGACGGGCAACCCGCGAGTTGGAGTTGATTTGGTGGCCAAATCTTTTGAAAGGTTCCGGATGCGGAAAGTTTTTTATGTACGCTTTTATGTACAAAAGACCACTTTGTAACATTCCCTTTAACAAAAGAAGAAAGAACATAAATCCGGTTTTATGCGTACATTGAGTTCCCTGACTCCATAGAAAGTTTCTAGAAAGCTATGATGTTGGCACATCCATCCAATAACACTGTGTAGGGTTATAGTTTGTTTCGGCCGGGACAAACCTTGGTGGGGGCGAGGGGTAATTCTCTTTACAAGTTTGTTGTTCTGGATAGCAGAATTTAAAGACAACGTCAATTGTCATTTAGGAAAGGTCGGACGATCACCGCCTAAAAAAAAAAGCCTGTAAAGTCTCCTGTTTCATCCTGTTTCAAAAGAAAATTAAAAAAAAACAAATAAAAAAAGGCAAAAGTTAGAAAAATTAAACAAATTAAACAATTAAATCCTCCTCACGGCTGCGTAGTTGATACGTATTTTAAAGTGAAAGTAGGTTTTATGCAGTAAATATTCATACACTAAGCGAAGGCGACTCACCCGATCGCTTGCCCTAACCAGGCGACACACCCAGACAAGCACGTGCACATAAAACTTTGGTCGTGGTCAAATCACCTACATTTCTTAAGAAAGACTTCAGTTAAATGAGTTGCAACGTCTAGTTGAAACAAGCCCCACCCCATGAAAAATTAAATTCGACAGAACGTTTTCCATACCCTTTTTTGAGGCTTTTTTTCTTTCTTTTTTTTACAGAAAGATCCATTTAATATACACAGTTAACAAAGTTTCCTTGCACTAAGGGAAGGCAACTCACCCGATCGCTCACTTTTAATCAGGCGACACACCCAACATAAAAGTACGCGCAGGAAACTCTGAACTATATACATTTCGTGAATCCGATCTGCAATGAATTACGACTCTGTTACTCAGTAAAATGATAACAAAGACCATTCGCGCAATGGCATATATTTTGGAAGAAGTAGGAACCCTGAGGAGACGCAACTGAAACGCCAAAAATTCACTGAGTCAATCACAGCTTTGCAAACTAAAGGTATAACCAAGTATCTTGATTCCCATGTGGAGAAAACAACTTCAGAAAAGAAGTAGCAGCTATGGAGGAACTTAAGAATTAAGCCCCTACCTTTCTGCGAGTAAACTTCGAAGTACACGCATGAAGAAAGTACATAACCACGTGATCTCATCGATTTAAGGGGAGTAGCAAGAAGACCGGAACCTCGGGATCTACTCTCGGGAACGCCATCATAATGGAACCACTGTGATCGGAATCTGAAACAGCCATTGTAGTGCGAACCATTCCAAAACGTACATCCACCCAGCTGGTACTGTTTGTTTTGCAGAAGTAAGGTGTCTGGTAGTTGATGAGGCTCGGTAATTAGGCCGTTGGAAGCGAAGTAGTGCAACGAAATTGGTAAAGCAAATGGCATTTCAGGAACGAATGTTCTTTGGTTGAAGGTACGTACTCCATTACAAACAAATGGCTGGTACATATGGCCAGACGAGATGTCGATGCGCGGCGGTCCGAGAATCGCATCGGCGTTCGGAGGTGGTGGTATAACGAACTGTTTTCCGCACTGGGTAGAAGCCGGCAGTTGCCATTCCCTCATAGCTGCCTCGATGTAAGTTTCCGTCACTTGCTGGGAGGAAATTTCTGTCAGATTGATCCCAGTTGGAGTCAGAAGGTCCTCCTTTTTAGGGCATTGCTGTGATGAGCATGTTGACTTGGCTGCACTTTTGAGCATCGATGCACATCGTTGCCAGAAAAGATCAAATTCATTTCCCCAGACATCAACGGTGCCACTAGCTCCACTGAAGTCGAACTGTGGGAAAGGGCGCAACCATTCTACCTTACCCCGAGAAAACTCATGCTGGTCGAACAACCGTTCTATAGATACCAAATCCTTGGCCCATGATTCCGACACCGAAGTCACCGAAGTCTGCGGAACGTCTTTCAGCCGAAGGTACACAATGGTAAGGAAGTTGTCAACTGGACAAGTGTTGGTAAGCGTCACGCTGCCGAATGTACCACCCCACCCAGGAACACGTGGAACACGGATGGGACTTTGAGCAGGTAGTTGCACGAATTTTCTTACTACTGTTGACCCTTGCATCACTGTCCCTTTCAAATTCAACGCACGCTTCACTGGAGGAGTGGTAGATGGCTTCGGGATCTTTCTGGGAGGCTCGGGAGTTTTAAATGGCTTGGGACTTGAATCTTCCTTTTCGGCCAAAGTAAACTGCTCTTCCCACTTCTGGTGATTGTACTCATAGGACGGCTGGGTATGAGGCGCAACAATACAGTACTTCGTGTCCGGCGTCTGCTCAAACTCGAAATGGTCGGGCCCCAGCATCATGTCCAGCAGGTCGTTCATTTTCTGAATCCATTTCCTATCCTCATCGGTCCAGTCCACGCTTTTCTTCCTCCAGCCACAACCGCGGTAATAGAAATGTCTTCCTATGTAATGACACATGAGCAAGAACATTTTTACAAGAACATTTTTTTAAATTTGATTTTAATAAAAAATGTGACATGTCTACGAAACAAAAATTGTGGATGAGGCTTTATTGATTGTTCATTCAGCTGAGAAAATAGCGAGGTTGCACACACTGTTTTGTTTAAAAAGGAAACAAAAATTCTAACACCACTGAAACAGTAGAAAACATGTGAATAACTTACAGACTACTGTGGATTGAATGCACAAACAATAGGTATGAAAACGAAATGATGGGAGAGTACCAAGCACACGCATGCACACTACACGACTGGACACAATGAAACTACTCAGTCACCTACCTGATACCATACTTTCTTTAGCTTGCTGGAAGGAGTATCTAACTGAGAGAAGTCGTTCAGAATAGCTGTGAACCAAGATATCTTCCACTGTGAACAAAAAAAAAGGTATGCAGTGATGTTTTAATATTGATGACACTTGCAAGGCAACAAAAGCCCGCCGTTAGCTAGTGCCTTGTGTGTATTTTTTACAATGATTCATGGAGAGAAAACTTTTGGCAACTTAAAATGCATATGATAATGGCTGTAGGAGAAGTGAAATATTGGTACCTAACATACTGATAAGCAGTTGTTATCCCATTGGAAAATTGTACCAATGTAAGCTATGATCTTGGGAAATGCTGTACTGCATCAAAGGGGAGGAGGACGTGTATGTACATTTTGTTATTCACACAGACATGTAAAGTGTAAAGGCTACCCTTATCCACTTACATGAGGATGCTGGAACTAGACAGTCATGATTTGTTGCTCTTGAGTAAAGTTGTCTTTGGAGCTTATGTGCTGCTTCGAAGCCTTGATTGGAATACCGAGACATCGATCTGAAGCGGCGCATAAGCATCGGTGCATGTTCTGTGGTCAGATGACCGTAATCCGCAGTTCCTAGAGAAACTCCAAAGATGTGCCTGAGGACAATTCCCCAGTGCTTACACTAAAAAAAGATACAATTCAAAGTCAGTTCATTTAATTCAAAATGATCAAAAGGTAAGCACGTAGGCAAATACATTAGGTAAGAAGAAGGGTACAAAGAAAAGGAAGAAAAGGTAGGGAGAGAGGAAGAGGAAGGGAAGGAAGGAATAATGGCACTATACTCGGCTGCATAACATTAACTTTAGTTTTAAACCTTTACCTCAACATCAAAAATATCAATTTCCAGGTCTTCATTTTCATCAAACTGTCGGTCACGCATAACAAGGGAAATTTCCTTCCATTGCTTGGCCATCTGTAGCAATAATGAAAAAGCTCACATTCAGTTTGATGGGTTTTTAAGAATATTCCTTATTTTTGTTAGCATAATCAGATTCCCCCCACCCACCCTCTCCTACCAGTGCACAATTGCATATTATTTAAGTTTGTTTGAACAGGGCTTTTAACATTATATTCTAAATCTTGGCTGTTTGAATTGGAGCTTATAATTATGTTAAAGAACAGCTTTTCTCACATACCAATGTCATAAGCTCAATGTGTATTTCGGCTGCAAAGCTGCAAAGTCTGTCATCCTTCAATTTGCTTCCTTCACAGTCAGTTAACATGATTGTCATCTATTGCTTGCTCCTTTTGTTGCCAAAATAATTCTTGGGCAGCAATATGTTGGCCAAAAGCATCTGCGAAGATTCAGCAATTACCAGTGTTGCCTGAGGTTAATTAAACTTATATAAATGAAGCAGTGAGTACATAACATACTTGAGTACGAACAATCTCCTTGATAATATTGCTGTATTTTATTTGTTTTATTGTAACATTTAAAAGTATAATATAATTCCTATTGTTTTAATCCAAATACTTCATAATTTAGCCATAGTTTCAGAAGAAAGGGACATTAGAAAAGAATAATACATTAGTATTAAAAATTAGTTAACTATAAAATGATTTTCTAATAAATTATGATTATTTATTGCCATTATTACAAATTATTAGAGAAAGTTCTTTTCATTTATTTTACTGACCTGATCTGTTGAAGGTGACTTTAGTTTGGTGTGTTCCATAATCCCGGTCAAAAGAACCATGAGAGAGCATGTCATGAAAAAACTGCAATTCAGACATTATAAAAATTAACCTTTTTGTCAAATATACAGAATGCATTGCTCATCAATAGCTTGATGGTATAAAGAATTAATCAATATAATTCTAACAATTTGCAATACAAGAAATACAGTAGATTTCAAAGTACAGCTTTAGGAACTATACATTGAATGAATGATCAACATCTGGCTTATTGAGCGAGTACTGGGTGGTGATAGCAGGGAAACATGTCTTCAGAAATCAACGGCATCATAGATTCCAATAATGGGAAAGACATTAACAATAAAGGGGTGTCTGGAAAAAATCCCCGAGTGACTTCTGATAAACTACTGGACTCTCCTTCCATAATTTCCTTGTACATGCTTGTGAATCAACGGGAGCATCTGACTAGATCATTGGTCACTTAGGGTTTATTCCATTGTCACACACCTCCAAATAATATACAGATATAAGGTACCTTCTGGGCTTCAACACAAAAAGATAGTTCGTTCAGAAGAAAATTCTCTGCTACTTCACGATCGCCATAGTACTCCTTGACTTTAGTATATGGTAGTCCAGCTCTCACAATATCTTCAATATTGTGAAGGAATTTTCTCTCAGTTGGACCTGTAAGCAACAACAATAACAGCCATTATTTTCCAGCATTCCTTACAACAAAACATTGCATTCATTTGGTAACTTTTTTTTTTCATCATGATCAATTCAAATTCAGGAGTACTGGCTGTCTAGAAATTATGAACATTCTGGGCTTGTGGAGCCAGAAAATATAGTTAAATAAGCAGAAAATAATAAATTATAATAAGTAATTACAAGATGGCCCAATTAAGACAGCAAGCAAACACACACAAAAACAAGAAAAGCATTTAAGTACTCACAAGTCTTTGAAAAGTGTCAGGGTAGAATGTAAGAAAAAATAACCAAAAAAAACAAAAGAAAGAAAACAAAAACATACAACTGCTGAAGTTCATTGTTTTGCATGAGTAAAAAAGTGTCTTGAGTCGAGTTCTTTTTTTATTTGGTCAAAAATATTGTTTTGCAGACTTTTCAGAAGATGCTGCCTCCAAATATAAGTACAAACCACCCTTAAAGTTTACAGATCAACTCGGTTAATCACCAGAGATTGAGCTGACTTTCACATTGCTTCTGTCAATGCATGTTTCTTGCCCTTTCCTCTCCTTTATCTTAACATAGTTGTCTTTAAAGGTCCCTGGACCAAGTTCAGACAATTTGTTATTCAGCTCCTTTAATGCACCACACTGGTAAGACATCAATCCAACAGAGCCAATGACTTGCTCGGTGTTGCGCATCTCACAGTGTAGTGCACAAAGGTTGATGTGGCTGATTTCCTCCTCCAACAGAAAATCAAGGTCATCACGAATACCCTTCCAACTGAGAATAAAGCAATTTATAAGTTTTTTTTTTTTTGACAAGATTGTAATTAGTGCTCATGTACAGTTGCTTCTTACACAACCACCTTCTGGCACCAGTTGGACATCTGATTAACCTCAACTAAAAGCTGTAAAACCCATAAAGATAATATCAATTTTAAGTAATTATTGCAATGCTACTTACTTTCCAATGTTTCCTTTACTTTCCTGGAAGCATGTTACACACGTCTCGTGTGGATCAGAATGAGGGCATCTGCATCTCTAAATGCAGTAAGTGTAAAAAACCAGAAAGGTGTGTCAAAAGTTTAATCACACATTAAATAATAAATTGTAGGATTTACATACAGAGAGACAACCGATGTATAAACCTATGAATCTTAAGTTTTTAAAGACAGCAAGCAAGGAACACGAACTGGTATGCCATGTGTATGTGTGACCAGCAGTGGTAAATACTCAATTAAATGCTTTAAAATGGTTAATGAGCACACACTTATTTTTTAAAAAAGTATTTCCTTAAACAAATATATACATGCAACATGGAATTCAGTCACTAACATATTTAATTTGAAATACCAGTATAAGTTGATATACAGTGTTGTGACATATTTGCAAAAAATATATTTTTAATAATTACCCTTATGGCTGTACAGAATAAGCAAAATTCACAGTCATATCTTTTTCCTCCTAGCTTAAAGTCCGCATTGTCCTTTTTAACAGTTAGAAGGAGAAGGGACTTGTAGTCCAAGGTAACTGTAAGACAAAACAGAGAAATTTAATTGAAGACTAGGCATTTTTCCAGTCAAAAAATTATACAGTCAAACCAGTATAATTTTCAAAAAATGGTGACCCTCTTAGAGGTCAGTTGCTAAGCTGGTCACAGAAGCGTTTCTCTTAAATTAATATGTCACCAGTTTTATAGGCCCCAACCAGATGTTTTCATGGCCTGTTCACCTCAGTCAGTATTTAATGGTGAAGCTTTGTAAAGATCAAGGGACTAGGTGCCATGAACCAGTGCACTAAATACATGTACACTGTACATGGTTGTTATTTCTTCTTAGTTTTGGCACAAAAAGAGATAGAAATTTCTTTTTTGGGGTTGGTCATGGTAATTCAATGTAAAGGACTTCTCCATGTCACCATATTGTTTTCTAAATGTTTTTTTTTTGCTGGCTAACCTGTATTTAAATGGTCAACCAGTTTACCCAATTAAGCAGCCAGTTGGCATGGGCCATAACCCAAAGGTGATCACACTACTCAAAACAGGTTCAGCTGACTCCATGCATAAAATACACCATCCAGGAAGAATTAAAGCATGTGTTTTTCAAATTAAGATTTGACTTGAGAGTAAACCACATATACTTGCGGTGACCATGTTGTTTTTGTCACTGATGCAATGCACATTAGTCAATATTTTAATTTATCCATCACCTGTGAATTTGAATTTGTACAACTTCCCATCAACTATAAGTCCATGGTTTTTGAGAGCGGCCTTCTGCCTGTTCAAATCGACCATCAGGCGACGGATGTTATTCCTTAAAAATCAATAATAAATTCCATAACGGTTAATATACCTGGTATCATGTAGCTGGTCATTTTCAATTATTTGCAGGGTGATTTGCTCTGGCATGTTTATTTATCTACATGTCCACTATAAACAGGGCACTCATTAAAAGAACTTTTGATAGAATTTGCTTAAAATTGTGTCACAAGTTTCTCAGTTCTCAAGTGGTGTACTACACTTATTTCCTTGCATGTCTTGAGTGTTTCAGCATGAACTTGCTGTTAGTAAACAAAATTAAAAATATTAAGAAATCAAGCCACTGCAATTCTTGTATTAATAGAATTAGCGATATTTATTTATGTATTGTAAACGAACATACTGTAAACTGCATATTTTGCAAAAACTTGTAGGCTCTTTCGATATATTAGATAAATACTCTGTGTGCTACTGAACTATTTTCTGTTTTATACCTGTCCTCTTTGCAGTTGGCAATGGCTAGCGGATATACTGATTTGGAGCTCTGTTCTGGAAGGTTTGAGTTTCCAATGGGAACTACACCTGCCATGACTTGGTCCTTTCCTAGAAAAATATAATTTGTAATAATAATTCATCAACAACCATTAAAGTCTCTTAACATACTAAAGTAACAGACTGTATAAAACTAAATAGCATTGCATCAGTAGCTCGTCAACAGTTGTTTGAATAGGGAGCAAAAAACTGTCAAACATTACTGTTTTTTCAAATATAATTATGGTGTTGTTGCTAATAAACTGCAACCAATGAATCGATGTAATCTTTTAATCTGTTAAAATTATAATAACATTGCCCTTTCCATGTGATTACCAGAAAAGCATTATATACACACCCCAAAATGGCCTGCCATCAAGTTTGATGTTCATCTCCATAAGGTCCTTGTCTGCTTTGTGAAGACGCTGTTCTCTGATGATCCATGTTACCACTGAGGACAGATCTACTTGGCTGCCAGTCAAAGGGGCAGTTAAATTACACACACCAAATGTGTTCTTGATGATCTTGAAAATCACCCTCCGGACAGCCTTAATCTTATTTTTTGACAGCAGCAAAGAAGCATCATCATTTTTCTACAAAACAACAATTAAAACATAAGAGACAGCCTCTTTAATTTCTAGGTGAAGGTCCAACTACATTTCAGCTTAATATAATTTTAATTGATAAATAGACAATTGTTCACTTGGAAAATAAAAACTGTACAAACAGAACGTTTAACAAAGAAAAACTAATTTTTTAACAGGTTAATTATAAATAGGTTGTTAACAATATGGTTGGAATATACTATAAAGCAGCTAAGATTGCATCAAAAAGCTTGACAAAAAGACAAAATTATAATTTAATTACCTTTGTATCACCAAGCTTGGTCAGGTTCAGGAGCAACTGCCAGGCACCATCAGGCAAACGAGCACTTATTTTGAAGTACAGCAAAACCCAATCGGGTACTGCCATGGACTGCATAAAAGAGTGGAAGGTGTCATCTGAGAGGATAACCCTTACAGCCTTTTTAACTCCTTTTTCCTCGGCATTTAAATCCAGTATTTGGCGAAGGAGGTCCCTTGCTTCCGGTTTCTTCTCGCAACATGCGAGATGTCCCAAAATGGATGCCAAGCTTTCGCGATGTCTCTCGGCTACGTCCTCGAGCTCTTTAAAAACGCTACTCGCTTTGACATTCATTCTCCTTTTTCTTGCCACTGGTGTAAGGAGGTCGCTCTCTGAGATTTCCTTTAAAGTTGCTCGGCCATCATGAGGTCGAGTATCCGTCGCCCTAAAGGAACTCGGCTTGGCCAACTCGCCGCGAAGTTCAGCTTCAAGGGTTTGAATTTTTTTGCGATAGTCGTCCAAGTTCCTTTGCAAATTATGAATGAATTTTTCCTGCTGAACAAGTTGCTCTTTCAATGCCAAAAATGTTGGACACTCCAGCGGTGTAGCTGAAATCACTCCAGCGCGCGCCTCATCGGATTTGGCGGGCATTTTGGAAGTTTTGGCGCGGACATCGTCAAGGCAGAATGTATTCAGCAATACACGAAAAAAATCAAACTCTTTGCTTACCTCCAAAGTGTTCTTATGATTAACCAAGCCAATATAAAAACCAAAAGATGTCACAAGGTAAACCTCCTGTTCTACGGTTAAATTTGCCTTGTACTTGCTTCTGAACCACACTGACGACGACAAAGGCTGGCCATCCTCGGTTGTCAGAAGAGAAGCTCGAACTTTTCTGACCTCTTCCGAGAAATTTTCAAATACCACTCGCTTCGAAAACTTCGACGGCTTTAGCAAAGGCAATTTTGAATAAAAAATGTACCAATGCTTTTCACGATCAAGACACAGAGAAAAAACTCGCAGATACTCCATTCGATGGTGTGATCTCGTGGCTATTGATCCGCAGAATAATTTGAAAAGACCGCGCTCGACTTTATTTACCTCGCCTCGTTGAGAAATTTACCACCGGAACTGTATCATCTCGATCTCGTCTGTAAAAACCCCGGTCGATGACAGCTGGTGACAACAAATCCTAACCCCAACTGACCCTTGCCAGACCGAAGGCTAAATAAAACAGGAAACCGAGCATAGCAACCGTCACTCAAGGTAGTTAGTTATATGACTTTGTGCGGCCCGTCATGTTATCATCATTTGCCTGTGACTTATTTGAAAGCATAACTGACTCTTTCTCTCCCTTGTCAAGTCTTTCTTGTACATGTTTTTCTGCATTCTCAATAATTTCGTCAACGGACGCCACAATTTCATCCGCTTCTTTGTCAAGTTTTTCAATAATTGTCTCTGCGTCTTCAATTTCGTTCAGTAGTTATAGAGTTGGCGGTTCGAGACCAGTTTTTTCAAAACTGGTCTTGAACAACGCCAACTCTATAACTACTCTTCCATCTGATGGTTATCTTCTGATGGGAAGGAGTCGAGCAGGCTCGGGAAGTCGTTAGGACGAAGTCCTGACGAGCGAGACTCCTTTGCGGGCTATTGTGGGTAGATATTCAATCTCGTAGAGATTGGATTGATCGTAGGGCACAATAGCCATATTGGTTCCTCACATCATGACTACACATCAGATGGCTCAATCAGATCACTCGATCACGTGATCACTTTATAAAAGGTTTCTATAGTATAGCTCAATCATTTGACCCATTTATCGCATTGGGGAACAAAAGCGGAGCTTTTGTGAGGCAGTGAATTGATCGCAAAGCGATCAAGAGGGGAAGTTTCTTTTTGCGATGCTGGTTCCATTTTATGGATAACTATATCATTTTTATTTCATGTGGAAACGAATGCATTTTTATATATGCTAGATCCATATTTTTTGCATTGGGGAACAAAAGCGGAGCTTTTGTGAGGCAGTGAATTGATCGCAAAGCGATCAAGAGGGGAAGTTTCTTTTTGCGATGCTGGTTCCATTTCATGTAAATCTATATGTTTTATGTCATGATGTATCAAACGCATTATTCCATCACGTGACGCCACACTGCAGGAAGTTTATAATTCTCGGAAAAGCAGGAAGTTTTTCTCAGAAACAAGTCTGGACATGTCTGGTGAAAACAGGAAGTTTACGATGAAATGGGACTTTCCCGATGAGTCATCAGATTGTCATGTAATATCAGATGAACTTGTATTTGAAGTAAAGTTTGTCAGTAAAGTTTGTCAGTAAAGTTTGTCAGTCAAGTTTGTAGTGAACAGAAAAGCAGACTGTGTTTGCGGAACTTGTATTTACATAAAAAAATATCTCATATAATAGTATAGAATGAATTGTAACAAGGAATTACATGATGAACTGAAAGAATCAGAAGCAGTTTGTCCTTTTTGTGACAAACAAATAGATTCTGCCAGAAAACCAAAAGATGATAAATGCTGTGATAATCAAGATGTTATAAACGAAAATGGATCTAGAGTTTGTCGATCATGTGGAGTCGTACACGGATATAATTTTGTGAAAGAATATGTTGATTTTTACAATAATAGACATAAATTTATAAGAAAATCTGTTTACTGTAGAAAATACCATATAAACAACATATTGCTTAAAATCCAAGAAAAATATAACATTAAAATATCAAACTGTCGGAAACATAAGATTGATGCTATATATGTCGAGATAGGTAAGGTTCTTAATGAAGTTAATGGTACAAGGAAAAGAATGATTAGCGTTAATTTTATTATGAGAAAGATATTCAAGATGATGGGAATACCTTACAAAAATATTCCAATAAGTAAATCGAAAAAAACATTAGCTTTTTACGATCAATACTGGGCTATTATCATGTCTCTTATTGGTGATAAAATAAAATCTATTATTGGATAAACATCTTATTATATTTCTTTTCAAAACGGTCAGTCAGGGAACACATGTCAATTATAATATCATCCAGAATCTTGACGTGATCAAGAAATTCTTTTTCATTATACTCAAGTCCTCTCATAAATGACCGTAAATCTGTTAAAACCTTTGCATAAGATGTATAGGCGAATTTACTCATTTCAATTTTTCTCTTGTAATTTTTGATCTCTGCATATGTTTTAAGCAAGAGACCAGTACCAGATATTGTCCCAAGAGGAATAGGGTTTAACGTGACTCCACCAACTACTGTTCCTGTTACTACCAATAAAACAGATCCGATGCTACATGCCATATCCATTTTCTTGAATAATTTAAATGATGCCTTGTGGAGCCAGTATTTCTTATGGTAGAATTTATACAATGCTTTCAACTCAGATATCTGATCTTCCGTTAAATTTTCTGAAACATGGTTCCAATTAAAAATATTTTCACGTCTATCCATATATATTATATGGTTACATTTTTTTCTTCTTCAATGATAATTTAATTCTATGGTACAATTTTCTGATGTTTTGAACCAATTTCTCGATACTATCAATGATTTCAATGAATAAAGTTGCTGTTTTCATATTATATTGTTTAGATTATTCACTCTCGATTGATATTGGTTGATATGTTCCGCATTGTGCTATATAATAAATGTAAAAATGTTTATGGCACTCTATATTCAATCAATAGTAATATTTCCTCATTTGATGCACCCGAAGCTAATTCTATACTCATCAAACCAGTCGTCAGTGTTAAATTAACATTTATGGTCTGTGTTTGTGTTGTTTGGGTTGAATTGTAGGTAAGGCTTGATGCAGTTGGAAACAAACTTTTTATATTTAAAGAAATAGGTGTGTATTGTCCTATGTGTTTGAGATGTAGCACTTTGATAGATATTATATGGCTATTACTTGGAATGATTAATTTATCCCAACCATTTAATAAAAATGTGCGCCCATTTTTGGTATTTAAACGACCATTTATGTAACGAATGGAACCACTCAAACGATGTCCGTTTAAAGATAAATCTGTTTCCATTACCATTTTTCCATTCTCAATTACAAAAGCGGTGTCATAGACACTTGGGTCAACGTTTGAAATTGTTTCTTTTACACCATAAACAATTAGATGTCCAATTGTTAAAAATGATGGATTACTGACTGTACCGTGCAGATCGAGATATAGGTATTGTGGGGGTGAGCTACCCCATCTGTGAAAATGGATAACTGTTTTGGTGTACTTCTCGAATGTTTTGGTTGCATAATTAGAAATTGAAATCGTCGTGCCTTGCACTGCTACACTCAACTCATTCATTTCCGGCGGAAACCATTCAACGACCAAAGTATAATAACCGACTGGAAGTTTAAAAAGGTTAAAACCGAGGCGTGACTGGTACTGGTTGGGTGAGCTTTTTTGAAACAGGAGTTTAAGTTGGTAAGCTTTTTTATTAATTTGATGTGGAGAATTGGAAAAATCAACAATACCCAAAACCTGAATATTTAATTCACTTGAAGATTCGTCGTCGTTTTCCATTAAATATCTGAAGGCGTCTTTTTTTTGTCCTGAATTAATAATCTGAGATTCATGAATTTTTTGAGTGACAAGATTTCTTAAATCTGTTATTTCATTTTCCATTAACTCAACATTAACTGCGGATTTCGAATTTTTTGAATCGGTTTGTAAGTTAATAATTTTATTGTTATTTAAATTCAAGTCTCCCGACATACTTGTTGTGCCATCAAGTTTGAGATAATTTTTTTGCGAGTTAGTGATTCTCTGAGTGATATATTCTACAGTAGCAACGTCTTTTTGGTTTACTGGAAATTTGACATTGGTGATTGCATTATCTTTCATATCGATAGTAGTGTCCTTATCTAATTTTTTCGCAAGCTGATTATCGACATACTTTTTATTTGTTGCTTGATCTGCCTGTAATGGATCTTTAACGTTAAAGATTGTATTATTGTTCATGTCTAAAGTTTGTTCCATAGATCCACCTTCTTTTTTACTCAAAAAAATGGCTCTAGCTGTGTTATATGATATTGCCTTATTAGTATTTCCATGAATTGGGTACGGCTGTGGTTGTAAAATTAGGTCTCCGTTCATAGTTGATCCTGTCTTTTTCACAAACTGAGTTGTATCCACACTTGGAATCTTAGCTATTTCACTATCTAACTGGCTTTTTGTAACCACATCATTATTATTGGTTCCTTGTTTTACATTCACTAATTTTTTATTCTGCATATCATAATCATTATTAGCATCTAATTTAAATCCAATACCAGGTAAACCTCTTGAACCTATCTT
The DNA here is from genome assembly GCA_964017195.1 of Siderastrea radians. Taxonomy (NCBI): domain Eukaryota; kingdom Metazoa; phylum Cnidaria; class Anthozoa; order Scleractinia; family Rhizangiidae; genus Siderastrea; species Siderastrea radians. The sequence continues at coordinate 52,263,605 of OZ024890.1, read as the reverse complement.
ACCTAGTCCTTGAGAATCATCATGATTAAGGATACCGTTAGTATAACTCATATAATATTAGTTTAGATTTTTTCGTCGAAATTTCGGGCTACCTTTTTTTTTGACCTTATCAACATACAAAAAACTATATGGATCCTTAGTAGCTTTCTGATAATCTGATTTATTTATGTTCAGTTCTCGGCAAATCATCGATTGCTCGTTTATAGAAGGAAAATCAAAAACACAAAAATGTGAACAGTTCAAACGGATTGTCTTATCTGTCCCATAATAACTTTGTGACAAATAGATACAAGAGCAGTTTTTGTTTCTGCTATTAGTGAAATAATCTCTTATCCTTTCGTCGTTTTTCTTTCCTGTATTCAAATAATCATCGAAGATCACCAGTTTTTGACCTTCATCAGACAAATCTGTCAAAGGGATTATATCATTGTTACTCGCTTCTATCACATCATAACCGACCTCTTTTGATATTGGTTCGAAAGATTTCAACAGGTGCTTATATTTGCTTTGCTGTAGATTGCGAGCGTAAAGGTATATCTTGTCAAAGAACAATAACCTGTAGATCATATCAAGTAATAGGTTTGTTTTACCACCATTAGAGGGAGCACAAATAAGCATCCTGAAAAATCGGTTTGGCATGAAACTCTTTAATTGAACAAAATCGTCATTGTCATCATCTTGGATGTCGTAATTTTGAATCTTCATATGATATTATGTTATACAATTTCACACACTATGCGACACGCTATGCGAGCGTTTTTATATATGATAACCCTAATTTTTCCGAACAAAATACGAAATTTTATGTAAACAAATGATATAATGAGTTTACTCAAATGGAAAGAAATGGCTGAGAAACGATCCGAGCTTGGTGAAAAGATTAACACAGTAAGAGATACAATAAAACAAAAAAAGATATCTGATCAAATGGGTGAAGTCGAGGCAGAGAAACTTTTCAAACCTATAACATCTGAGTTAAAGGAACTTACAGCCCCAAAAGCACCGTTGAGAAGATTGGTAAAGAAAAAGCGACCTGTTCCAGATTATGGTCTCGAAATAGGAGATGATGAGGATGTCCCTGATTATGGTCTAGAAGATCTATTCGGTGAAAAAGTTCAACCACAAGATGACAAACAATTGGTTCCAAAACCTCCATCTTATGAAGATGTCCTTGAGGATTTAGCATCAGGTAAAAAACAAATGTATATAGATCCAGAATACATGTATAAACCAGAAGATCTTCCACCAGAATACGAAGAAGAAGTACCAGATTACGAAATTCTTGAAGAGGATAGAATAAATCAAGCTTTAGATCAACTTCAAATACCGAATTATGATGATATTGAATTACAACTTCAACAAGAAGATATGAATGACAAAAAGAGGAAATCTTATCTTACCAAAACCCTTAAAAAGGCTAAAGAGAAACGACAACAACTTTCTGGATATTCGATGAATATTACTAAAAAATTAAATAGTGGCTCAATCACTGAAGCTGAGGCTCAATATCAAAGAAAAATTATTCAAGATACAAGAAAGGTTCTGACTGATTATATGAATTACCATCAACAAAAACTCCAAAAACTCAAATCTATTCAAGGGTCTGGTTTGAAGAAAAAAACAAAAAGAGGTGGACAGGTAATGTTTTTCAATAATCCAACAGAAATGATGAAAAAACTTGAACTGATTATAGGATCAAAGGTTGCCGGTAATAATAGCATAGAGCTAAGAAACACAGGTGTTGCACTTCTCGACATCTTGTTGAGAAATTCAATACTCAATAAGCCACAATACAACAAAATATACAAAAACTATTTTAGTCTAAACTAATCATATATATGAATAGACAACTTGTATTATCATCCCATACCGTAAAAAACCAAAGTAGTAATAAACCATCGGATTTCACAATCAAATACCGTAATCCGATAATACTAGATTCAAACAGACAATATGAAATAGGCCTAGACCGAATCATTTCGATGTCATTCACTTGGTTTAATGTGACAAACGAACTCAATAATCAGAAAATAAGATAGTCAACAGATAGTGGTGCTAATTGGACGGAAATTATATTCAACCCTGGAGTGTGGAATTACATTGATTTTGACAATTTAATCAAAGAAAAAACAAAAACAGGGACTTCATCAAACCCTCAATATCCAATCACTCTGGAGTTTAACGATACTATATTCAGGACAATAATAACACTAGCCTCAAATTACAGATTAGATCTTACTCAAAGTAATTTTAATGATCTTATTGGTTTCAATAAAAAGATTCTAACAAGTAGTGTAAATGTTGGAGATTACATTCCTAATCTCTCACAAGACAGAGAAATATTGAATGTTCATTGTGATTTGATAAGTGATAGTCTTGTGGATGGTGAAGAGTCAGATATTATATATAGTTTCAGTACTTCAACTCTCACCCCGAGTTATAGTTTCACACAAGAGCCTCGACGAGTACAGTTCAATCCAGTCAATAAAAATACGATTCATAAAATTCGGATTTATATCACCGACGGCAAACGAAGAATAATTGATCTTAATCATAGTGACACTTCATTCAGTTTGATTTTAAGAGAGAAGAGAGATTAATCTAACTAATAGTTATAGATGGCATCATATGAATATAAACGTGTATATCACCCGAAACTAGGTCGATTTGTTTATAAACATAAAGGATCTGGGATCATTGTTGATAACATTTTCAAACCGGTTGGAAGGGTATTAAGTAAAGTTCCAGAAATGGTTTTAAAACCTTTTGCCAAAAAAGCGCTTGAATCTGGTATTTCACATGCTGGAGACAAACTGGGAAAAAAAGCAGCTGAAAAAAGCGGAGAGCTTATTATGAAAAAATTACACGGTTTAACTAAACAATCAATGAATAAAACCATGAAACCAACCAAACCTACTAAACCAAAACAAGAAGAAGATTACAACACAATTCTGAATAGACTTATATCTGGTACTGGATTAAGACGTTAAAATGTTATTAAAAAGTGAATTTTATCTAAACTACTCATATAAATGAGTTTCAGAACAAATGAAAATCTTCAACGATATGAATACGTTCGTTTCCATTTGGATAATGTCATTGAACAGCCTGGTAACAATCAATCACAGAAAAAGACAGGTTACAGATTCACAATCAACGATAGGTCGACTATGTTCGATTTTTTTAATGGGTATTTCGAAGTAACTAAAGAGCTTCAAAAAAGGGCAGATGGTACTGGATATGCTTCAGCGGATCGCATCACAATGATAAACGGATCTCACAGTCTAATCAGACATATGGTTATTAAATCGTCTGGTAAAATAGTATACGAGAGTGATAATTTACATAGAATTACGAATGTCAAAAATCTCCTCGAATACAGTGATGACTTCAGTCGATCCGTTGGAAAGAATTCGTTCTGGTATCTTGATACTGATAACACAACAGCAAATACAAATGCAGGATTCGAAGCCCGTCGTATTTTAACCCAAGCAGCACAAAACGACGGTAATGGGGGAGCTAAAACGATTAACGAGATGATACCATTGAATCGATACAGTTTTTTCCAAGAATTAGAAAGAAAAATGTTACCCCCAATGCAGCTCACAATTGAACTTACACTTAACGAAGACAGTGAATTAATTCACAAAGCAGGAGCGGCTGACGATGGAAGGGTTGTAGTAAAAAGATTGTATCTTTGGCTACCAAGATTGATCCCAAAAGACAGTATGTATAGTAATTTCGTTTCAGAGTTTCTCAAGCCAACAACCTGGACATATATGCGAGATCTCTACAATCAGTCAGCAAATACCAGAGCTATTCAAAATATGTTTCAAATCAGTCCAGCTATCGACGACGTTAAACATGTTTTTATATATCTACAGCGGACAGATGCACCAAATAATAATGAAGAAGAGAGGAGTCCATATTTGTTTGACACTTTCAAACTGAATGCAGCTAATGCTAACAGCTCTTTATCAAGCTGTAGGCTTGAATATGGGAATAACGTTTTTTACCCAGAGCTCGAATATGATGCAGATTCAAAAATTAGGATATTCAATGATCTTATGAGTTATGCATTTCGTAAAAACGATTATAACAGTGGGACACAATTGAATATAGCAAATTACACCAGTTTATATGGTCTTATCTATTTCGATTTGTCATATCAGAAAGAGGTAGTGACAAGAGATCCTAAACAGTTGATTCTCCATTATCGTCTCAATGTAGCCCCAGCAGCAAACGTCCGAGCTCATAGCATTGTATTTTACGAGAGTGAGGTTGTTGTTAAATAAGTTTTACATCGATGAAAATTTAAATGAATATGTTTTTTAAAATAGAATTTATCTAACATATAATATATGACACAACTATACGAAATTAAAGTTAGTTTATCACCAAACCAGAAAAAGAATCTTAGTAACGCGTATCATAAAAGAGAAACAATAGTTCTAAGGCTTACGAAGGACTCTCTATCTGGGAATGACACTCTGTATGTACCTCAGAATATAGTTAAGCGATTGGATAAAAATAGAAAATTGAAAAAGGGAATGGACATCAAACTAGCAAAAACAAACATTCGAAAGCAATTAGGTGGATCTTTACTCTCTACAGTATTGGCTCTTGGGAGAACATTTGCACCAACATTAGCAAAAACTATTGGTTTATCAGCACTTGCTGGAGCAGCTAGTGAAGGAGCATCTCAGATCGTCAAAAAGATATCTGGAAAAGGTTTACAAACCGGTGGGTTCCTAATACCACAAAATAAAATCAACCAGTTGATAGCATATAAACATCTTTTGACCACAAAACAAAAACAAGATATATTAAATTCTCTACAAACAGGCTCTGGTGTTCATATAAAACCGACAAAAGTACAAACAGGTGGGTTCTTAGGGACTCTCCTTGCATCAATTGGAGTCCCTTTAGCTATTGAGGCAATAAAGAAGATGACTGGTAAAGGAGCTCCTCAGATGGGACGACCTAAACAAAGACCACCCAGATCTATACCAGAACAGGATGGTGGTTTGATGACCAACACTTATAGAACACCGCCTTTTTACGGAAATTGGCCAGACGATACAATCGGTATGGGGAATAAAAAAAAAAAATCTCAAAAAAAGGGCGAAGGTCTACTATTAGGCAAGAACTCACCGTTCAAAAAAGTCCCTCTTCTAAACATTTTGTTGTAAAACCAAAATTCCATAACAATGTCCCATTAAGCAATTACGATTTAATAAAATGGTGTAAATATCTGAATATCCCAATTAAAGATGTTCTTTCTAGAGATGAATCAGTGCCGCACAATCATAGACAGGCTCTATTCATTTACAATCTGGAACCATCATATATGAGCGGTAGCCATTGGGTATCCACATATGTGAAAGATAACGTGGTCAATTACTTTGATAGCTTTGGTTTACCTCCCTTCCAAGAAATTGTTAATCACGCAAGAAAAAAGAATTTAACACTTCTTCATCAAAATAACCAAATACAAAATTTAATGACGACAACATGTGGTTACTTTTGTTTATACTTTTTAAATGAGATGAATAAGGGCAAATCATATTTTGATCTGTTGGAAGTTTTCGACATATTTAACACGGTTAAAAATGAGAAATTCTTAGAACAGCATTTTAAAAATATCTAACTCATATATATATGAAATCATATTGCGTGAAACAAAAAAAGGTAACAGAATGTGTGCCAGGAAGTGAACGACATGAACAGGCTAAAAATGGGAGGCTTATGCTTAAATGTACTTGTGCAGAATGTGGAATCACTAAGACTAAATTCGTTAAACAGGCGGGAAACGGGGTCGCCCGTCGAAAGGGGCGGGCTTACTAGATACAGTAGCATCGACTGGTACTGATTTAATGATTCACCACGGTATTCCTTGGCTTGGAAAAAAGGCAGTTGAAATGGGAAGATATTATGGATCAGAAGCCTTGAGAAACCCAAAACTGCAGAAAAAGGCTATCGATTATGCTCTAGATAAGTTGAATCCAATGATTCAAAATGTCGGAAGTCAAGCTCTTGATCAATTATCAACCAAAATTAGACCAAATAGAAAGTATAAAACCGACAGAAAGGATTTGGATGGCGCTGGTGTTGATATACATAAACTAATTGGGAAAATACCGAGACCAAAAGCTGGATGGACTCCTGGAAAGTATAAATACATGGGGGCATACAACCCTCTCGATAAACAGTTAGAGTATGATAAAAACACTGGAGAGGTCACCAAGTGGCACGTACAACCTTACAATGAAGTTGATAGAATATCAGCTCATCATGATATTTGTTATGACATGGGGAAGGACAAAGGTGAATGTGACAAAGTAATGGTCAAGTCATTGGATAAAATACCTTATGGACAGATGCCAAAATGGGGACAAACAGCACGATTTCTAATCAATACGAAGCAGAAACTGGGTCTCGGTGTAAAACAAAAGAAGCCAAAAAACGGAAAGCGGCGTTGAGTAATTATGATGATTGGGCTCAACATTTAGCCGATGAATTACATAAACCAATCAGACGGAAATTTAAAACTAGAAGAGTTATTACAAACCATATTGACGAGACATGGTGTTCAGATATCGTTGAGATGCAAAAATTCAGTCGATGGAACGCTGGCTACAGATATCTTCTTATGGTTTTAGATGTATTCTCTAAATACGGTTGGATAGTTCCATTAAAAAATAAAAAGGGTGAAACCGTTATGAATGCTTTTAAAACAATATTCAAAGAGGGGCGTAAACCACAATATCTTTGGACAGACAAAGGCAAAGAGTATTACAACAAACATGTTAAGGAACTACTTGATAAGAATAAAATAACCTTGTACTCAACTGAGAATGAGGAAAAGTCGTCAGTTTGTGAAAGATGGAACCGTACAATCAAAACCAAAATGTGGAAACAGTTTACTGTTCAAGGTAATACACAGTATCTTGACATGTTACCTAAATTAGTGAAACAGTATAACAATACCAGACATTCAAGCACAAAGATGACACCTACAGAAGCAAGCAAAAAGAAGAATGAAGGAGTTGTTTACTTTAATCTGTACGGTGATATGGAAACATTAAAACAAAAACCGAAATTTCAAGTTGGTGATAAGGTTAGAATAAGTAAGTATAAACGGAATGTGTTTGATAAAGGATATACCCCAAATTGGTCTGAGGAAATTTTCACAGTTGATGAAATACAACATACCAATCCAATCACATACAAACTGAAGGATCTCAGAGATGAAGACATTGAAGGGAGTTTTTATGAACCTGAATTACTGAAAGCTGAACAACAGGTATTCAGAATTGATAAAGTTATTCGGAGGGATTACAAGAAGAAACAAGCTTTAGTCAAATGGAAGGGATACAGTGATGAATTTAACAGTTGGGTTCCAATGAAGGACTTAAGAGATATATAAAGTGTTTTAAAGAGAATTATCTAATATATATTATATCAATCGATACAGTATATGCTGTCTTTTGCTTTTAGTAGCCAAAAATATAATTGTTTCTGGCTATCTTATTTAAAAAATAAAAATATATAGTATATACATATGAAAGGTTTCACTTATGAAGGTCAAAAACTGATTATTATCAAAAAAGATGATGATATATGGTTCCGTGGTAAAACAGTTGCCAGCATTTTAAATTATAAAAATACTCGTAAAGCTATTCGTGATCATGTTGCTCCAGAAGATAAATGTTCACTTAAGATACTCAAATCCAAGGGGAACGAATCGTTCCCCCTAAAAAATAACCCCAAATCCAAGGGGAACGAATCGTTCCCTTTAAAACGGAACACTGGAAACACAATTTATATAAATGAATCTGGACTGTATGGCCTAATTTTGAGATCAAACATAGATAAAGCTAAAGATTTCCAACGATGGGTAACAAAAGATGTTTTACCATCAATCAGAAAAACCGGCAAGTATGAATTCAACAACAGACCATACAAAATGCTAACATTCAATATAAATACAGAATATGATTTACATAAAAAGGTAGTCAACTTTATTAGAAACAATTATCCTAAAGCAATCCTATTACCTTCATTAGGTGAAAATCAAATTAATTGTAACATGAGAATAAAATCATACAACATGGGTTATCAGAAGGGAACTTGTGATCTATTAATTGGAAATTTGCATTTAAATTACACAGGTTTTGGAATTGAATTTAAAACACCAACTGGTTACGGAAAGCTTTCAAAAGAACAGGAAATGATGCTACAAGAGTATGAAAACAACAATTACAAAATATTAGTCAGCAATGATTATGATGAGATCATTAAAGAAATCATACTTTATTTCCAGGGTGTTAGAATCAAATGTAAGCATTGTATTAAAAAATTCCGATCATCAGAAACATTACAAAATCATTGCAACTACATGCATAAATATGTAACATAATTATAATGAAAAATCTCAAGTTTGGAGACGAATTCAATTCCTTAAAATTCAGGGCTAAGCATGTGTACGGAGCTAAGGATCTTAATTATTCTAGCCGTAAAGATAAAAAGTATGTTGTAATGCTTAAAAATGGTGAAAAAATACACTTTGGGGACAGGCAGTATGAAGATTTCTTGGTACATAAAGATCCAGAAAGGCGTTTGCGATATCGTAAAAGAGCCTCTAAAATAAAAAATAGATATGGTAAATTAACATACAAGGATCCTAGATATGCTAATTACTGGAGTTACCATCTTCTGTGGTGAACATATTTAAAAATATAATATATAGTATTATATATATGGATAACGCAATTGTTAAGAGAGGTCGTGGTAGACCAAATCAGAATTTAACTAAAGAAGAAAAAACAAAACGAAGAACCATGTACATGTTGAATAAGGAATGGTATTGTGAGATATGTAATACAGGTCGCAATTATACTTTGTCTGGAAAAACATGTCATTTAAAAACTAAAAAACATCGACATAATTTAAACGCAGATTAAAACTACTTAAATATTATTTCACTATAGATAGTATCTATAATGAAGTCACTTAAATTTTTATCTAATTATAGTAGTAATATGAACAAAGCCAGTTTGAAGAAACTTAGCAAATCGCAACTCATTAAATTGCTTATGAAGCAAGATAATAACACGCCCATTTTACAAAAAAGACCAGTACCTGCGCCTCGTAAGAGTGTCAAAGAGATGGTCAAACGGTACGAAGAAAACATTATTCTTCCACCAATGCAGTTCAGGGATAATTACAAACCAATCCCAAAACAAAGAACTGTTAAAAGAAAACCGGTTCCTACACCTAGAACCGTAATTAAACAAATCGACAAAGCTTTAAACGGTTTTGTAAAATCTTATGAAATCGATCTAAGAAATGATAAAGATCCTCTTATTCAAATGCAAAATACACGAAAAGGTGTAGAACGTCAATTATCTATTTTATTGAATGAAATGAAAGGCTTGAAATACGTTGAAACATTGAAAGTCACTTTCGAAAACATATCATCTGATGTAATAATTGAAAAGTCAGCATATTTCAATAGCGCAAGTCAAACAATAATCAACCAAGTGGGAATCAGTGAATCATTAAAAATTTCTTCAGAAAACATCATAAACAAAATAGCTCAATGGATATCAGAAGGATCAGGATGGACTGTAAAAGAAATTAATGACCATTACCTAAACATTGCTAAATATGAGCCTATGAAGGGATCCTCATATATCCAACTTCCTGAAGAACTGCGAAACAGTGCTAAAGGTTTAATAAACATGAAAAATAAGGATAATGAATGCTTCCGATGGTGTCATATTAGACATATAAATCCACAAGAAAAATATCCTCAAAGAATAAAAAAGGTTGACAAACAATACATTGAAAAATTAAATTACTCCGGTATTGAATTCCCAGTTTGTGTCAAACATTACAACAAAATTGAGAAGCAAAACAGCATCAATATAAATGTATTCGGCTATGAAAACAAACAACCTTACCCCATCTATATTTCAAAAGAAAAGAATGAAGATCATATGGAACTACTTTTAATAACTGAAAATGAGAACAATCATTATGTTCTTATAAAAGATTTCAACAAATTCATGTATAACCAAACAAAACATGAACATAGAAAACACTTTTGTATGCACTGTCTGCAATGTTTTAGTTCTGACAGGGTATTGATCAATCATAAAGATATTTGCATACAAGTTAATGGCACTCAAGCAATTAAAATGCCAACTAAAGATAACAATATATTAAAATTCAACAACTTTCATAAACAGCAACCTGTACCATTTGTTATTTATGCTGATTTCGAGGCTATCACAGAGAAAATTCATGGATGTCAACAAGAAGGTAAGAAATCATATACTGAGGCTTACCAAAAACATACCGACTGTGGATATGGATATAAGGTTGTCTGCTGTTATGACGACAAATATACCAAACCAATACAACTATATAGAGGTGAAAATGCTGTTTACAAATTCATGGAAAATATTTTAGAAGAAGTAAAATGGTGTAAAAAAGTAATGAAAAAACATTTTAATAAACCATTGAAAATGAGTAATGAGGATGAGCAGGAATTCAAAAAATCAACGAGATGCCACATCTGTGATAAGAAATATAATGAAGAAGACATCCGTGTAAGAGATCATTGTCATATTACAGGTGTATTCAGAGGATCAGCACACCAAGACTGTAATTTGAAACTAAAAATGAAGCCTGAAGAAATAAAAATTCCTGTTATATTCCATAATTTGAGGGGTTATGACAGCCATTTCATAATGCAAAAATTAGGTCAAATAGTCAAAAAGCACACATACAAAAATAATAAAGGAGAGGATAAACAAATGAATATCAATGCTATTCCAAATAACATGGAAAAGTATATGGCTTTTATGCTTGGCAATCATCTTACATTCATCGACAGTTTCCAGTTTATGAGCTCAAGTTTGGATAAATTAGTTAGCAACTTACCAGCAGAAGCTCTAAAGTATACTAGCGAACGGTTTAAAAAAGAAAAATTAAGTCTTATGACCCGTAAGGGAGTTTATCCTTATGATTATATGGATAGTTTCGATAAATTCAACAAAACAGAATTACCAACTAAAGAAGAATTTTACAGCATATTGATTGATGAGCATATTTCAAATGAAGATTATACCCATGCTCAAAATGTTTGGAATACATTTAAATTGCAGACAATGGGTGAATACCATAATTTATATCTCAAGTCTGATATCCTTTTATTAGCTGATGTATTCGAAAACTTCCGTAAGACCTGTCTTCAGTATTACAAACTTGATCCCTGCCACTACTTCACATCTCCTGGTTTGTCATGGGATGCTATGTTGAAGATGACTAATATTCAATTGGAACTAATGACAGACATAGATATGTTTCAATTCATTGAAAAAGGCATGCGTGGTGGGATCAGTTATATTGCTAACTGTTATGCTAAAGCGAATAACAAGTACATGAGTGAATATGATGATAAGGCGCCCTCAAAGTACATTATGTATCTTGACGCCAATAACCTGTATGGTTGGGCAATGAGCCAATATCTTCCTACTGGAGGTTTCAAATGGATGTCAGAAAAGCAGATTAATAAAATTAATTTAGCTCAGTATAATGAAGACAGTAATAAAGGATTGTTAATAGAAGTTGATTTAGAATACCCCAAAGAGTTGCATGACAATCATAATGACTACCCAGTAGCTGCCGAGAGAGTTTGTGTCAAAAAAGATATGCTCTCTGATTATTGCAAAAATATAGCTACAAAGTACAATATATCAACAGGATTAGTACACAAATTAATACCAACATTATCGAAGAAAGAAAAATATGTTCTGCATTACAGAAACCTGCAACTGTACCTTGATCTTGGATTGAAAATAAACAAAGTCCATCGAGTGTTAGAATTCAATCAGTCGCCTTGGCTCAAAGAGTACATTAGCTTTAATACAATAAAACGTACTCAAGCGAAAAATTCATTCGAAAAAGACTTTTTCAAACTTATGAATAACTCAGTATTTGGTAAAACAATGGAAAACATAAGAAAGCGTGTTGATGTCCGACTTATCACAGATGAAAAGAAATTATTGAAGATGGTGAGTAAACCAACTTATGTAAGCAGTAAGATCTTCAACGAAAATCTAGTTGCATTGCATAAAATAAAGGAAACGCTCACTTTAAACAGGCCGGCATATATTGGTATGTGTATCCTTGATCTGAGCAAAACATTAATGTATAATTTCCATTATAATTACATCAAAAAAAAGTATAGAAATAAAGCCAAATTATTATTCACAGACACAGACTCATTAACATATGAAATTGAAGCAGAAGATGTTTACCAAGACTTTTGGAATGACAAAGATCGATTTGACAACAGCGACTACCCAGAAAGCTCGCCGTATTTCGATACAACAAACAAGAAGGTAATCGGTAAATTCAAAGATGAAGCTTGCGGTATTCCAATAACAGAATTCATCGGTTTGCGATCAAAAATGTACAGTTACATAAAAGACAACCAGAAAGAGGCTAGAACAGCAAAAGGTATAAAAAAGGTTGTAATAAAGAACAATATCAAACATGCAGATTATAAAGAAGTACTATTTAATAACAAACAAATACATCATACCATGAAGACGATCAGAAGTAGCAACCATCAACTCGGAAGCTATGAGCTCAATAAAGTGTCACTCAGCTGTTTCGACGATAAAAGATATATAGCAAATAATGGAATCAAAAGTTTAGCTTACGGACATTATGCAATCTGAAGATGTGACGTCACGCCACAGCTGTGGCGTTTTGTGGTTGACCGAGATCATACGATAGTCTCATGTCATTGACACAATAGCTATTAGTAATGACGTCACGCCACAGCTGTGGCGTTTTGTGGCTTAATATTATTTAAACCCATTGACACAATAGCTATCAGTGATGACGTCACGACACAGCTGTGTCGGCCTCCATACAAGTTCCGCAAACACAGTCTGCTTTTCTGTTCACTACAAACTTTACTGACAAACTTTACTGACAAACTTTACTGACAAACTTTACTTCAAATACAAGTTCATCTGATATTACATGACAATCTGATGACTCATCGGGAAAGTCCCATTTCATCATAAACTTCCTGTTTTCACCAGACATGTCCAGACTTGTTTCTCGGTATGACTTCCTGTTGTATGAAGTCACGCGATGTGAAAATGCGTTGGTTTCCGCATGAAATAAAAACATATAGTATCCAAATAATTGTGCCCATGAAATAAAATACATATAGTTATCCATAAAATGGAACCAGCATCGCAAAAAGAAACTTCCCCTCTTGATCGCTTTGCGATCAATTCACTGCCTCACAAAAGCTCCGCTTTTGTTCCCCAATGCGAAACAGATGGAGCCAGCATATGAACCGTGATTGCTTGATGTGCCCTACGAGACTTCGTCTCTACCCACATTCAAGCTGCAAAGGAGCCTCACTCGTTGACTTCGTCAACGACTTCCCGAGCCTGCTCGGCTCCTTACCGACATGTGAAAAAACATATAGTATCCAAATAATTGATCTCGATGAAATGATCGCCATCTGATGGAATAGTAGTTATAGAGTTGGCGTTGTTCAAGATCAGTTTTGAAAAAACTGGTCTCGAACCGCCAACTCTATAACTACTTCGTTCAGTGCATAAACTTCTTTTAGACTGGCAACGATTTTCTCAATAAGACTTAACTCTGTTTTGATTTTGTTCATGGCTCTTCGTACAGCGTTTTTACTCGGCAAAGTTCCATTCAATGTGTTACTCTCCAGCAGTTCAGTCAACTGATTCTTTGCTTTTGTTAGTCTAGTCTTGGCCGATTTCTTGTTGTTACGTAAGGATTGAATTTTAGCACTAGCAGTACTTACTGTGCTCCCATCTTTTTCGCTTTCGTTTTCCTTTTTGGTCACAACATCTTCAGGAGGTTTTTCTTTCGTTGAAGGCAGCAAGTCTTGTCCTCCGCTCGTTAAGTCTTGGTCTGGTTTGCTCGTGTCCGCCATTACCGTTCATTCATCTGCTCGGTAGAAATCCACGCTCTGTTGTCGCTAAGTCCAAATTATCTGGCTCAAAAGGTCCACAATTGTTCTCAATCGGCAGAACGGTCAAAACCAAAGGGGTCGTTACACAAAGCAATAGATTTTACCTTTTTATTTTACGTTAGAATGAACCACGAGGTCTCACAAAGCAACATGTCTTCCTTCGTGTCACACATGTCAAAAATGCGCCCGCCATACAACTAAGCGGTAAATTCGTCAAAATCACCGGGGCAACGAGTTAATCATTAAACGGCTAAATTATTACAATTTTTTGATTCTTAACATAAGATATGGTTGGAAAAATACAATGTGGACAAAGTGAATCACTGAGAAAAGAATCCCTGACACGATCAAGCTGTCTTTGGATGACGACGAGAGAGATAGAAAGGAAATGGCAATGAAAATAAATGCCCAACTATATCACGCAGTTTCATGGCAGCTTACAATTCTCCTCGTAGGTGAGATCAGACTTCCACAGATGTCTTTGGCAGCCACTATACAGACAATGGCTTAATTTATGACTGCGGTCCAATAACACAACTTGCTGCTAGCTTGAAATAGTTTATTCAGAATTTTCAAATATCTACTTTCAAAATTTAATTGAAAGTGACAAATAATGATGGGAAAAAGATGATTCCTACAGTAGTGTATTTTAAATTCAACTGTACTAAAAGCTTAAATGTATTTGGCCGGTCATCTTGACCAGTGAATATCCAAAAATTATTTCCAGCCCTGGGTGGGAAGAGTTGGGATGGGATAGAGTTAGCCAAAAGCAGACCAGAATTGAGATCTTTTGTTTGTGCCCTGTGCGATATTGGGTGTGAAAAGGAGTTTCGATGAATCACAAGTTTACGCTCATCTCAAGTACTAAAATCATCATTTCCCCCACAGCAGCCCAGCAAAATAACTGTTGAATTGTGATAGACTGGGAACTACAGTGCCGTAGTTCTGTAAATTCCCCATAAACCCAAGCGGCCTTGTAATAAAAAGCACATGGTCAGATCACTGTATGTGAATGGGCTATTCCATTTAATATCCGCACCCCCCGGTTGAGGACTGACCTTTCCCTCTTACCCCTAAAGAATTCCATTAAAAAGTGTTACCCCCCTGAAGACTTCCTTAAGAAATGGGTTTACCCTTGAAGAATTTCACACAAAAAAAACATTTACCCCTGAAGAATTCCATGAAATCTCTGTTTACCCCTGAAGAATTCCACTTATAATATGGGTTTTACCCCTAAAGAATTCCCCAGCTTCTGGCCTTTACCCCTGAAGAATTCCACTGCTTTTATCCCTTACCCCTGAAGAATTCCACTGTTCCTCAACCGGGGGGGGTGCGGATATTAAATGGAATAGCCCAATAGCATCTCTCGCCTTTTCGACACTGTGCAAATAAATGGGTAAGACTTTGTGAATCATCAGACACCTGGCTTTCGACATGGTTGCGGAAAGTGGCAACAAATTCTCCATACTCGGATGGGTCTCCTCCAAACTTCATTAATTCTATTTTCGGGAGAGTGGGACCTTGTTTGAGTGCATCTGCAATGGCTTGCCACGGTGTTTTATCAGTTAGTGATTCTGACTGAGGTTGCGACACTCAGTGGGCTGACTGCTGTGTGAGATGCTGAAGTGTTTGCAACAATACTTGCTCAAGTTGTGTGACTCAGTTGAGACGGTGACTGAGGGGTTGACGATACTTCTAGCTGGGTAGTGCCGCTCGCTTTTGCACACTTCTGCCGGCAAAGTCTGCTCTTTCTTGGTGACAAATGGGGGTCTTGTTGCCATTAGGGTGTTTACACGTGGTGTGAAATCATTTGCATCTGCCCTTACAGAAGTCTCTTGCATTGTGTCTTTCTGCTGAGAAGCAGGAATACTTAGTGGTAAGTACAGGGGTAACATATCACTTTGAGAGATAACTGATGCTGATGACACCTCATGCTCAACTTTCACAGCTTTAGATGTTGTGGTACGAACATCACATGGGGGATGCACGCCCAAGAGCGTCTCTGGTGGTAAGCTTACAGGCGTGGGTGGTGTGTGATGGCTCAACTCCGGGACCAATGCTGGAATTATCTCACTTGCTACGGTTTCATTGTCGGAGCTTTCACCTTGTAATTCTAGATCTTCTCGCTTCTCAATTCTATTTCTGCTTATATCTTTTCAATTTTCCTTGCTAACTCAGCCTTGCTTCGTTCTCTCTCTTCAGCAATTTCAAGCTTTATCTTCTTAAACTCACCTTCTAAGCGATGCTCAAGACTTGCTTTTGCTCAAGCGCTTCCACTTTTAGCCGCGCCTCTTCAAATATTCTCTCATCTCCGTCACGCCACTTGTACTGGACCTGGAACCCTTCCTGGTCTTGCTCAACCGACGCAATTTGTGGACTGATTTTGACATTCCTTTCATATCGTTTCACCTTTAATGTCCACGTGTTGTTAAACTCTACATCGAAGAGAAATTTTTCCTCCTTTTCTTTGTCATAACTTTCGTTGGCCACATTTATCATCCCTTCATCATCTTCAAAGCTTATGTAGGTCTCGTGAGCATCTACAAATTTGTGAAATGCACGCTCATAATCTGCAACACCTTGAATTATTTCTTCTTCATTCGTTCAACGTTCAAAGTTCAACCTCCTTCTTACATCTCCCAGGTGTCCTGCTCTTTCTTCCTTTAAATCGTTCGTTCGTTCTCATGAACTTTGGACGCCAGAAAAACTCAGTGATGTAGGAACCCAATGTTCACTACTGAACAGCAGCAACAAGGAGAACTTAAGATGCGCTGAACGGTAAACTTTATTACAGGAACAAACGATTCACTGAAATCAACATTCATAATCCACTAAATAAACTCGCTCACTCAGGCCCCAGAGTGCTTAAAGTGGCACAAGGGGCTTCCGTAAGGGACCTCCACTGCTGCCGATCTTCCGCCCATCGCCTAGCTGTATCGAGGCTGAGATCGCACTCCTTCAGCTCCCTCACCAAGGCAGGCCCAGGCCACCTTGGGCCTGCCTCTTCTACGCCTTCCTTGGGGTGTCCATCTCAATGCAACCCTTGGTAGTGAGTCCGTTTCTATCCATAGCACATGGCCCAGCCGTCTCCACCTTCTCTTTCTTACAACAACAGAAAGTGGTGCCAGATTACAGAATGTCAGCAGGTCTTTGTTGCTGATCTTGTTTGGCCAAAAGATACGCTTGATGTGTCGGGAGACATTTAGTTTGGAAGACATCAAGTTTCCTGGAGATTTCCCTGGTCATCTTCCAGCATTTACTTCCGTACAACAGGAGAGACAGCACATTGCTCTTGAAAATTTTGATCTCGGTTTGCACATTTACCTTGGTTGATTTCCACACTGGGTTAAGAGTCCCAAAGGCTTGATTTGCCTTGGATATTCTAACCGACATCTAAATAAAGCAAAATAGAAAACCGAATTACAATAGATAAGAAAGCTAAATGAAAACCGCTCGATACTTACAAGTTTTTCATGCCTTGTTCTGCTAATAAGTAAGCAAAGCCTCGTTCGAAATCATAGCAGAACCATACTTAAACAGAACCATGTGCTCTTAGAAACTGCGAAATGAGTTATCAGCGGTGGAGGTCATAAATGACTCACTGAAATGTCTACATCTAAATCAAGAGTAAGTGTAAGTCATTACAAATGTTGTTGCTATTGTTGCAGTGAAGAATAAACGGTAGTCCACACAAAGGAGGGCCGCAGAAATTGAGAGCCACCACGATGGAGAGGAGCTCCAAGGTATCGATATCATCACCAAAACAGTGGAGGATTGGCGCCAGAAAAGGGGTACGGAAAAACTGACCATTAAAATAACCATCAGTGCCAGTGTTGCAAGCATCAGTGGAGAGGTGGAGGGGATCGCTCATCCAGAGGGAAGTCTTGATAAGAGAGATGCCAATGAAGTGCAGAAGGAAATGACACCACCAACGTAGATCGGGTTTGTTGTCGTCAGATAATAGACAGGAGGGAGATTTCTAATGGACACGAAGCGTGTTAAGGAGGGTTGACATGAAAATGCGGGCAGGGCGATCACAGGCAGTAATGAAGGACATGACACCAAGAAGGGACTGTAAGTTGCGGCAAGGGATATGTGTCAGGACGAGTACCGAAGAGCAACGGTGAAAGAGCTCTTGAAGGTGATCAGGGTGATGGATATGGTCATGGCGAGGGTGTCAAGTTGAATACTGAGGAAGACCGTACTGGTGGATGGAGGACAGTTTTTGTCGGGGGATGACTGAAGACCCACGGAGGAGAGGAGGTCGTTTAAGGTGTTGAAAGCAGCGTTTGAGTTTGCAGGGAGTTCTACACCGCCGAAGTCATCGATATAGTTTGTGCACTGAAGGCTCATCTTTTGAAACATGTAAATGACAGCGGAGGTACTTCATTGGTACATCTTGGCCGAGAAGCGAAGGCTGAAAGGTGGGGCGTTGTCAAAATATAAAGAGCCATTATGGCGGTAGCCAAGAAGGTGAAAATCGCGGGGATTGATCCGCAGTTGACGATAAGTCCTTGTTAAAGAGATGGCAACCCGCACCCTTCTAGGAGATTATATTGATGAGGTGTCCACTCTGGGTAAATGTAAAGTGAAAGGCTCGCCAAGGTAAGTGTCATTTGGGATCCCACTGTTCAGGGAAGTGCCGTGTTAAGGAGGGTTGACATGAAAATGCGGGCAGGGCAAACACAAGCAGTAACGAAAGACATGACACCAAGAAGGAACTGTAAGTCACGGCAAGGGATATGTGTCAGGACAAGTACCGAAGAGCAACGGTGAAGGAGCTCTTGAAGGTGATCAGGAGTGACAGACATGGTCACGTCGAGGGTGTCAAGTTGAATACTGAGGAAGACCATACTGGTGGATGGAGGACAGTTTTTGTCGGGGGATGACTGAAGACCCACGGAGGAGAGGAGGTCGCTTAAGGCATTGAAAGCAGCGTTTGAGTTTGCAGGGGGTTCTACACCGCCGAAGTCATCGATATAGTTTGTGCACTGAAAACTCATCTTTTGAAACATGTAAATGACAGCAGAGGTACTTCATTGGTACATCATGGCCGAGAAGCGAAGGCCGAAAGGTGGGGCGATGTCAAAATATAAAGAGCCTTTATGGTGGTAGCCAAGAAGGTGAAAATCGCGGGGATTGGAGCTCGAGTTTCCGGATCTCAAGCTCCAGAGCTTGGTTTTGAGGTGCAACCGTGTCGAGTGTTGCTGTCTGCGGAGTTTTTGATGTCTCCGAAGATTTAGACTTGACAAGTTTCGGAATTCCTCTGGGTAATGGAAGTAGGACACGTTTAGCCGTATCTGGAGGTCCTGTGGCTGGACTAGTACCTGTGAATGGCAATGCGTTGTCTGTCTTGGTTGCTGTTGTGAGGGCATTAGAGGTCGCTAAATCGTTGCCTACTAGTACTACAAAAGTGCTCGTGGGCAGCAAACCGTCGATGCCATCCCACTCGTAGTCAGTGGATAGATGTTTTTAGTTGTTCCTCAATTGGCGAGTGGGCTTAGAAGATGACGTGGCGCTCGATAAAAGTGAGATAAACAGCAAACTACAATTAGACCAGGAGGGAATGTAACAAGAAACCTACAGCTATGACACGATTGATCAAGATAATTAACTGTTTTGATTGGAATCAAAACAACACAATGTAAGCGTTAAGAAGTGATCCTATAGGAGGTTCTGGGTTATATTGTTGGCAAATGACAACATTTTTTTCAGTACTTTTTTAGACATTGTACAGAGTGAAAAGTGGCATAGACTCCTAACATACATAGGAGGGTAAGGATAGATCTAACTATTGATGCATTGCAATAATTGGAGTGTTCTGATAGCGACGCATTGATCGCAAATTCAACTAGTGATAACATTTGCGATAGTTTTGTTAATTATGGATAGTTACGATAGTTTTCAAATGATGTCCTGTAGTCCTTTTCCCTTGATTGAAAAATGCCTCTCTTGTTCTCCGCTGCTTGTTTAGTTCATTGTTTTGAAATCAAGTAACAATATTACTTTGTTTTCATAGAAACAAACTTCATTCGTCTCCAGGGTCTTGTCCGCGTGCAAAGTGGTGGTTTGAATATTATCTTTACCCCCCTCTTGGAGAATTATTCGGCCAGAGTCTTTTGAAATCGTACCAATTTGCAAAAAAGTAAAGGCAAGCATATGGAGGCACTTCGGGTTTATAAAAGAAAATGATGGTTCTGTTGATAAAACTAGAGTACCTGTAACCTGTGTCCCAATAGAATGGTACTTAAATATAGCGGAAATGCAACAAATCTTACCCACCATATGCGACGATCATGTTGATAGGTTAATTTTTCTTAGAAGAATTGGAAGCCTTAACCAGATTGATGTTAACTGGTGTCACTACTGTACTGCATTCACTATTCAGTCGTTCCTGTTTTGTCAAGAATAACAAGTACGATTCACAAACTTAGTATAACTAACGCAACTTTGTGCTCAACGTTCATCATGTTAGAAATAAAGGCACTGTTAGTAGGACAAAAATGTTTTTACTGCATCCAAGCATTCCTTTTTTTATGTATAGAGATAGTAGAGACACTGTTGAAACATGACTTCAAAAACTCATGAATAATTAATGATCATTTCCACCAATTACATCACGCAAATGAGTCACGTGGATGCTTGTTTAAAACCGGTAATACATCAACAATCTAAAAAGCCTGGTGGCGGCATTTGATTTCAGTCCCAGGGGAAAGCGGGGCTAATTGTAATATACCTCATTACTATTCTTTATATAAAATGTTACCCTCATTAGTATTCTTTATATAAAGAATACTAATGAGGGTAACATCTTATATAAAGAATAGTAATGAGGTAAATTACCATCAATCCAACTCTGCCATCATATCAAGCACGTCGGTTTCCAAGTCTTGAATTTGTGATGTGTCATTAGTACAACTGCTCGGCTCTTCAGAAGCTTTCTTATTTACTCTTGTTGACTGCCATTCTGAAAAAATCTTCATAGCCCACTTATTGACGGAACGTGTTGACTTTGGTACGGCATTTTCCAGCAGTTGTTTCTCTTCTTCAGCATTTTTGGGTTTGCGAAACGTCCGCTTGTGCTTCGAAGCCATAATGTTCTCATCGAGCTCACTATTGAATGAAGTTTCCACTATACAAATCATCTTATCTTATAATTCTTTTCAGATCTAGCAGCATGAACTAGCAGCACGGAAAAATGGTCCAAAGCTCATTAAACAAAACTTTTTATTCTTTTCAAAGACTATAGGAACTACAAAACATGAAAGAATTTCTTTATATTCTGTGAGATCGATTTTGACATTCTCTTGATGAGACTATGGAATAAAGTTATAGCACGGGAAAATGGCACCATTAGTTCATTATTCGATGAGATCGTTTTTTGAAGCCGTTCAATAAACTCGCAGATCGTGTTTTATCGGGTCTAAAACCACTCGGCTACGCCTCGTGGTTTTAAACCCGATAAAACACTCCTGCTCGTTTATTAAACAGTACTAAATAAAGACAGCTAGAAGTGAGATGCTATTTACTTGTTATGCTTTTCCCTTTGGCATGTGGCCATTTTGTTGAATTTGTAATAAATACACATTAGCAGTTGTTTTTTATCATAAATATTGTTTATATTTTTCTCTTTGACTTTAATTGTGCAGGGTGGCTAAGGGGGGTGCAAGTATATAGACCATATCCTCTTATGTCAAAGGAATAATTACAACACTACAACATCACTATTGCAATACTATCGCAAAAGTAAATTACAATAGTATTTCGACCATCACAATAGGCCAAATGACTTCAATAGTCACCCCTAAACATACACATAGGAGTTAAAAGAAACACAAGAATGATTTCAACTGCTAGAAAAGTGCTCACATCTAAGCAGCCGAGATACAAGTACAGGTTTAGTGTAGCCTAACAAACTTTTCAAACTTTTTACCTAATCACATTGCAAGTAATATATGTACCTGCTGGCAATTAACTTAAGATGGAGTATAGGCTATGATATGGGGCATGTGTGGGGGACACATACATATTCTCTGTCATCTGCATCGTGTCTTTTTCTCTATCAGTGCATTACATTACATGTAAAATAATTTTACATAATTTTTGACACGGCCGCAAAAGGGGAATTCTCTCTCTCAAACCACAAGGAGAGCAATGGTATCTGATTCATCCGCATTTGGGAGTCAAGCTGTTATATTTATTTTCCATCATGTTGTTATCTTTACTCGCCATGAAATTGTTCCTTCTGCTTCTAAGTACTAATTAATACTTTTTGTCTCGAATGAAATCACACCTAAAAATAATAGGAAAATCATACCAGTCAGTCAATCTAGAATGTTTTATTAGATTACCACACATTTTGAAGTGAGGATTCCGGGAGGAAGAGGGGTACTCCCTATTTTAGGTTATACAAGGAGGCTTGGGCTGGAGGTGGTCATTTTTTTAAAGTGGTACTATGATCAAAAGATCACTTTTATTTTTTCTTCGGATTTCAAAACTATGTTTGCTAAACACTCCCAGAGCGAAATTTTAGCCTTAATTTTGAGAAGACCATTTATTCCAACTGCAATTTTCCGTTTTAATGGTCCACCATTATTTCACCAGAAAGGATACAATGACATCATTCACTCAAGAGCTGTAGAATGCAGTGTGTGAACACAGCTAAAAAATTATGCAAAACACGACTTTGAGAGTCTGAAAGCTCAAAACTCCCGTGCTGCATACGAAATAAGGCACTCTCACGTGTGCTGCATTGGAAATATAGATTGAGATATTCTATGCCAAAGAAAGAGTCTATAGAAATTTCCCTGTTATGCCCAGAGATTGTCTTTGATATTGCAGTAAAAATGAATTTTCTGGTTTTGGGATCAAGAAGAACTTCATTGAAGTGCGGTCACTCCTCATCTTTGCTTGATGTTGACAATCTGGCATGTCTCAGTTTTGTGGCTTCCTTATTGAATGCATTAACTGGCTCCTGCTTGTCGTAAATGCTCAGTAGGTTTACATGTACCTTGCATTGTATTGACGGTTTTAAGGAGGAAATCACTGCAGCCTGTCCACTCCCCAACTCTAGCAACATCCCTCTGGGTGGCACCAAGAGTTTTATGAAATGCTTCATGAAATCCTCCTCTAAATTGGTGACGAACCAATTTGTGGCACTTGTGGAGGTTGTGATAACGAAAAGAACTGTAGTCTTCTCAACTACATTCCTCATCAGTCCAGTGCCAGCTGTTTATGTTGCTGCGAACAGCGACAAAACCATAGACCAATCCTTTGTAGCTTGAACATTTAATCCACAAAACACAACAAGCCATGAGAAAAACTCACAGAACTATAATGACATCACGACAGGGTAAAGGACTCCCGAAAAATACTGAAATCTGAACTTAAATTGACATATAAACGATCAAAGTAAAAACACTGAGATTAAAACTTGGAGACAAACTAACTCCCGAGTTAGGATTTCGAGTTGGATTTCGAGTTGGATTTCGAGTTAGGATTTCGAGTTGGATTTTCGAGTTAGGATTTCGAGTTGGATTTTCGAGTTAGGATTTCGAGTTGGATTTTCGAGTTAGGATTTCGAGTTGGATTTTCGAGTTAGGATTTCGAGTTGGATTTTCGAGTTAGGATTTCGAGTTGGATTTTCGAGTTAGGATTTCGAGTTGGATTTTCGAGTTAGGATTTCGAGTTGGATGTTCGAGTTAGGATTTTGAGTTGGATGTTCGAGTTAGGATTTCAAGTTGGATTATCTAGTTAGGATTTCGATTTTCGAGTTGGATTTTCGTTTTTTTCAAGATTTTTATACCTAACCCAGCTGCAAGGAATCGGCTAGTTTGTCCTAGTGTTTTACCTTTTTTATTCTGCGACATCGCTTTAGCATACATGAAGTAGGAGGCAAGAGATTGCATCATACATGAAGTCATTTTCCTTCACCACTAACACGCTCCTCATTTCAAAAATGTCAAAATTGGGGAAGCTGAAATAACCGAAAAGGAAAAAGAAAAGAAATACGACAAGAGGGCGTAAATCGAAGGTGAGATCTTGAAGACGATTTTTCTTGTTATATCTATTCTGGTGGTACAAGTTTAGAAAATCCGCGTCAAGAATTAAATACAACATTAACAGAAGGCAAACACAGTGGAACCCCGATATAATGATCCTCGATATCGCGATATTCCCGGTATAACGATGAATGTTCTTAAATGTATGGTGGGACATGAGAATTTAGCAGACCGAACGTAAAACCTTCGCCGATATATAAACGATATTGACACAGTCAAAATTCAGGCAATACATTGAATTTACAATAACATTACAGTAATCGAGTAATCTCTAACGTTTATGACAACAGCTTTGCACGATGATCCGGATGATATGTTTCTCTATTACGATTCCACGATATAACGACATAATTGTGCTGTTCCTTGGCACCTCCTGATATCAGGATTCCACTGTATATAACTCCCATAATATCAATTCCACCATATTTTGAAGACCACCAAATGGCTCCACTGCTGCACTGTTGCTTTAGTCCCCCCCTTCCCCCCCCCCCCCTTAACTGTTCTGTTTTCTTCATTTTAAGCGGTTGGAAATCATGCTGCTCACATTTCCAAAATTACCAGAAAAATTACAAAAAAGATTACAGAACCTTTAAATAACCATAAGTTATTATTTTATTGATTTTGTATTCCATAACAATAACATTGTAAACAAAAACCCTGATATAGCCCTGGTCAGGGTAACAGTGGTAAAAACAATTCAACTATGTAGGCATTAAAACAAAACCAAACACTTTATTTCCCTATACACCATTCTTTAACCAAGAAACAGGTATAAACCTGGTCTGGGGAACAAACAATCCTCGACAAAAGTATAAGCACTGCACACTTAAGATAAAAAGAAAATGTCAGCAATGGCACTATTTTGCTAAGTGTGCTAAGGACGCTAGGATTGTAGGTAATAACAAAATTAATATGCAAAAATGACATCATTAACAAAGGCCCTAGTACAAGGAATAACAATTTCAATATGTGGGTATAGAGAGATAACCAAAAACCTTTTTCCCCTATCCACACATTCTGTAACAATAACATCTTTAACAAACGCCCAAGTACAAGCTAAGGAATAACAATTTCAATATGTGGGTAAAGAGAGATAACCGAAGACCTTTTTTCCCTATCCACACATTCTGTAACAATTACATCTTTAACAAAAGCTCTTAAGTACAAGCAATAACAACTTCAATTTGTGGGTATAGAAAAAAAATAAACACCTTCTCCTATCCACACATTCTGTATCAATAACATTAGTAAACAATGGTAATAACAGTGGAAAACATTGGCAATAAAAATGTCAATTTGTACCCACTGCGGGACAAGCGAAAACCCCCTTCAGTTATCCACACATTCTATAATAACGTCTCAAGAGACACCCTTGGTTCGACCCGCTTTGGGTGTCATCTTGGTATAGGAAAAAGAGAGGTATTACCGAATAGTCATCCTCCATACATTCTGTAAAATTCTATGAATGCACGAAATAACAATGTGTACTGGCCTATTTTTGCCCTGCTTACAAAAAAGCTTGTGCCATTTGCTTCAGTAAACAGTACTGTGTACTATGTGTTGGTCAAAGACCCTTTATAAACAACATAGTAAGAAGCTGAAAACACATTCTTGCTGTTAGTAAAAACTGGATTTTGTGTTTCCTATCAATCAAGAAAAGAACTTTCTTCCAACTAGCTATAGGCTAAATTCGCTCCCTTTTTATGTTGATTGATGTTTGATGAGATTGATCTTGTTGGATGAGAGTAATTTAATAGGCAGATTCTCTAAACCAAACAAGTTCTGATGTGAGCAGGACGACAAAAAGGTCATTATACCTTAGATTATTATATGATATCTTTTAGGGCAATTCAAAGTCTTAAGTGAATTCCTAAAAAGATACTCCAAAAACAGAATTTAAACTATATCTTTGGAAATCATCAAGAATAAGGTTTAGATCTGCTCTTAACATTGCAGGAGAGAAATATGGGTGTCTGGAGGTGATACAAGACACTTGGCAATGGTAGTACCGATTACCTTCGTTTGTAACTCTCTGGGTGCTGCTGGCCTTATCAAAGTACACATCTTTCTCTACATGTTTTACTGCAACTCCCAAATAAACAGGGCCCTGTGCGTCACGGAATGGAAAGGGACACCCAGCACATTTTTTAATCCTATTAGTTAGATTAACTACTACAAAGGGGTTACTATTGTGCCAAGGTGGACGAATAAAAACAGGACTGTAAGCAGCTGGGGGTCTCGCATAGGCTCCTCCAAACGTGGTTGAACAGTTACCAGAAGCAGAGTTCACCGAGCTATGGACAGGTGAGGGTCTCGCATAGGCTCCTCCAAACGTGGTTGAACAGTTACCAGAAGCAGAGTTCACTGAGCTATGGACAGGTGAGGGTCTCGCATAGGCTCCTCCAAACGTGGTTGAACAGTTACCAGAAGCAGAGTTCACTGAGCTATGAGTTGCTGGGGGTCTCGCATTGATGTCCCCTCCAAAGGATTGTAGTTCGTGTAGAAATGAATTGCTGGACATCACTGTATTGGAACTGTTACCAGAATTAGAGGTCACTGAACTGTTAGAAGCTGATGGTGTCGCGTAACTTACACTACTAACAGGTTCTAGCTCGTGTAAAAAGGACATCACAGTACTTGAACTGTTTTCAGAGACAGAGTCCATTAAACCAGTAGGAGTTGATGGTCCTGTGCTGTTATCTCTGCCAACGGATTGCAGCTCCTGTAGAAATGATCCACTAGATACATGTATGTCAGTACTGGAACAGTTACCAGAGGCAGAGCTCATTGAACTGTGTGCAGCAGCTGTTGCTCTTGGGAAATTCTCTCTGTCCCTGGACTGTAGATCATGTAGAAATGATTGGCCAGACACCATGACACTTGTAGAACTGGTACCAGACACAGAGTTCATAGAGCTCTCAGGACCTGATCATTCCTGTGATACGTCTTTGGCAAAGTTCTTGAACAATGTTTTAACCATACTAGAAGTTAACATCTTTTGAAACAAGATTTCATCCCTTTCATTCACTTTTAGCACATTCATCATCACCCATATCATGTGAAAACACACGTTCTTTCCTTGTCCGAAAGTACAATTACATGCAGGTGTTTCTCCTATTTCGACAAGCCTGATGTTCCCGTTATCATTTAGCTCAAACACCTTCTGTGTTTCTGATACGTCATGAACATCATCCAGTGTTAGTCTAGCTCTTTTAGCTAGCTTCAGTGACTGCTCAAACTGTTTGCTTCTTGTAGTACGCTTGCGATACTTTGGCTTCATCTTTTTAGATGGCTGCAACTCATCTTCATCAGAACTTTGCATTTCAAGTGGGTCTGCCGTCATACTTACTTGGGCAGTTGTTGCCTTAGCTCGATGGGAGGAGTTCTTGTCTACAAACACTTCAGCATGATAGCTGTCTAAATCAATTCCCAGAGCCAATTCTTTTGCAAAAACGCCTGCCCGATCCACTTGCTTACGTAGAGACATTTCATTTTTCTGTTTCTGGCTGGGGCATTTGCCACCCGCATAATTGCCCTGTTCGTATTGTTCTAACTTTCCTTTCAGCAAGGCACATTCTACTACATGATCTTCGGCTGCTCTGGACAAGGTATCATTTCTTGCTCCCCTCACAGCATTTCTTGCGTGTCCAACCTCTGCCATATTTGTGTTTGCTGTGGTGCTTGATTTAAATACACGGAATGCATGAAATCGTCGTGGATGCCAGAAACCTTCAAACCATTTCTTAGCATGTCCCTGCTTAGCCTTCTTTTCTGTCCACGTGTGCAATGCACGACGAGCGGCTTGGTAGCTTCCTGGTGTTGCAGCTGAATAGATGACGTGAACCAGCTTCCTAAATTCTGTCTTTGCTTTATTACTCCAATCTGCTGATTCCTGACGACGGGCGCAAGAGTAGAAGTGCATTTCACAGGAAGAAGCGCGATTGACTGCATCAGGTTTGAGTTGTCGTCGTATGGATTCACGATTTCCTCCATGCTCGTCTGTTACAAATCCGTGCGGATCGAAAATGTAGTTGGGTATACCGGTATAATCACTCAGTGCCTATGAAGAGAAAAATTCTTTGAGCTAATGGCAATACACTCTCTTATGGACCTCTCTGACTTGTATCTAATGTAAGAGAATTTCAGCCTGGAAAATAAAAACAGGTTCAAGTACTCTACCTAATACAACTGTAAGCTTGCTAAATCAGGCAATTGATGTATCACTGAGAAATAATAAATGGAGCAAAAAGAAGAGCCAGGAAAGTCCTTGACATCAGGGCGATCTGGGACCAGACCCGGTATGTTGCCACGGAAACAAAATTGATTGTCTCAAATTTTTTAACACACCTAGTAGACTGTCATTGCCAAGAATCAAGAATCAAACATTTCTGATACACATTGGTTCAGATGTATGGCATCTTTGCTTAGCTGATTTGCATAAGTTCAAATAATTAACTGCGCTGCGTTGTTCTTGCTCTGCAAGCGGTTTATTTTTCGTTTTGTCGGTGACCAGACCAAAACCCCCACTCGGCCAAGTTTCGAATCACGCAATGTTTAAAAGCTATAAATGAGTTACTTAATGAAAATTTAACTACACCTTTGTTCTTTACTTAGCATGCTTAGTGTGAAAAGTTTGATTTTCAAGAGAACTGTATTTTTCTTGCTGTGTTATTGAAATGATTTCAAAAATCTAAAGGAAAATTAACGAGACAAACATGCCCAGACTTGTAAGGTTTACGTTACTCAGGGAAAACCTCCACTGTGCTTAAAACAGCGCAAGCGTTTTTCTCAAATTTGATTTAATCATTTGCTTCTATATTCCATTCTTGGAATGAGTAATTTTATGTTTAAACAGGAATTCGATACAACACTGCCTGTTTATTTAATAGATCGTCTGCCGTCATGACTCAGGACCGTGGGAAATTGGTCAGCATAAGCAAATAAGAAAAATAATTAAATGCACATGGAACTACTCAACCATGAAATTTCACACAAGGTGTTTTCTAACCGTTTTGTTTGTCAGTCGCAACACTTTTGACGCGGGTAATGGGGATGCTGGGGATGCAATATTTTATCCCCCAACAAGGCTCCCCTAGGCTGGTCACGTGACCAGCGCAGTTTCAAGCTATAAGTTCTTCTTGTTATCTTTTGAATGCAAAGATGTTTTTTTTATATGAGCAGTGTTTTCACTTTTCCACCAACCACTCTTTTTCTTTCTTAAATGCGTGAACTGACTAATTGATGATGGTACCACGTAAAATCAACTCACAAATAAAAATTGAATAACAACATACCTCATTGAGACACTTTCAGACGTCACACAGGGTTTCGGTTGACTCTGTCTCACACTCCATGCTTGCAATGGTCACAATTTCTTTAATTGTAGGATGTAGAACTGAGAGGTTTATGGTCTTCATGCCCTTTACCCTGTCGTGTTCAGCGTCAAGGAAACAGTCCTCCTCCTCTAAAGAGTGTTAGCTCCCCAGTTGCATCTGTACAGCTATTTCAAGCTTTTCTTTGCTCGTTCTAAACACAATTGTGCTTCCATCCAATCTTCCATCTTTAACTTTCCAAAGAAGGTAGGGATCATATTTGTCTGTGGCTTCCTTGATCTTTGCCAAAGCATCAAAGGAGTGGCCCACTGGATTTATCTCCTTGACAACTTTCTGCTTGATGTTCTGAATTTTTTTAAGGTTAGTGAGGCCTTTGGCCTCGCTGTAAACCTCTTCAATGGTTTTGCCATCATGCAAAGAGCTTCTCAAACATTCATATGGAAATTGACTGGGCTTAGATGCTGAATTATTTTTAAAAAACTGTTCAGCTTTGAGTGTGGCATCAGGCAGTGGAGGTTTGGCTTCACACGTGTGGGTGCCACTATGGTAAACTATGACATTTGAGTTTTCAAACTCCCACACTGTTTTGGCCATACAGGGAACAGCTATAGCACTATATCCACAACAACCGCAGACAACATCTGCCTTTGATTTCTGCTGAAAGTTCTTCTTATTTTCTTTCTTGTAAGAAAGCAAGTATGGACACTTGGTATTGATGCATCTATAAGTGCCATTACAAGATGCTATGCGTCTGACACCATCAAATCCAGCTGTATATAAAAAGTATTGATATATAGAGTTATGCACAAGAAATAATTAAATAAGACACCCAAAAAAATAAATCAGTATCATGTTTTTCGGTTAAGAGATTAAGAGGTTTTGGGAAAATAAATAAATACCTTACATGTATTTACTTAAATAATTAAGTGCCACAGCGCTTATTTAACTTTTCGCCCTGCAGTGTGCACTTCTTATTCAAGGGTGGCCCTTATTTGAAAGTGGCTCTTATTTAACAATTGGACGTGTATGTTCTTTGAATTTAAGAGTATTTTTTCCTCTGTATGTAAATTTCACGTAACAAGTGTGCTTTGATTGTCATCATCAGTCTTTTCCCAGCCCTTTTAAATTGCTTTGCCAGTAGTGTCATCACTTCTCTTTAATTTTCACTGCTCATTTTAATACTGTTTCTGAGTTTCTTTGTAGTGTTTTTTTAGTTATACGGAATCCCTCGAAGAAGCGGCGCATGGGGACTGCGGTGCTTATTAACATTTTAGTCCCAAATGCGGCACTTACTCAGGGTGGCACTTATTTAAGCAATGACATGAACAATAATTATTATCATGATAAAGGAAATATGCCACTTGAAGGTGTTATGACTTTCTTCTTACATCACCTTCTTCTAGGGGTCCCCTTTCTCTGCCCGTAACCAACAAAACGGCAGTTACTCAAATATTGAATTCACCTTTGCAATAAAGGTAACTTTGTAACATTATATATTGCAGCATTTTGGTCCCATTAATATGGAACATTTATTTAAAATTAAAGGAGCCCAGCCTAAAAGCATGTGGCTGAATCAATAACTGATACTTTTGGTGCTAATAAATCAATCTCATGCAAAAATATATATATCAGATGGCAATTATTAATATGCAGACATTAAATAGACACTGAGGAACAAATACCTAGTGTGTACAATGATTATATCTTGGAACAAGGTAACATTTAAACCAGCACTTACCCCTATTTGATGTGACCCACTGTTTCCAAGGCCTGCCATCTTTGGAAACTTTCATCATTTGCTCTTTAAGGCAGGTAATTTTGAAGGCGCAATCCCCATCCACATCAAAAGGTAGACATTCTACTTCTTTCACTTCATCTTGGCGAGCTAACACATTTCTGGAAGTTAATGTAAAATGTTAGCCTTTAAAGCCCCAAGAGTGCCAACGTCAAATTTCTCCTTACAATAGCATTACATTAACAATAAAACAGGTTATGAGAACTGACAAAATGATCTCTTAAGGAAAAATACATTAATCATTTTAAAATTCTCTAGCTAAAAACTATAGAAAAATGTATGGAAATAAGTAAAGAGAATTTGTGTTTTGAAACTGAGGCTTAAAGGGTTAAAACAAACTCTGGTAGGCAAATCCAAGCAAACAATGATCGAATCTTGCAAGTTTTACAGGAAAAATATGTCATTTGACACAATATACTCGATCAGCTCCTCCTTTCACCATGAAAGGGACCGTACAATCTGTAAAGTTAATGTACATACATGTACTATCTTAGTGGCCATGAGGCAAGAGTGTGTACAAGTTTCTGTTGCATGAAGGAAATAGGAATACTGGGCTTGAACCAAGATTGCTCGGTTTGGAGGAATCAAATATACACATAAGTTCTGTTAGACTTACACTTCAGTCAATGGCCGTTTATTCTTTGACAGACGCTGGCTGTAAAATAACAAAATAACTTTTATCTTTCATAATGAGTTGCAATAGTACTAAGACAGTTTGGGCAACCATTTTTTAACTGAAGGCAGACAATCAACATTTGATTAATATATATATATATATATATATATATATATTAATCAAATGTTAATCAGGGTTATTCACCCTGAAGAAGACGCGTAAAAGGCGTCGAAATATAGGTGTGTGAAATAAGTTTAATGATTGTCTTCATTTGTGATAACATGTATTTTTTTATGAAGATTTACGGTGGCGACGGATGCTTGTGAAAAGTAGTTATATATATAAATATATATATATATATATATATAATAATTACCACTCTTTATTTGATTATCATTCATTATTATTTTATAAGTTTCACACAATTTTCAGTCCATGTTGGGGACCCAGAACATTTAGGTGGAAGCCGGAAAAAGCTGGTCCACAACACTCGACATCTAATACCCTGTGTCTGTTAGAAAAAAACTTTGATGTTTAAACTTGTTGTATTTACTCACACTTCTGTGTGGTTTCCCTTGCACCTCCCAAGCCGTGTGTGTTTTAACAGATTAGACCTGGTTGAAAAGGCCTTTGCACATTTTGGGCATTCATTTGTGCAGTCATCTGATGACTCATCTGAGTATGGCAGCTCTTCTTTAACATTTTGCTATGACAATAATTAAAAAACATTATTGCCTGGATCCTTGTTTAACATGTAGCGGTAGAATACCTGGAAATCAAATAATGATACACACACATGCTGCACTCTTTCTAGCTAAAAATGCAATTCACCACAGTTTAAATCACAAAAAAATTAACAGATAACTGAGGATACTGACCTTTTTTGCATCCTGCAGCCAATTAGGTGTTTCCAGGAGACTGCAATCACTGTCACTGTTCTTTAAATCCAAGGGGGGGGGGAATTATTTATTCATTGTTTTAACACTGCACTATTGTTACTTTCAAAGAGTAAATAAAATAACTGATGAAAGATAAGAATGTACACGCAGCCCGTACAACAACAACAAAAACAAAAAATAACCTTGTAATCCTCCTTTATGCTTCCATCACTGGCAACATGAAGATCAAGCTCTTTTTTGATAGGGCTTATGGTCAAATCGAAAACATTCTGTATGAAAAAAAAAAGCTTTATGGTAGGATACACAACATTAAGCTTCATCATTCAATTAAGACTCTATCTTTTCCTGAAGGTGAATTGTGTGGTTCCAGAAAATATCCATACTTCTCCCACAGAAGGGAAAGGAAATTCCTGGGGGGGGGGGAGGCTCGAAGACCAACAAATTTAAAGAAATGTATTAACTTTAATTGGAAATTCCAGAGGGTGGGGGATTCGTATAAAAAATCCCTTCTGTGGGGGAGGTATGGATATTTTTTGGAGCTACACATTTTTTAAAAAGTCCCCCTCAGTTTTTTATTCCTTATTAAATTAGACATACATGTATTGGGTATGAATGAAGCATGGTTGACAACTCTGTTTGCTTATAAATGGCTCCATAAATTTCTGAAAGCACTAAATGAAGTTAAAAAAATGCAAACTTTTTTTATGCCTTTTGTTGGCAATTTGAACTGGTCACTAAACCATCTACTACTTAAATGCCAATAAAACAGCCTGTGTGTGCAATTGGAAAAGTGAACAAAAGAAACCAATCTCGTCTTCTTTCTTCGTGTAATCGATGATGGGGCTTGATGTTAAATCGATGACTATCTGTAAAAAAAACGGCTGATCTGTAGGATGTCTGCAACTACTAAGAATATTGAACAAGCAATATTTTTAATCAGGGAATAGGGATCATATCTTTTTTTACTCTTTACTGTCACTCTGGTTGGACCTGAGATAATTTTATACCCTTCATTACATTGACTCCGCGCATAAATACTGAAAATATTTCTAATCTGCCTTTCTATACTTCTGCACTTCCACTCAGTCCTGGATATATCATGTGCTTTTGAAAACATTTCTGGGATCACATATAGCTTTGGTCTGGTGTATAATTCTCTTGAAAGATTTTAATGGAGTTTATCTTCATACTTTTAAAAAACCCCGGCCGATTTGGCTTGCAAATGAAAAGACAGCCGAAAGTTAATGAATAATTCATAACTAAAAGCAATCATTGAAGTGCCAGCTATTGTTTTCAGTAAAAACATACAATTACACAAGCAATACTAAGACAGATTAAACAAGATTGCCCTTACTGGTCTGACATTCTCCTCCTCCTCCATCTTAACAGCGAAAACGTGCAACACCGGTGACAAAGTACGTTGTGTAAAACCACTCAAAATGCATTGGAACCTCGCCAAAAAAAAACGCGCCAAAAAAATCCCGCCAAAAAAAACCTCCAAAAAAAATCTTAACTCGAAATCCAACTCGAAAATCCAACTCGAAATCCTAACTCGAAAATCCAACTCGAAATCCTAACTCGAAATCCAACTCGAAATCCTAACTCGGTAAATGGGCAACCTCTAAAACTTGGTGGCCCTGGTGGTCACTGTTTGAAGAGCGGCCACCTCCACGCATGCCCAAGCTTATAAACTACTCCGCAGGGAACCCATGCTGGGTCACCGAAAGCCCAGCAGTAACATGGCTCCCCAAAATGTTAGTCAACTTACATTTTCTTCAAAAACACAACTTTAAATTGTCACGATTACAGTTAAAAATGTTCCTTAATTCCTTAGCAATGTTCAGGCTCCCATACTCGTATCTTGACTTTAGATTGTCCCATCCATCTAAATGTAAATCATCCATTCCATATAGTCACATTCCTATGGCTGCAAAAGATCTGCAGTGACCAAGATGATTTTCAAAATGAGGCAACAGCCATGAGGGGGGTGAATAGGGGTCAGCAAATCCGCCGATCCGTGCTAATTTAAAGCAAAAATCCGAATCCGCAAGGTTTTTTCCCTTGCAGTACTGTTAGTCAAGAGACGTGAGCACTACAGAACATTCCCTAACATAACTGGCCATAAATAAGTACCTGTCGTGAAATAAGCCTGGTCTTAATCCGCACTTGACACCCAAATTTAGTCCTCGTTCCTAACAAGAACCTGGATCTTCTGTCAAGTTCTGAAACATCAGCTTCCGTCTCCTCCTCGTCAGAGCTGCTGTCCTATTCAATCACCTCATCGTCAGCTTCGTCAGCATCACTAGCATTCAGTCTGCCACAATCAGGCATCTCATCGAAATGCTCCGCCCTACTTGCTGTACTCCTAGCCACTCCGGACACATCCACTCTCTCTGAGGTGTGTAGATGTCTCTGGTATATTACCTCTGGTATGGTTCCATGTCCTGCCACTGTGGTTTCTTGTTGATTGGTTCTCTGCCTGACTGCAGCTCCATGTACATGTGAGAAGTTGCGTATTTGCTCAACTTCCTTTTCAGGCAGCTTGACGTTTGGTAGTGGGGGAATGGATGGAAGCGATGGAAGCGGGATGTAATGCTCTGGCTCTGGATACCAAGAGTTGTTTTCACTGGTAAAGTAATAAAAGGAAGAGGAGGATAGCCCGCTTTGTAGTTTCTTTGATTGTGTTTCCAAAGTGTCGACAATATTCTTCCTTAGACAGGAGTGGATGTTTCACATGGGATGCGGAGTGAAGATGTTCAACACCCAGAGTCGTACAGCTGAGAAGGTTAGTTTCAGAAAAAGACAAGGTAGACAAAACAAACTCCATTCTTTTTAATCCCCAGTGTAGCAAATCAACAGACTTCACAGTAGCGGCAGAAACCATTCCTTGGGGTCCGTTTAGTGAAATTTCCATGCAGCCTTCTACGCAGCGCACTGAATGCTCAAACTCCGAGAGGGCATCCTTGCATTGTCCGACCTTTTCTACAGCCTGTGCCAATGTTCTTAGTGGGACACTTTGGCCTTTCTTGTGCACTGAGAAGGCGTCATACAGATGCCCCAAAGCATTTAGAAATTTGGCGGTTTCAAGGAGTGGTGTCACAATTTTCAGTGAATTTGACTGGGCATCACAAACGTAAACAACATTGTCAAATTCCACGCAGGCACCCATTGGTTGTTTAAACTTGCATTTGGCTACTGGTCCATCTTGGCAACCTGCTACTTCACCTCCAGCAAACTTCTCGATGTTGTTGAGTTCGTCTGTCTGAAAAAGGGTTGCCTTCTGTTGGTCAATAAAGAGGATACCTTTCTTAAATGCAACCACAGTGCATTTAGCATTCTGTGACTTGTAAATCATGTGACGTTCATGTGACTGGAGATCCACCACAGTGATTCCTTCACCATGAGAAACGAAGATCTTGTTATTGCTAACACAGAGACTGACAGTGGAGACCCAACTCTCACTGTAATCAACAACATGTTCCACATTTACAGCACAAATTCCATATCCATCGTATTTCAGTTGCGCACTGAGCTGGAAACTGCGATATAAACAAGCTCCTGATCAATCAGGGAGATTGCTTCACCATGATCTCGTATGGTTTGTCACAGAAATTGATTTGTTGCTTGTCATGGCCTTTACGTTTGTACTCCATCTCCATCTTCTTTGAATGATCATCGGCTGCTTTACATATTTCTGCCAGCGTTCTGCCTGTTTCAGGGAGTTCCATCGCTGAACTGAAGTTATTGTCTTACTCTTTAAATAGATGCTGTTATCCTCCAGTTCTCCAATTAACAGGGGACCATTAGGAGAAGTAAGGAAGACCACATTGTTCTTGCATTGAACTTGGGTTGGGGGGGAAGATCCTTCCTGATGGCAGAAATCTTGTCAATTGGAAAGACGGTTGTTGTCAGTAAACTTGTTGAGCTCCGGAATGATTGTGTGGCATACATATCCAACGTTTGCCAGGAAAGATGTCAGCTTGTCCTTACACAATGTCAAAACTGCAGATGCATCTTGGCAATCCTTGCTCTTAACATGGTCATTACGAAGTATCAAGTTTTGTATCAGAGCCATAGTGGTGCCACTAGACCGATTTCGAAGTGTTCAAAGCAAGCCGATGTTGCAACATTCGTGGTTGAGTTTGAGCCACCAGTTGCAAAGAGAGGCCTTTAAACTTTTTCCCGCGTGAGGACAGTCAGGTTAAACTCATCACAAATAGATGAGCTTGGGAACTGGTGCCTTAAAGGGTAGCGGGGTGCCAGATGCCATAAGCCACAGGGAGGTATCCATGGCAACCCTGGAAAGCGGGAACCACCCAATCAAAACCCTTCTCCTGGTGCTTGGAGAAAGGAGGGACCCGTGAACAGGGGTGACATGGTACCTTCAATCCCCAAACCTACCCCCAAGCACCAATAACCTGATACAATGCTAAACTACAAAAACACATACCTATAGAAGCCGGCAAATCCAAAGCAACAGAACCAAGAACATAATGCTACAGAGACTAGAGATAAGCACTAAAAGGCACCGCAGACACACCAAAAGTTCTTCAAGCCAACTTTTTGGACAAGGCAGCTAATGCATGAGACGGCGTCCTTACGTAAAGCTGATAAGCATTGCTAGACCAGCGGCCCATAGATTGTATTAAGTGGTCAGGCACTCCATTGCGAGCTGCAACAGTAGCAGCCCCTATGCGAAAGCTGTGGCTGGAGAAGTTTCCGGGTACCTTAGCTGAGACCATAACCTGCCGGAGCCAGTCTGTCAAAATAGTGCGCGAGAGAGGCTGTCCATTTTGGAACAAAAACAGGGGGCCTGGAGCATCTCCCCTGAGCGAAAGGCAAGACATTAGAGCATGAACCGCACAACGTGGGTGCCGACCAACACCAATGTGAACAAGACAGCTCTTCCTAAATGGATCAGTCTTAGATCCCTTGATCTTGATGCGCATGCAGGATGGAGCTGAGGGTGAATCCACTGCAATATCCTGGACGCCCAGGTGGAGTGATGAAGAGAAGCTAGATAAATTGGGTACGGTGAACTCTGAGGAGCGCAGAAAGCCAAAGTATCCTAGAGAACAAGCTGCCCAGAACATGCAATGATCCGGGAGATGAAGATCCAAAGACCGCCAAATAACCATCATCTAATCATCAGTAATGGGGAGTTGGTTGGAAGAAGAAGAACCTTGACAGCGCTTGATGCCACAAACAACCCGCTGGAGACTAAGACAGTTCATAAGAGGATCAGGGAATCCTTGTTCAATGTGGAGAGCTCTAACCCCAGATAAAGACACCTTGATAGAGGAATGCTGAATGGTCCTAGCAAGAAAAGTGATAAAGAGACACAGCATCCATTCATCTGCTGGGCAGGGAGACCCCGAAGGATGTAACTTCCCAAGCTGACGGCAAAATGAAATGAACTTTGCTTGGGCGGAAGCATAAGGTCGACGAGTAGACGGAGCGAAGCCTTTGGTCAAAAAGGAATAGCACTGCAGCTTTAGGGCAGAGATGTCAAACCCGTCAGAAGTTCTGGGGGGATCTGAGTAGGATGTGTCTGAGCATCCGGAACCAAATGCCTGAAGTCCTGCCAACGAAAATGAGACAGAGTGTCAGCCATCTGATTGTTAACGCTGGGCACATGCTGAGCAGAAAAGGAAAAACTATGACGAGCGGCTGAAAGAAGCAAGTTGCGCAGTTACCGCATCAAACTAGGTACTTTAGAGGTCCTAGTATTCAAAATGTGGACTACAGCATCATTGTCCGATCGGAACAGGACATGCCTCTTGCACCACATGTAGCCCCAAACATGAGCAGCGATGACTACTGGGAAGAGCTCCTTATAAGCAATAGACTGCTGTTGTTGAGAGGGAGCCCAAGAACCAGCAAATCAGTAGCCCTTTAGGTACGCTCCATAACCAATTGATCCAGCTGCATCAGACGACACCTCGACATCTGCCTCTGGGACCAGTCCTGGGAAGAGCCAGAAGCTAACACCATGCCAGTGGGACAGAAATTGGTGCCACCACAGGAGGTCCAAGTGAAATTCCCTGTTAAGACGGGCTGGGTGATCCCTTCTGCGAAAGCAGCATAAAAGGCCGATCATGCGGCGTAAGAAAGTTCTCCCAGGCCAAACCACTTAAGCTGCGTGATGCAAATGTCCGATTAAAGATTCTATTTCCTGCCTATTGCACCACTTTTGTGTAAGCCATCAAGTAACAAGTTCATGTAAGGCCAACAGTTTCTCTGGGGGGAGACGAGCGACTTGATTAACAGAGTGCAGCTCAATACCAAGGACTGCTAGCACAGTCGAAGGGCCCACACACTTGCCTGGGTGAAGAGGCAGACCCAAACGCCGGCAGACTACTATAGCGATGCTTAAATTGTGAGCACACTGAGACGACTCGGGAGGGTCAGCAGTGATGAAGTCATCTAAATAGTGAAGCAGATCAGGGATCTGATAAAAGTGCACGAGGATCCACTCCACCATGTCGGCTACTGCATTGAAGATAAATGGAGCTGAACGAAGGCCAAAGGGGAGAGCGAGATCAACATAGTAATGATTGCACCATTTCATCCCCAGCAGATAACGATTAGATGGGTGAACAGGAACATTGCAGTAAGCTGACTCACTGTCAAATTTAGCCATGAGAGCCCCTTTACCCAGCCGAGATACTAAGCGAATAATTTGATCAACGGTAATGTAATGAAGAGTAAACTCGTCTGGGCTAATCCCATCATTGATGCTAGCCCCCCCCCCCCCCCCCCCCCCAGGGGAGGACAAGTCCACAATTAGACGCCACTTTCCAGGTTGGCCCTTTTTGGGAATGACACCAAAGCTACTAATTTGGAGGTTGGGGAAGAGAGGGGAATCGAAAGGGCCTGCCACCCTGCCCAAGGAAACCTCATTCGCTAAATACTCGTCAATGACTGAGGCATGCAGGTCCGCCGATGGCTTGTTCTTCTTAGCTGACTTGAGCTTTTGGGAAGGGCAAAAACCCAGTTTAAACCCATGACAGATTCCATCCAGCACAAATTCAACCTGTGGCCGATGGGGGTGGAGTCGCAACTCCCAGGCAAACTGCTCCACCTGCAGAGGAGTGACTGCTGAAACTGGGGGGTAGAGGAGCTACAAAGAAACACAGAGCGAACAAAGGTAAATAAGTGGCCCCAGAAAATCTAACCCACAACACCCCCAGATAGAGGCACATAATAAACAGTCGTGAGAGTCAAACATAAGACAACTAGCTTTAATCGAGCAAAAGGCCCAAGAAAGTGAAAATAATAATTACAAACAATATTAAATTTCCTTTTAAACTTAAAATGCCCACACACAATGTTGCCATTCAATACATTTTTGCAAATATCACATATTCCTTTCACCCACACAACAGGTTTTGATCGGCAAGTTGTGAAGGTTCAGTCCAACTTCACTTAAAAACAGTGGGACCAGCCCATTAAATAGTAGGATCACCTTTAATTTCACCCAAGCAAAAGCTCATGCAGTTGTTTTCATATTTGAAAACCCCTTAATATAAGGTAATTGGTTAGGCCTGCTGGTAGTTGTACTAACACGGCTCCATTGTAAAATCTGTAGAATGATAAAGTATGCAAATAAATTGCCAGACAAGTAAATTTTGACAAAGAATTTGACATCTACACATAACTAAAAAATAACCCCAAAATAGCACATCATGAAGCCAAAACAAAAGCCAGTGATACACAAGTCAATACTGTCCAACACTGTAAACAAATATCATATATGTTGGTCAACAAATGCTGCACAGTGTGTCATGTGCTGTTGAAAGCTGTTTGATGCAAATTAACATGTTCAACACAGTTGAAAAAGAAGCTTTGTGTAATCCTGTTCACATCAGTTCAATAACATGTTGATTTGCAGTAGGACTTGACACACAACACCTAGCAAATTTTTTTGAGCAACAGTGCTGACTTCTGCATCACTGGTTTATGGGAAAGTTTCTTAAAAATATGGGCAATGGCCATCAGAAGCCTTCCCTTAGTAGCAATCAACACTCTTTTCTGACTGATCACGTCTTAGCTTGTGACAGAAAAGCAAGTCAGTTAACCATGTTAACGCAGCCTTCAAGCATGCAAGCATCTGTCCCAGGTGTGGCCAGACTGGATTGACAAAGAGTAATGCTTCTATGGAAACATGGAAGCAGGAAAATACAGCCCGACAATACAATCCTCTCTTCACAACAAGGAATGAAAAAACCTATAACATTACACTGGCTGGAATTGTAGCATTTTTGTTGTTTTCATGTATTATTGTAAATCAAACACACTATTGCAGTACAACTTGAACTAAAAATATTACTATTTCACACGTTGATCATTTGGAAGAAAGTAAAATTACTGACCTGCACCTTAGTGATAGCATGTCTTGTTCGCCAAAAAATATAGACATGTGACAACAGCTGATGACGAAAAAATCGCCGACAACGTTTTAGAAAAGATCATGAACTCGACGAGGAAACCAGAGACATTTGACAAGCCTGCAGTTGTTGCCAACAGAAAAACAAAACAATGAAACGAATTCTTAACTCCATCAATCAAAGACCTGCCACGTGTTGAGATGCGAGATGGAGAAGGCGAATTGTTAGGAGGACAAGTGCTGGAATAAATATGTACAAGCTGACAGTCATGATTCAAATAACATTTCTCCAGTGTACGAGGGCTAAAATAGTCCCTGTGAACACCATTGAATTCAATTATCGACCCACTCAACCTTCCCTATAATGAAAAGATCTAAGGAAACGTGGATCATCAGTAAAGTCAAATATTATTGGGCTTTCTGCAGCAAAACAACTCAAGCACTGTCCACCATTTTGAAAAATATTTCTCCCGCGCATGAGCATCAACGATTTCATGACGCATTTGACGTCATATCTCTCAGCCAATCAGCGGTTTTTTTCGCCCTGCCGTTTTGAGGTTTTCCCCGGCATAAAAGCTTGTAAACATTTAAAAGATACGAGGTTTGTTAAAATACCTCTATGTTGAAGATATGACGTTAAATTGCGGAGATTTTTTTACATATTTCCTGCTGAAGCAAGGAGGACTGGAACCTCTTCCCAGAATCCTTTGCCTTGCAACCATATTATCATTTTGGGGGGTCATGTGACGAAGTCATTACACCATGGATTTCATCGAGATAGCAACTCAAAGCGCAGCGCCATTCTCGGAAACAAAGTTAGTTTACGTTCACTGTGTCGATCTACACGCAACGGAAATGATAGAACTGGATGAGTTCCCATGTATTAAAGTGAAATTAATTCTTGGGCATGTAAGTTTTCCCCGTGCGATCGCGGAACGTCGAATGTGTGCTTTTCTAAACCGACAAAAGACAATGGATCTCCCGTGCTGATCGAGGTCTAAAACAGTTGTGATATCAAGGTGAGTAGCTCATGGCATTTCTGGTTTAATTCGTAGATAATTTTGGTTATTAGGACTACTGTATTTACTCGTGTATAAGTCGACCTTTTATGACAAAAAAATCAGGCCAAAAATTCGCCCTCGACTTATACACGAGTCATACATAAAGACCTGACCAAGCAATCCAAGAAATTAGCATAACAATTGCCTGAAGTCCGTTAGGAAAACCGAGCTTACAAAAACCAGTTCTAATTGTGTTCGAGTTTCGTCAGTTTTTGGCGCTGTCTTCGTGAACAAAAAAGTGTGGAATAATAAATTTTAAGTGGTTCAAACACAAACCTACTGGAGATGATTTCTATTGTGTCTTTTGATGTGCAGAGCAGACATTTTTCTCAGAGCTTCGCTACTGTTTACGGTGCTGAACTTTCGCTTTTTCATCGCGCGCATACTTCGGAAAGCACGAGGAGTTATCTCAGTTACCAGTACTCCTCAAATTCGTAGTTTGGTTACCAAGTTTTCCAAGATGGCGGTGTTTTCATCGAGCGATCCTTCGAAGCTCTTAGGCGTTTCTTCAGTCTTCTAAATCTCCTTTCAAACTCAACATTGAGATAGAGGTTAGATAAATGCAAGAAGATTTCATTTTCAATGCGATTTACTTCAAAATATCGTAAAGTACTTCTCTAGTAAATCGAAGTGCTCATGTGTGCTTAAATCGTGATGATATAAACAAGTGTTTACTTCACAGCACACGATTAAGTGCCATTGTCTGAGAAAACCGGGCAGAGGCCACGGATCGGGGTCAACCGATTTCTTTCATCTTTCGCCTGTTTTTTACTTTCATTCAGATAGGATGAAAGGCAATGTTCTTATTTACCATCAGCGTTTAGTTTCCGAGATCAGACCACCCCCCCTAAAAACCGGCCGTCAGGGACCAG
The DNA here is from genome assembly GCA_964017195.1 of Siderastrea radians. Lineage (NCBI taxonomy): Eukaryota > Metazoa > Cnidaria > Anthozoa > Scleractinia > Rhizangiidae > Siderastrea > Siderastrea radians. The sequence continues at coordinate 52,220,529 of OZ024890.1, read as the reverse complement.
AAATCCGTTCAATTCAGACGCGTAACATCGGCGACGCGTAGAAAATGTTCTTGCATTGCAAATGACACCAACCTCAGGATTTCATTATTTAGGTAGATTTGCTGTCATTCTAGGCCATCAGCGACCATCTACAACAATTTATTGATCTCTCACAGGAAAAATCATTTGCGCGTTAGAAAATTGGAAATATTACCATGCTTGCTAACCCACTTTTTGTAAAATCGTTTTCTCAAAAAGGCGGCAGTTTATGAGAAAAGTAAATAGTTCTAGGAACTCATTATTACCCTTACTATACATATAAAAAAACTGAAGTTTGGGACCTGGAAAATCCGAAGCGCTATCAGGGAGAGTTTCAGGTGTATTTTATCGCCAATAACAGAGGAAATGTCACGTCACGAGCTTAGTCACGCACTGTTTGATCGAACAATATTCAGGTAAATGTTAACTTCTCGGTCGTTTACAGGCCAGAAAAGTTAAAACACCGAATACAAATCTATATTTATAAATAACTAATAATAAAAACTTACGAACGCTTAATACGAACGAATAAATGCACTCGCTTCTGCTTGTGATAAATTTGCATAAGTGTATGAAATTTGCATAAAAAGGCATAATGTTGATTGTTTACATTTAAAAATTTAGGGCAAGTGCTTGTCTCTTTTTAATATGTTACTTGTTTATTAGCTTTTTTCAAAAAAATCCATCACTAGAGAACTTAGTCCGTCCGGTTTTTTGTTTGTTTGTTTGTTTGTTGTAATCAAAGTGAGAGATACTAGGTGATAAGTGTTGAGACGGATCCTTTGTATAAAAGCATTGCCAAGATTTCGACACAGTAATTACCAGTGTGGAAGATCTGAATTTATTTATATCTACTTCAGTGATTAAAGAACTACCACAATCACATAAGCCAACCTCTTCGCTGACACATAACCTCCGAAAAAAGGTCAGGATATTTTGAGTGGAGGGTCGGCACAAACCTAATTTAGCGGCCGACCATTTAACATTTGAGGGAGGGGGTGAGGACTGGGTGATTTTAGAACAAAAATATCCAGCAAAGAGACCTGGAACGAAAAAAAATCTTGCATCGATTTAATAGTCTCATATTTACACCACAGTTTTAGGCTTCGAAGGAAATTCTTGCCCAAACTAAATCACCCAACCCCCCCTCCCCGGCCCCGCTCCAAAAGTTAGAAAGTTAGATGACCCATGATTCCGTCCATCTGCGGGGAAACATGGGCCCTCCAGCACAAAGAAGGAAAAAAAAATTGTTTGTCTTTACTGAAAATAAGGAATAATAATTGTAATAATTAAAAAGCAATTTTGACCCCCCCCCCCCAAAAAAATGAAGGCTTTATCTATATAGACTGGTTATCAGCCTTGAAATATTTCAAACCCAGTAGGTCAACAGAGCTAGCCTGTTTACCCTAGTTATTTCTTAAAAAAACATAATAATAATAATAATAATAATAAATTGATAGGCGGGCTGAGCTTGTTAGGGTATCCTCTATTTTCCCACTAAAACCCCGGAAATCGGGATGGAATGAAATCCTTTATGGCTGGTTTTCACTAATAAAATCAATTATCAGAGTAGCAAGAATGAAAACGGTTCCATTTTCTTCCGACTCCGCTTTTGACACTGTCGCTTACACTCTAGTAAAAAAAGAGATTGTCGGAGTTGCAAGCAGAAGTGGAAGAATAAACAAATTACAATGCTCGTTTCCAGGCATTGTGATTATTCGCTAGCGATCACCAGTCTTAAATAAACCTTCAAAGTCAAAATATATTCCTTCTTTCATGGGAGTTGGACTAACCTAGCCACTGAACGTAGGAATCTAGAGGGCGCACGTACACGTTTTCGCCGCTTTGTGTTTTGTGCGTATCCGCAGTTTTGCCTCCCGTCACCCTCCATTAAAAAAAAAAATTAAAACTAAAAACAGTCCACGGCGGTTCCGAAAACAAGCCATCCCGTGCCCTCTTTAGGTTATAACAAACAAGCGAAAAGCACATTTTATACACAAAAGTCCACGCATTATAAAAGTTGACGATTTCAGACAGGCTTCACCACTATACTCAGTAAGAACACTGCCAACATCTTAGTAAAACATGATTACTTGGCCAAAATGGTCTCAAAAGTCATCTAGGCTTTCCTACGTTTCATATCAGACGATACAACATAATCGATATCTTACAAATTGCTGCATGAACAGGAGTTAACTAACTCTTCTATGGCGTTTATGAAAGTTACTTTTCTTTGCTGATTTCCAGTGGTCGTCAATGAAAGATTTACACAGATGTTCTTCAGTTCTAAAACTTTTGCCATCAAGCAAATATTGCGGCCTTCAAAACACAGTGGGTGTAGAAGATCCACTGCACCGTACACTTCCTTCATTAGACTCTCTGATGCCGAGTGACCTTCCCAGCTCCTGAAATCATCATCATCGAGATTTTCTTCATCACCTAATGTCACTGTAACTGCCAGACCCTGACTGCTTTTCTTTAATGCAGACAATCGAGAAAAAAAGCTGCTTATTTGCCGTGCAGTTTTCCAGTCCTCTGATAAAAAAAAAACTGGGGAACCTTTCGAGTCCTTGGCTTCCTGCATCTCCTTTGCAACTTCTGTCGGATTTGCCTTTTGACCACTGACCAGGCCCTCATTGAATTTGGCTATCAAAAAACTTTTAACGTTTTGGGAGGTTTTGGTAGCCGTTTTCTGACCTTTCAGCGCCCATCCTTGCAAAGCCGGAGCTTCATCGTCATTGCGTGAAGTAAAATGAGTACCAAGCGTTTGGGTTGATGTAGTTGGCTCACCAGTCCTGGAAGCTACTTCGGGGTGACACGCTGGGCCCATTTTCTTCGTACACTGTCGTAAACTGTTTCACGTTCCAAAACAAGCTTATGTTCTCCAGTGTCCATATGAGTTTGAGCATCGTTCTCATTTTCAAACGTTAGCACACAGCCTGGTGTATCACAGAAAAACACTTGATTTTTGGCGGCTCGTTCTCCGCAAAGGGGCCTCGTGAAAACATCTCTGGTCTGCGGAATTGCACCAAAAGGCTGCAACAACTTCATACCAGTTTTTCCCTGTGGGTTCATTCCTTCATACGGCACCAAATTTCCAGGACCAACTTGGTAAGCACACCAAACACGAATTCCATCTTCCGTAAATTCAAAATTGTTGAATTTGCTAATTCCTTTCATTTTGTTTGTCCCACCAGTTTCATTTGCCAAGCTTATGGCTGCGACAGCTGCTCTGCACCCTCTGATACCTCCATGGGACTCAAGTGCTTCTTTCATATCCACAGCAGTTGTTACATCGTGCTTCTCGTTGACATATCGTCTAATGTGCGCCTTCATTTGTGCTATCTTTCTGTCACATATGTCTTTCCATGCCTGTGGTTCAGAAAAGTCGTATCTTCGGATACTAATCCCAGTTCTTGCACCAATAGCTGGAAGAGCAAGCAGCAAGGGCGCGTTGTGATAGCAGGCACCGTTGTCTGAGCGAAAAAACACTTCTGAAATGAATGGTTGCTCCCCCTTAAAGAGTCTCTAGACGATTTTCGATGATTGATGCAACAGTGAACCAATCTTGCTTGCACTCTTCAAATAAATGAACAAAACACTGCACCGAATAGCTCTCTTCCTCTTTCTCAATTACACAGCTTACGTGCCAGCTCTTACCTCTCTTCCCAAAAAAATCCCTCATTTGCTCTCTGTGGTGAAGAGGTAAGAATCTCATCGCCCAGTCCATTACAATTAGGCAGTTCCTACCGTCAAGCGTACTTAGCACATCTTGTTTGGCCAAGTCTTGGTTAACAGCGCGTAAACTATGTGCTTTCCACATGTATATGGCCTCTTGTGCTTTACGATGCTCAAACTGAAGCTTTCGGCTGGTTATAACATCGCCATCTGGACTGGACGCACCCTCTATTTTGGCACCAATTTGTTTAATGACCGTTTCAATACCACAACAGGCGTCACAACGAATGTCATGAGCATGAGTACACGTACTCTTAAATGAAGGATCATTGGGTGAACTAAGTGCATATACAGTACAGTGGTGTGCGCACCTCTCATCCCTACTCACATGCAACCTGAAGTCGGCTTTAAGGTATCTCTTTGCATCTAACAGTTGCTGCTTGGTTTCTTTTTCCCAATTTGAAGTTACGGCGTTTGCAGCTTTAAGAGTACTGACAATGTCCTCAAGTACCTCAAATGCTTGCACACCATCCGTAGTAATATAGTCGAGGCCATGTAAGGACTTCTGCATGGAAGCGGAGCAGACCTCTAGAATCCTGAAAAGAGTGCGTTCGCTTGCCGGGTCAAATCCGATTTCTCTGCAGTAAGCTTGTACTGCGCAATAATCCTTGAGGGTATTAGAGTTCTTATTACTGCAGGTATTACAGCATGCCCACCACTATCTAGTTTCAGTTTTCGGGTGCCGTACGCAACATCTTGTAAGAAGCAAGGTCTTGATATGTAGTCGATGAAATGATCCGTCTTTACCGGATCGAGGCGTATGCGAAAGATGGGCTTCTCAAGTAGGGGCTGGCCTTCTCCTACATCAGTGGCATGGCAACGGGATTGGTCAACCCGCCATTTCGTTAGACCTGCATGGGATCATTTGTTGAAGCTCGGTTTTGCTAAAGTCATTCACAAAAAGGGAAAGAATCTGGCGCTTAGTTTGCCAGTTTTCAGCGTCGTTATGGGCAGATATAAGCGTTTGTACAAGGCCAGTGTCTATCCGTTTTCGTTTGGCAGGTGGTTCCTCATCCATATCTGCAAGCTCCCTTTCTTCCCGCAAACAACTCCACATTTGTTCTTCTTGCCCAGGAACAACAACAGATAACGCTGTTTGAATAACTTCCTTCATTTTGCGCTGATAATATTTCTGTTGTGTCATCGACACGTCATCCCATGACGTATTTAGTGTCGATGCAATAGGGCTGTAACGACCTTCAGTAAGCTTCGCAACGGCATTGTTTAGCGTTTCTCTCTTCTCGAGCTGGAGTTCTTTTTCGTCAATCCACAAGCTTACTTCTGCGTCATCTTCTTCATTCATTGAAATCATGGAAATCTCAACCTCGGTTTCATATGCTGAAGCACAGCTGATATTTGGTCGTTCGGGGGACTCATCAGTTGAAGTGATGAATACCGACGGGTCTTCCTGAATGACTAGAGTGCTCACTTCAGGGCTCCCCTAAATATTATGGGAAAAGTTATAAAATTGTAATGTACCGTGTGGCACTAACTCTATTAATCCTTAAAGTGATACCGAAAATGACTGCAGGAGCATTCACCCTTTTTCACCCTTTCTAAAGTGGCAAAAATAACCTGGCTTTTCTACTTCAAAAAAAAAACACTTTTCTGCGGTGGCACAGGCCTCCCAAGCTAATTGTGCAACATGGCAGGTTGCCGTGCGTGAGTATGTTTGATCTCATTAACAATATTTAAGGTAGTTTCATTTCTGTGTGTAAAAACAAAAAAATAAAAATCAAACAAACAAACAACAACAACTACAAAACAGGAATCTGTTCCGTTCCGAGTTGTTACCTAAATGTTCTGAAATTATACATCAAGATTGTTCCGGTTGCACATTTCATTTGCTAGTGGGCAATGGCTTGCGAAGCTATTAACGTGTGCCTGTTGTTTGTTGTTTAGGTGAAACATATATGTTTTATTAAAAAGAAGCTACTTGAAACTATCCTTAGACCAGGAAATTTTCTCATTAATGCAACAAAGAATTCATACCTGGTCCTACTGGAACTGAATGGTTTTCTAAGAAATAAATGCTTCGCGACATTTCCAGATTGACGCGTCGGACATTCTTCTGCGTGTTTCGCTTTCCCACATGATCAGGATGAACACATGTCAATCGCTTTCTTCCTGGCCATCCATAGGTCAAGAGATATCTATGTTGAGGGCACACAGTAAATTCATCTACCTGTTTTTGGCTGGGCACGATAAAACCGCCACGGTTAAAAAGGACTTCAGCTTCGCCAATTTGCATATGTCCACTTTGCGTTTTTCCACTTACTCCAAGTGCGGCCAGATGGTCAGATAAATTATTGGCACAAGACTTGACTGGAATGGTAGTAATATCATCTTTTCCCGGAGCAGGTCCACAAATTGAATCTTCGGAAAAAAAGGAGCAGCTCATTTCGGAGATCCTGTGCCTTAATAACTGTTGGTATATCTGCAGCACGTAAATTGGTAAACATTCCCCACGTGCAGTATTTAGGAAGACTGACAGGTAAATTCCGAAAAAATGAAATAAAACTTATTAATGTTTCTCTCAAATTGCAGATTATGTATAGTCAAATATTATCAAATTCGTAGTCACTTGCATTCAGGCATCAGTCTATTGCCAGACTTATAAAGGATATTCCCAAACTTAATTTTTATATTTTCTTTCGTTTGTCCGTAGCCGCTGTCGAATTGGCGTTGTGCCATTTGTATGCAAATGTATAACAACAAAACAGTTCAATGAATCAAAACATATATTTTTGAGGGCCAATTAAATTTATCAATTCTTAGTTTTAAAAAGAAGTTGAAATTTTTATTTTGTAATGTATTGAATTTCTTAGAAAGATTTACCTAAGTTTGGGTCAATTTAGAATGCGTGACAAAGTGCCCGTGACGTGTCATTCGTCTGATAATGGCGATAAAATACACTTGAAACTCTCGTTGACAGCGCTTCTGATTTTCTAGGTCCCAAACTTCAGTTTTTGTATATGTGTAGTAAGGGTAATAGTGAGTTCCTAGAACTATTTTTTTTTCTCATAAACTGCCGCTTTTTAGAGAAAACGATTTTACAAAAAGTGTGTTTTCGAGCATATTAATATTTTGAAAATTCTTACGTGCAAATAATTTTTCCCGTGAGAAATCAATAAATAGATATAGATGGTCGCTGATAACCTAGAATGACAGCAAATCTACCTAAATAATAAAATCCTGAGGTTGGTGTCATTTGCAACGCCAGAAAATGTTTTACGCGTTCTCGATGCTACGCGTCTCAATTCCACGGATTTCTGGTCCCTGACGGCAGGTTTTTAGGGGGGGTGGTCTGATCTCGGAAACTAAAAGCTGATGGTAAATAAGAAGATTGCCTTTCATCCTATCTGAATGAAAGTAAAAAACAGGCGAAAGACGAAAGAAATCGGTTGACCCCGATCCGTGGCCTCTGCCCGGTTTTCTCAGACAATGGCACTTAAATTTTGCTCTGCAGTTTTTTTAATTCACCGAGTTTTCAATACATTCTTAGAAATAAGAGATTAACTTTTTGGGAAATTTCTGTCGGTCTGAATTTTACTTCTTTAACCAGAAATTACGAAAAATCCGATTTTTGACCTTGAAAATGGGGGGGTCGACTTATACACGAGTTCGACTTATACACGAGTAAATACGGTATTATCGTGAAGCTTTAATCCACGAAAACAGGCAAACATTGTAAGCGTTGCATTCGCCGTTGTTTCAACTCGTTCACGATCAATCGATTAATATAAATCTGTCTTCATCAAGTACGTTTTTATATGCTTAATGTAACGCCTTGCGAGGGTTTTAAGATTCGACTTGTTCATATGCAAGATAACCTATCAGGTATATAAGTTTTATCCTTTCGGAAAGTCCATAAAAAGCGTATCGAAAAACCTTGATGACCTTCCTTTTGTTTGTTTTCAAGATCCTTTGTTTGTGCTTTCTTTTGTTTCCGGTCTGTCGGAACATTTAGTGGAGAAGGAAATGAATATATACCTCGCTGGAATTAGAATATTCATGAATTTGAAAACCGGTTGCTTTGTGATGTCTAATTAAATGGGCTGTGAGATTAAGATTACAACAAGAAGTACTGTTTTACAGCGAAAGCTAGTTTGTTTGTAAGGAATCTGAGTTAATGTGCGATTGTCCTCCCTTTGTCTTGCAGTCAAATGGGAGAACATTAGCATTGGTAGTGGACTTTGAGGTGATACCTAATTCCTATCCTGTAAAGGCCAAGCCAAAAGATGTCTATGATGGAGAGGACCCACTCCCTACTGCACCCTGGTTAGATGTTCAAGTTTGCAACTGCAACTGTTCATCTTACCCAAACAGGGGGGATGTGTTAGTGAATACTAGTGCCACACATGAATCCCATAACTACACAGAGTCCAGTGATGATTGTCAATCCTCAGAGGAAAGTGTCAGTGATGGCAATATTGATTTAAGGAATGAAGACTTCAAAGAAAATGACAGGTGTGATAATGATGATGATGACGACAACAGTGACCAAGGTGACCACTTACCTGAAAAATTTACTGAATATTTTGCACTCAAGGGTAGCAGCTACCATGAGGATTGTCAAAAGGCTTTGCGCAAATGCAAGCAGCTTCAACTTGCTAAACAACAAATTGAACTCAGAGTGATGCCTGAGCCTACAACCATTCGGGACAAGAATGCTATAGTAGTCGAGGTTCAGCTGGATGGTGAGTGGTGTCGGATAGGTTATATCCAAAAAGAAAAAATCAGGAAAGTTACTGCAGCTATCAAGAAAAACGAAATTGAGAAAGTGAATTCAAGTCAATTGGGTTTATGTTCATCCCAGACTTAAATGACTGGTTGTATCAACCACGTGTTTTAATTACTAAATCACATCATTGGCTGCCTACAGATGTAAATTATAGATACAATGACAACTTAGAATGACTCCTTAACTGTAGGCTGTATACCTGTTGGTTTGGGAAATGTAGGGGAATAGGGTAGTGTTTATTTGTAGGCAATATGTCTGCAACCCTTTGAGCCCCAATATCATTATAAAAATTCTCCTTACTTGTCTCCATACATTTAGATGAGTACTTAGTGGAAGAAATTGTTTAAACTTATTGACAATTTATTTCTTGATCATTACCACAATTCTCATGACGTGTGTGTTATAATGTGCTGATTTGATAATGAGAAAATTTATGTTAATCACTATTGGGGCTTAAAGGGTTATGTCGTCTATTGGAGCTTAATATATGTAGCAGTGGCAATTTCACTCAAATGCTTGTCAAAATCTTTTCTAATGTTCCATTTTTTGGGGGGAGTCTGACATGCACAAGTTAAATAATAAAAAAATCTCATTCTGGTATTTATAACTGCAATCTAATGCACAAAGATGACACAAATCTTTGTTTTTGCCCCATGGGGGATTGTTTATAGAAAGTGTCTATGACAGATGAACCTATGCAAGTGTTAGTTCCTCTGGTTGTTTTCAGAAACTGAAAATTCATATTCCAAGGAATTCCCTTTTCTGTTTCCCACAGAAAATAAATTAATAAAATTTTAACAATTCTGTTCTTTAACTTGGTGAATTTCCAAATACAGTACACACCCTGTTCTTACTTTTATTTACTGTTAGGACTAAACCAAATAGCATGTCACTAAGATTTCATATTTGACCAATAAGACAATGTCAGGACAGACAAGATCATAAAAAATCACAAGGATAATAACCATTACTGTTTCCAAATACTTCACCATGCATTTGAATAAAGTTTCCCAGGAAAAAACACGCCGATTTCTGATTTCCACTTGAAGTAGCCCTGCTTCTATTATTTTGCTAAAGCACATCAAGTAGTCCCTATCTCCTCTTTTTGATAACACAAGTTCAGACAAAAATATATGATTTTAAAATGGCAACAATTTTTATTTTTTTTCATTATCTGTAGACACGTCTAGATGTAAGAAGATCTTTTTACAAATTAAATGGATTGAAATAAAGCAGGGCTGTGCTCTAGCAGTGCCCAGGGGCCTCAGGCAACTAACTTTTGTCTTCGGGCGACTAGAAAAACTCATTTTCTGCATAATGGTTGAGGGTTGGGCACCCCAGAAACCATGGTTGGGAGCCTTTGGGCACCCTGTGATTCTACTTGGAGCACAGCCTTTAAAAGGCATATTTAGTTGAACACATTACACTACTGCAGAATCTTAGGGAAATGGGGAGAGAGGACCAGAAGTCTTTCTAGACTACAGTTTGTTACTTGATTGTGGGCAGAATAACTCAAAAGTAGAGAAAAGGGAAACAGTTTTGGAAATTGCACATGATATTTACAAAAGAGAAAATTATTCAACATTATTATTACACCAGAATGTTGTCTTTCATAAATTTGTGAAATGGTTCCAAGATGATGATGCCAAAACTCTGGGACAAACAAAATTGAGAGCAGGGGTCAATGGCATGTTTTGGAAATTATCGATGGCACCTTGAGAACAACAATAAAAATATAAAAATTGATGAGTTGAACATCAAAAGTAACAGGTGCAATATGGTTATTATTAGCCTGTTCCAGGTGTTCAGATAGTGGAACACGAGCGAAAAATACAGCGAGCAAAAGAGCGCGAAAAAAATGAGGGGAGACTGAGGAAGAGTGCGAGGGGAACCTCTTCCCCAATCTCCCCTTGTTTTTTCCTACTCTTTAGCTCGTTGTATTTTGCGCTTGCTCTCCACTATCTGAACACCTGGATCAAACTTAGATTATTATTAGTCCCCTGTACCACAGCCAACCGATGACATTTCAGTTTCCTCATCAATGGGAACTAAAAGTCCAGAGGGTGGGGGGACGCCAGCCCTTGGGCGGTGATGCTCTTGTCGAACTGTCCGGGCATTTCTTGGTGGGAGGAACGCTCTGCCAGGAACAAAGTGTGCAACACTTTCCCTTTGGTTTCTGATCAGCCTATGTAAGCGCAGGGGATTCCTTCTAGGTCGCTTTGAGTTTTCCCTAGAAGAGAAAAAATAGAAAACAGAGATATACAAACATGGTTGTATGATCGGTGTTGAACTTGGACTATTGACCCTTGGGTGGGATACCACTGTGAGGGGTGGGTGTTTTCTTGTCACTTTTGCATGGGAATGCTACACAAGGAGATTTTACTGCAGTGCACATGATAACAACTGGTTTTAATGAGAGATGCTGCTAAGAAATGCTTAATTTTCCATAGGCTACATGAAGGTACCTCACAAGCTTGGGCCAGCCATCTTTGAATTCTTTCAGGGTGAAAACGGTGCCCAGTTTGCTGTGAGCCACACCAAAGAAGCACTCGAGGTCTTCAGTAGATCCTGCACGTGGGTGCTCAGGATACCCAATAACTTCATTTTGCAGTCTCCTTAATTCCTGGCTTTCAATGTTTGCAGTTACTTCTATCGCTACTTCTCTAGTAAAACCTCATAAGTTTTCCACTGGCCTGGTTAAAGGATAACAATAACAAAAACAAAGCAATCACATGTATTTCTGCGTAACATCTTTCACATATACCCTGTACAATACCGCGATCACCCCAGAAATGAGAAATAAATGTGGAGGGGATATATTTACATCAATCTATTTCAGCATTCACGACTTTGCTCACAGAGCCCTTTGATTATAAAATCACGCTTATAAAGAAAATAACAAATACCTGTTGATGTCAATAGTGGAGAAGTCATAATTCTCTTTGTGCCAGGGCATCCACTCATCAAGAATGTAGTTTAACATTAGGTAATTGTACCGGCATCTCTGTAACTGAGAGATGCCCCTCCCATCAGATGCCTCATGCCACTGCGCTATGACCTTGGTGTACTCATACTCCTTATCATACCCTTTCTCTCTGAAGAACTCTGCAACATGATAGGACAGGAGTCTTTCGGCATCTACTACAGACTGTTTCCGCTTTCCAGCAAGTGCAGTGTAAGTGAGCCCAGTATTTGGTGCTCTCGTTGCTTCAAGTAATGCTTCGAAGTTCAGCTCAGGATTGTTCCCATTCCGCGTACATCCTGCGATTCTCTTCAGTATGTGGTTATGGTCCCCACGTTCATGATGTTCGCTGCCAGTGACCGGGTCGATTTCTGGAACATATAAATGTGCTGTAAAATCAGCTCCAAATTCCTCTTTCATTGACTTCACCACGTGCCGGAACTCATATGTTGCTACAATGGACCTTAACATGTCCAGCATAGTCTCGGGGGTGTCATGTTTAAAGGGCCAGGGTGTGTAGCCACAGGGAACTAGAGAACCACGAATGTTTGCAATGGCATCTTGGAGACTCAGGCCATTTTGGTACTGTAGTCTGAATAAATCTCTGACAACATTGGTGGGAATGGCAGGATTCACCTTTCTTGTGTATGGAGTGCCATCTGGGGTCACTGAAGTAAAGAATATATAATGTTAAAATATGTCACAACGAAAAAAGTGAAAAGGGAAGTTAAAATGAAAGTTCAACAAATAAGCAATTAAATGCGTGTAAGTTTACATGTATGGGTTAGGATCCCCTTTTTTTTGCTACTTAACTTGTATTCTTGAATGTTAGAGACTAAGAGTTTTCCATTAAAAAGTGAAAGTCAAATAGAAAAATTACTATGGTATCATGCTATTTATTCACCTCCTTGAAGTAAAAGCACGTCCAAAAGACGCTGTTTGCTTAACTTGGTAACACTGCTTTTGGCATCATGGATCAACTGCCAGATGTGAACAGATCTTGTTTCACCTCTGCTGCGCAGTGTCACAAATTCACCATCTGATACGGTACCTGAAGTTCATCAAAATGCACAATATGGTTAACATACAAGATCCACTGTAAATGGGTTAGATCATGCTAATAATAATAATAATAATAATAATAATAATAATAATAGTAATAGCATTCCTTAGACCCATTCCTCAGGCAATGTCCCCTTTCCCCAAAAACAACAAACCAATCATGTCTTCTATTATATAATCACCATAGCCACCACCAGCCCCCCCCCCCCTCTACAACCCTCTCTTAATTACGGTGGAACCCTTACTGTGTAAGGGAGTGAAATTAGATCTGTACTTCAAAATTGTAACAGACATTATAGCATCCTTCAAGGGATTAGAGGGAGATAACAGAGGGAAGGTAGTGTACCTCCCAAAATAGTACATGTACAAGTAGAGGTTAGCTCACCCACGACATTAAGACCTAGCTCCATCATATTTTGTTTCAGCACCTTGGTAAAGTCACGAATGTATTGGTCCCTTAGGCTGTAGTAGGGGATATACTGCACAGGAAGGGCATACGGCTTGCGGTTTCTTCTTTCATCTGATACCATCACCACCAAAACATGTGTAGCTGCTGGCTGCCTTCTTTTCTTAAAAATGTTTCTCAGGTACAATGCCATGTCACTTTGAGAGTCTTTCAGAACAGATATCACATGTTCATACTGAGGATTAACTGGATTTAATTCTCCAAGAAGATCACTCAGAAGTCTTAACCAGTTATTGCTTTGTTCAAGTGGAACCTGATACTCCACAACCTCCCAGTTAAGACATCTCAGTGTTTCTTCTGAAGTGGTTGCCCTTCTCATTTTCTCGCGAAAAAGTTTAGTCGCCTTTTCCAGACCTTCAGTTAAGAAGCTGATGTCATCTTCTATGCTATCAGTAATCTTTGTTAAACTTTGCTGCAGCGCATGGCAATTGGCAGCTTTGGGTGCATTTTTGAATCCTTCATTTCTTTCATCATACTGCCTTCTGAGGTTTAATAATTCTCCATTGCCCAAATCAACATCACCATTCCAGACTTTTCTCATGGATTCCAGTAGTGCTGGTTTGATGTCAGTACCATCCACTTTAATCCAGAAACGACCCACAGGATTGGCAGCTTTCAGTTGCTGTAGGGCAGATACCTTGAGACAAGCAAATTGATTCATTTCAATGTGGAGGTCTCCCATAACTTTGGGACTGTAGAGTACTTTTGCCTGTTTTCATACAATTGCACACAATGTGTAGGTTGGCTGACATAAACATAAACATGTTTATCACCCAGTGTTAAGAATATACAGAACCAGCTAGGCAAAGAGAGATGCTATGAGATTAGAATTATGTAACCAAGAACAATACTCAGATACAGCTATTTTTAACACGTGGATAATATTATGACTAGAGGGAATAAAAGTACTTACCTGAACTTCAGGCTTTCCAGTAAATGTTGACTGCTGATTTCTTTTATTTTGTGTTCTTGTACTGATGCAAGCAACATTCACCCTGGCCTACAAATGGAAAATTATATAATTTAACCACCTGGTTTTTAAATGTACTCAACATTTCAAGGCTACTTAAAAAATACAAAACACAATAAATAATAATTATTTTGTGCAAATTTGCAACAAATGCTTGTACAAATAAACTTTATTGTAGGTTAATATGCAAGCATAGATTGACAATAGACAGTACAACTGGACATGCCAGAAAAATTTCTTTGCACCACCAGTGTGGGTACAGAAAGAAGGAAGACCAAACTTGAACACTAACTAGTTAAGAACCAAGGCTTTAGCTGGAAAGGTGTGTAGGTGTACTATGGATGCCCACTTTTTGTATAAATTTGTATGAAATTCACTTAATCTCGTATGAACTTGAAAAGAAACTGACTTAAAACTAACACAGTACATAAAAAGTTTTTTCTTTTTACCTTCTGTGGAATTCCAATGTCTTTCTGCTCACAAGAACTCCACATTGGTCCCCTAAATAGGCGCTTGAATTAGCCACCACCAAATTCATTTTCCATCGTCTCACGCCACAAGCGAAAGTCTTCAGGCTCAGAAATCTAAAATAAAACAGAGACCATTCATAAAAATAAATGAAATTAGATTTTGAAGTTGTTTGCTGTTGGATTTCAAAGTTACTGTTGTGCTAATACCATGTACATTATGGAATGTTTTAAATTCTCCCAACTTCAATGACTGTCAACATAACTTTGATGTTATTTTTTTCTATTTTGTTTTTCAATTGTTGTGATAACCTGCCAATTATCTATTCAGAGATAAAAGAAAGAAACCTAGTGAAAACAACAAAAATTACCTGACAAACATGTGTGGCATTAAAGAATTCCAGTTGGTATTGTATAAGACCAAATGGCATACGGTCCATGGGCAAGAGAGGTGTTTTCCCATCCTCTTTTTTTTCTGCAATGCACCGGCATAAAAAGTAAACCACGTTGGGTCTTCCATGGGTCTCCAGCTCACACATAGCCCTGCATGCAGTGTCCAGAAACCCCTTTAAATTCCAGGAAAGTCCTGACTTGAAGGCTACACTGCACACAAGGCTATCAGCAACTTGGATGAGGGCCTCACATGATGCTATTTTAGCCAGTGAGGTCAGCAACTCCACTACAAAAGGCACACTAAGAGAGGGAAGAGCCTTAGGCAAAGCCTTTTCCAAAGTCCACTGAAGTTTGAGGGCAGGCAAATGTTCCAGTATGTGTAGTGCCAGTTTTGACAGCTGACTGCCTGTCAATTTTGCAACAATAGAAATCAATTTTTCTGGAACCTCTTCAAGGGACACTTCACTCTGTTGCCTTTCCACTGCAGGGACATTTTCCTTTTCACTTTCTAGGTAGCAATCTACAGTTATACCAAATGCATCTTCTGCCTCATCGATAGTCTTAAACCTTTTACGCAGAGAGTTAACAACTCTTTGACGGATTGATGGAGCTGTAAAATGAATGAATGTAAAACCATGATGTCAGTGGTCACACTTTGGTGCAAACAGTTGGTCAAAGAAATTCTGGCAAGCATACAAAATTAAAAGTTAAAAGCAGCACAACAAAACCGTGTATATGTGGTTGTTCAATTTTATCCTTGGTTCAAGTTTTATTTTCTTTTGTTTTATATTCATTATCATATATTTACATAAAAAGAACAAAGGAAAACTGAGCCAAGGATAAAATTGAACTACAACATATACAGAGAGATTAATTTTAGAAAGCAACACAGCTAATTAAGAACATCGAACAAAAAGTGCATAATTTTGTAATCAATGTTTGTTACTTCATAATTAACACCTTGATATAACATGTTCAATTAAACTGTGAAAGCAGCAAAGCCAAAAACAGGGGACAAATTGATGATACAAAAGGTAAACAATCTTGTAATTGATAATTCATTTTGAGCACAACATCACATTTTATACAAAGAGATTAATATGGGAAAGCAACACAGCCAATAACAGAAGACAAATAATTTGCTGAATTGTGTAATCAATGTTTATTACTTGATAATTCATTTTGAGCTTACCTTTACGAAGATACTGAACTCCAGATGTAGATTGGACATACTGAGCAGCCTGAATCCAATAATCCGACTCTGCTGTCATGGCTGGCCACTCTTTTTCTGTTGCCTGTTCATCCTTGTGAAGGGCAATGTACTGTACCAGCGCCAAATCTTCAGCAGACGTCCAAGGGACTTTTTTGGGGCTTCTTTGTTTTTTTGCTGGTGAACGTACAATAGAAAGCCGCCTTTGTAAGACTCCTCTGATGCAAGGTGACTGAAATGGAATATAAACAAAGTAAACTATCCAATAGGCGATGAATTTCTAAGCATAAATTTCAGCTTTAACCTGCATACCTTGCTTTTATCGCTTTGACGTTCTATAGGAGTATAGTTGACCGATCTCTTCGACCTACAGTCCCTTTCTGGTCGGTTTTTCTTCCTGTCGTTTGGAGTATGACCACTTACAACGTGGCATCTCTTATTATCTTTGGTCGGAGTTGACATATTTCTGATCTCTGTGCAAGATACAAAACCCATTTTTATTCATTTGATTACACGACTCAAATAAAAAAACAATACATTTGTTAAAGGGAGAATGAAATCCTGTCCGATCGAAAATAAAGGCACCATTTCATTCACGAGCGAAAACAATGAGCGCACGAAATCTGCACCTGGCGAACGCGCCATTTCATATGGCATAAATTACACAGCTCAATAACAATGAACAAAGGGATTTTCAGTGCCTTTGCATGAAGTCAATATTTGGCGACCTTTGCAGACCTTTGCATTCATTGTGTTCAGCATTTATTCATCTTTCAATTGGGTGAGATTCTAGGGAAAAAGCTCCGCGAAAAACGAATTTAGAGCAATTTTTTGAACTACTGTTTTTCAATGGATATGGCGCGCCAAATATCCTCGACAAAGCCTTGGAACACGAAGGGATTTTTGTCGTATTCTATGAGGTTTTGTACTTTAGAAACCTATCAGATATGAAAAAGAAACCACAAACAGTACTTCTTACCTTCTTTGAATCCAGTAAATCAGAAAAAGTCTGAATAAGATGACGCAGAAAAGTGAGAAAAATTCGACTGCTAACAAAATTATCGCCGGAATACGTGTCCCGCTGGGAAACTCGCTATGCAAGGGCGTCTGGGCAGAGGTTCCAGTCCTCCTTGCGCTGAAGTGTGATACTCGATCGATGCGATTTGTTCTCCACAGAACTCTTTTACAACAAAATGCTTAGGATTTTGAACTCAGTTTATTCACCACAAATAAATAAAATCTCAACTTTTAGGCTCAAAAAGTAGGGTCGACTTATACACTGGATTGACATACAGCGGAAAATACGGTAATAACAAGGGCGTGCGTCCGAGCGGAAGCTAGGCGAAGAGAAGATCTAATCACCACTCCAGGAGACAACACTTCCATTGGCCACCCACATCTGGTCATCACTTACCATCCCAAGAACGTTTACTGCAGAACAATTCCATCTTACGCGTTGACCAAAGCGTGAAGGCCATTTTCAACAAGCCGCCGCTGAAAGCCTTTTGACATGTAAAGAATCTCAAAGACTTGCTAGTTCATAGCAGTCTACCATCAGATTCCCGACATGAGGTGGGTACGTTTCCATGTAAAGGATGTGACTGCCGAACCTGTCCCTTCATCAGTTATAATGACAAAATAACAATAAATGGACACAAGATCTTGGGGCATTATACGTGCATCACAAGTCAACTAGTTTATTGCATTTCATGCCCTAAATGCCTCAGAACTGTCTACGTAGGAGAGACAGGGCATCGCCCTGAAGACCGTTTCTGGGAACACCGACTGGACATGATCAACAAGAAAGTTACACTGCCAGTACCGGAATATTTCACAAAACAAAACCACCAGCTCAGCGACATGATGGTGGCTGTGATCAAAGCAGGTCTTGGTGACCCAAACAGATGAAAACGCGAAGCAAGGCGGTACATTGCCAACTTCAAGACCTTGGCGCCAAGTGGCATGAACCAAGACTTTGGTTTCTTGTGATTAACTTGTGTGTAAATATTTCTCTATAATTCCAAAGAGCAGAGAGCCCCCAGGAACAGATCACATCAAGAAATCATGATCAGGTTCCATATGGAAACCAAAAACTAATTAAGCCACCCTTTTAGTTCCAAGACAGTGGTTAAGGCAGCATATATCAAATTTAACATATCTGAACTGTTATAAATATTAATTAAAGAAAATGATTTACCAAGTTGAGAGAATTGTGAGTTGCAATTCAAGTTTGGGATTTATGTATGTCAGTGTACATTAGATCGCATCAAGCATAAACATTAATCATGCAAAAACCTGACAACTAAGTTTGAAACAAAACATGCCACTTATATGATCATCCACATATTTGAATTCTGACAACCTGCATCATTGGTTTGAAAGAAAACAAGAATAATATTAAGGTAGCTAGGGATCACGTTTAGAGCTTTCACTCATTGCAAATCAGACATAAATGAATTGCCACATTATTAGAGTAAGCCAAACTCGTTTCTGGTTAAAATGGCTTAAAAAATCAGTGTGACAAGACGAAAGGAAAATTCAAAGGATCACGACATGCTTCTTTTTTACACCTTACCTCTCGTACTGGGGCAACTTGATTTCTGATCATGTCATCAACATCTGCTGGAACTCCCTCTGGTTTCTGTCCCAAAAAACCTAGGCAAAGTCATCTAACTCTGGCAGTTTCTGTTTCTCCCTTAAGCTTTCCTTGTTGGCACTTATTTCCTGTAATGGCCACGTAGCTGCCCTCTCTTTTGGATACCACTAGTTGCATTTTCAGGTGATAGGAGTGTAGTCCACTCTGTTGTATGCTGTTCTCAAAACAGTCTTGATTTGTAGTATTTCTCAATATCTGTCCTCAGCTTCCCAAGTTCCAGCTTCTCTGTTTAGCCTGTCTTTGGGACAATGTAATCAGGGACATCATCTGAGTTTATCTGAGTATCTTCCTAGGAAATCTGATTTGGATACACTGCACAGCCTTACCCAGATAAGACAAATATACCCTGTCACAGTTTGATGATGCTCTCTCGGGTTCTTGTGTCATGTTTTATCACGGTTCCAGCACCAATAATATATTTGCGCGAATGAGCTCTGGGAACACTAATGACGCAAAGTACTTAAGAGAATGCAACTTGTAATACTATTACGTAACCATATCTCTCCATTAAATTCCACTTTCTATTAACCTCCTCCCTCTCTCCTTGGAACAGGTTATTAATTACATGAGGATGACCCTCATGTAAGGCCCTCAATATTGAGAGTTAAACTTACATTAAAATGACACTGAAACTTAAAATAAGATTCTGAAAAGATTTTGTTATTCTCTGCTTTCAGTTGGGACCTTAGCTATCAAGTCAACTTGTAAATTGGTCTGTTTTGTTGAACTGTACTCGCTAAAGTAGGTAATCTTTGCAATATTCAACATAAAATCAACTTTGTGGCATTGGGGAACTCTTAATAGACAACATGTCTGTCACCCTTATCATGACCTTCGTAACGATTAAAAAAGTTAAAAATAAACTATCACATTTCTTTCTCTCATTGTGCAGATGCCACACAGTGACATTCAAAGCCTAGCAGTATGCAGGATGTTTGTCACTGATGCGAACCTTACGTGTACGTTTAATGGCCTAGTTCCCACAAGTCTCATGACTAGCTCAGTGGTAGAGCATCTTATTAGTGAGCAGAAGGTCATAAGTTCGACTACTGTTGGGAGAACTAACTCAGATTTCCTTTTTTCGATTATGCCTGTGTTAATCAATGAAAATACATCTCAGACATTATGTCATTACCATTACGATTTTGTTCGTTTGCACGTAGGTGTACGGTGGAGCATATACAAGACATTTGCAGATGTAACGGTGGTGGACAAGAAGTGTTGCGAGGTAGCATTGTTGCTGTCAACCTAATTGGGAATATGGGAATGATATGGCAAAGCTTGGGCCATATGTGGCCCATATGTGGGAATGGAATGGGAAGTTTAGTTGGTGGTATGGAACTGATGTGGGACCTAATTTTGGCAAAATGTAACCTATGGAAAATATATGGGAAGAAAACCTGATGCTATGTATTGTATGGGAGAGCTATGGCAACACAATGTCCATAGATATTCCATAGCACTGACACACGTGATTGCTCCAGAGCTTGTATGGAAATGATATGGGACACTCCTTGTTCAGTGTACCATAGATTATCCATACCAGGTGGCATTCACTTTTTAAGTTCCATAGAATTTCCATATGATAACTTCATTTGGGAATGTCTCCCATAGAGTTTCCATATGATGGCTTTACAGAAACTCTGTGAAGCTCAAGCAAAACTGAAAAAGTTTGATATGGCATTTTTTTTGCATAATCTTTGCTGCAGAAACCTGCAAAAAGTACCTTTCAAATAATCCACCTAATTTTGATGTGACTGTTATTATTGCTGTTTTCATTGAAATGCGAACTCTGGAATTAAAAATCCAACTAACGATTGCGTTTTTTTGCTGCCGTCAATCATAATTATGGCAACAGCTAGCCAACGAACCATGAAAAACAGAAACAAACAAAATGGATCGAAATCTACCAACCACAACTGACAGACTTGACCTTTTGACCTGAATGAAGTAAACTTCTGTTTCCCAAGAGGTCCGCTAAGATGAATGACAGCAGCAAAAAGGGTAAACCGTTGGCCGAGAATTGAATGTCAGTTCCCATTTCACTGAAAACCGCAATAAGGATTTTAACAGAGTCCAGAGTGTAAAACAAGTATTTTTCAAAATACCATTTATTAAATACCATATGCCTCCAAGTGTGTAGTAATACATACATGTAACTGTTAATTAGGATTCTTTTGGATTAGCTTACAGTCAAAATTGGTAAAAGATTTCCATACTTAGCAGTCGGACTTTAGATGTCAAAGTCCTATTCAGTCTCTTTCAATATGGTTGGGAAAAAAAGCTGCATATCCCAAAACGCAGTCTGAAAACTCCATGTAAACACATATGTCAATGATGTTTTCAACAGGGACAACAGTGAATCTGTTCCTATTAGGCTTCTGGAGACAGACAATGTGGGTGACAGGGTTCCCCAATACTTCATCAAATTTACAAACATGTTGACTGGACACTGCCAGTTTAGAAACTACAGCTCCGCAGGCCATTCTTGGATCATCCCTGACCACAAAAAACACTTCAGTTTGTCCGTAACAGATGCTGTCTCCTTGCTGGTAAGCAATGGTGTAATTATTTCTTCTGAACACTCGTTTGTATGTTCTGGAGTGGAATGTGGCTCCTCCAATTTGGAGCCTTGAGAAAAATGACACTTCAGAAATTGACTCCACGCCCAGAAACCTTAGGAGATCGTCATCATAGTCCGCATCGGCAGATCTGCGTTGCTTGAGTGCCCCAACTGCATAGAAGTCTTCTTTTAGGTGTGTTCTGTTTGTCCTGAAAGAAAAACAGTTACCATTATGAATCTGTGTGCTCCACAAACTGATACAATAGCCACGCCTGTTTCCTTAGGCCTAAACTGGAGATACACTGTACCCCTCACCACAAACCGTGACCTCAGTTTTCAAAATACGGTCGTGAAGGCTTTTGGCTGTTTTTCACCATATCACAGAAAATCAATGAAAAATTAACTGTATCAGACATGAAGGTTCACAGGCTCAGTGAACAAAAATCTTTCACTTAGTCACATTAAAAAACTTGCTTTTTTCTTGAATCTACAAGCATTAGTTAAGAGTCCAACCTGGCCTTTTGCAACAGTCTGACAGACAAATAAACTGAAACCTCGTAACATTATCTAAAAAGTAAAATTTAATGTTATAACTGCTTTAAACAACATTTTGACCTTTCCTAAAATATTGCATATAGACTGACCTGTTAGTTCGCCCACATAGTTGGAATACCAAATCTTTGGCACGTCCTGGCGGCATCTCATCGATCAGCTGAGGAAGGTGTTGATGACTTGTAACTGCAGTCATTATCTTCAAGTAAAAACAAACAACCACACATAATAAAACTACTGTGAGATGACATTTTTGTCAGTGATTTGACACTTACTCTACCTTAAAACTCAGCATCAAACCACAAACTGGTAATCAAACAAATTTTTTAACAATGAAGCCAAAAACTTTAACACATTTTAAAAACGTGTGATGAGGAACTTGATAATAATTTTATTCATCATAGATATAAGGGCTTGGAAATTGTATTTCTCTTTCTTTTCAAAGGTTTCCATATACGTACTTGGTTTGCAACATTCTGTGTTCCATGAAAGTAATTTGAAATGTCACCATTCCAGTCTTCAAATACAAAAAGGGAGTTGCTCCAAAGGGGACCATGGTCATACACACACTTTTTCAGGTGAAGAAGCATGTGGTGATTCATCAGCACATATCGTGGTGCTAAATAGTAAAGACAAAAAAGAGAGTTTAGTTTTAAACAAATGACAATGAAAAATAAACAATCCAATGCCTAACTCCAACAAAGGAGGGGTGGAGATACATGTACGATGCCACAATCACCCAAAATGGTCTTCAATATTTTTCATTGTCATAAAATGTGATAGCCTGCAGATACATCAGTTGCCTCTCATTCACTCCGGCTACTAGCAGCGAGAGTGAATGAGAGGCAGCTGCAATCCCAGATTAAAAATGTATATGCAAAACACATATTATTTATCTTCATCTTAAAATGCAAAAGAAATCTTCATTCTCACCATAATATGCATCAATCATCTCAACAAAATGCATCAAGAGCCTCCCAGCCATTTCTAGCTGTTCAGGTGATATGGATCTTCTTGACAGAAGACTGATGCCACCAACCAACAGGGCATAATGCTGGTGATACTCCTCATCAAGTATACCCTTCATGCATGGGAGAGAGTAGTACAATAGCCAGTTGCGGTACTCTGTTGCTGAAATAATATAAGACATAATAGCAACTATTAATTTTATGTATAGAATTAAAACGTTTTTGTTTTTTCTTTTATGAATGGATGTCCATCCAAAAATCTGAAAGGTATTTGAATTTGAAAATATGAATAGAATAAAGATAGCTCTATGAATGTTTGGCTTATCACCATTTTTTTAAAAAAATAAATAAATTTGTCCTTGATTAATATTAGATAAGCAAGTCTCAGTCCAATACCGCAATTTGCCAGACATAGTCTACTTGATCGGATAAAAGGCCAGATCAATCCACAATGAGAAAAAAAGAACTCAAAAAAGTTTTTGATCTAATTAACATTCACTGATTAACAGTTATATTCACAATAATGTTTTTTTTTTTTAATGAATACCTTTCCAAAATTTCAGATGGCGTTGTAGACTCCTAGGAATTCGGGTGATTACACTAGGTGGTTTAATCTCCAGAAGACGTTCGTCAACTTTCACTATGCTGTTTCCACAATACCATTTCTGACCACTGTGTTTTGAATTGAACCAGAGACCAACAAGCTGCTTTACCACTCCAAGATAAACACAATGCATAGCATCTATGCCAACGCCACTGACAATGTCAAAATTTGGGAGCTGCAGTAAAGGGCTTGGTGCCTTGAGGCCACAGACCTAGAAAAGAAACGTCTAACATAAGCATTATGTGTCTTCAGCAATTCCCTAAAACAATTATTTTGCACCACAGCCACTGAGACATTTTTCAATTAATGGAGGACCAATTTCTAAAACCTTATGTCTTCTATCAAAAATCACATCTTTAAAGTGATGCCAGTGACCCCTTAGACTACATATTCAAGTACTAACCCAATTACCTAGATCTAGCAGAAGTTTCATAAAACTGTCAATGTTAGAAGATTCCTGTGTGTAATTTCTCAAGGAAATCGGACCTAGCCACCGACAAATTTTAGTTACTACCTGTTAGTAGCCAAATTACTTACAGTTGCATTTCTCTCAAGGGCATCAAATGAGTTTCTCTCCACTTCTTCTGCAGTTCTCAATTTAGCATGGCCAGTTACAGAGTTGCGGAATGGAAATGTCATAACATGGCCTGGCCCAGTCTTAATAACCTCTCCATGCTCAGTGCAGTAGATACAGCTATCATGGCCAGTGTGTGTAAGTTGTTCCAAAACTCCAGCTCGTCCAGGAAGATCAAAATGCCCAGAAAGTACCGTGACCTGTGATTTCGTCTTTACTTTAACTGGAAGGGTGACATCCATTCCTACAAGGGTGAAAACCCAATAATTGAAATAAGACATTTAGAGAGAAATTGTAGTTTTTAAGTTAATATTAAATAAATAACAATTTGAAAAAAAAATCCAATACCAGATCATACTAGGAAAATTCAATTGTAAAGTAATCTGTGATGTCCAGTGAAAAGTCAGTGTGAGAGGTGTAAGCTAAAAACAGAAGTTTATCATTGCAATGCAAATCTGTATGTATCATCATATTGTCATGTTTTTCACAACTTTGATGAGGGAGATCTATAGCTTTAAATCTTTCTTTGACATTGCTACTGCACATCAGAGTAAATGCTAATAGAAACCAGATGATGTAAATGGTCTAAAGCTTCTTACCGTAAATATCTATTTTCTTGAAAGTGTCAACAAATGGCTTCAAGAACGTCGAGAAGAAAGGTTTATCTTCACCAAACCAAAGGCCACCAAATATTCTATACTTGTTGTTTCTCCTGTGAACAGAAAAAAGACATTGAACACATAGTGAACACTTAACAATGTATACAAATAAAAGCAGTCAACTTAGGATTAAATCGACACCTAATGGTTGGCCGTATACCTTTAGGGGTGTCTCACATCCATAACCTGTAGCCTGTCTGGGGTAAGCTTTAGATATCTAAATCCCTTTATCAAATTAAAGCTCATAGAGCTGACTTTATCCAACTATTCCATCCATTCTGTAACAAAATAATTTGTGGAATTTTCACGTCTTTTTATCAAAGTGAGAATTGTCTTTTGACAGCTATACTATCAAAGAATGAATTTTGTATTTTGTTAATTTGATTTGCTCTAGCTTTTTCTGACCCAAAGCACAAAAAAAATTGTCTACACTTTCTCAAATTCCATTGCAGAAAAAAGTTAAATTCAGAGCATTAACCAAAAAAGGCCAAAAAACAACGAGTAGAAAAAATCACCCCTTGAATAGACCACAAGCATTCCCTCTTTTTTTTTGCAGAGTCCATCGAGCAAAAGCGAAATTTTTTTTCGAAGAACTCATCGAGCTTGAAGCCAATAAATAAATGAATGCTTCACGCTCGACAGACTCTGCAAAAACATGGGGACTGCTCGTAGTCTACCCAAACGTATACAGTAACCTCAAAAGACAAGGAATATAGTAAGCATAGTCATACTTTTACGCAGACGCACTGATACTGAACAGAACAGTCAATCTTAAATACATACCTTAATGATGGGGGAAGCTCATTTACAAGAAAAAAAGGGGGGCAAACTCCAAACTGTGAAGAGTGGAAAATTGCTACAACATCCGTGTTGAGCTTTAAAGATAGATTATATTGTTTGGAAAGGAATCCACCTGGACCATACTTGCTCTGATAAAGAGAGCCATCGTATACGTCTTCTATGCTCCGTTCATCCCTCTTGACTCTCTCAAATCTGTGTCTCAGGCCATGTACAAATTCAGGGTCTTAAGAAAGAAGAATGGACTGGTGTTAAAACAAGGGTATGTGGCAGGTACATAAATGCATACCATATTTATTCGATTAAGCACCCTGGGCGCTTAAGTTTTTGGACCTTGAGAGTGGGTGCTTATTCGAAGTTGCATGGGCGCTGTATATAAATTTATTGATATTGATATAAGAAAATAACTTCCCTCAGGGATAAATACTGGCTCTGTGTTTCTCATTCTCAAAACATGCTCTAAGAAAGGTTAATTATTCATTTTTCACATAAAATCCCACGGGTTTGTATATGACTGGCACTACTTCAATAGAGAGGGGGGTTCCGCTGAAAAAATTATAGAGTGTCCCATTGAAATTAACATGTTGAAGTAAGTGCTCATTCAGTTTCAAAATCCCCACATCATAATGAGTTGCTAGATAACAACTTTGTATATAAAATACAAAAATCTTACCAGTAAAAAATGTTTGTAGCTGCTTTTCCACAGGTACTTGGATGAAGAATCTATTATCCTTAGAAACGCTTTGACCACAAATGTTACAGTTTCCTGTGCCTTGGCCAAAGTAGGCTTTACAATAATTACAAAAGTAGTGCTTTTCAATGTCTCCCTTCGCTTGAGTCACGAATTCCAACAGCTTTTTTACGGACGTTTTGCAGTTGTTGGGCCGAGGACAGTGTGCTTCAATTACTGAAAGCAGATCTTTGAATGCTTCATGTGTAAGCTTGTGTTTCATAACGAATGTCAACAACATAACACTCATGCTGCTTGTGAGTGGAGCGCCTGAATAAAGTGTATCATCAGTTTTTGACTCACAATTTTCAGGTGGCAATTCAATGTCCTCGTCATCTTCGTACTCGCTAGCAGAATCCAAGCTTACATCGTCGTCTTCCCTTAGAAAACGCGTGTACGAAGAGTTAGTGGTTAACAGTTCCTCGTCACTGGCCTCGACATCAAACATACTATCCGGTGCCAAATCTGTTGTTTCCGAGATTCCTGGCATTTGTTCATCACTTGACTGTGTTGCTTCAGAACTATGAACATCACATTGAAAGGTGGATTCTTCACAACTGAAGCCCAAATCTTCACAACTGTTGATCTCTGGATCTCTGTTACAACTCAGAGATGCAGTTGAACAGCTCAACTCATCACAACTGTCGATCTCTCGATCGCTGTTGTTACAACTCGGAGATACAGTTGAAGACATATCACCTTTTTGGCGCTTAAGCCTTCGATTCTTTCTTCGTGCTGCTTCGAATTTGTACGGATTATAATGACGCAGATATTTTTTGTAGCGCCCTCTTCGCCGTCCATGTTCGTCCGCGTCGTCCGCCATGTCGAGAAAATGACGTCAACTTGAATAAGTCATGTGATACTGAACAGCCAATAACGTGACAGTTTTAATGAGCGTTGTTTCTTCGCGCCATTTTTGATTTCGGTCAAAGGTGATGCATTCGAGCGTGCTGGGCATTTAACTTGGCATTGTATAGCTTTCTTTCGCTTTCTTTCGCTTTCTTTCGGTTGAGAAATTTGTGCTTCGTCGCTGCGTTGTTTACAGTATAACAGTTCCCAGGACAATAAGAAATGGCTGCAAGGAATTCCAGAAAAAGAACAACCCCTGCTCGCTTAAGAGAAGGTAAGTGTGAAGTGAGAAAGTTTTCAATGGACGCGATCGCGAATCGATAAGCTTACTGTTTTTACAATAGGTTGAAGATAGTTAGACATCAACATTAAAAGCTGTTTTTCCTACAATCATTGATAACTATACGAACAGTGCTTGTGTACTGAAGATGAATTAAAACTATACCGATTCAAGAAATTATCGTTTCTTTGAAGTCCAACAACCGCCGGGTAGGAATTACAAAGCCGTTCATTGTATGACAACAATTAGTTAATATAACTTCTTACAGTAATAGAACTGTAGGTACAATATGAAATTACCTAAAACTATGAAGATAATTCCTAGTTTGGTCGATAAAGACCGTTAATTCAAGTGCCTTTGCCAAACAAACAACTGGAATAGAACAATCGGCCATTTATTACAAGAGGCTTAAACAATGATCACGTGACTCAATGGAAGGAAAGCTATATTCAAGCTTTTATTAAGTTTCCATGGAAGAAAAACTCAGTAAAACCTCAAAATATGTTTTAACTAGTGGTTTGAAATAAACTGAATGTAGACTTTTAAGAATTTCACACAAGATTTTGAAGAGCACATTCATGCAATAGCATTGAAACTCTTCAATGACATGTTTTAAAGTATATAGGTAGGCCAGGTATGAGTATGAGTATGCCAGTAGCAAAGCTGTTATTTGTAGCTTACTATCAGCTGTCATTAGGTAATCCTTTCTATGTATTAACTTCACAGAGTTGTGGTACCTGGTGATGTACGAGGATGATGACAATTTGAGGGTTTTAGGGCAAGATGATGTTCGACACATCTGTCCCGATGATGAAGATGATATCCAAGTTGAGGACATTGTAGATGCCATTTGGCTTCCCAATGGCCAGTACTACGATGCAAAAGTGCTCCAGATAGGAAGTAAGTTCCTTTTTTGCTCCAATTATAGCTATGTGGGGAACCTTTAATCCAAAACTTGTTGTAGAATGAATTTTTAGGGATCTTAATTCCAACAACAGGATTACAAATGTTATGCAACTGAAGAAAGCTCTTTGCTATAGTTTTTGGTTAACCTTAAACACATCATTCTCAACCACAATTAATTTTGTTCTTCCTTGGCACTTGTTCACAACAAGTGATATACATGTACGGGCTGTTCTGGGCATGTCACCAATGGGTAGTAAAATTCGTTTAATTGTTTTAGCACGAGACATGGAAGGCAGCGCCGGGGGGGCTAGGGGGGCTTAAGGGCCCCCCCCCCCAGAATTTCCAAAAAATAAAGACTTACTAAGAGAAGAATCTTTTAAGCCCCCCCACTTTAAGTCACTTGTCAGCCCCCCCAGTTGGAAAAATGCTCCGCCGTCCCTGCTAGAGCATGTGAGATTTACAACTTCTCTCCTTAATACCTTTTCATACTGTAGCTGACAAGAGTGAGCTGATGAAAGAGAGGATGAAGTTAGAGAAAACCAAAAAGAATGGTGACAAAGGGCAACAGAAACGAAAGAATCAGAAGGATGATGCGGGGCAGAAAAAAAAGAAAAAATCAGACAACCAAGCTCAAAATGAGAAAGAAAACGACCTCAAGGCTAAAGAAAAGGAAAAAGGAAGAGGAACAGAGAAGGCAAACCTTCCTTCAGGAAGCAAGGAAAGCGCAAGCGGCACAAAGGTGGCCGTCAACTTCTGAGTCAGATTCTGATGTTACAATTGTATCACCTCAAAGAGCCCACTTTACACCTGTCCCACTTCATCGAGGTAGTGGCTCTTCCACACTGCTGCCACCTCCCCAAGATGTACCTTCAACATCTTCAGCACCATCAGATCATCAAACAAACCAGCTGTCAGCTACTCCACTAACAACAGAACAAGACACAACACCCTCTCTACTTCAACACACAACACCAGTTCTACACACAACCCTAGCTCAACGCACAACTCCAGCTCAACACACAACTCCAGCTCAACGCACACCAGCTCAACGCACAACTCCAGCTCAACACAAAACTCCAGCTCAACGAACAACTCCAGCTCAACGAGCAACTCCAGCTCAAAGCACAACACCAGCTCAACACACGAATAAAACTCCAGCTGGAAGAAAACAAGTGGCACCACCAAGAAGAGGCATACACTTCCAGAGTGCTGTTGTTGACAGCAGTGATGACGAAGTAAGCGAGGAAGATGAAGATGGTTGTGTGGCTGATGAAAGTAGCTCTAGTGGCAGCTGCTGCAAGGAGCAGAAAATGGAAAATCAGGCCTTGAGAAAGCGACTGGACAAAGTCCATAGCAGGCTCAACATTGCATGTAAGTCATGTTGTGGTTCAATTAAAATATTTGGTTAAAATGTTTTCAAACCAGTTTGATTTCTATTTTTCATTGTCTTATGTTCATTATCATAATCTCAAACAAAGGGAAATGAAAATCAAACTGGTGTCAAAAATTATAAACTATAGTTAAAATTAAACTAAATATAAAAAAATATAAGCTACACAGAAATTCTGGACTTTTTATATGGTTGCAGGACTGTAAATAATTTTTTTCACTTGAAAGGATATGTATATGTCCTACTAGGACACCATCTTGGTTGGACAAAACAGAATTTTGGTCGGACATCACCAAAAACAAAAGGTTGAATTTTATTTATTGTTGCCATAAAATGATTTACCATCAAAAAATTGTCAAGAAATCATGTCCGACCTCACTTGGGATTTTATGAGGCATTAGCAATTTCTGGTCGGCCAATGTCCGATTACCTACTGTTATTTGCAGCCCTGGGGTTGTCATAATAATTCGAGTGGGCGGGAAAGTAAAAGAGTAGCTAGAGGACAAACTTTTTTTCTGGTGTCAAGCCGGTTAGGCTTGCCAGTGGTTTTGTTTAAAGTAGCCAGGGCTCAAACCCATGGAAAATGGGAATTCCCTGGTCCACAACCCTCAGTGACAGCCCTGCTATTGGCAAAATGTGTTAGGAACTGGCATTTTAGACCTAGTGAATCTGTTTCTTTGTTATTAACTTATTTCTTTTGTCTTGCAGTGAAGGCAAAGTCAGTCGGGGAGGTAATAAAGAATAGACCAGCAGCTGGTATCCTTGACAAGGCACTTGCTGAAGAGTACAGGGTAATTTTCAATGTTTTGTGTATTGCATATAGTCTACATTAAGATGCAATTATTTTTTTTTACATATAGGAAGCAGTGATTCTATGTTGACACTGTACGTATCTATGTTCAATACACCTATAAAAGGACTATGTCACAGATTTTACCAGATTTTTGAACAGCCAAAATTTATATTTGTGTCACATGAAACCTAAATTATAGTTCACTTTTATTAAAAATTGCTATATTAGAGCACTGAAACTGTTAACTGGAATTATTGGCTGCGGATGGTGCAAATGGAATTAGATTGCATTTTGAAAATGTTAGGCAAACATTTTCAAATTTTTTGGCATGTCTTCAAAAAAATCGATATTTATAGCTGTAACTTGAATTCTATCCACAAATTAAGGTTATATCTTCCTTTAGATGTTCAAAGATATTGTTTTTTGTATGGGTTCTGCCCGTTCTCTTGCCTTCCATTAATTTCAGATCAGTCTAGACCAAAAATCTGCAAAATCTCAGTGACGTAGTCCCTTTTATAATGACCAGAAAGAAAGGTAGAATGGAAATACATACATGCATCTGATTATGATAATCTAAGATTTTGCAATTGCACACACTTATATGTAGGATTGTTCTTATTTTCAGATGATAGAAGTAATGGAGGGAGCAGGTGTGTACTGGTATTCTCACCAGCGGGCATATTGCAATGCATTTAAGAGCTGGCAAGGATACATAAATGCAGCAACTGACATCTTTTTTACAAAGGAGACTCTTGCTGCATCTTGCACTATGGGGAATGACAAAAAAAGCAGAAACAAAGCTGGCCATCAGCCGTTAAATCCTGTTATCGTCCAGGCCCTAATTGGTAAGTTTGTATTGTATTCTATATTATAAAACAAACAAGATACTGTGCATGTGCTGATTGGTTGAAGCCATTACCATGAGTTTCTGTAAAGAAGAACATTGATTTACTTACCTAGTTTCCAGAAAGGTATGGAAACACATTGCTTTTGTCCTCCCAAACTTATTTAAAGTATTTTCCGTCCACTACATTTTATAATCTTAGTCTTTACTTAAACTGAAAAACTGAAATCTGAGTGTGAAGATGCTACCCTAGAGTTTTTTAAAGTTACATGTAGTTTTTAGGTGGATAAATACTTTCTCTGACCCAAACATTCTGGTCCTCACTGGACAAAGCTAGTACACCGAGCCTGCACATCCCTATGGATACCACCGACCAAAAGTACTAGCTACTTCCTGTTGTTAATTTTATTAAATTTCATTTAACAGAATTGAAAATAAAATAATACTGTACTTATGAACTCCTTTTAGGTAAAGTCTGCTCTAAATTCTCCAAAGATGGGCCAACACCAAGCCAACTGGTGCAGAAATTAAGGTGGCTCCATACAGTTTCTCATCAGTTTCAACAGACAAATTTACATAACTTTTTTGATGATTTTCAGGACATTGATTTACATTTCACTAGGGAAAAGCTACAAAAGCAAGTAGCCTAGCATTTATACTTTCCAAAAAAGTCACAATTTCTGGGCCTGGCCCGTTTCTATGGCAACCACTGATATAGTTGTTTGGCTCTTTTTTTAAGCTTACCCAGATTCTTCACGTCATTTCTTGGTTTTTACATGGTGAATTTTGGCTATTTTTGTTGTAAAGATGTTGTCGTTTGAGAAGTCTCAGCTGGCAAAGCTGTGAGAAATTTTGTACATAAGCTTTGTCAGAATAGTAAATTTCCGTTTTCGATGATTAATGCAGAAGTGCACGTACAAAAATTACTCTTACTTTAGTATGACTGAAAAACACGAAAATCCTACAAATGTTCCAATTTTAAAAAAATTTCACCGAGTGGAACACGCGCAATTAGCGTTTGAAAATGCCTCAAAACCCAACTTTTTTCTTCACGTTACCAAAATAGAAATTCTTCAAGTTACGGGGTTGCGCATGCTCATGATTCCTTTTGCATGGACGAGCATGGACAGCACGCGGGTAAGCGGTAGAAAAGCTTTTCTAAAGCTTTTCTTTCCAAAGAACAACATTTTTCTGGACAACTGCTTTCCTTTACTGTAAAGGATCCATGTGACCAAAAAATTCGCAAAAATAAAGAAAGAAACGAACAAACAAACAAAAAAGAAGCAAATTTATACCGATTCGCGATATAAAAACTTGAACGAAGCTGACACTTTATTGCCAGCAGCAAAAAATTTCCTTTAAAGTTTCCAGAACGCGGAATCATTAAACCACTTTCAGTTTCATTTTTACCATTAACTGATTACAACCGTTCTTCAAGAAAAAACTAAAGCGGTCATGTTTGCTCTTAGAACATCTTTTGGTATGCTACCCGAGAAAAGCAGGGGAGCTCGTTCTTTTTATGTTGTAAGCTCAATATTTTGTCTGCCGAGACCCGCGTTGTTTCTTAGCGGCTACTACTTACGTGTTTGATAACTGCATGGAATAGCAAATAGTATATAAATAAGCTTTCAATTTATATTTAAAGGCAGACGTTGGAGAAAGGGAACAAAAATGTCCACAAGAAATTATACGTTTTGAAAAAGACTACATTATTTTTCTGCAAGGTTCAACAAGTCAACAGAACGCCTGCGAAACGCCGACTGTTTTAGAACTGGCCGTCAACTCGATACTCATCCTCTATTCGTTCACTGAATGCCGTCATTCTAGGAATAATTTTTCGTAAAAATAAAAATTGTATTTGAGCTTAGGTACAATTGAACTTTTTTCAATTTTCGGTTTTATTTTAGACCACCGAAGTTTTTGAAGTCGCACATTGTCAACA
The DNA here is from genome assembly GCA_964017195.1 of Siderastrea radians. NCBI lineage: Eukaryota > Metazoa > Cnidaria > Anthozoa > Scleractinia > Rhizangiidae > Siderastrea > Siderastrea radians. Next base: position 52,187,391 of record OZ024890.1, on the reverse strand, counting down.
CAAGTGAAACTTAGATCAAAAGCTACTGGTGACTGATAAATAGACACTGAAATATAAGTGTCCTTTCGAGTTTCAACTTCTATCAAAATTCAATGACAACTGTTACCTCGTTACAAGTGTGTAATCTATTCATCGCTCAATAAAATTCACAAGTCAGCTGTATTTTGCTGAAACCGTATGAGAACGGCCGGAGAGACAACTTACCTGACAAAAAACAGACGGCTTGTTAGAAAGGCAAAAACTAGAGCACTTTTCGAAAAAATTACTTACACTTAGGCTCGTTCCTGGACAGCACTGATATTTCAAGTTGAGAAGGGAAAGAAGTTCTTCACGCATCATTCTTGAAGGTGCGTAATAATTCGTGCAACGTTTTCAGTCCTCTCTGTGTTGCTTGAACTTAAAGATCGCAATCAATCCAGTCCTTCAATCGTAGAACAATCGTAGGACTGCAACTGTCAGCTACGAAAGCGATTAAACTAAAGGCTTTTCATAATTTCACTGCTATGTGCTGGACAGGTTTTGAAAAGGTAAGCCATAAAGATGCCTCAATCAGACTTTGGAAAAGTTCGCCTGGGAGTTTGATTGGCACATGTCATCTGACTTGGACTGTCGCGCTCCTCACGCGCGCGCTTGTGCCAATTTAGTTCCCATTCCTCGCGCGCTGAAAAACTATATGGAGCCACCTTAAATGTGAAGTGTGTGGAGGCACGAAGACCACCTAGAAGCCGACTCACACCACCTGTTCCACAGTAACGATGCAGATTTAAGGACTATTTTTTATCTTTAAACATACATTTCATATCACCGTTTTGTTTCAATACATGGACAGCTTTTTAAGACCAGAATTTTCTCACATATTTTATCTCGTCCATTTCTAAAACATGATTTAAATATTCTTGATTATTTATCGTATTTTCAAATACAGTAAACATTATTGTCCACATTATACCATTTTTGTAAACAAATTAAATTTCTGATTGTATTATATTAGCACAGATTTGATATTCAGCTCTTTTCAATTATAAAATGCCATTTTTAAACGTTTCTTCATGCTATTAATTATGCAAAGTTTCAATAACAATTTCAATAAGAGGCTTCTTACGATCAAATAGTTAGTTTCTTAGTAGGGTCTAGGGTACTTCCTGACCCATACAATGTAAAAAGTTTTCTTCTCAGTTGTTAAAATGTATGATACAACTCATTTATGAAATTAAGAAATAAAAGCGCATAACATATACAGAAGATGAAGTGTGCATTAAATGATTTGATTAGAATGTGAAGTTGTGATCCCAAGACAGTTTGCCTTGTCCGAGATAGTGTAGCTATGTGCTAAAAACAAACACCAGGCAAGTTGATTGCAATTTTTGCTAGACACACCTAGTTGTTTATCATATGGTATTACTATGGAATATGCATCATAAGTTTCCATATCATTCCCATATCATAAAATCAGTCTGACTGGATGATATGGGAATTCTATGGAAGTTTACAAAGTACATAGCATTCCCATATCAGGTTCCAGGGGAGTGCATGATATGGGAATGGTATGGGCTTTATCAGCATAGCATTCCCATATCAGTTGGTGGTGTGATTGGATGATGTGGAAATGGTATGGGGAGCTGCCAAATCCATATCATTTCCATAGTTGAGGGTTAGCCATCATATGGAATTGGTATGGGGCTGAGCCATATCATTCCCATACTAAATGCTATGGGAAATGTATGGAGTGCTGCCAAATACGTAGCAATCCCATAGTGAAATGCTATATATATGATATACTGGATGAAAACTGTGACAAATATGGGTTTGATATGGAAAGTAATATCCCATACAAAATCCATATTTAACCCACAGCAGGACCATAGGTCATGCCATACCATTTCCATACTTGGGCCATATGTGGCCCATATCATTAAGTTTGGTAAGGGAGTAAACTTAAAAAGGTTAGGCAGCACAGTACTTGAGAAGTAGGGAAAAGGCGTTAGCAAAACAATGAGATGCATGGCAGATTAAACTTAAAATTTTAAGCCACTGTATGTAATTAGGGCTTTACGTCTCTCCTGGAATGGGACTTTGGTTTTTTTTTTTTTATCCTGGGCTGTTTTTTACTGAGAATTTCTTTTGAACCACCAATAAAGACCTTTAGTTAGCAATTGACGTTAATTGTTGTGCACAATATGTGTAAATCTTAGTGCTGTAAATTAATGTCCTGGGAAATCTCTGAAGATCCACAAAAAAATTATAACATCAAATTAAAAAATAAAAAGTTACGGTTTGCAATCATTTTTTGTCTAGGACTACACTTGTGTTTACCAATGATGAGGTTAGTAGCTAAAGTAGCGTGTTAAGGTTAGGTCTGGAAAACCCATTGGCAGTACCTAATAAAGATTACTAAGTACATTATCAGTTTTATCCAAGCCTGTCTTTGGAAATTTCCAAAGATCTACCATTGATGGGGTAAATAGTTTAAAGTGTACTGACAGCTACCAGTGCTATGGTAAAAGGCTAAAGTATACTATCATTTGTATCGAAACCTGTCTTTGAAAATTTCCATAGATCTACTAGTGATATGGTAAAAGGGTAAAGCATGTTATCATTTTTTTATCTAAGCCTGTCTTTGGGAATTTCCATAGATCTACCAGAGATGTAAATAGCTAAAGTACACTATCAGTTTTATCCAGGCCTGTCTTTGGAAATTTCCAAAGATCTACCAGTAATATGGTAAATGGGTAAAGTATATTGTCGTTTTATCTGAGCCTGCCTTTGAAAATTTCCATAGATGTACCAGTGATGAGGTAAATAGTTTAAAGTATACTAACAGCCTTATCCGAGCCTGTTTTTTGAAATCTCCATAGAGGTACCAGTGATAAGGAAAAAAAGCTAAAGTAAACCATCAGTTTTATCCGAGCCTGCCTTTGGAAATATAAGGTCTACCTATTTTTACCCGGAACATGTTTGGAAATTTCTGTAAATATAGCAGTGTATAGTAAAACACTGTAAGTGTACAACCAGTTTAGTATAGGGCTTATGTTTGGAAAATTCCGTAGATCTACCAATAGTGTTATAAAAAAGTAAGGTTTACCATCATTTTTGTTCTTTCATTTCATTTTGAAATTCCTATAGTGCAGTCATTCTAGAGGCAAATGCAGTAAAACTATCGTCGTTCACTCCTTCAGTACCTGGATTAAGCCAACGGCTGCAGTAATGAGGAACTTGCCGAGTCCTAAAAGTAGAGAACTGGTCGATTTTGTGTGGTCCCCACAGAATGTCCAGGGCTGCAAAATGGCTGGGGTTAAGCATGCAGTCGTCCCTGTCCGCCTGTCTGGAGAGTGCATCTGCTTCTTGGTTAAATTCTCTAGGGACCCATTCAGGCTCCAAGTGAATATTCTTCTGTCAACGAAGTGTGTAAATAGCAACGGCTTCTGAATGTGGTTTGGGCTTTGGACTGCCCACCTTGAGGATGTGTTCTACGTTCATATTGTCAGTTCTGTGGCGTGCTGTTTTTCCTGCCAACTTGTCTATAACAGACATGAGCACGAGTCTAGTACCTCTGAGTTCTCTCCAAGTAGAGCTCTCCTTGCTCTCGACCTTGGACCAGCTGCCTGCCACTTCAGTGCCCACCACGTTGACACAGTAGCCTCCCCATCCTGAGTCACTTGCATCTGAATAAGATATGACGTTTATCTTGGGGTTGGTCTTCCAGATAGGCTGACCATGACAATCCTCGAAACTGTCCTTCCAGAGCTGTACCTCTCTCAATGCCTCGGGGGAGAGTGATGCGCTGTGACCAGAAGTCAGCAGATAAAATGTCCCGGTACATAGCCCTGGTCCACAAGTGGCTAACTGGGCCAAGTGCTAGTCCCATAGAAACTACTGTCCCCACCAAGCTTGCCAACTGCCAAGCTGTTGCGGTACATTCTTGACAAGCTGCAATAGCAATCTCTTCTTTAAGTCCTTTGATGCGTAGATGTGGTAGCCGAATTATACCTTCTTTCAGGTTGAGGGAAAACCCCAATAGTTCACCGTCTTGGGTTGGTTCCCAGCAACATTTATCAGGATGAGCAACAAAGCCGCTGGCCGCAATGTCCTCTCTAACTTTCTTAGATCATGTTCTAGTTGCTGCCAAGGTCTTATCTGCTCCTGCTCCATCATCCAAGTAGGTGAAGATACGGATACCCTGCTCTCTCCAGTGCCTTACTAGAGCTTTTCGAATTTTGGTAAAAACGTGGGGGCAGAAGATAAGCCAAAGGGAAGGACGGAGAACACAAACCACTTCTTTTTTCCTGCCAGAGTCCAACTAAAACCAAGGAATTTCTGATGGGTTGGGAGAATGTCCACATGGCGGTATCCTAATTGGTAGTCAAAATTAAAAAACCAGTCCCCCCAGAGAGAAAATATCTCTTGCTGTGCGAATATTCTCGTATTTAAACTTAGGAACGCGTAGAAAATTATTAACATATCTGAGATCCAGGATCAGTCTCTTTTTGACACTGTTCTTAACAACACCCAAGGGGTTAAGAACATGAACATCTGAATGGCTAACTTCCATGACACAACCAGCCAGAAGCAACTCCTCAATTTTCTGCGTGACAAATTCGTTCTCATCAAAAGCTGATTTGTGGTTCACCATCTCCTTTCTAGGTGGCAGCTCCACAAACGGGAGGGCACACCCATCCCTGATAATTGAGATTACCCATTGATTTGCTTTACTTTTGTGCCAAAAACTCAAATGTTCCTTCAGCCGACCTATGACATTTACAGGGCCCTGCTTGGGACTTTTCCCTGGCGAACAACAGGGGCTTGTCACTTTAACTACGTCCACAGAGTTAATATTAATCATATCATCTTTCATATCATGCTCTGTCAGGCCTAATCTACCATACATATCCATCAAACCTACTGGGTCATGTCCTGTACATTCTGATTACAGTTCCAATCAACGTCTACATCAAAACACGGTTAAGAAGCATTCTTAGTACATTTTTCCCATTGCGGTTGATGAGATGGGTGCGTGACAGTTTTTGGCAAAATGCCCTGCTCTCCCGCAACGAAAGCGGGAGCGGGAGTAATCAAAGCGGGAGTAATCACACGCCTCGTACTGGAAGAATTTTGGTTCGAGGTGAACGGCTGCTTGGAGCGCACAAATGTTGCCCGAGGCTTTGAGGACTTGTTGTTATCCGACTTTAACACCTTGCTTTCTTTCACTGCCCGCCTAATGCATTTTTCGTCGGAGTCACAAGCTAGCAGCTCTTGGATATAGCACTCGACAGCTTCCCAGCCATACTTCTCAGCTAACAAAATATGTTTATTTCTTTCTTTGAGGAACTTCTTACCTTCTTCCAGGGCCTCAATCCTCGCAGTTTTGTCATTGGCAGAAGCGGCCTCCTCCAATTTATCGAGCGCCTTTGCGTTAGCTCATATTGGACTTTATTTCTTTTTTATTGAAATCGGGCTGCGGGGATTTCACTCGAGACCTCTCATCAGCAGCCAGTCGTGTTTTTAGCTCCTTCTCGAGCAGTTGGAATTGCTCTTCGCTCTTCTTGTGGGCCTCAAGGAGCTTCTTTGCCCAAGATGGTGTATGGTCAGGAGAATCCGAATGGCTCTTCGACTTAGAGCAGCATTTCCTCAGTGGGGAATTATGGCGGGAACTCGTCGAACCGCTTCGCCAATCCTCAGACCGTTCGCCCTCATTTCGCGAACGTTTTCTAGTTTTCCGTTCTGGATTGCGGTTGCGGTTGCGGTTGCGTGTTGACAATAACTTATGTGTTACATAACTATTAAAGGACATTTCTCAAGTTAAATGCAAGACACAAGCATCAAAACAAGACACCTTCAACGATCCTCTATTTAAAGTTTAATTACTAAGAAAATTGTTGACTGAGCGGACCGCATAAGAAATATAACTGAATACAAACATTTACCAACCAAGAGTCAAAAAACATACCTGAAATGATGTGCGAACCATAGACGAAGAAAAGGTGGTTCTTCTATATTATTTGCAGTTATTTTCCATCAGACTGAAAGCCTTCAACAGAGCTAAATAACGTCTGTGCATGCATAAGGTTTTGGCAGGTCGACGCAGGGTTTTGAATTCGGAATGATCTGGTGTTCTGTGCGTGGTCAACTTTGGATTCGTTTTTCAAAGACGAGGTGGGCTGGTGGTGAGGTAGTTCGAGGTGAACTGGTAATTTCTTGGGTGAAACTTACTGTTTGTTGAATGAACAATCTTTCTGATGGTTTACTGTCGTTTGTGGTGATGTTTCAACGAGCATTTTCAGAAGATTTGACTTCACAATGATTTGTTGTTTGTGACAGATAACTTTCGTCCCTGTTTTAGTGTTAGGTTGTGAACGACTTTAATTTGATGTTTCTTCTCTATTCCAAAAAAATACAACTCATTGATAATTTTTATGTAGACCGATAGCAGGCTTAAGCTTATGTAGTTTGAGGTAGTTTTACATTCTCCAAATCTGTCAAGGGCTACAAAGTTCCTTTTGTTTTGCTGTCTATATAAATAATTTGTATGGGAGGAAAATATACATCAATGTTATTAAGCCGACGCATTTTGAATAAGCTCAATAGAAAGGTATTTGCACAAATTAAACAGTGAATGGTTTAGATAAAAAAATGTGCTGGTACATGTACATTTTCTGTAAGATAGCACTTATTACAGTATCTCAATAAATTAAGTTTCAGTGATGCTACAGAAGACCAAGATATATTAATCTGACGCTTCATAATGAAAGGATTAAAGGAATGTGACTTTATTAAATTACGGACAGTAATGGGTAGTTGTATTGTGTCCCAGTACAATATATTGAACTGCTCAGTAAAGGCCCAACCAAATGTTTTCTCTTCATCCAACGATTAGCTTGTAACGAGACATTAAAAGAATGTGACTTGAGTAACAGTGCCGAGTGAGTGCTGGAAATTACTCGTGTATGTTCCTCATTTCACAGAGGGCCACAAATGCGCCAGTCAGGCCACGAAGATGGCTGTCTATCAACAAAATGGAACGTGGGGTCAATGGCATGAACACTACTGTGTTACCATTCAATATGAAAAAGCACGCTGTCTTAGATTTCTAGGCAAGTTCCAGGTGATAAACTAGAGTGGCTGAAGGAACTGACTCATTGGATATGCTTACAGAGAGTTCACTATCCAGAGAAATATTTCCAAGAAAATTAAGATTAGAAAGAGCTTCACGGACACTAAATAACTGCAGTATTCCCACCATGACCTGGTCATAATTTTGATTTCCTATCAAGGTACTAGAAACAGTCTGATAAGCAATGGTTTGGTTGAATGGCAACTTTGGGTTAATATTATTTGGAGGAAAAACTTAAAAAAAGTTTTGCTATGGTAAGTGCATTCAATGTGCAGCCATTGCTGCCAGTTCGCCCTTTAATGGTAGATTGAGACATGTTGTAAAGTTGTGATGGGCTGTTGGTGGAATGTTCAAGTTCAGAGTTGGAAATTTGAACGTTAGGGACGAGGGACGTTTGAATGTCAGGTGTACTGACATTGTCTGGTGCTGCTGGTGCAGAACTTGTTTGAGTGTTGTGAGGAGGTCGGTGAGCTGGCTGAAGGAGACGTTGGATTCTGTTAGGTTTTCTGTTAGGTTGATCTAGTTGTTTATCTGGCTGATATGCATTGATGATATCACTGAGTTAAGTTTGCCATTCGTGGGATGTAATGTATGTGCTGGAGTCAGTAGGTGATGCATTAAAGAATTGTTCTTCAACATCAGTAGTGTCTTCTTCCTTGTCAGAACGTTCATCAGAGGTTTCTGTTTGGTTGTCTAATAAGCCTTCGTTGAATGTTTGACTAAGTTCGTCAACTCTCTTTTCCAAAGGTAGTTGAGAGATAGGACATGTACCAGTGGGTGACATGCAGTTCTGATGAAGAGCGTCTTTTGATGGCAGTTTTGAATGGTGAACGACAAGTAGGTAAGTCACACAGAGTATCTTTGTCTGGTTGGATCTCACCTAGTCTCCTTTGCAGCCGCTCGGGCCGAAGTCACGCAAAGCTCCCCATCCCCAAGCGGCTGCTTCAAACCGACATACATTCCTTTCCCATTGTTTGCGACATTTTTGCTTGGACCAATCAGTGCTTAGCTATTGTGTATGCTGCACCAATCGCAGCAAAGTTTTGCGTCTGGATGTTTTCTTTCGCGGGAAAAACCCTTACCGGCTTGCGTTATCGAAGAAACTCCAAAGAAAATCGCGGAAAGCACCACTAAGTGTTTTATTTGTTCATCCATCCCTCTAAGTAAAAATAAGGTTTATATTGTTAGAAAAACGTCCGCTGATTTAGCTGGGATCATTCAATTGTCGCTGGAAATCGACGTAAATAAATACTCTGAGGACAGCAAATTGTTTGTTTGTCGACAGTGTTTTCAGCAGTTGACAAAGTATGAAAGGGCAGTGAAGAAACTACAAGAAATCAGACGAACATCTGAGTAACTTTAAGAATAGAGAGCAGCTTAGGGAAAAGAGACTCGCAAGGGAAGAAAACAGAGACAGTCTAGAGACAAACGTTGGAGATGTGCGAGTTAGTGTTTCGAAGTGCCTCCGGTTCTCTGAAACTTCACATGTTAATTCTGCCTCTTGAACTTCTCATCCAACTCCACTTGCTCAGTCGACTCCTGTCCCATCAGGTCGACAAGCATTTCTCATTCCCGGAGTTTCGCCCATTGTAACCAAGGATAATGCTGGTTTTGAAAGTGTTGTTGGTCAAGGTGATTGTGAAGGTGATCTAAGCCACGTGTCAAAGGACTTTCCTATGTGGACACCTGGATGCTCCAATCGCACTTCTGTGAAATTACAGGTACATTATCCAAGTAAAAACGTCAACAAAACCCTGGTTGGCAGCTATCAGAGTGTTGGTAAAGCATTAGCTCACGGTGTCCCTTCTCAGATAGCTAAAGCTGTCATGAACTGCCCAACAGTGCAGAGAGTAACTTCCAGTTTGGTGTAGTTACGTCTCGTTAAGAAAAACTTGTCAAAAACGACTCATCTAAGGACGATGATTCACTCGTAAACACGAGACACGTTCAACTCAATCAACACGCCGGAGACACATTTCAATGGTGATGGTCAATAAAATGTTTATGCTAACGACGGCTGAAAGCTGTTCACTTGCCAGTAGATCGGTCACAAAAGCGATTGTAGGCTTTTCTTCGATTGTTTTGCTCGAATACAATACTGTAGATCCCAGCAAAGGGTTTTCAGCCCCTATATTAAAGCAGATAATCATCGAGACACGTGAAATTGTTGTGTTACATAGCATGCAACGTTCATTGAAAAGGTCAGATTTCACGCGTTATGCAAATTTGATGCGCTTTTGATCAGACTACATTCAATATTTTGTACAAATTCTTTTAAAGTTGTCGTTGACTTTGAGTTTCAATGTGAGTTTCATTTACTATAATTTTAATTTTAATCGAAGGATAAAGTGCGGGGAAAAAGTTTGTTCTTGTGCAATTTATTTGAGGCCACAGTACAGTATGCAAATTGCGTTCACTGTGAACTAAAAATAATTGCAGGAAAAAAAGCTTGCTATTTTACTCTAATTCGTTTCCTAACATAACCTTCGATTCTTAGAACAGGTTGCATTCAACGGTTTCGCTTTTGATGGCAGGTTTGAGTCTGGCAAACGCAATTATGAATTCCCAATTTCAATTTAGCTTTGTTGTTAAATTTTACGTCGCATTCGGCACGCAAATTATTTACGGCAACCCTCGACACCAAAAATTATAGAGTTTGAGTCTTGGCTTTGAGTCTGGTTTGAGTCTTTACTCTAATTCGTTTCCTAACATAACCTTCGATTCTTAGAACAGGTTGCATTCAACGGTTTCGCTTTTGATGGCAGGTTTGAGTCTGGCAAACGCAATTATGAATTCCCAATTTCAATTTAGCTTTGTTGTTAAATTTTACGTCGCATTCGGCACGCAAATTATTTACGGCAACCCTCGACACCAAAAATTATAGACACACGTTTAAACATTGGACCAAGCGTTGGAATGACTTCAAAGCCGTTTGAGATTTCTAATGTTTAACGGATTATCGGAAGTTTACGTTTTGCCGTGGAACGTTACAACGTAAAATATCACTCAGTCGGCCGCTGTTTGTCATCACGCAACGTTGATTGTTTGCTGTGCTGCATGTACGTTTTTTTCTTTCGGAGGGAGTAAAAGGATTAGTTTCCGTTTAATAAAAGTGTTTGGAATATAGAGAGAGCTTTTCAAATCAGTTGGAAGAAAAAAGCAGCAATTCCTAAGGGGGGCTTGAATGATTACGGAATTCCGAAGGCATGGGGGGGTAGAACGGTTTGGAATTCCGAGGGCAAGGGGGGGTTGAGCATTTTGGAATTTCCTAAGGCAAGGGGGGGTCTAGATGAAGATGCCACCTGTGGTAGGGTATGGATATCTTATGGAATCACCCATTAAGCTTTCCGCTGCCAAGCCCTTACCATCCCCAGAAGAGAAACATAAGGGTGATGACATCTACAACTATAACTGTGCTCTCATGACTGATGCCATGCTATTTTTTAATTTCCTTGATACCATAAGGGAAGGTGACGGTGAACAAGTCATGCGACAGCATAAATACTTCCTTCTCTATTGTAGAGCAGATGATTCTCATTCTACCAAATATGCACTTGAGATTTTATATCAGTTCTTCTTAGTTTATGCCTTGTTGTCAAAGCGAGACAGGGAGTGGTTTGCTTGGAACCGTTTTGTGAACAATCACGGCGAGAAAGGGGCAAATATTCCCCTTGACGAAGACATGGAACACAGTAACAATTTTGTTAAACAAGGGATAAGAAATCTGGGGCCCAATTTATCAGAGTCTGCAATTTCTCGAGTGTGCAAAGCTGCGAATGCAACGCGATCAATGTTGGGCAAACTTAATGGCAGTTTGAAGAGAGAGACCCACTCCGGCAAGCATCCAGAAGCTTCGGCTGAAAAGGACCTAGAAGAACTTGTTAAAAGGGCCGTTGACTTTGACGTTTTCACAGAAACAGAAGGGCGGAGCTACCAAACGTTCAGTGGTTTTAAGAGGGACAGACTCGAACAGTTGGATCTATCGAGTCTCTGCAAATGGATAAACAAACACACAAAAAAAACATCGTTTGGGCTCACGTGCTAGATAAATGACATCATCAAGAAATTTAACCTTTGCAGGCAACCCTTCCCCCAGCTGGAGCTGTTTCATGACTTTGATTTGCCCCTTACATATATTTCAGGGTTTTTATTCAAGCATTGATGGTGCATTGATGGTGCATTGATGGTGGGCCTCACGTACTAGATAAATAACGTCATCAAGAAATGTCACCTTCGCAGCCCAACCCTTCCCCCAGCTGGAGCTTTAAAAATGTTATAACTTGTAGAAATTTGAAAAAGAAAATTGCATTGAGATTTAGCTAATAGCCATTGAAGAACGCTGGTTATTGATTTTGGACTGTTTCTGTAATACAAGTTGCTGTATTTAGTACTGTTTCTTGTACCGGTATTTTGACATCATTTTGAAATCATTTAGGATTTAGCAGTGTATGAGGCACAGCAGGTTAAGTTGACATAGATCCTCATTTTGATATTAACACTTTAAGCCCGAACCATGACAAGCATCTAATTTCTCCTTACAGTATTACTACTTGATCAAAGATACAGGTCATGAGAATTAAGAAACTGATCACCAATGATAAAATGTCTCGCTGTTTAATCAGATTCTCCCAAATAGTAACATAAGGAGAATAGTGAGGAGAATATAGATGTTAATATTGGGGCTTAAAGGGTTAATATTTATATAATATTGAACACGCATTGTTTTGACAGCAAAACAGTTAAAGTTTGCTTACACACCAGCTGTTTCTGCAACAGCCGCAAGCACATCATCATCATCGTCATCATTATCTATGTCACATGGATCACTACATGTATATTGATTGTCAAGCAAAGAACTTAAAGACATCTTTCTATATGCTCTCTCTGTAGTGGTTCAATATCTCTTGTCTTGCCAGAACATATCTTACTTTTTGCATCTAAGGACATGGGATATTGAACTGAAGTTTTGCATTCTGGCAAACCACAGTCACAAGTGTTGGCACAGTTATCACAACAGAGATGTTGCAATAGAGGCCTTTCAGTATCATGGTCAAAGTGTTCTAAAATTGTTTTTCTTCTGCAATCAGTTGCTTTTATTAACAATTTAATGTCTCCCTCCACATGATTCAAAAGCATGCCATGATATAACAAGAATGAGTTACTTTGATGTCCATCACGTCCAGCTCTTCCAGTGTCTTGAACAAAGGCTTCAATATTCTTTGCTGGCCCATAGTGGATGATCCTGTGAACACCTTTGCAATTGACCCCCATGCCAAATGCTATAGTTGCAACTAAGACCCTTATGATCCCATCCTCATTCTGGAAGGAGGTCAGAATGTTTTTCTTGTTTGTATCTGGGGTGCATGAATGTAGCATCTCTACTAACGCAGATTTCCACCAGCACTTGTATTCTCAACCAACAAGTCTTTCCCTAACAGTACCCTTAGCATTCCATAGATAATACCACATTGTTTTATGGTCTGGCAGTAGATTATGGTCCTGTCACACTTATCTTTTAATTTCTTGATGTCTTCCACAAGCCACTCCAAGTACATCTCAAGATCAAAATCCTTGTCCATCTTTGTAACTGAATAGGTGAGATTTACCTTGTTTGGACTTTCTTTAATTTCCAACGGATTCTGCATTAGGAGAATGTTTTTGATGGTATCTTCAGTTAGCTTTGTAGTTGTTGCAGTCAATGCAACCATTGGGGTGTTTGGGGCAAGGGACTGCAACTCATGAAGCTTTCCATAACAATCACGAAAAGCAGCCATCTTATTGCTTTGGGATGTTCCCCTGTAGAAGCAAACCAAAGAACCATTAAAAAATCAAAACATAATAGAACCACTATCAAGTCTAATTGAGACCAACGCCTATAAGTAGGTAGTCGTGAAAGTCTAGAATGTCACTAAAATTAGTAAGTCTAATACTGTAAATTAAAACCTCTATTACGTAGCTTCTTGCCATTTCAACAAGGCGGCCGCTTTAACAGAGATAATTCTTCCTGTATCACTATGTTCCACAACAAGTAAACAGTTAATACATGCACTGTGGAGTGCAGAGAATTCAGCAGCTAAAATGATAGTCAACAGAAGCAATTCCTAACTAAAAAGAGGCTAAATCAACTTACCATTGTCTCATTACGTGGGCTTCGTCGATGGCCAAAGCACATAATTTCTTTGAATAAACTGAATTCCCAAGCAGTGCTCTCCAACGTTCGTTTTTGATCCATACTTCTGGGGAGCCAAAGACCACAGAAACCTTTCCCTTCTCAATCAATCTCGCCTCCTCTTCAGTGCAAGAGCTAATACTCGTCGCCATTACTCCTTTTCCTCTCAAATATGCCACTTGATCCTCCACTAGACTAAGCAGTGGCGACACAACAACACAGATGTGGCCTTCTTCCTTTTTGATATGGTCGTAGACTAAAGGCAAAGCTTGAAATATCAGGGATTTTCCGAAGCCAGTCGGCAAATTAATGAAAATATCCTTTCTTCCTTCAATTAACTTGGATATGGCTAACTTCTGGTGCGAATTTAAAGCTGGTATACTGAATTTTGTTGTCACAAGATTGAACGCTTCTTCAAGATCCGCCATTTTGCAACACTTAGGCGAATAAAAGGAACCCGGTGATAGGTGGACATTTTTGGCGTGAACCTCCGCAAGAAAATGAAAGTCGCACTATGATTGGTTTATTTGGAGAAAGGAATCTATGTCGGTTTGAAGCAGCCGATTGTAGGGAGGAGCATTGTGTGACGACCCTAAAAACGGCTGCGAAGGAGACTAGATCTGACCAAGATTAACATTTTCATAGGACAGAGGAAAGCAGTGGAGATCAATACTTTTCTTGAAAGATGGAAATTCAAACAAATGTTTTCCTTTTGGTTTTCCATTGCCGCAGGTTTCTCGAGGTATCTAAGAAAAAAATGAAAAGTACAATGTAAGTTCCAGGTTTTTTATAAATGGGACTACTATTCATAATCAACATGTCAATACTTCTCTGGATTTATCAGAATGTGCTGCTATTTCCTTGAAGAGGTTCAACCGGTACTCTGCTGTCTTTCCAGCAATAGCCCAGTAATTTGTTTCGCTGTTTCCTCGGTGATATGGGGGGACAAACCTTTCAATTTTGTAAGGAAACCAGATGAATCAACCCTTACCAAAACTACAAATGTTACATATTTCCCGTACATATATAATTATATGTAACATACATGTCAGATATATGTCACATATATGTATCCCATATGTCCCATATATCTGAAATGTAGGTATTTGGAACCATGTGTAGCTACATAACATATGTGTGACATATATGAAGACATTTATTTGGCACATATGTGGTATATATGTCTAATATATATCACAGACATGTGACATATATGTTCATATGTGTTCATAAGTTTTTAGAATATCATGCACATTTGTGCTTCAATTTAGTTTCAGCTGTATACTCTTTAACACTTAAAACATCTCAAAGCAGGCAGAACATTTTCTAATTTTCACTGTACATTTCAACATATACAGTTGCAATCGATTTTTATAATCCATTACAACTTCACGCAGATTTAAGTGTGTACCCCAAATTTTGGACTCGTTAAGTATTCATATATTCAAGCTATTGTTCTTTCTTATTACTCATTCATGCCGAGTATTTGCCGACCACGCAGCACCTTTCACCGAGCGCAAATTCTTTGACCTAGGTGAGAAGTATTTCTTTTGTTTCTCAACCGGTACTAGGAATAAAACCCCCAAGACAAATCTATTGTGCCGCCTGATTTATTGTTACTCAACGTAAAATTAAAATTCACGGCAGCAAAAGACAGCAAATCACAGACCACGAACCAAGAAGTCAGGACACACACTTTGTTTGGCATGGAGAGAGTTTTATTAATAAAAGAAATAACAACCCGAGAGATCAACAGAAATAAAACTCTCTGCCCACCATAAGGGTGGGAGGGATGGGAAAGAAAACGAATCACTGCAGCTAATTACGTTAGATACAACAGCACGTACATATACTGAACGAGCGAATCAAGAAATGGACTATGTACCCTATTGCACAATACAATATACCGACAAACACGTGTTGAAATAAGACCCTAACTGTAGCGTAACCCGACGCGATGAAAGATATCAACCAACATGTAAACAACCGAAACAATGATCCCGATAAAGGGAATTAAAAATTTTGAGGCGCTCCCCAAAATAACCCAATTCCCTGAAATATCTCCCACGAACCAAGAAGTCAGGACACACATTTTGTTTGGCATGGAGAGAGTTTTATTAATAAAAGAAATAACAACCCGAGAGATCAACAGAAATAAAACTCTCTGCCCACCAAACCCCCAAACAAACTGTGTGTCCTGAATAAGTGAGAAACACTAATTAATGAGGGTGAGTTAATGCATGACTAACGGCCCGCGTGACCCGCAATTTTGCTGGCAAGGCAAATTCCAAATAACTCTTATACGTCTCGGATGACCAGTCCCCAAACACTTGAATAAGTTCACCCGGCACCCCACACTGAAATGCCCAATTCACTCCACCCCTACGAAAAGAGTGCCC
The DNA here is from genome assembly GCA_964017195.1 of Siderastrea radians. Lineage (NCBI taxonomy): Eukaryota > Metazoa > Cnidaria > Anthozoa > Scleractinia > Rhizangiidae > Siderastrea > Siderastrea radians. The sequence goes on along the minus strand of OZ024890.1, from coordinate 52,171,715 downwards.
TCGATAAGTGTGAGCCAGAGAAACACCAGCTAGCGATAAATGCCTGCGAAAAACCCGAACAAAAACACTTTTAGTGATAGGAGAAAGAGACCCGTCCGGGGATGGAAGAATGAAGGCAGGCATACTGGAACGTGCAGGAATGAGTGCACACACACGTTGAAACATAGTAACTGGGCATAACGGCGAATTGGGAATTTCAACAAGGGGCAATTGCAAATGACGCGACCCGGTCTGATTAGTTTTTGACCACTTAAACGTAACAGTGATACCATGAGGAGCCGAAACTATGTCCCCCCTACATAAATGTTTACGTGAATCAAAGGAGCGCGCAGAAGCTGGAACAATATTAGAAATGCGGGCCAACAAGAAGAAGGCAAACAAAAAGGCACACGAAAAGGTGATCTCCGGAGGAGAAGAATCAGGAGAAAACGAATGCTGAACTAATTTGAAAAGAATGTGTGGTGTCACAGGAGGTGCCCTAACAGGACAATGTAACGCAATCCTGTCGATACCGCGCAGGGTGACCCTAATTGTGAATTCCTTAAGCGAGGGAAACTCATGCCCCAGCGCAACGTGCAAAAACTTAACTCCACTAAGATAATTCCTCACGGAAGCTGGAGTCATGGATCTACTTAAAAACTGACAGAACAAACACACAGTGTCTACTGATGCTGGTAATGGGTCTAGAAAAAATACAAACAAAAGCAAAAGTAAGTTCGCCACTGCGTTAAATGATTCTTATGAGTTCCTGCGGCGAAAGCCGCCTTGCGAGTAGCCTTTAATTCCCACCGCAGTTCTTGTAGGTCACGATCTAAAACAGAAGGATAATTAATAGTCATGAATGTTAAAGACATCAGGAGGAACGACGACTTCAGCAAGCTCAAGAAACAGAGGAAGTCGACGAAAACGCTCCTCATAAACACTATCTAGATGCCAACGCGACAACAAATCGGCTGCGTGATTCTCTTCACCCGACAAGTGAATAGCACGCAATTCAAAATCAAAGGAGGCGGCGACGAACCAAATGTCACGCAAAATGCCAGCAAGCAAGCGATCCTTCACCTTCCCGGAAGAGAGCGCGGAAACCATGGCTGCGTTGTCACAAAACACCTGAATTCGTAGCCCTGACCAAAGATGACCCCACAAACGAACCGCGACTAAAATGGCTAACGCCTCCAGCAAATGAATCTGCGCGTAAACAGCGAGGACGTCCGAAGGAAACACGACATGAAAATATTGAGACGAAGAAAGACCGCCACATCCTGATAGACGCATCCGTGGAGAATACTGTATCTGGCGCTGTCCAAGACAACGAGGAGATAATAGATACACCGTTGTAACTTCGCATGAACCGCAGCCACCAGGCAATATCTTTTCGAAACTCCCCAGTAAGACGAGAGCGATAATGATTCCGTTTCAGTGTCCTTAACAACGCTAAAATCCACGCTAGAAACAATGTGCTGTGCCGAACACATTTCGAAACAAAAGAGAGTTTACCGACAAGAGATTGCAGTTCCGATTTGGTGGCAGATCCTCTGACGGACCAAACACTGAGAAGAGACTCGATTTCTGCCAAACGTTCTTGTGTAACCGACATTGTCATTTGTACAGTATCGAATTGTACACCCAAACACGTAGCGATCGTGGAAGGTGGACAATCTTTAGTCGGAGACTCTTCCAAACCGAGTTCCTCCAGAAGGTGTCCACAATGTTCATATGCCTGCCAGGCAGTATCTGGAGGAGCTACTCCTATAAAATCATCGAGATAACTGAGAGTGTGATGTCCTTCCGCCTCACAGATGAAACAAACTGCAGAAGTAATACGCTGACACGCCATCGCAGCTGACCGCAATCCCATGGGCAAGACAACGTCAAAATATGATTCCAGCAGTACCCCAATAAAGGGTAATCACGTGGGTCCACAGGGAATTGGCGATAAACCCGTTTTGTCACGCTTGTATATCAAACAGCCGACACCAGTAGACCAGATTAACGACGCAATGTTATCCACTGTTGGATACGTTAAGGAAATATCTTCTCCTAAATAACTACAAGAAGAAATGCCATCGTTCACTGAAGTGCCTGCAGGCTAACTTAAATCAACGATGATGCGACGTTCCAAAGAATCTTGTTTAGGTACAGAGTTCAATGGAGACAAAGCAACGGGACACGAAAAAGGATTAAACGAGTAAGGACCAATCACGGCTTGATGACGCCTCTCGGCTAACAAATAAGAATCGATGGCATCTGGAAACAATAACGCACCCTGATGATTTCGCAATTGACTACAAGGGAAACCATATGAAGAGTAGTCATATCCTACAGGCCAGCCGTACTCTAGAAAATCACATATTTGTGCGTCTTTGTAATTTCGCAGATACTCACGCCAGCAAGAAACATTTAAACCAGACGGAACGGGCAAGCGGCAAGAAACATAGTTTGGTTGACCAGAAGTGCACACAAGTTCATGCAACGTGACAAAATCGATGTATGATGAACTTGACGATACATTTGACGACAAAACAGTACTGGGCGACTCAATAAAATCGTCGCCACTGTTAACAACGGACTTGACTTGACCAACTGAACTAGGATGGACTGAAACCTGGACTTCAACACCGTCAGAAGCAGAAACGCCCTAAAAAACTCACAACTGAAGGCTTGCAGTCCTGTTGCACAGGAGATGTATCGGCCGATGCAGTCTTAACTGACTTGTTCGATCCCTTTAAACCTGGCGAAAGCCCCGCTTCTAAGGCGACATAATCAACTGGAGGAATCGCTCGACGATCACGCTTAGCTGCCATTTTAAAAGCAAACGAGAAAACAGATCAGAAAACGAATTACTGCAGCTAATTACATCAGATACAACAGCACGTACATATACTGAACGAGCGAATCAAGAAATGGACTATGTACCCTATTGCACAATACAATATACCGATAAACACGTGTTGAAATAAGACCCTAACTGTAACGTAACCCGACACGATGAAAGACATCAACCAACATGTAAACAACCGAAACAATGATCCCGATAAAGGGAATTAAAAATTTTGAGGCGCTCCCCAAAATAACCAGATGAAATATTTTTTAAGCAAAAGAATGAGTTTACAAATGTTTAAGTTACTTTAAAATTCGCACACAATTAGCAAGCACCTTCAATCTTCTAGTAATTACAACTGTTGCTGAATGGCGTGCAGTGAATCAAAATATTCGCTCAGATCAATTTATGAAAATGTGCTGCTTTTGAATCATAACAGTGATCTCTTCATTCAAGTTTGATTGTGTGGTTCCAGAAAATATCCATACCCCTCCCACGGAAGGTTTTTGGTTTGCATCCCCCCACCCCTTCGGAATTTCCGTTCCAAGGGGGTCTTTGATGACCCCCCCTCCCCCCAGGAATTTCCACGTTACGCGAACATGGTTTTTGTTGTAACAGTTACTATTACAACATCCATTTTCAACATATAACGCTTTGTTATTGTTCTATACTATTTGCATGTTTGCTATCCGGTTTGAAATGTTCTATGTTTTTCACGAAAATTTGTTTAAACCGAGTTGGTGCCGAGGGTTGCCGTGAATAATTTGCGTGCCGAATGCGACGTAAACATTAACAACGAAGCCAAACTTTCAGAATCGATTTTGTGTTTTCCACACTCAAACCTGCCGTCAAAAGCGAAACTGTTGAATGTAAATTACACTAAAAATCGACGGTTATGATGTTCGAAAGAGAATTAGAGTAAAATAGCAGCTTTTTTCCTGGGATTATGCACAAGTGAATTTGCATACCGTGAGTCTAAAAATAAATTGCACAGAGGGATAACAAATCGAACCTGTCTTCCCGCACTTTATCCTTTGTTTAAAATTGAAATGCTAAATGAAGGCCAAATGGAAACTCAAAGATAATGACAACTGTAAAAGAATTTGTAAGAAATAGCTAATATAGGCTGAACTTTTAGTTTCAGTTCAAAAACGCATCAAATTTGCATAACGCATGAAATCTGACCTTTTCAAATAATATGAGCGTCACTGTTTATGTAACGCAACAATTCTATCTCGATGATATCGGTGAAAGGCGGCTGAAAACCCTTTGCTGGATTGCGCGATAAAAATATTTTTGTATTTGTTTAAACAACTTTGGTGTTTAACGAAAAACTTTCCCATTGAAAGGATTGAAAACGGTGCAATATTCACCGAAGGCCAAGGAGACACGCAATTTTCCGTAAACGCGAATATGCAAATCAGGTCTATACTACCGAAATTTTGCACAAATCAAAGGCGCAAAATTTGGCATTTCGGTCAACATATTTGCGTAGTTTTGAAGGTCAAAACAGCCTACGTAAGTATTACTTCGTGCTTGGCATCAATCGTGCGTTGCTTTCAATTTTTTCGTGTTTCTTCACCCTCTGGAAAATGAGCTTTCTATGAACCCCCCACTCCCCTCGGAAATTTCTGCCTTTGAACCCCCCTCCCCCTCGGAATTTCCAGTGACCTTCCGTGGGGGGGGTATGGATATTTTCTGGAACCACACATTCAAATGCGCGCTTTATGTTGAAGTTATCTTGAACCAGGTAAACAAGTTATCAAAATCACGAAAGTATTCAAGATCATGTTTATGTTTCTGTCACGCTAAAGAGCCTGTAATTTATGCTCTGTGGCCTCAAAACAAAGTAAATGCCATGAAGATATTTTTCAAAGCGATCAGAATGTGTTCACAATATTACACATGGTTTTATTTGCTCTGCTTTTTTAAAGAGAATATACATTTGAGCGAGATGGCTCAACGTAAATTAGTCTGCTTTGCGGGAAAGAAACCACCACTTGACTCGCTTAAAGCGATTAAAAACCTCATTTGAATTTCTGTTTATGACCCAAACAATACTTCCCTTTCAACAGAAGGAAATTTTTCTTTTTTCAGCTCAGCAATTTTAACTTATTTTTTTAAGTGTATGACCTTTGAAGTCACGCTTCGATTCATCGCACATCTTAATAGAGAAATGTTTACACGCATTAATTACTTTGCAGTTCGAATTACCGCTGCGCTGAGTGAATAAAGCATGATTAGCGTGTATTTAAATTTAAACTAAAAGTTTCGCACGAATCGCGTCCGCTTGAGTGTTCAGTTTCGGTCTTTTCTTTCGAATGTATAAAATTTCGAAGATTAAGCACTCAAGCTTGCTTCGGCATTTCTTAAGAATGGTGAAGTTCTCACAGAGGTTGGAAGGCCTTACATTATGTTCGTCCTTAAGGTGTTTTCAGATTACGGAATGTTTGTGCTCCTCAACACGTTGGTGTAGATGGCGGCGTGTGTACCCAATATAATTTGTATCATACAAAAAAACATTTAAATTCATAAACAACGCTCTGCTGGTTAACTATGGGAGGCTTCAATTCCGTTTCTCTCAGGTCATCAATGATCTTCTTGCTCGTAAAGATTGGCTGCAATTCATGATTGATTTTTCTTCCAAGGTCGCGAAATTGTTTGCGAACCACATCGGCGGATTTCTGATCTTTATAAGGCATAATGATCTGTATGGGGCTGTCAGATGGTGTGTGAATTAGGTCTGGAGGGTGAGAGACACGATTGATAGCCAAGTCGATGAGCTTATCTGGATATTTTAATTTCAAAAATATCCCCTTCAAGTTCTTACATTCTTGCGAAAGGAACTCCGGTGTAGACGACAAGCATTTTGCACGGTCTAGCATAATTCTCAGAAGTGACCGTTTGTACCTGCTGTTGACATGACTCTCGAAGTGCAGGAGAAGTCCTTTATTTGTCTTCTTTCTGTAGACGGGTTTCCAGGCGGTGGTCTATTTTGATGATCTCCATGCCAATGAATGGTAAGCGGTTGTTGGTAGCTGCCTCCATGGTAAATTGAATAGAGGGATGGGCTTCATTTAGAGTAGTAAGTACAGTGGAACCCCGTTAATACGGACACCAAGGGGACGGGCCAAAATGTCCGTATTAACGGGGTGTCCGTATTAAGCGGGGTCTCAGAAAAAAGTCACGGATACATGTTTTATCGATACAAAGATGAAGGCAAACGTCTTTACGGCAACAAAACATTGTTTAATTGTACTCTAATTGAAACAGTTGCAAATTTTGAACTCTCAAACTAAAATTTATAGTTTTTACGAAAACCTCAACAACGTAATGATTCGAAAATTTCACAACTTAACTATAAACAAGAAATGAAACGCATTTTAACAGCAACAGAACGTTTTCTATAAAGTTTCCTTGACTGGAACTCTGAGCATAACAAACTTATTTTAAAAAGTCAGTAACTTTGCTTTGTACGGAAGTTTTAAGCTTGCGATACAACCAAGCGGACTGAAGATGTGACAAAACTTTTGCAAGGCTATTTGCTGTTTCAGTTAAATTTTCAGTGGTGAGGTATTCTATCAAGTCCTCTAGCATGGTCATTGCTTCTCTCATAGACTTGATTTTCACTTCCTTAGCCTGGGAATTGACCTCAATGAGATCGTCATCACTGTCTTTATCTTGTCCCGGGTCTCGTGAAGACGATGCCGATAGATCGGAGAAAAATTCCTCCTCCCAATTGGCGCTTAACTCTTTACACATTGGCAGAGCAGAAGTTGCTTCTAAGGCTTCAACTGCTGACGGTATATCTGAGCTAGACCCGGAACTCGCATCGCACAACAATGAATTCACCTGCGCCAGTTCACCTGATTCTAGCTCCTCAAATGGATCAAACTCCCGGTGTTCTGCAGGGAATGAAACGAGAGATTCATCTGCTGAAAGAAAACCTGCCTTTACAAAACATTTCTTGATAGTCGATTCTGACACTGTTTCCCAGGCTTGGCCAATCCACCTAATGGCTTGTAGTAAATCCACAGATTTACACAGCTCGGTGGCAGAGTCACAGTCATCTATTTTGCTGACGACATGTGTCAGCATCAGTTTCATGTATTTGAGCTTAAATGTTTGGATTATTCCAAGATCAAGAGGCTGGAGTCTTGATGTACAATTTGGCGGAAAAAATACAATCTTGATATGATCGTATTTGCCTTTCATATCTGGAGGATGGCAAGGTGCATTGTCCAGGAATAAAATAACATTCCTGTTCTCCCTTGCTAATTTCCGGTTTAGCTTGGACAGCACGTCATCTAAGATGGTAAAGTCCATCCAAGCTTTAGGCTGGATAAAGTATGAGCAGGGTAGTTGAGACGTATCTCTGATTGCCTTGAAGCAACGTGGACTTTTTGACTTGCCAATGACGATTGGTTTCTCGCAATGGCCCGCTGCATGAACAAAAAATGCACACGTGATTCTTTCTTTGGACTTTTTCCCTCCAGTACACTGCTTTGATACCTCGGTCAGAGATCTGTTTGGAAGTGCTCGAAAAAATTGCCCTGTCTCGTCCATGTTTAAGACGTTCTCCGGGGAGTAGCCGCTCAAAATACTTGGTAGACGCTCTTTCCAAGATGATACAGTTTCCTCACTGACGCCCCCTGCCTCACCACTAATAACTTTGCTTGTAATGTTGTACCTTTTCTTGAATCTGTCCAGCCATCCATTAGACGCTTTGAATGTTGAGTCTCCAAGCTCTTCACTCGCTCGTTTGGCTTTTTCTTGCAGCATTGGTCCGGTAACTGGAATGTTCTTGGTTCTTGCCTTTTGGTACCACTCGTACGTTGCCTCGTCTACATTTTTCATCGGCGATACTCTGGCCCATTTAGAATGTGCATTCTTGTTTGCGCTGTAATCCTCTAGTATTTCGTTGCCCTTCGCTAAAATAGACTAAATTTGAGATTTGCCACAAAGAAACTTCTGAGCAATTGCTCGCACACTAGCATTTGGGTTTTCCTTTTTGTACTCAATGATCTAAACCTTTTCAGAAGCAGTAAAATCTTTCCTTTTACGCTTAGCTGAAGGACGTGAAGCCATGATGCAATGACTGTGGCGGCACGCTACAAGGTTCACGGTAACTTGTGAACACTGACAAGCTGTCACTTACAACTGCCGCAACTTAAACGAAATACAAAGGCACTGTCAGGTCTAATTAACTGGCTAATTACACCTCACACCTCACACTTTGGAATTCGATCTAGTCGGTTTCTCTTGAGAACTGGAAAGTATGGACGATCACCGAACGCTGAAAATTTCTTCCTGGAGAAGAGGATTTCATGTTTACAAGGACTGGTGGACTCCTACATGCGGTGAAATTTTACCTTTGCAACCAGAGCCAGAAAACGCCGAGGATAAAAACGCAGTCGCGGTGCTAAAAGAGAATCGAGTTATTGGCCACATTCCATATCACCTCGCAAACACAAAAAACCGCTCTGGAATAGTCACTCATTTTATTTCGAAGCCTACCAACCGAGGATTGGTTGAAGTGTGTGGAAAGGCAGTAAATCGAGGTGGAAGTCTTGGTATGGAAATACCGTGTGTCTATATATTTGAGGGTCCAAACAAACACGTGGATTTACTCGAACAATTAATAGACGTTGATAACAATCCAGCAGTTCGAACAGAGGCTGTTGCTGATACAAGTGGCAAGCAAAGGACATCAAAGAGGAAGAAGCCTACAAGCGATGGCTACAGCAAAAGGCAAAGGAAGTAAAACTTTTGAATAGGAACAGCAGCCAGAAAACCATATTAAAGGACTCATGTACAAGGGCCGAACACCGGAAGTCACGCTATTGAGCTTCTCTTTGTAATAAAATTGTTTTAACTCTTCAAATTCTGTCATTATTTGACCAGGGTCCAATTAGCAAATAATAGTGACAATGAAAATTAACAGTACACAGATACACAGTGTCCGTAAAGCGGGGTTGACAATGTATGACATTTTGTCACTCGGGACACGGAAAAGTGTCCGTTGTCCGTATTAACGGGTGTCCGTATTAAGTGGGTTAATTTAAGAGAAAATGTATGAGGTTTTTGTCGGGACCAACAAAACTGTCTGTAATACCGGGGTGTCTGTATTAAGCGGGTGTCCGTAAAGCGGGGTTCCACTGTAAGTCAGTAGAGTCGGAGTCGTCACGTACTAAAGCCAGCGTGTCGTCCACTTATCTTTTGTAGAAACTCGGAAGCTTGTTCTCGCGTTCGAGTTTCTCTTCCACTGAGCACATAAACACATTTGCCATGAGCGGACCTAATGGTGAATCCATCGTGACGCCGTCGATCTGTTTGTACAGCTTTCCATTAAACTGAATTAATAGCTGGTTTTTTGTAGCTATGCTCGGCAGCTCAATTAAGTCGTCTTTGGTGATGTCCAAGTTGTGAGTGTTGTTAAACCAATTGTCATCAAAAGCTTTATCCACCAGGAGATGGATGGTCTCATCCAGTGGAACATTCGTGAAGAGCGCTGTAACATCATATGAGATTAGAAAATCATTTTCGTCGATTGGGAGGTGCTGGATTTCTTCAGCAAACTGGAAAACATCAGAGATTGTGTACTGGTTTATGGATAGAGGTTTCAACTTCTCATTTAGCCATTTGGCTAGAGAGTAATTGTAAGTTCCAGTTGCTGACAGGATCGGCCGCATCGCAAGACGTTCTTTATGTGTCTTGGGGAGGCCGTACAAGTGGGCTAGTCGAGATCCCTTCTGGCAAACGGAGTCACCTATTTCTTCTGGAAGGATTCTGCGAAGCGGATGGTAATATTTAGGTGGCCTTCCTCTCATGATTGGTCTCCGCTGCTCAACGGTCTTGAATTTTTGTTCGATCGTTGATAGATGCCTCACTCAACAATCGGATGTAATCAGACTTATCCATGATAACGATGCTTGAACCCTTGTCCGGTTTAGTGATTACTATGTTGTCGCGTTTCTTCAATTGTTGGATCGATTTCACAAGAGCGAATAAAAACGTATTTCGGCTTACAGTAACCAAAACATCTAGTTTTAAGATCTCTTTTTTTTAAGCTCTCAGAATGCTGTAATGTTTTAAGTGGAAAAAAAGTCGATAACAGTTTGCAAAAAAAATTAAATCCATAAAACGTGTGCAGTGATTCTCTGAAGTTATTCGCACTTCAAGAACAAAAGGATATGTTCGCAACTCCGCCGCTGAAAGATACTTAATTGTGCTATTGTGTTTGGTCCTTTGAAGTTCAATGAAGAGTGTCAAGGTCTTCCTCCAAAAGATCTCACCTTCCTGTAAACGAATGAGACCGAACTTACCTGACACGCTTTCGCTAGCTGCCGAAAAGAATGCCCAAAGGAATAAACTGAGCCTTCATCCAGCGAAATAGCCCATTTAAAAATGACGCACTTAAATCGGGCTGAAGTTGTAATGTCAGGGCTGGCAATCTAGCTTTTGTGGTATACGTGCAGGGCTCAACAAAAATGTAACTTCCAACTTGGCATTCGCAAAGCGCAACTCCCAGAATTTGCTCGCCTGAGCCAATTTGCTGTTGTGTGGCTCTACCAAAAATTTGAAAATAGCCTACCCGGGGCCTTACTTTGCCCAGCAAGTGAAAACAAAAAGTTACTTGCTCAGCCTCAAAATCTACATGCCCTGGACCACCGGATGGCACTTTTGTCAAGCCCTGCATGTGCATGCTGAAACTATACAATTATATTTAAATGTACATTAATGTCTGTTAAATTTGTTGCCATTTCCTTCAACAGTGTGATAAGAAATAATATCACTGAAGATCAAACATGCAAAACAGAAAATGTCTCTTACTTGCCTATTTAGGTCCATTAAGGATTATTTTACATATAGTTATACTTATGTTTATCTTTTACTCAATGTTTATTGTTCTTGGATATACCCCTTCTGCTTGCTGTACATTTGTCTTGTATAGTTTCCCTCACTTTGGAGGCATTCCCATCCTTGAAAATTGATTGAACAAACGCTGTAGATTGAAAAGGAGTTAAAGCAGTCACACAACTGCCAGTACTATAATGTACTGAATTTTTTTCTCTTTGGGGGCTGATCATTAAACATGTTGTATATATTTGGCATTTTATAGAGTCTTGTTTTCACCTGAACTAATCAACTAATCCAAGAAAGTATGTCCTGTATTAGAGCAGTTTTCAAATGAGTGTCATAAAACCAAAACCAAAGTAATTACTCTAACCAATCACAACAGGAGCAAAACACAAAATGGACCAATCAGAAATTGAAGCAAATACAAGCAACTAGCGTCAAGCGCGGGAAAACGTGTGCGAGCAAGTCACAATTGGTTTTTGTTTAACTTCTGATTGGTTGAGAAAGTGGTGCGAACTTTTTTATCCAATCAGGGAGGGAAGTAAAGCAAAACCAAAGCAAACACAACATCACTTTCAACACTCAATGGAAAATTGCTCTAAGCATGTAACTTACTACAGTGAAACCTTTCTGAGTGACCACCTCTTACAAGGGGTAACCTCTCTTATGCAAACTAACACTTGTTAAAAGATATACCAAAGTTTTCTCAGTCAAATCACTGAAGTTCAACCCTTAAGCAACAGCAACTACTTTCAGCACTATAGTGACAGAGCATGCCAGACAGGAGTCAAATTGGATAGAGCATCAATTTTAAATACTTGAAGGTGTTTTATTCTTTAGGTTAACTTTTTCGTGACTCAGAATTAGACTCCCTTTGGTCTGACCTCTTGTGAGGATCGAACCACCTTCTTTAAAGGATCCTAGTCAGGCACGCCTTTGTTATTGTTTTGATCCGAAATTTGCGATCAAATTACTCGTCGAACGTGACAAAACGTCAACAATTCAACTGGTAAAAATATAAATTGTAGCGTGAAGCTGAAATTTCTTCGCTTGTTTGTTATTTTAGTGCCAGTAAAAGGGCTTTTGATTATTTTCAGCGCATTTTGGCAGCTGTCTAAAAACCAAGGACTCAAGGAATGTTTGTGTTTGTAAGTCGGCCAGCCTCCCAGTCCTCTGGGTACCCAAAAGCAAACTATATTCAGCGAGCGCTCGCGGAATATGATTTACAAGCGAATCTAGAATCATAAAGGTTTGGAATGTTGTTCAATTGGGTATTCTTGACTTTTCCATCGCCATAAAACACAAAAGACGATTGCATCGAGGGCATAAATGTTTCGCTGTGAGCATCCCCCCGAACCGCATTTAGTTTTAATTAGCACTAGATAAAGCGAGAGCATTTCATATTCCTTTCAAATAGAGAAAACTCTTTTATGAATAGCTGTTATTTTCTTTGTTATCATCGCACAGGATGGATGTTCATTTCAATTTTCAAAATACATGAATTGCCATGAAAACAAAACGTACTGCAGCTAGCTAAGGTGTTGACTGCGGCGAACAGATCTGATTTACAAAGTTTCTGTTCGCAAACCATTCTTTCTCCTCCTTTTCTGCAATTCCAGGGATTTATAGCTTATGGAAAAAGTCAAAGTGTTGTTCTTAGGCATCGAAGGCTTTGAAGCTTTTGCTTTAGCGTTGCTACCGGCACTGCAGCGCGAGTGCAGCGTCATCACATTTAAAGACCAAAACATTTCAGCGCGTGAAGAACCTGAAGAATGCGCTCTGTAATGAAGTAAAATGTCGGCAAATAAGCTTGACCAGCATTTCAATCTACTGGATATCTTTTGCTTGACTAGTGCGATAACCAAGAAGGTCCTTGAATAATGATTTCTTTCAAAAGCTTGACTGTTTTGGTACTGCCATGCAAAGGAGAGCATAAACCGCTTAGAGTCCTGGCATTGTCTCGCACATTTCACGAGAAAAATAGCAAACAACACCAAAATAACCGGTCAGATGTAACTGCTATTAATTTTTTAAGGCCAAGAAAGTAAATGAAGGCCCAAACTGGCCGTATTGGCGTGGATGTAGCCGGATTTCAATTCACTGTGAAAAGATCCTGATTTTAGATGGCAGTTTTTTTATTCGGAATTTCCTAATAATTCCTAGGAATTTTTTCCTAAGAATTCTAATTCCTAGGAATTCTTAGGAATGAAGGTGTGAATTTTCACAGTAATTGGAACATGGAATTCCTAGGAATTCCAGGCTTTGTATGGTCTTAGATTAGCTTGGAAAAAATTCCTAGGAATTCCTAGGAATCTGAGAGAATTTAATAAAATCTGAGAAAAAAATTCCTAGGAATTTCTGGGAATTGGTGAGAATAGTTAATATTAGGATCTATTGCACATCAAATAACAAACAAACTTAAAGTTGATTAAGTATTTATTCCCAAATTTGCAACTATTCTTCACAATTTTGTCATCCAGGCCACAAAATTCATTGGTTTGATTTAATGAAAATTTAAAACTTAATGCCTGTACTATGAAACCTTTTAGAGCATCTATTCACCACAGTTTCAGCACTCTGGAAACTAGCTTGGAGACTACATCTTGTACTTACGCAGTGCAGCTGTGATTGAAATAACATCTCCACAAAGTTCACAAGAGTCTTTATACAACATATTGAATACTATGTTTTTCGGACGTATGTACATGATATACATGTATTTGTCCTCTGAAATTCACATCAGTGAATACATTTTCAAGAATTGTCAACATGGTCAGTGACTGGAAGAAAATGTAATTCAACATCAGGAAAATTACAGTTTTTTAATTCTGAATTGCTACACCTAGAAGTTCTTTGAAATAAAGTTTCATCAGTATTCACTTTAGTGAATCAGATGACATTGTCTTGAGTTTTCTTTTTTCTCAGAGACAACTTACAATACATTTACAATGGCATTGTGTCCTGGTAGTTTTAGTACTTATTAAAAGTGAGTTAGCTTTAATTAAGGGGCAATATACCCGAAATTTCGTAAATCTGGGTACCAATGGTTGGAATGCTGTATCTCAAAAACTAAAACTGTAAACCCTCACAAACTATATATTTTTTGAAACTAGAGAGACCAAGCTACATTTTGAACCTAATTTCACTGACTTTATTTGGAATGTGGTGGACACCTGGGGGCACAAAAATACAAAGTGCCACACCCACCATACCTACTTGAAAATCTGTCTCCTCCAAAATGCATCACTCTAGGGCATTAAAAGCACCCTTTCTAAAAAGCTTAATGGTACACCTAAAATCTAATGATGGGATTTTGACAATGCAGTGTTCCTGTTGCCATAGCAACCAAAAACAGACAAAAAGCAACAACTCAGAAACTAGGACTCCTTCTCTAAAATGCCATCATTAATTTGTTGCTTTATCTTTGAAAAACAAATGTTGAAAATTTCAGCAAAATTGGTTAAATACTTCAGAAGTTATAACTATTTAAAAGTCGTGCGGCACTAAAAAGGCATTTTTTCGGAAAAGCCTTTTAAATGTTATAAAGATAAAAAAGGTAACTACAGCTGATTTCTTATTGACTTTTGCAGACATTATGCCTAACTATAGCAAAATAAACAAAACCAAGTCACTTTCTTTCATATAAAACTAAAACTATGGTCATTTCTTTCTTAATCTTTTAGATTTCTTCTTGGCAACTTGTGCGAGTGGCAAATCATCTTTGGAGGAACTGTGGTTGTCCAGTGAGTTAATGTCATTGAATCTTCCCTGCTGTATGTAGTGCCTTCCAATGACTTCCTCTCCTCTTCTGCCTTCTTTTTTACTTGTCTTATCTTCCTTTTTGCCTTGTTTTTTCTTTGCGGACGCCTTCAACGTTGAGTGTTGCACTCGCTGTTGGTCTTTCTTTGCACTTCCGATGACTGATAGTTCCCCATGGGAAATTCCTGCCTTCTCCATGACAAGATGCTTGCCACTTGCACCTTCATTAAACTGCAACACTGCACCCATAGCAGCCATTTCCATCCTCTGGGGCCCATTATATTTATGTTTAGGAGCTCTCGACCACACCAAGCTGTTGATGCTCTCGTTGCTGTTTTGTGAGAACCCCGGAAGGCATCGGCGGAGGAGGGACTACTCACTAAGTCGTTTGAAAACAGGTTCTAGAAGTTCTAAGAACACTGGATCCAAATGGTGATTTTTGTTCTCAAACTTGCCTGTTCTTTTGAATTTACGCCAGGAGTCCTTTCCTGGAGGGCAGCACTGGTGTCTTGTTTTCTCTGGAACATTGCAGCTGTGGTACAAGACGGCCATGATGTCATTTTGCATGGCTTTGATACGCTGTTCTGCTTCTTCAGAGGAGATTTCACCAGACTTAACATTTCTTCTGATTGCATTTCCATAATAGCCTTGAAGCTTGTCAATGCAATTGTCTGTTAGCCTGTGTTTTCGCCCGCCAATGGGTAGACCATCTTTTAGCTTTCCAGCAGTCTTTTTTCTTAGTTCACGAAGAGCAGTTCCTGCTCGTTTCTGCACATGTCTAATGCAGTCAAGTTTCATGACCCTTGGACAGTCAGCTTTTCCAAGATCATGATCATCTTTCCACTTCTCATGAGCATCACAGGCAACCCACTTCTCGTATTCATTGCTTTTTTTATCCATATTTTCCCACTTGCTGCAGTCATCACAGGAACCATAGATATCCCAGACACCATTGTAGGCTTTGCTATCTCCGTCACAAATCATAAATTTATATCGCAGATTGTAGCTGAGTGAATTGCTCCAAAGTCTCCTGGCAATCTCCTTTTCCATGGCCCCACTGGACCCAGTGTGATTCTCAGTACAATAAGGACTGTGAGAAGCACACCAGGCTCTAAACTCTTCAGGTTCTTCGGAAAGTTTTTGTTTTTGTCTGTTGCATGGCACACAAATCTTTGAGGCAAATCCATAGTCTAGCACTTGGCCAGAGTCAGCAGAAATGACGAATCCAACACCAAAGTTGGATGTAAATCCTCGTTTAGACCATGTGCCATCAAAGGAAACAGCAATTTTGATTGTGTCGTCCACACTCAGATCAGAATTTTCTTTTCTATGTAATTCATGGACATGTGCTTGTGCTTTTGCTAGTTTTTCATCTACAGCATCTTTGTGAGCATTGTAAAGAGCTTGTGAATGATCATTCCAAGCTTTTGACTGGCAAGGTGGAGGCATGTTCAAAATGTCAAACATAACTACAATTGCCTCGCGCCCAACTCCCATTTCACAAGCAGAAAATGCCATCCTACAATTGATATCTACAGCACTCTGGGCTTTCCAGTTTCCCCCTGAATTTGCAGAGGTCGGGAGGTGAACTTTCTTCTTACACTTGGTACACTCAATGTTAATCAAGGAGCTGTTCCCATACCTTTTCGCTTGCTCATCATTATAGACCAGCCTCCCGCCTCTGCATTTGTGAAATTGCTCAAAGGTTTGCATCAAACTCGAAAGCTCAACCAAACGGTAACTTATCGCTGAGCCATAGTCACTGTATGGAGCACTGCTAGTACTGGGAGTCGAATTTGCCAATTTTCTCTCCGATGTAGTTTCCACAGAGTCCTGAAACTCACTATCACTACTACAGGACTCGCTGAGGTCACTTTCACAACCACTTTGTTCAGGCGAGCGCCAGAGTTTTCAGTGATTTCTTCCTCGAAGTCGTGTTTACGTTTTCAGCGTGGAGTGCCACGAAAGTGTTTTGTTTTTGAAACCTTCTGCATTTCACGCCGAAAATAAAACCTGAACACTTGATACTGGCAAAAACTACTTGAAAATCATACAAATATCGAAAGAAAACGAGCGCAATAATTTCTCTTCTCCGCAACTCACATCCAAGATGGCGTCCACAACCATGTGCTATTGGTAAAGCTCTGTACCAGTCCCTTTTCGGTTTGTCTTTCTCGTTACCAGTTCGCAAGCAGGTTTACATTCAGGGGAATAACTTTGAACAGTTTTAAGACTATAATTGATGAAATATGCTGGCGTTTTTGATGAATTATTGCAGTAAACAACTTTGGTTTCCATGGAAACAGATTATGGCGGGAAGTTTGAATTTGACTAAGGTGAAGAAAAATTGTTATATCTTCAAAATGAGACGAGATTTCGACTTAAAACAAACGGGTTGATTCCTGGATGATTTATGCAAGTCTGAATGCAAAAATCTCAGAAATACTTTTTTTGAAGAAATTCAGGTATATTGCCCCCACTCAGAGCAGGCTACTCGACTTGACACTGCAGTGCTCTGGCCATGAGTGTCACATCTGTTCTAACAGCAGCTGATGATGAATTGAATATATACCTAGCAGCAAAACAGAACATTGTGTGATTAAAATCAGTTCTGAGTTATTGTTGTATTCAGTTAATAGTTCTGTTCTTTCAATTCTCTACAAAATGATCTCTATTATTGCTTTCAAATCAAGACATTGTAAACTTAAGACATCATTTATCTTGTGTCCTTCTACAAACTACAGCGATGGAAACACTCTGCAGTGGAAAGGCACTGGAGAACATTTTTCTTATTTCATGTTTCATTTTAACTTTTCTATAAACTGCACATTTATGCCATAACTGCTTCTTTAGTTTAAAAAATTGACAAATTCAGCCTGCCTCAAGTGTAACTAGTTGACAGAACTGAATAACGGCTGCGCATGCGTCACTTTACGACTCGATGGGCGCGAAAATCTTGACTCGAACCAGATGACGTTTGTTTTGTCGGTTTCTAGATCGTTTTGTGTGTTTTCCTTTTAAAGACACATCATTTATCCTCGCTGAATTGCGCTTGGCTGTCTCTATTGCTGAATCTTAAGAAAGGTAAGGGGTTTTATTTCACTGAGTTGTTTTGGAGGCGGACGGCTGTGCACTGGCTACAGACACGTTGTTTTGTCGATTTTTATATCATTTTGTGTGTTTTCCTTTTTAAGACACTTCATTCATCTTCGTTGAATTGCGTAAAGCGGTCCTTATTGCTGAAACGTATGAAAGGTAAGGGATTTTATTTCACTGAGCTGTTTTAATTTGTGCATAATTTCGAATAATTGCTTCGCGAAACAGACAGGTCCGCACAGTAGCACACAGTTGTCGTGAACCAAAACATTTAAAACGTGCAGTAAGACTGTTTTGATCGTTTGATTTTGCTTATTGAGACGTGAATATACAGCTTACAAGTCAGTTCCAATGCAAGCTTGAATGTAGTTCTCTTTAATTTAATTCTTTATTTTACATTTATTGTTTATAAAACAATTTTGAACAAGTGATCTGAATCTTAAAAAAAATTCTTTGTACTAACCGTGTCACCAATTTCCTTAAAACAATCAAAGTCACAATGAATTCAATTACCAATATTTATGATTGATTGTACTATTAAATTATTTACGAATAGGAAATTTCAAGTACCCAGTAAATTCTCTTAAAATTTTTATACAATGAAACTATTTACAAATGAGAAATTTCGGAATTAAAATACCCAGTTAATTTCCTGTAAGATAATTATACAATGAAACTATATACAAGTATAAAATTTCAAATACTCAGTAAATTCTCTTAAATAATTATACAATGAAACTATATACAAATACAAATAAGAATTTCACTTTTCAGGGATGTAGCTAAGATTTCCAACAGGCAAAATTTTCTCGATCACAGGCGGAAAATTTGGGTCACCTTTAAAGAAAGTTCTTAAGCTGGAAAAATTAAGTCTTCAGGTGGTTACTTTTTCCGACTTCCGCCTATTATTCACATCCCAGAAATAAGCTTCACATGCCTGAAGGAGATTTAAAAATACACTTTCCACTAAGAAGTGTTTCATCATTGATATAAACTGTTTTACATTTCTGTTGATTTCGTTTGTTGTCAATTCATAGTGATTGTTCACTTAAACTCGGAAAACCATGAACATCTGAAATAAATAATTTAGGAAAGTTTATGGTGTTCTGACCCATTGCATTGGAGATGAGGACACTGTAAGCCACAAAACCACAAACTAATTACCACTGTTGCTTACAGTTATCTCGCCTCTGATTGGCTTCTTCTCGACATAATAACATTCCGAAAAATATTTCCAGTGTTCATGGTTTTGCGTTTTGCAGTAAATTTATTACTCTGAACTGAAACAGACTGAATTGTTCTTCACAACTGTGGCACACAGTTATTGACACAGACAATTAACGAAATGCTACTTGTGTTACAGTGCCAAGTGTATACTGGAATTGATTGATTGATTTAAACCAGTCTAGAAGTTCATAGATGTGACATTACATAGGGCCACAAATGGCCCAGACAGACCATGGTCATGGCTGTCCACCAACAAGACATAGTTGGATGCCAGTGGAATGAAGACAACAGTCTTGTCACACAGTATTAAAAAGCAAGCTGTCTTTGGTTGTTGGGAAGCCGGTTCCAAGTGGTAAGGCAGAGATGCTGATGGCACTTGCTCCTTTGAAATACTGACAGGGAGTTCAATATCTGCAGAAACATTTCCCATATAATTAAGATGAGAAATAGCTTCCCTCACTCCATACATCTGAGGTATTCCTCTGTTGATCCTGTCATAAACATTGTTTCCCATCAGCATGCCAGAAACTGTGTGGTGAACTAAAGTTTGGTTAAGAGGTTGCATTGGGTTAATAGAATCAGGTGGAAAAGTATAAAACAGTTTTGCTATAGAAAGTGCGATGAAGGTATATCCATTGCTGCCATTATGTCCCCCAATGGTGGATTGAGATAGTGGTCTAGGGAAGTGCCAAGTTGTAAACTTCTGGTGCACTGTGGCTGGAATAAACAGGTTGAGAGTTGGCAAGTTGGATGTTTGAGTGTTACGGTGTGCTTCTTCAGTAGCTGATTGCCTGGATTGGGTGTTTGGGGCAGAATGATGAGTTGGCTGTGTAGTGATGTGGGAAGGTTGACTATGAGATTGCCGGTTTGGTTTATGAGGATGACTTATGTTGGCAAAAGATTCAATTTGTTCACTCATTTTTCTTTCCCATTCTGGCGAGGTGTAGTATTCTTCCGCCTCATCTGTTGATGGTATTTCCTGGTCTGCAGTGTTGTCATCATCAGGTATAAGATCCTCTTCTTCATCTTCTTCACCCACACTATTTTTTAGCAAACCTTTATTGACGCTTTCACTAAGGTCCTTTGCAATCTTCCTTAGGGGACCATCACAGAGTGGACAACAGCCATCAGCTGGTAAGCACGCCATATGGAATGTGTGAAAGCAAGCAAGAATTTGGATATCCTGTAAACTTGTGATGCGGCACACTGGCGAGTTGCAGGAAACAGAGGGATCAGGGTCCAGTCCAGGTTCCACTTTAGTCAGGTTGTAACTCAAAGGGAAGCACCTTGTGTCCACATCCTTATAAAATGTTGGTAAGTGGTAGTGCACTTTGCCTTTGGGTCTACCATTTGAATAACACTCCTGATTTACCTGCAAAAAATATAAATTAATTGATACTTTTTACTAAATAAAATTAATTATTATCACAAAAGTTTTTTAAAAATGTACATTTCAAAATAATTCATGAGCACAAATTGAATAATTGTTGGATCAATATTATTAAGGAAGATAATTCTTTCACTGTTTACAACCAAAACAAACCTTGGTAGCCTGTCCAGAGTTTCTTGCTATCCTCTGGAATAAGCCTAGCAGAAACTCTGCTGTTTTTCCTGTTACCAACCACAGATTGTTATCAGAAACACCCCTGTGGTAAAGGGGAACAAAACATCCCTTGAACGTTGACAGATACCCACATGAAGCGATAACTTTGGCGATTCGAGACAGTGCCATGCCATCATCGTGTTCAGGTGTGTGTTCTCGTAAAATAGAGTGGAATATTTCCACTTTCTTTTCTGTAATCAGACTGAAATACTCCAACTTCTTTCACCAATAACCTGGCAGGAACACTTTCTGATATTCCATGTCACTAAGAAATGAAAGTGTTGATTTATTGTAGTACCGGTACCTTCTTGCCCAGGACAGGAGTCATCAAATTCTCATATTCCAGAGGATCTCCACTGCGGAAAATATTGTACTGGAAAAATACAAGTGGCAGCACATGTTCAAGTAAGTAGATAACTGACACAAATTCGTGGTCTTTGCAAATGCCAAACTTTTGTAGGACTTTGTCCCAGATTTGAAGCCATCCTAATAAGGCAGCAGTTAAACATATTGTCACTTTATGTTCTTGGCTTGTTCGGTAGATCCTGTCCAAATACAGATTTATAAAGTTCATCGAAAAAGTGCTTGAATATTAAAACAGTATCTTCTGCAGCATTTAAGGACACGTGGAACAATGTGGCACAATGTTCTTTTCCAGATAATTCTTAAGCGGTGGGCATTCTTGTACCAACTTTGTGAAGCATTCTTTGTAGTTATCTGCACTTTTTAACTGCTGTTCATGCTCTGAGAGGAGCTGGCATGTCTCCAGTGTGCAGAGGTCTTCATGTCTTAGCTGGTTATAAACCCTGTGTTGAAATTACAAAAAGGGGCTAAAAACATTACTCACATTTGAATTAATCAATGTGGATATATTTTTATTATTCTGCCCCCTGCATGAATGATATGCCAGTATCAAGCAAGTGACAATATTTTGAGGTTTAAGTTTGGCACCCAGTTAGAAATATCCAGTAGTATACTTGTTTGTTGTCAGAGTATATGTCCGCCCATTCGGACCAATTTTATGCAAATGAGTTTCGGATGTTTCGGCCCGCGAAGCAGGTCGTAACCCTAAGTCAGGAAGCGGGTCGTAACCCTAGCTCATGAATAATAACCCCAACCAGCCATCTTGTTTTGAAGCCGCCATCTTGTTTCTCGAAGCCTTAACCCTAAGCTGCCATGTTGTTTTTCGTAACCCTTCCCGCTTTCTCTATGAGACTTAGTCGCCATGTTGTTTCTCGAAGCCTTAACCCTAAGCTGCCATTTTGTTTTGAAGGCGCCATTTTGTTTTTCGTAACCCTAAGTAGAAGAAAGAAAAAAGAAAGGTTGCGCCAGCCGGGACTCGAACCCGAGAACCGCCTGACTCGGCGGCTCCATTTGGAAACGGCTCCATTTGGAAACGCAATAAGATCTATAGAAACCTGAACCAATGCGGACCCTGAGGAAACATATAAACAAAAGCGGACCCTGAGGAAACATATAAACAAAAGCGGACCCTGAGGAAACAGACGAAACAAAAGCGGACCCTTAGGAAACAGACGAAACATATAAACAAACCAACTCTTATATAGACGAATTGATTTATTACGGGTTTTTTTTTTATCAAACGAATCGCTTAATTTGGTTTTTAGCCAGTGAAAAAACTTTAGTCTTTTAATTTATTTTTTAACCAGTTAAAAAATAAAAGGGTTTCTTGCTTGGGACAATGAATAAACTTCATTGTCTCTATTTTATGATGTCCACAAGATTTTCCCGCTGAGTAAGCCTTAGACCAAAGCGCGTCGGCTTTCGGACAACCAAAATCTTCTAAATCCACGTATGGTAACTCCATTTTGTCTAGTAATTCTTTTTCCACTTGACCACCTTTGTAAGCAATCAAACCGCCTTTGTAAAGCGCACGAATGACACTTTCGACTTCTCTTTGCGGCAAAGCGGCTTCGCGGTAATTCGCTTCAAAGCGTAACCCATGAATATGCCGATACACGTAACTGACGGTTCGTCGGTCTTTGACACTCAAATCTTTGTATCGCATCGGGGAATAAAAATGTTGACTATCGTTTTCGCCTCGAATCGTACACCATCCTAATTCTCTCACAATAAATTGTCCCAATTTTAAGCGATACCCATCGAGATCTATAATCAACGTGACTTGATTCAACATCGTAAAGAAACCAATCTAAATGCTAATCAGGCGGACAAGTCCAAACAAGCCCCGCTTTGAATAGGCTGCACCCCGTTTACATCACAATAGAGACTGCACCCAATAGGCTGCACCCATTTCTATAGAATCGACGACATCACAAACAATTGGTAGGTATAAAAACGGTCGAAAAGTCAGTCATTTCATCCCAGACCTTGAGTCAACACGAATCTCTGTCATATTACAAGCATCA
Source organism: Siderastrea radians (assembly GCA_964017195.1). Classification (NCBI taxonomy): domain Eukaryota; kingdom Metazoa; phylum Cnidaria; class Anthozoa; order Scleractinia; family Rhizangiidae; genus Siderastrea; species Siderastrea radians. The sequence continues at coordinate 52,148,959 of OZ024890.1, read as the reverse complement.
AGACAAGTATCAAGTTGCCAGCATCGCAATAGGACCTAAATCGTAAGTATCTTTTTTGTTCTTACTAGACAAAAATTGGCTTTCAGTATTTTCTTGAAGAGGTAGACATTAAGAGGACGCGTGTGTTCGATTGATAAGTAACAGTCACCTAAAGTGTGTTCGTTTTTAAGGCAACAGTCGCTGAGCGTGTTCGTCCTTATCAACAACAGTCACGTAAAGTGTGTTTGTTTTACCAGCAACAGTCACTGAAAACTCTGATCTCTTCCTCTTTTTAAGAAAACCACCCGATTTTTCCAAAGTCCTAAGTAGCATAAAAACAAATCGAACTGTCAAACCACGTGAAACCACGTGAACGAAAAGAACGAGATTATGTGAGACGAAGCCGAAATGGTTCGATCTGTTTTTAGTTAGGTGAAAAAAGAAGGTATACTTATACCTGATTTTTTCTTAGATAATGTTGTCCGATCAAGAACTACTCGACGCGATAAAAATTTTCGAGGAAGACCAGCAGTTGATCGACGCGCTTGAAGCTACCGAAACGGAGCGTTTAGCCACAGCTGGCAACACTTATCATGATGCTCGAGAAGACCAGAGAGAATGGCAGAGAAATCTTATCCGGCAGCAGGGAGGACAAATCAACCCAGATCAGCCGGGACGGTTCGAATTCGACCTACGCCCGATTAGCCAAGACGCCAACCGTCGGTATGGTATTGAAGAACGTCGATACCAAGTCAATTTGAGACAGGAGGGGAACATTATTGACAATATTGCTCCAGCTCTCCATGATGGTTTACAACGAGCCATCCAACAACTCATCGATCAGCGTCAAGTCCCCGATAACCACCGCGTCTTCTTCGACTTATTCTCAGAACGACTACCTGATGGTGCCTACCGAGGGAACGGACTCGTGGCTGAACCTTGCGTGGGACCGGAAAAGCACGTAAAAAGAAACTGAATTACCTGGGAGCCGAAGAATTTCTGCTCAAGAATCGTTCCATCATCAAGATCCACAATCCTGACGATAATTTATGCGCGGCCCGCGCCATCATCGCCGCCAAAGCCACTGTGGATTTACCAGCTCACCATGGTGTACGAAGGCAGTTGACTAAATCTAAAAAAGGGATGAGCGACCGCCCTCAGCTCCAGGCAGCGTACCGGTTAACAAGAGAAGCGGGCGTCCCAGAGGAAACGGCTGTGGGGCCAGAAGAACTTAAGAAGTTTCAGGCAGTCCTCCCCGATCATCGACTCATCTGCGTCTACACGGGACGGGCGAACGAGGCTGTAGCTTTTACCCCCTATGATCCAAAGAAAAAGGATATTGTCATCATCCACATGAATCATCATTACCACGGATGTAGCAGCTTGAATGGATTTCATCAAACATCGTATTACTGCAAGTACTGCCTCAAAGGATATGACAATCAAGGAAAGCATCGGTGTAAGAATGTGGAGAACAAAATGTGTAAATGTTGTAGACGACATGACTGTCCAGATTTCCTTCGGTGTCACCCCCAACATTTAAAAGCCAGCATCCCTTGTGGAGCCTGCGGACGGAATTTCTTTGGTCCGACCTGTATGGCCAACCATCAACGCTACACTATCGCTGGTGAATTTAACCCCATGAACTGTGTTTGCAAACACGTGCGACATTGTCGTCTCTGCGGTAAACTTAATAGCGGATTGCAGAACATTCAGCAACACAAGTGTGGGTATTCAATTTGCCCCACCTGCAAGGACTACGTGAACCTTCACACCCACCAATGTTATATCGAGTCTGCTCGAGAGGTCAAGCGTAAGCGGGAAGAAACCAATCGGCGTCGAGCTGCGAAACGCCGTGCTCAAGCAGCAGAAGAAGACCCTGAACCAGTAAGCATTGAGGAAGAATTCATGGATGAAGATGATTTCTTAGCTGAACCTATCTCCCAACCCCAACCAAGTCAGAAGAAACCACCCCTCCATGTATGGTTCGACCTGGAGGCTCGTCAGGATCAGGGAACCCACGTCGCTAATTTGTCTGTGTATCAGACGGATGAAGGAGCGGAGTGTGTCATCCCAGGAGAGGATTGTGTCAAGGAATTTATTATGGACTTAAAGGGACTGACCGAAGAGGATACGAGAAAAGTCATTGTCATTGCCCATAACCTGCAAGCATACGATGGTTACTTTGTTATCAAAGAACTTTATCGCGATAACAAGACTGTGACGCAGATCCGATCCGGCGCAAAAATCTTGGAAATTTCTCATTACGACATTAGGTTCATTGATTCCTTGAACTTCTTCTCATTCCCGCTAGCAGACTTCCCAAAGACGTTTGGATCTACGCCAAAGATGAAGAGGGACATTTCATTGTGGACGAAAACGGCAAGTACAAGGAAGATCCACTGGCGAAGGGTCATTTCCCCCGCTTGTTTAATCTCGTTGAAAACCAGTCCTACATTGGGTCACTTCCACCCATGACTGACTACATACCCCATACCATGTCCGTCGACAAGAAAAAAGCGTTTGAAGAGTGGTACCAAGATCAAGTAGACAAGAATACCGTGTTTAACTTCCAGCGTGACTTGGTCGATTACTGCAAAATGGACGTCACGATCCTCAGAATGGGCTGTCAAGTATTTCAAAGTTTATTTATCAAGGAGGCGAACTTTAATCCGTTTGAGCACGTCACAATTGCTAGTGCGTGTAACAGAGACTTAATTGAAAACCGCCTAGAGAAAGAGAAAATCGCATCGGAGCCTGCCTTTGGGTGGAATGGGAAACTTGGTAATCAGTCCGAAGAAGCGCTCCAGTGGTTGCAGTGGCTCGACTACCAAAAATGCAAAAATGTGACTCAAGAAGAAAAGGATTATCACGACCAGATGAAAACCCCTCATGCTCAGCATCCCGCTCACAAACGGTACATCGAACATGCAGGCAATGGTGGAGAGAAGTTTATCGCAGACATCAACGCCACCGTGGATGGTTTTGAAGCAGAGACGAACACCGTGTATGAATATCAGGGCTGTTACTGGCACGGCTGCGAGACGTGTTATCCAAACAGAACCGAAAGCCATACCTGCCTCGCCGGCCGACAAATGTTTGAGGTCAGAGAAAACACGCGTCGAAGAACCGCCAACCTCCAAAGACTTGGCTTCAACGTGATCGAGATCTGGGGATGCGAATGGACCAAGATGAAGGAATCTAACCCAGAAATTGAAGAGTTTGTCAAGACCCTCGATTACATAGAACGTCTGAATCCCCGTCACGCCTTCTTCGGCGGTAGAACAAACGCCGCCAAATTGTACCACAAGTGCAAGAACAATGAAAAAATCATTTATGTGGACTTCACCAGTTTACACCCAACAGTCAACAAATACGGTTTGTACCCCATACGGCATCCCACAGTGATCCTCAACCCCGAAGACCAGAACATTGAGAACTATTACGGTATTGCTAAATGCCGGGTATGCGCCCCCAGAGGCCTTTATCACCCCGTGTTGCCAGTCCGGATAAAAGACAAGCTGATGTTTCCCCTTTGTCCCCGCTGTGCTGAAGCCGAATTAGAAAAACCGATGCTGGAAAGAAGTTGGGAGTGTCCTCATGATGACGTGGAGCGGGAGTTCATAGGAACTTGGTGCACACCAGAATTGCTTGTGGCAAAAGAAAAGGGATATAACATTGTTCAGATCTATGAAGTGTATCATTTTAAGGAGGAAGATCGGCAGGAAGGATTATTTGCACCATACGTCGACAAATGGTATCGCATTAAAATGGGAGCAAGCGGCTGGCCTGAGAATGTCCACACCGAAGAAGAGAAAAGAGAGTTCCTGCGAGCCTTCAAAGAGAAAGAAAACATTGATCTGAGCTATGACGAATTGGAGAAAGGAGGTAATCCCGGACTTAGGTCGCTGGCCAAACTCATGCTTAATAGCATGTGGGGTAAATTTGGTCAGCGGCCTAACAAGACCCAGGTCGCCCACTTCACGAACCCTGAAGATTTTTATGATTTCCACGAATCAGACAAATATCAGATCCAGAAGTTCCAGTTATACCCCGATAACGAAGACGTCTTGGATGTCTTTTATACGCTGAAAGACGATGACATCGAAATCAATGGCCGTGTCAACATCTTCGTAGCGGCCTTTACGACTTGTTTGGCAAGATTGATGCTGTATTCCGAATTGGACAAGGCAGGAGAGCAAGTATCGTATTATGACACGGACTCGATCCAAGCTGTCATCGATGACGACAACCCTCATCATTATCGTCCTACCACTGGCAATTTCTTATGGATGAACTCATTGACAAGAAAACGGGTATCAGTCACCCTATTCAGGAATATGTGTCAGCTGGACCAAAAAAAACTACGGCTATCAGCAGACCAATGGTAAGACAGAGTGCAAGGTGAAGGGGTTTTCCCTTAACGCTGAGGGAACCCAATACCTCAATTATCAGTTGATGAGGGACAATGTATTGAAGGAAATTCAGCAACCCGTGATTAACCCGACGACAGGGCAAGTGGTCCCACGAAAACACATTGTACGTAGAAGTCATCGCCTGGTTCGCGACCCTAAGAATTTTACGATCAAAACAGTGGCGGAGGAGAAACGTTATCAGATGGTTTTTGAAAAACATGTCGTCGATCCTCAGACATTCCAGACCTACCCCTATGGTTACGGACGTGTAGAGATGGACTCCCAAAACGAAGAGGATATCAACACATTATTGGATTTGTAAGGAGATGGACAATGTAAGGAAAGAGTTGGTAGACACGGATTAGTGAAGGACAATTTTTAGGAACCATTAGGGTTCACCTTTTTAGAATTAAGAACATGGACATACACCCACTAGGGGACTTCGCATCAAGTCGCTGTAAATTGTAACTCGTTCGATAGGACCTTCGGTCAAAAACATGTACATATTCATTTGTAACTAGACATTAGGGTTAGACTTAGGTGAGACTTGTACATAGGACACAGGCAGAATAAACTCGTGGGTTTTTAAATGTGTTTATTAGGCTTTGACTAATTTTTTCGCTTGCATGATACGTTTGACAATTTTTTCGGTTTTGGTTTTTTTCCCGGGTAAGGCATCAATGGCTTGAATCATTTTCGTGTCCGCTTTCCACTTGTCCTTTAAATTCTTCGCTTTGTCATAGTCAATGTCATGTTGTTTAGCAATTTTATCCAACCGATTAATCCCAGGGTCTCCTCTGGCCAAACGTTTCTTGAGTTTGGTACCAGGCCCCAAATATTCATAACCAGGCCAATGAAATTCAATCCCTGTTTTGGCTAACGCTTTTTGCACATCAAACGCCCCTCCTTTCATACGTCTTCGTCGTACTCCAATTGCCTTCTTAGTTTTCGTCCGGCACCCCATTCTTCCCATCCAGGTCTGGGTAGTAACTTTTCGACTTCGGTTTGCCGTTTTCGTTTCTTAGGTTTAGGGTTCGTTTCGTCGGGTCTTGTAGGGAGAAGTCGTCGCCTCGTACTGGCTTTAGGTTTCGTTTTGGGAACTTTGGGGGTTTTCGGACTTGCTTTTATAATCCTAGCAGGTGTGGGTTCTCCATCGTCTTCTCCTTCTTCCCTTAAACGTTTGGTTAAATGACCCAATTCTCTGGACAAGGGTTTAATGTTGGCATTAACGATAGAGGGAGGGTACCCCGAAGCGAGCCATAAATTTTTTTCAGCCGCCAATTTAGCCACTTTGGTCAGTTGAGAATTATCCGTAATCGCATCTCGATAAGTATCAATCAATTGCTCCCACACTTTGGCTGGTACTTTGTAAAATCCCTCCATCGCTCCGTTTGTGTCCTTAGCAAATTGTTTTTGCGTATAAAACAAAGTTAACTCCTATTTAAGCATACGCAGACCAAGTCGTACAAATCACGAAACAATCGATTGCCTTTCGTTTCCATCAACATCTGTCGTCATTTTTTGATCGAATGTTGACGAAGTCGTAGTTCTCTTAAAATGTTTTTGTGTTTTCTAAGTCTTGCCATAAGACTAGGATCCACAGTCACATTGCGTTTCAAGAGATTTAAAATCACTTCACTCAACATATTAATTTGATCTTTAGTCGCTTGTTCCAGCATTTTTCGTCGAGTGATTTGACTAGGTTGTTCTGCCAAGGTTTTGAAAAAAGGTTGGTGTTGTTTTAAACGCATCATTTTCGTCGTTGTCGATAATGTTTGATGTTATCTGTAATCCCTTTGAAGGTTTGACCGGCGAGTTTGCCTGTAGCCGTGGCAAAGGTGGGGGCAGGTCCTGCTAACAAAAAACTAGCCCCGTCAGCTAATTTATCAATCAAACGTGGCTTTCTTCGACGTAACGCTCCTCCTCTCTGTCGAATTTTCGGCATACTGGGTATGGGGTAGGTGGTCTTTTATAGTTATCGACTTCGCAAGGGTCATACTTGTTTTTATAGGCTTCAGACACCCGGGATGGAATGGTAGGTGCTAAATCTACAATGATATCATCCAAGCTGGTCATTTTCACAATAAACGCGTGAAGAGTCTCACCGGTATTTTCTCGAACACATTGTCGCAACTCATTGAGGGCTTTGGCATAGGTCGTGTAAGCAAAAGCACTCATCAACAGTTTATGTCGATATTGTTTAAACTCATTCCATCCGTTCAGAAAGGTACCTACTGCCGATAACACAGCCACCAAAATAGAATTTTGGATAATAGGTCCTACAATCATCCCTGTCGCGACAAAGAGAAGGGCTAAAGCATTCAATACCGTGTGAATCCACTTAAAATGACTCCATCGTTGTTTATAGGTCCACCATTGACGATGATAAAAGGCAAACAAGGTTTTTAGTCTAGGATCGGTCTGTAGTGTGGGGACCATGGTTGTAATGTTTCAATCAGTTCACGAAAATAGGTTTCCCCAAAGACTCGTATCATCTTATTTATAGGTATTTGACCGTTCTTAATTTTTTCATAGAAAAAGTAAATCATATCATAATCCATGGACTCGGGTGGCATGCTATCTGCTCGTTGTTTGACATTGTTCACAAATTGTTGCCATTCTTTTTCTGTATACACTCTCATGATTCCTCGTACACGTTTTCGTATTTGCCTGTTTGAGGGTTCTTGACTAATCGCATGACCGACCCTTTTTTCGGGTGGGTCCAAAATTTCTTGGTAAACAGTCCCGCTTTGCCTGCAAACGCTTTTTTGGCAATATCCCCACTCCAAAAACGATCAAAGACGTGTCGTGTAGAAGGAATTAATTTTCTGGTCAACCACTCGGCTTTTTTAGCGACGGTCCAAGGGGTCCCAGGTCCTTCCCCTTTCTGATAACTCCGTGTCCAACCTTGGTCTTTTAAGACATGCGATAACACCCGTTCTTCATCGTTGGAAGCCGGATGTAAATCCAAGATCATATAACCAAAAGGTTCTTGTGTGCATTCTTGATACGTCTGTAAACATTCTTTCCAACAAGTAGGAAAACTTTGAAGAAGTACATTGCGTACTCCTAATTGATCGCGAGGGTTTTTAAAGGCTACCACATAATGGGCGTTGCGTGAAATACTTTTGGCATATTTCCCCACAGGAAACATATCTTGACACAAATACAAGACAGTAATATCACGATGATGAGAATGTTTGGTAAAGAGATCCAACACCCGTTTATCCCCACTACCTTCATCCATTAAATCATCCAAGACTAAAATCCCTTGACCTTGAGGAAACCAAGCATCCAACTCTTCCAATTCAGGGATCCCTTCACGAAAGTCGAAAGACATCTCTGCAAATTTAGGTTGCCATGCCCCATAACAGTAATGAATACTTTTGGGGGAGGTTTCAAACAAATCCATGTTGTTTTCTAACAACTTTTGCGTAAAAACCGTTTTACCACAACCCAAAGGTCCCACGATTAAAATCGAGGAGGGGGTATGAAATTGAAACGGTTTGACGAGTGGAAACATCTTTTTGCGTAGCGTAGCTTCTTTTTCCCAGCTTTTTCAAAGCGAAAGATATCTAAATAAAATGAGACGTGACTACCATCCAACGCTTTTTATTACTTTTTCACGCATTTGACAGGTTTGTTGACCTGGTCTACAAGGTACATACTCTATCATATCCCCGACTTTTTGATCATTTTTCACATAATCATGTTCAGAAAATAAAGCTAAAAAATCTTGTAAAGACCCCCCACGTGCTTTCATTTTAAGATACACTAAACAATACTGTCCACAGGCATAACTGTGTAACCCTTGCAAGGTCGTTCCATTATGCACCCAATGTTTCCAATGGGTGGTAATCCAGTCGATGATGGGTCGTGTGGTTTTATACCATTCTAGTGGTAACCCATAACTATCCATCACTTCACACACGTTGTTCTGGGTCCACAAAGCAATCCAATGTTGTCCTGGTTGACCCGCTGGATCGGTGTTGGCAATGTAAGCTCCCTTTTTCTTAGGATAACGGGGTAATAAATCACAAGGAAAACTTCCTTCATACACTTTTTTCAAAGAAGGATCTTGATTCGCTAACGCATCCAACTGCGTATTATCCATGGCTACAAATTCCATGTTGTTTCTTTTCTAAGACTCTTCAGTGCTGGTAGATGTCGTAGAGGACAGCGCCGTTGGGATCAATCTCTAGCAGATTTTCAAACTCACCGTACATGAGGATGGTGATATTACTGGTGGGGGCGGCTCGGAACTCCAATTTAAGCTGTAGGTCTCCAGACTGTTTAGGATTCAGGTTTCGGCTATCGGCACACCCATTGGCTACATTGTCAACCATAAACAACGTACAACCTTTCCCTTGACCCCAATCTTTTTCTTCCAGCATGTTGCTTGTCAGGTGACACCAAGCTCCACTGGCTAGCAGGTACCGAAAGTACCCTAACAAATCCTTACTGCTATCATTACCGACCAATTGTAGTGTTTCGTAAGGGTATTCCTCCCCTCGCACAATCTGTTTGATGGACGTTAAATCAAATTTCTGGAAGCAGAAGCAGTCTCGATCGTAGGCTCCATTGAAGGCTCGACTGTCTAGTAGCGCTACAATCATTCGATCAGGGACTCGGTTTTGAAACAAATCTCTGATTTCTTCCCGGCTCTTGGTATTTTCCATGCTGTAGGTTCGAATTTCACTTCGAACCGTAGGGTACTTGGCCACCGCTTTCCCATTGTGTCTCTTGCTTTCCAAATGCCGTTGCACGGCTTCATTCAATCTTAACTGACACAAGTGAAACCTAATCTTGATATCTGCCTCGGTCAAGCGCCTGGCTATTCCTACCCCATCACAAAACACTTTAGGGTCATTGAAATGAAACTTCATCTTGATTTCTACGCCAGGGACCAAGGCTTTGCCTGTGTGAAAGACTTCCAGATGAGGCTTGAAGACATAATGTCTCACTTTGCCTGCGGCCAGTTCAGCTCTTTCTGCACTCATGTTAGCCAGCAAGAGTTTGGTGTTGGCTGCCAAATTTTGGTAACTAGCATGTCCTGCTCCTGAGTTGGAAGTAGTATCTACATTGTTGGTAGTCCATTGAGGCGGTGGGTTGATCCCGTTAAACCAGCCTTGGGGTCTCAGTATCGTTCGACCATCTTTGGTGTCAAAGTTGGTGAGGGTTTCCAGATAAGCCTTGTAGTGATAGGTGTCTGATTGAGGACTGATCAAGGTTCCATTCAAGAAAAGATCAATCTGTTTGATGACGGTGTGGGCCAAATTGTTGGCTGGCCATAGGGTTTCACTCGCATCCCAGTTGTTCCCATCATTCTTTTTCATCTGCAGTTCCATGGTAAAGTAACTTCGGTTCAAATCCACAAAACTTTCTAGTTTCGGGACAATAAATTCCATCGGGTTAATGCCTGTGGTGGTTGGTTGGATGGTGACCATCCGATACGATTCAATACTATAATCCGTCTCCGGTTTCTTAAACAACTGAAGCGTCGAGCTCATCACCGTGTTGGCTGCCATGATGAAATGCGTTTACTTTTTGGGTTTTCTTTTCTTTATATACTTTGCGAGTTGATATCCTGGGGGTCTACGTACCTCGGCACTAATCCATCCACCCGTTTGATTGTAAACACGACGTACGGGGCCTAGACCTTTATCCCCCATGATAAACGACGGTCTCGACGGGATGGGTTCCATGTTTTCTTTCTTTGAAAAAAATAAAAATTTACTTACCAAAGATATCTCTGACTTTTTTGACTTGTTTGGGAAAAAGCGCTGAAGTGACGGTGACAGCTTGTTTGACTTTGGGTTTTTTCAAGACTTTTCCCAATTCTTTTTCCAAGACTTGTTCGGCTTTTCGTTTCAGTCCTTTTTTAAATCCTTCTTGAGCTCCTTTCGAAATGTTACTGGGTAACTTCAACGGGTTTCGTGTTTTTATAGCCCCTTTCAGACCACCTTTGAACGTTTCTTTAATCACCCCAGCCCCTTCTTGATCTTCCAAATCAGTTTTAAACGGAGTCAAACTACCTCCGCATGGTTGTTTCTTTTCTGACGGGACTTGGTTTGTGGTCGCCTTTTATTCTTTTCTTCAACCACTGTTTGGTTTTTTGACCCACTACCGCGCCCAAAGCCACTAAACCCGCTGTTTTACCCGCAGCCATTAAGCCTGGAACCACAGCCGCTAAAGGTATGACACCCCCTTTCTGTTTCTTTGGCCTTAATACTACTCCAAGCAGTTTCATTCTTGTTTAAAGTGGAGGGTGACTAAGGTTTGTCCTGGTCCAAATTTAGCTAAATTGTCTCCCGTTCCAACGGTTTCGGCGACTTGTACTTCAGTAATGTCCATCACTTCACGTCGCACCGGTATATATTGAATATGTTGAGGTTCAAAGTAGACTTGACCTTTGGTGGTACGATCATATTTGACTTCTCGTAGTAAATCCACAATCTTGTCGCCCACCATCGTACTGCTACCCACATCCGAATACACATGCAGGGTTCTCCTAGGATCCTGAATCACACCTCGAAACGCTTGATTCAAGTTAATAAAGGTCCAGTTGACCCGCATACTAAGAAAAATCCAGGTGACGTTGTTCTTATCCGTGGCACTGGTAAAATACAGCGGATCCGAAGCAGGAACAGTCACAAAATCCGCCTCATTCTTGGCAGGCACTTTGCTGTTAGGAAAACTCATGATCAGATTGGGTCCTAGTTCAAATCCGCTTTCGTTTTCCACAAACCACCCCATTTTGAGACACGCGTTTGTTAAAAGCCACAAACGGGCTATAATTTTGAACCGCTCCAGAGGTATATAGATGTCGTGCCACATGACTGTTGTCCAAGAACAAATCCTCTCCTTGCCATGTCCACGTTAAACAGGTATTCTTGTTGTTTTCTTTGTAATGAAACCCATAGCTTTGCCAATTTTCTGCTTGAAACCGCTTATCCGTCCATTTTAAAATGGTTTTCATAAAACTGACCCCGTCCACCACCCATCCATCGTCTTGTAAGATTTGCAGCTTTAAATTAAACGTTTTGTTTATACGTTGTCTACCTAGGATAATGTAACACGTTTCGCCAAAGATAAATTCCGTCAGTGGGGCTAAGGCTGTCAAGTTGACGTTGGTGTCAGGGAGAGAAATGGAACTCAGCCCTACTTTCCATCCCTCACCCAGCAGTCTCAAAGGGGTAGGTAATCGTACCTTGAACGCATTGGAGGTATTGTCGGGAAATTCTTTTTGGCTACTATGACTAGGTAAGGTCACAAAGAACGACATGTTGACAAATGATTAAAATCTTTATTCGGCTGCCTTTTTAAAGTGTAAGGTGACAAGGGTATGATCCTCTTTAAACTTGACAAGTTCTTCTCCATATTCCGTGTTTTCCGTGATGTTGACTTCGATGATATCAATGACTTCTCTACGTACTGGTAAATAGTGAATCTGGGTGGGTTCGTAATACACTTTGCCTTGACCTTGACGAGGATAATGGACTTCTTTTAACAAATCGATGACACGCTCACCTACCATGGAACTTCCACTGACATCCGAATAGACATGAAGCGAACGTATGGGTTGTTTCACAGCCCGATCAAACGCTAAGTTGAGGTTGGTAAATTTCCAGCTCACCCGTCCACTGAGATAAAACCATGTTACTCCAAAGTTATCCGTTTCATGTCGCATGTAAAGATTGTTTCCATATTTATCTCGAAAATCATAGCGACCTCTGGTTTGTACTTTATGGTCATGATACACAATTTGGAGGTTGACACCAGCTTCCCAGTCATTCTTCCAATCGGTGCGAATCCATCCCATCTTGATGCCCAACACGGAATTAAACGCAAAATGGGGTTGTAAGTCGGCGACACCCGAAAATGGTACTCGTACTAATTTGGAGTTGTCGAAGAGTAAATCGTTGCCATCCCAAGTAAACTTAAAGTAGGTATGATTCTCTCCATGTTTTTCCACAGATTCATACTCTCGTCGAAACTCTAGACTTTGTTGTTGCTGTAACCATTGGATGGATGCTTTCATAAACGTGACTCCATCCCGAATCCAATCCGTGTCTCTTAACTCTTTGAGGACCAATTTGTGAAACTTGTAATCAAAGGAATTATCTTTTTTCTTACGAACCGAAGACAAGAAAAATACGGGTTGATCGTAAGGGGTAATGTGTGTGAGGTTGATACCCCGATCTGGTATGGAAATAGAAGCTAAGCCCACTTGCCATCCTTCCCCTAACAAACGTAAAGGTTCGGCTAAACGGATCTTGAAGGAACTGGCATGATTGTTGGGAAATTCTTTTTTACTGCTATGACTTGGTAGGGTCACGTACATCTTCGGTGGAAATCCAGCTGTTATACTTGTCAGGCCACCCTTTCCATTTAACCAAGAGTTGGTTCTTGCGACGTTTAAGTACTTTTTCAACCCGAAACACATCGGCCACATAGACTTTTTGTAAATCTTCTTCGTAAAAAGTCCCTTCCACAGGGGTACCATCCCATTCTGTTAACTTGTAAGCAGGAAAGGGTTTGACTTGATCCACCAAAAACACTTCTTCGGTCCACCCGGGTAAATACCCCTTTTCAAAGGATCGATGAATTTTATTCAAACGCACCATATCTCCTTTTTTCAGCGTGGGTTTTCGATGTTTGGGGGGATTCCCATACAACGTGTTCCAGACTTGTTTTTCGTTTTTCACCGTCACATCTTTGGGAGCCATCTGAATACTAGAATGTGTACTAGCGTTATACCCTTTGACTAGTTGTGGTAAGATATCCGTAAAGGTTAAGGTGTTGGCCGCCGTAAAATAGCGATAGAGTCTTTCTTTCAAGGTTCGATTAAACCGTTCGACCACAGCTGCTTTGGCATCCCCACCTGTCGAAAAATGAACAATGTTGTTCTCTTTGAACCATTGAGTCATGTCCTTGTTATAAAATTCTTTACCTTTATCCGTTTGTAATTTCAAAGGTTTTTGTCTGTCTTTTAAAATGTTGTTAAAGGCTTGAACCACCGTAGGTCCTTTCTTGTCTTTGAGTGGCTGAACCCATGCATATTTAGACAAGATATCAATCACAGTTAACAAATAACGAATACCCTTGTTTTCTTTAGCGATATTTTGAGTTTCTACCAAATCTGCAGCCCATTGATCGTCACGACTCATCACCATGACCGGTAAGGTAGGGAATGCTCGTCGTCGTCGTCGTGGTTTGTGTAACGTATAGGCTAAATCTTTTCATAACAAATTGTGCGCTCGTTTGACTGGTAGTTTCCAGGTCTTGGCAAATCGTTCGACACCTCCTAAACTACCGGGTTTAGAGGGATCCCGATATCGCTTAAGGAGAGCTTGGGCTGGAGTGACTTGTTTCTTTCGAGAAACCATACCAATTCGTGTAACTGACCCAAGGAAGGAATAGGATATTTTTTCACAATTTGCTGAAACCAGTAAAAAGGTTTACCACTCTTTTGTAGCCATATCATGTAAACAACCCATCGATACAAATTGAACTCAATATAGGTGTCTTCTAAAATTTGAAGCGGGTTATCGAAATAAATAGGTAAACTCTCTACATTCACTTGGTTTAACTCAAAGAGTCGGCGACACACATGGAGATGACTTTTATACAAAATCCATACCCTCAACGTCTCACAGAGAAACAACCAACAACCTGCCATGATTAAAATGATCTTTATTTTTAATACACACGTCTATTTATTGTATTACAAGGGTCTAAAATAAATCGAGTTTGCCTTGCTCGATGACATCTTTATGCAAAGGCACATAGTCTTGGTATAGGACGGGTGGATCAATTTCCACCATTTCTGGGTTGGATCCTCTCTTGGTTTGTTGCAGTCTCTGTTCAGCTTGGATTAGACCTTCTCCATAGATCGGGGGAGGGTTGGCTGGAGAAATGATGTCCTGTAACCAGTCTTGTACTGCCGGTGGATCTTTCAAGTTTTCTTTCAACACGGGTTGGTCTGCCCATCGGAAGAACTTGCATTTCTTGTTATCGCCACAGCTGAGGTACAATCGACCCGGGTTCTTGTCAGACCAACTTTGTTTCAGCACAGGGTAATGACCACAGAAACAGTTCATTTTTTCCCACCGATCGCAGATATCAGGATGGATATCTTTGCGGACGGCTGACATGTACTTGGGGCCTTGCTGTTTTCCACACATCAGCATACAGGGAATTCCCGGACATCGAAGATAAGACCATCCGTTTTGAGAGGTACGTTCTTCCATTTTCTTTAAATGATAAGGACAAGTCATGACATCGGCAGGATCCGCTAATGGTTCATCAGCCCAATGAAAGTATTTGCACTGGTGGTTTCGACAAGCGAGGTACATCCGTCCTGGGTTGTTCTCGGACTTGCTTTGACGTAGACTGGGTAGAAAACCACAGTAACAGAGTAATTTACCCCAGACATCATGAATCTCTTTGTGGACTTTGTTGTAGACTCCATCAAGGTAGGACACAGCATTCTGATCGTCAAACACGGAGATGAGGCAGGGTTGATCAGAACATTTCGTCAAATGGTATCCTTTGTTGTTCACAACCGGGGCTAACGGCGCCACATGAAATGGACAAACCCTAGGGGGTACTTCTCCTTCTTCCAACAGGGTGGTTTTTTCCAACACAGCTTTCACCAAGGAGTTCATAGGTGTCATCTGTTGAATGGCGTCATCCAGCTGTTTAGCCAAGATATCATCCTCGTCTTCCAGTTTTCTTTTGGTAGTGCTTTCTACTTCTTGTCGAATTGTTTCAACATAGTGGTAGACTTCTGGATCGTAGGGACCCCGTTTCTTCTTTTTGGTCTTAGGTTGGTCATCTTGGGTTGGCTTCTTCGTTGATAGAGTGACCACACGTTTGAGATCATCTTGTTCCACAATACTAAGATCTAACGGAGCTGGACGTTTCTTCTTGCTTGGCATCGTGAGTGAATGATTTGAACCTGTCGAGGTAAGAATTTTATACCCATTTCAATGATCTACGTCATAACAGCTTAAACACACGTCATAGCGTCGCCTAGACTTGCCCGCATCATGTAAACAGACACACCTGTTGACGTCATAGCGTCGCCTAGACTTGCCCGCATCATGTAAACAGACACACCTGTTGACGTCATAGCATTGCCTAGACTTAGCCGACACAGACACACCTGTCAACGTCATAGCGTCGCCTACCATGGCCCGCTCTATTTAAAGGGGTTCTCTTTTTTATCCATTCAATCCATCATGTCTCGACAAGAAGCGAGAGCTGTTCTTCAAGAAGCCTTTCAACGTTGTGGGTTTAAAATTCCCTTCTTTAAGTTTGAACCCTTTTACATGGGGTATCATCATTTTCAACACACCGAGGTGGTTTTTGGTTTTGGGAACATGGATTGTCGTCGACGTCATCTTTACGGTAGACAAGGGGTCATGGTTCAAGTGTCTCTTTTACTCAAGAAAAAGGTGTATGTCTATGATGAAGACGCCAAGCTATGGTTTGTGGCTAAGATTCATTGGAAGCGAGGCAAGAAGGGTCAACTCAAAGTGTGGCATCGTTTTGAACCGTGTAACAGACCCAAGCATTCAGACAACTCCATGTATTTTTACGACCCGCTCGATGTACCAGAATCAACCACTCGTCTCATTCATCAGATGTTGGGTCGTTCACCATACAGAGTGTGTTAAACACTCATAAACAAACGGTTCTTTTAGGAACCACCAAATCTATGAAAGTAAAATGACCAAACAAAATAATCATATCGTCATAGGCTTGCCTAGACTTGCCCATTGACGTCATACCCCTAAACCCTATATAATTCGATGTGTTTTTCACTCATTTTCAAAACGAGCATGCCTCCCAACATGATCGGTGCGTACATGGTAGACAACGTTTTAAAACTTCAACAAGGAGATCGCTTTGTAAAAGGTGGTGTGAACACGAGTGTGTATCGTCTACAGGAGCTAAAACCTGAAGAAAAAGTCGAAGCGGATCATGTGATTAAGAAGCCAGTCTCACCTTGGGTCGTCCGTTACCTCCCCGCTATGTGGATGCACTCTATCGCAAGCATCAGAAAGTCAAGAACTCTGACACAACGTATGGTTTTGGGATGTTGGCTGAAAACCGAAAAGAAGTGCATGGAACCCAAGGATGGAGTGTGCAAATGGCTTTACAACTCAAGAAAAAGATCTATGTGTATGACGAAATCACTCGACAATGGTATAAAGGTGACAGGTTTGAAGCCAGACTACCTGATGACGAGGCTACCGTAGAATTGAGTCGTTTTAAACCTTGTGATCCACCCGTTCTGGATCAGAAATCAAACATCAGTCTACCCGTAGCAGTCAACCACATCACACAACAGGAACTACAGAAACTATTAGCCCGACGCTAACATGGAAGATGTTCAACGTGAATTAGCTAGACGCTATGTGATTTACAGTGATGGCGAAACCGATGTAAGTCGTGTGGTCGACACGATGGCTAAAGAATATGGTATTCCTCTTTGTCATTCAGCCTTAAACAATATGGAATCAGCGAAGGTCGCCATCAAGAAAGCCGCCGAAACATTACACCAAGAAGATCCTTTCAGTGGACATTATTACCATTATCCGTCGGTGGTTCTACAAACATTATTACAACGCAACTATCGGTTGGTGAGTCAGGCTAAAACCATCTTTGCGTTTGGACATTTGGAAAGAGATTGTAAAAGACTATTAGGTGGTACAGGATGGAGTGTACAGATGGCTTTGGATATGGAAAAGGATGTGTTTGTGTATGACATTGAAACGAGCACCTGGTTTCGCGTGGATCGTCGTTATGAAGTGGATCCAGACACACAGGTAGTGAAGAGGGATATTTTCTTTAGTGTTTGGTTACGATCAACTTTACCTATTTTGGATCAAAGTAGTGCTATTCTAGGATCCTGGCGTATTGGATCTTTTACTCGTAACGCTATCAGAAATTTATTTCATCGAACCTTTTGTGATCATGAACTGAGTCAAGCTTTAAAGGACTTTGAGTTGTAATGTAATTGTTAAAAAGGTTTTTGTAAGGATGTATAACTTAATGGTCATAAAGCTTTTATTGTTATTGGTAGCTCCTAAAAGAGCTGTTGTTTTAAAATAAAATGTTTTAAAAAGATAGTTGATCTGCCTCGGGTCTTCTTTGCGGGTCTGCAGTCCACAGGGTTTCAAACTCAGGGTCTCGGGCAGGTCTTCGATGTTGCGCGACTACTTGATACACCAGCCTCTCGTTGTTTTCTCCATCGTAAGGGGTTTGACGTGTTTTCAGCGACCACAACGTAATGGCCAACGAATAAATGTCCGCCTTGGTAGTAGGTAACTGATTACGGAACAGTTCGGGCGCTTGGTAGGCTAGCGTTCCTTGGAGCGATGAGACTCGTGGATGGTCGGTAGGCTGCGAACATCCAAAATCGATGACTTTACAAACGTTGTTGAGTCACCAAAATGTTCGCGGGTTTGATGTCAAAGTGTAGAATGTACCGATGATGCAGGTAGGTGAGGGCGGACACCAGTTGTTGAGCCAAGTTTCGCCATGTGTAGTCGTCTTCACTGTCGATGATGCTTTGCAGGGTTCGCGCTTCAGGAACAAACTCCATCACAATCAGTGGTTCGGGTTCATGAATCACGCTCAGGATCAAAATAATATGTGGATGCTGAAGTGAGGGTAGAGACGCTTCTGCTTCAAAGGCTTCGTGGGTGGCTGTTGGATTTTTGGTAGACGCCTTGATTCTCTTGACTGCCACGGGATGACCTTCATAAAAGCCTTCAAAGACCTCAGCGAACCCACCGCTGCCTAGACGTTGACGAAACTCCATCTCTGAATCTGAACTGGTTTCACTCTTCTTTATACGACCCTTTTGTGGTACCGCACGGATCGGAATACTAATTAGGATCGGACGGCTTCGTTTGTCGGATCGTACCTTTGAAAAATTTTATTCCATGTTTCCTGAGAGGGTAGACTTCTTTTGATAAGAAAAGCAAAGGGTTTTTTTCACTTCATCATTCTCAACATGTCTTACCTAGTGAACCCAACTTCCTACTGGGACATCTTACCACTCGAAATCAAGTTGTACATCATCCAGTTAGCCGACCGACAGCATCATCGCGACCAGCTACGAATTGTCCATGAGGTACTAGAGCAGTTTTGGGACATTTGCGATTGCGGTCCATTTCACTTATTACGTGAAATTCATTTCAGTAAGAAATGGCATATTGCTTGCGGCATTAGAGCGTTTTTAAGATCGCGGAACCGAGTCATCTTCAAACATCAAATCTGTTGTCGAAAGAAAAATCCAATCTTCCAACGAAGCTCTGCTGATGAGTAATTTCTCATCAAACAAACGGTTCTTTTAGGAACCACCAATTCTTAGAAAACCTTTTTGACCAAAAAGCGTAAGAAATAACAAAGTCTTTGACCAAAAGCGTAAGAAATAACAAAGTCTATGACCACAAAGCAGCAAAAAGGATACTTTTTGCACAATCGAATCGTTTTCGATTGAGAATAAAACATTTGTCAAGAGTGGGGTTTGAACCCACGCGGATCTAAAATCCATTGGATCTTAAGTCCAACGCCTTTACCACTCAGCCATCCTGACAAATACATAGAAAAAAGATAGCAGAACGGGGTTTCGATCCCCGGACCTCTGGGTTATGAGCCCAGTACGCTTCCACTGCGCTATTCTGCATTTTACAAAAATAAAAAATGACTCAAATAGGATTCGAACCTATAATCTTCTGATCTGGAGTCAGATGTGTTACCATTACACTACTGAGCCATCCCACAAGGATAAGATTTAGAATAAAACATCATAGATAAGACAACCTAGGACCTACTACAAAGTACCCGGGAACTAGAGTTTATTCAGCGGGAGACTTGGTTTGCTAGAACCTGAACCTACAGGCGGTTCCGTAGGCTTACTAATATCTCGAATAAAACTAGGAGTCGTGGGCCGTTTCTTTTTTCGCAAGAGAGTGGGTCCGACCACCTACTAATAGAACCCAAACAACTCATTACTCAGTCAGCCCGGGTCTGGCGCAGTCAGGTAAGTATTAGGTTTCTAATTGGACATGTCTTCAAATTCACCAGGTTCGAGTCCTGGCTGGCGCAACCTTTCCTTTTTCTTTCTTCTACTTAGGGTTACGAAAAACAAAATGGCGGCTTCAAAACAAAATGGCAGCTTAGGGTTAAGGCTTCGAGAAACAAGATGGCGACTAAGTCTCATAGAGAAAGCGGGAAGGGTTACGAAAAACAAAATGGCGGCTTCAAAACAAGATGCCTGGTTGGGGTTATTATTCATGAGCTAGGGTTACGACCCGCTTCCTGACTTAGGGTTACGACCCGCTTCGCGGGCCGAAACATCCGAAACTCATTTGCATAAAATTGGTCCGAATGGGCGGACATATACTCTGTTGTCATTTCTTTTCTTTTATTGATACAGCATAGAATTAGTTCAATTGACATGTAGTTAGATGATAATTTATGGTACAATTGATTTTTAATTATTTTGCCCCCCTTTTATAATTAACAGGATAAACTTGCCTTAATTGCCGTAGTGATTCTTTAAGTTTTTTGGGTATCTAACTTAGGCATGACAGGGGGAAGCTGTGTCATTTTACTGCTAATGACCTCCTCGTCTATACCACAATACTTCTCCTTTTACTTTGACCTTCACAGGCCTATGAATTGACACATTTAGAGGCTGCAACACTGCTGGGATCTGCTGAAAATCTACCAAACATGATGCCATATGAATTGCACGAGAAGTAACAAGCTGGACTGGAACGTTTTTGGCATGGACATTATAGTAGTCATCTATCATCAAGATTATGAAGAAGTTCATCTAGAGACAAGAAGACAAATAGAGCTTAATCTTGTTTATCCCCTTTTTTATATTACACAATCATACACAATAGAAAACACTGTAGCTACATGTACCTCAACGGCTTTTGCAATTTTTTCACACACATAGCTTTGGTGCCCTAAGGCCAGGTCACTTGTATTTTAATATGGCTCGTGGACTTTGTGAAAATCCAATAACTGGTCCTGCAGCCAGCCCAGTAAGTCAAAGACCACTCAAATGAGCATTTAGTCCACTTTGCTTTTGGAAAACTGCAGTCTTCTGCGACCTACATGAAACATGAAAAGTAACAATTGTTTGGTAATGAATACTTTTGGCAAATGATTGCTTTGTGGTAGGTGATTTTAAAAAATATAATTACTGTCTCTTGAAAACTTAAAGGCGATAATAAGAAAGTATATTTGTTTATTCGAGCCATTAAAAATTTAAATGTGTATATATTCACCTAAAGTATAAAAATTATGTGCAAAAGAGCAACTGTTCTTTTTCTTTGCAGCTCATGTCTTTCCTTGGTCTGAACACTGATCCTGTTGGTGATGGAGTTTAGTAGTTGTGTGAATAGTGTGGGTGCATGTTTATTTGCAAATTTTTCGATTTCGTCTGCCTCATAGATTGCTTCACCCTCATTGTTGTAGTGTCTGTACAATGCCAGCTGGAAGTGGCCAACAAGATCTTCATATGAGGGAGCTAGTAGTAGTGAAAAAATGTTGCTGTTAGATATATCTTGAACAATTACCAGCTGTTTAAATAATAGAGCTTTTTCTATTACATCTATTGTTTGATAAAAACAGTATGTATGAATGTATGTATGAAAATTTTATTTACATGTCAATGTTTTTAGCTATACAGCTAATGGGGGACAGACTATAAGTTCTAAGATAAAAAAATTATAAATAAATAAATAAACAATGAATACATAAAAATATACTATATACATTGAACATAAAAATCTTCTTAGGATACATTCTAGATAATAAATACATACATAAGTTAATAGCAATAGACTGTATATATTATATTTAAAAAATCTTTCTGGCAATAAAATTTGTTAAAACCTACTGGTATGTTTACATGCATTTTGCTGGGCTATTTTCTAGTTTGCCCTGATAACCTTGGAGAATCTTTCTTAGAAAAAATAACTTATTTTTATAAATGACTAAAACAAGAATAGCTTTACTGCTTTGGTTAAACCTTGGCATCACTTTTTTTGCCTTTGATACCCTTGTTCATAAATTGTTTGGAGGACAAAAAAGTGACAAAAATTGCATTCCCTTCCTGTGAAAAGTTGACTTTTTTCCTTACCCTTGGTAAACTCAGTTTCTAAGAGGGTGGTGGACTCAGTTCATTGCTGACGTAGGTCTTCTGAAGTTTTCTGGAAAGGTGATAGAAGATTTATTTAGAAAATGGGTAATTAAAACTTATATTTTAAATTTGAGAAGAATTTGCATTTTCTTGTGTTATGAATGATTTTTTATTTCCTGTTTTGTCATGGATGATATTTGGTGCAAACTGCATGTAACGGTTCTCTGAAATTAAAAAGCAACCTATTTATACCAGACCTGATATTTGTCATAGTTTACCAACTGTGTGTTTGTATGTCACAAGAAACTCGATTTTTCAGGCGTGTTTTAGCTTACCTGTTCAGGAGGACTGTAATCTCGTTCATCGTTAAACACCTCATCCGCAGTATTCCTACACCGGCAACACCACCGCACACCAGGGCAGTAGCCACTCACAATATTCCTGATCCAGTCAAACATTTGATGAAGCCTCTCCAGTATGGGCAAGGAATGGATGTCGTCTGAGTGCACAGGAAGTGGACACGCACAAAACCTATTTGCTTCACGATTAACTCTGGTCCAGTGTCGTTTGCATTGCCCAAGCATCCGTAGTACACCGACATACCTTCCTATTGCGGCATTTATTCTTCGCATTGTTCCTCTGCATTCTTCGCCTGTTCTGGTTTTTTTATGGAACCAGCATGTTCGCTTACCGGAAGTTTCCGTGAACAACGCACTCGCTAAGATAATATGTAACACAGCCAGCTGCACGAGCCGCATTTTTCGCGGCACGGGCTCTTGACTTCGTGGTAAAATTTCGGTTTGTGTTCAGGTATGAAAATGTTGTGTTCAGGAGATATGTTTAAGCTATACTATCGTTTGGTCTTTGTCGAAAGTTCTAGGCTTAGCTGGTCTACCAAAGTCTTAACTGAAGCAAAAAACCTCTGCACTTTTCTTATTTTTTAAAAATTCGGCCATTTTACGTAAATGTTGCTATGGTTTGAAGTTGTC
Organism: Siderastrea radians; assembly: GCA_964017195.1. Classification (NCBI taxonomy): domain Eukaryota; kingdom Metazoa; phylum Cnidaria; class Anthozoa; order Scleractinia; family Rhizangiidae; genus Siderastrea; species Siderastrea radians. The sequence goes on along the minus strand of OZ024890.1, from coordinate 52,126,394 downwards.
ATCCCCAGTTTCCCCACGCGAACCGACGACATGCGCAGACGTTATTCATCTCTGTCTAACTAGTTACATGTAAATATAGCTTCGAATTCAAGAAGACAGGAAAGAACATGATCTTTTTAGAATCGTTAATTTTGAAGCCAATCTTTCATTACAAATCATTGTCTTTTAAACTTACCTTCTTCATAAGAGTTGATATCCAAATTTTGTTGCTTTGAGGCATCCTTTAAGTTTGAAAGAATAGAAATCCAAGGAAACATGCGTTAAACATTTGTAACAGACTTGAAATTTATGACGCCGAAAAATTCAACTGTCTCCTCTGAGCCCGCAATGATAAAGCTGCTGACCAAAGCAGCTCATTCATTACCAGTCTCTCCCAACACATTGATGAATCCAAAATGGCGGCTGCTCCTGGCTCCGTTTCTCTTACTCACTTTAAGGATTGCATTCTGCCAGGGAGTCACTACTGAATCGTTTTTTGGGACCTACGGATTTTAATTGTTAAATTTCTGAGTGGCTGCGTGAATGATAAGACAAATATGCAACCAATGCTGAACAGATATGAACATGTAAGATTAACAAGGGAAAGTAAAACTGATTATTCTTTGCCAAATGATTTTACCTGTTTTATGGTTTATTGTGGCACAGACTAAGTTAACATTCCAAGAAGAAATTGAATCTATATGCTTATCTGAAAGTTTGAATATTTTGACAGATACATGTACTTTGTAGTAATAGCCGTTTTCTGTTTCGATGGCTGTTTTGTTTTTCTCCAAACGACAAGATACTTGGAGTGAGAAAACTCCAAAGCAGTTAAGCGATCAGCAAACTGTAGCTCTTAAAAATTTCTACACTTCGATGACCACTCTTAACAACATTGTGCCCAAAACTAACACTTTAAGCTTTAACCTGAAAAGATCTTGAGAATTCTTAGGAATTCCTAGGAATTCCAAGCCTTATTAGATCTTATAATATCCATTCCCAGGAATTCCAAGCTTAAATAGTACTAGCTAATTTGCGTAGCTTGGAATTCCCAGGAATTCCTAGGAATTCCAAGCCTACACAGAACTTATATCTTTCATTCCCAGAATTTCCCAAGAATTCCAAGCTTTCTTACTCACAGCTAATTTGCATCGTTGGGAATTTTGGGGAATTCTTAGGAATTCCTAGAAATTCCCAGAAAGCTGGGAATCCATTTCGCAAGGGTATATTTCTGCTTCAACAAATTTGGTTTATCACCATAAGGCCTTAATAGAGGTTTTACAGCATACAGTAAAACTTTGCAAAATGGAAACCACTGCAAAGCCCCTTGTGAAAATTTTTACAAGATCTCGCCGCGATCTCGGCGAGAATCACAGCGAGATCGCGGCGCGTTTTTGGCTCCCGAGATTTCCTCATCTCGCCGCGATCTCGGCACCGCGCCGAGATCACGGCGAGATACGGGAAATCTCGGCGGCCAAAAACTCGCCGCGATCTCGCCGAGATGCGGGAAATCTCGGCGGGCAAATACGCGGTGAGATGTTGCGGCGACATCGCGGCGAGATACGGAAATCTCGGCGGCCAAAACGCGCCGAGATCGCGAGGTGATATCGCGGCGAGATATGGAAATCTCGGCGGGCAGTTTCGCGGCGAGGTCTCGGTGGGAGTCTTGCCGGGATTTGCGGTGACAAACGAAATTCCTGGCGGTCAAAATCTTACTGTTATCCCGTCAAGAAGCGAAATTCTCGGCAGCCAAAATAGATTGGATGAAAATGATATTTACATTTACGTTAACAATTAATCAAATTACAAGACGCTGACAAAACTATGTCCTATATTGCAGTTCCAGGAATTGTTAACAAGATTGTTTTCAGCCTTGGACGTGTTTTGAAATTAAAATTATCCTTTATATGATACTGTTTCCACGTGACAATAACGAGGAGACAAAGAATAGTTCACGTTCACGTGTTTTTACTTCAGCTGATCGATCTCCATTAGTTGTCATTCCCCACTCTGGTGGAAGGAGGCAAGTGCCCACTTTATTAGCTGTGAAATCCGTAGCATCGATCTGCAGGAGAATAAACTAACGAACAGGAAGAGTTTTGTGGTGTTTTGAGCATTTTTGTGTTTGTTCGCACTTGCATTTTATACGCTCACATGTAAACGATATGTGTTCTTGGTTCAGGGAGAGCGATTTATTTGTAGTCAAGACAAAGTATTGAATAATGGCCCTGCAGAAATTCAGGTTTGTTCATCAAAGCAAGGAACTGACAAATTAAATCGCCAAATATTAGCAAATGTGGTGAAGCTATTGAAAACATCTGTCTGCGCCGCTTGCGCTTAAAACTCGTTTGTGAATGTAGACACTGAAATACGGTCATGCAGCTATGAACAGGGATGACCATCTTCCGTTTTGGTATAACCCTAACAATCCAATCAATCAATCTAGTTAATAATCCTGTTATTTTCCCTTATCTTGGTACTTTATTTTGGATAGTTCAATTGAAAACAAAAGGACCTTCTAAATGACAACATCTAATTAGACTGCATAAAGTGTTTTTGTGGCGTCTCCTTTTCTTGCACTGAGAAATTGGCTGCTCGCCAAATTGTGGTCACACAAATCTTGGGATTATTTTGCCATGTACTGCGAACCTCGTGAAATATTCGATCGCAAAATTTGAGTTGTTGCTGTTTTGCATCTAAAACTAGTTAAGAAGGAACCATTTTCAGTATAAGATTCTGCAACTTGCCGCAAATTCTTAAATTTGTCAGACTTGTCACCTGACTGTTTACGCAAATCTGGGGAAGACGGCAAAAATTTTATTTCTCAACTCATGCAAAAAGAATGCTGAAGTTTTGGCTCATATCAAATTCGTTACCGGTAAGTTAGGTTATTTATACCTCATCCCCACACATTTTTACAGGAAAGTCAAGCGAAGATGATTTTTTTAAGCTTAATTAATATTCTCACGAAGGAGCGTGTTTCTGTGAAAGACCCGCAGTTTACTTGAGTGAAATCAACATCAGCAATTAAAATAAAGGTCAACAGTCAGCCGACGAGATAAAAGGGGGAAAATCAAGGCAAGGAAAAGCCGTGCATGCTGATGATGTTGTCTGAGAAAAGTTAAACTCACTGACCTTTGTCTCACACGTTGAATGCTTGGGCAACTACAAAACTCGTCGAAGGATTGATTCCCGGTAGAGAAGAAACCCAGTTGGTTGCTTCCATCGCGGCATTACTGATTAAGCTGTGTAGACTACAAACGTTCTGAAAGTCTTGAAAGCATTTAACCTGAGTGTTCATTCCCCAATGGTAGCTTTGTCCATTAAGTTTATTCTCAGTACACTTTAGGTCCTTTAGTGTGGCTTGTTTGGTTGTGCAACAGTTTCTTGTATATCTTCCAAAACGCTCTAGCTCTTGCTTTAAACTTGAAAGAACCATGTTGTTTTTCGTAGTAAAAAATAACAAGTTTAACATTTCAATTTTCCCTGTACATTCAACAAAAAGAAGCCATTTCCCACTTCTGTAAGTTTTGTGGAAAAGTTCTCGAATTTTTTTTTGGGCCATTAACACAACGGTGGGAGTCAAGGCGGGATTTTTTGGCGCAACTTTACGGTATTAGGAGCTCATGGCCGGCAAGCAGCGAAAAAAGTCAAATTCAGAACGACAACAAATTAGTCACAGGTATCTGTCTTAAACCCTTGCCTAACTCTTGTGTAGTGGGTTAGTGGGAAAGTTCAACGAAGAGATGACGGACATGACAAACGAAGTCCTCTGCATACATGGTAAGTGACAACAAATAGACGTCAGTGGTCTGATGAAATCAAATGACTTCACATTTAAAACAGCGTTTCTGATCGTCGTTATTTTGCTCGTTGCTGGTCGTTGTTATTTTGATCTCAAAAGCCAGTAAATTAATTTGTGAGCGATTTATTTTAGATTCTTGCTGACCCTCGAAATAGATCGCTGGTCGCACTTGTTTGAAACTATGGGTACAGCGTTAGGAGATTTGCACAAATACAATGGCAGTTGCAGCAGTAAAACCTGTGAGAAATCTTACCGATATCGAGATTCTATGGAGATAAATCTCGCAAAGATTGAGACAGTCTCTGCGTTGCAACAGTAGAAATCTCGACATGAAATCGCCGAGATCGCGGCTATCCGCACCGAGATTGTGACTGTTTCGCCGCGAACTACTTTGTCGCGGCGAGATCGTGTTACAATCTCACTTCTCGCTAGATATCTTGGCGCGATATTTTAAAATCGCGCCGAGATCACAGTTATCTCGCCAGGAACGAGGTGCGGGGTAGATATCTCGACACAATATTTCGAAATCTCGCCGAGATCTCGGTCAAATTTTTACAAGGGGCAGACACCCGTTTTATTCACCACTCGGCTTCACTTGTAACAATCTAGCTTTCGAAAAGGCTGAAAGCAAAATCTCTATAAAACTCTTACAAACAACGAACCCAAAACCTGTTCTACAGCTATATAACCTGGCACAATGCTCGTTACAGTCCTCACGCAGCCGACAGCATGATACCTAGATACCTATCTCAAAAGGCTCAGAAAGTGTAATAGTTCAAAGTTCTGTCCAGAACACCTCCCCCCGCCCCTGACATGAGCCGGGGGGTGATGTCATTCTTCATTGTGGGCTTCTACCAACACCAGCTTCCCATTGGGGCGCACACAGCTTCCTGACTTGGAAACGACCTCTGCAGAACAGATGAGACCATCGGCACTCACAATTGGTGCGGTCATTCAGCCTAAGCGCCACTACCCCTGGTACATTGTCTACGATGACAACAAGGTCTCCTCGATGCAGGTTCCTTCCGTTGTATCGTTCGCCACTTACTGTGAGCAATCAGGTGTGGCACATAGTCCTGCCCCATCGACACCAGAACTGATCAGCTAGGAACTGGCTGTGGCGCCATCTGGGAACTGTTGCTGCCACCATAGACAAGTGGACGGGAATTAAGCAATGATTCAACCTCAGCGATCACTGTTAGGACCATATCATCGACAGTGAGAAAATTTCCCAGCATAACTCTCATCACACGTTTGGCTGACTTGATCAATGCCTCCCATGCTTTACCAAACCATGGTGCGACTGGTGGGTTAAAATCTCACCGTACGCCATGTGCACTCAACTCGTCTGTGATCTGATCCTGATCGAGTTCTACTTGTGCTCCTTGCAGTTCTCTCTCGGCACCTACAAAGTTTGTGCCATTGTCACTAAGGAAGCGAAACGGGTTTCCTCAGCGGGTTTGGAAACAGTAGAGTGCCATGACACAGGAGTCTGTTTCCAAGCCATGAGTGACTTCCAGGTGAAGTACACACATGTGCAAACAAGTGAACAGGCAGACATACCGCTTGTCTAATCTGTTACTGGCGACAAGTACTGCAAATGGCCCACTATAATCTAGCCCAACATGCTGGAATGGCATACTCATACCCCTAAGGTGTGAGGCAGGCAGGTCACTCATCTTCTGCATCATGGGCTGGACTCGGCATCTGGACAGAGGGCATTTGACGGTACAGTTCCTCACTTCTGGGTGCCCATGTATAAGCCAAAACTTCTCTCTAATATGGTTGAAGACATGCTCGACTCCTGCATGGATCAGCTTCCTGTGATAGTCAGTTACAATCAAGCAGGTGATGTCATGTCCATGGTCCAGGATGATCGGGTGTCTAGCTGACCATGGTATTTCGGCCTTATCAATTCACCCACCAACATGCAGGACTCTATCTACTAGCTGCGGTTCAAGACTTGCAATTTGACTTGTGTGAGGTACTGGATGCCCCTTGGCCAGGGGTTCAATCTCAGCTTGGAAGCGATCCTGTTGTGCCCACTTGATCCAATACAACTCGGCTCCCTTCAGTTCCGCAACAGTCAAGACACCTGGTCGTTGTTCTTGTGGTTAGCGCACATGATGAAGGAAACACATTGTCCATGCTGTGACACAGAGCAGTCTAGTCCATCTGGAGTAGGCGGCAGGATCAGAAGGGCAGGTCTCTCTGGCAGCTGGACTCTGAGCAGCTTCTTCTTAAACTCTTCGTCAGCTGCTGGACAACTTGAAGCAGGTACATCATCAATCGGCCACTCTGACTGCTTGGCTGACAAGAACTCTGGTTCTCGGATCCACCATGATTCAGCATGCAGGTCACCTGCTGGGACACCTGGTTGCTATGTCCGCTGCATTCAGCTTGATGCAACTGGGCAGGATCACTCTCAGAGATTACCTCAGCAACTCTCTTGATGATGAATGGATGAAAATTGTGTGGTTCTCCACGAATCCACCAAAGTGCAGTAGTGGAATCAGACAGGTATGTCACGGCAAGCATGCTGATGTCTAACTGCTCACACACAGTCTACGCGAGATGGACTGCCAACTGACATCCCATTAATTCTCCCTCCGGGATTGATGGCGGCTTCAGAGGCATCAGACGGGTTTTTACCGTGAGCAGATGAGAAACAACAACCCCCTTGCTCAACGTTGCATGCATGCAGGTGGCTCCCACACAGGCTTCCTCCGATGCATCCCAGAAAACAACTAGTTCCTTGGTCAATATCTCTCAAGGCATCCTGTAAATGTAGCGTGGAACAGCAAAGGTTTTTCAGGCTGCAGTCTCGTCCTGCCACTGCGCATACTCAGCTGCCATGTCTGAAGGTAACAGAGCATCCCAGTCTAGACCTTGAACCCAAGTGCGCTGTAACATCACTTTAGCACAGACAATGAATGGACTTGCCCGCCCAAGTGGCTCGTACAGCCCCGCTAATCGGCAAAGTATTCCCTGCTTTGTGGCTGCGGCTGGTGGTCGATCAAGATGAGCCAGTGTGAATCCAAGGGTGTTTGACAGTGTATCCCACCCGATGCCTAAGGCTCGACCAAATGGCAGCTCTCCCAACTCAAGGCCTCTCAGAAGAAACTGCCCATTCCACCTCTGGTACTGACAGCAGAACGTCTGCTGACAATGACAACCACTTGTGCATAGGGAATCCTCCCTGGGCCATGAGGGCTGAGACATCCTCCCATAGAACCATACCCTTTTCCACACTGGCACAAGATGTGTAGAAGTCATCCACAAAAATGTCGCGCCTTACAGCTGCTGCTGCTTCTGGCCACTGCTCCTTATTATCTTCAGTTGTGGGTAACACTGGGTAGTTTGCTTCCAATGGGGACGATTCATCTCCAAACACTAGGCAGCTCATCTCATAGACGTCTGGCAGTCGTGTGGACTCCAGGTCTCGCCACAAATACCGAAGGTATTTATAGTGCTTGGGTCTCAGACGTACATGGCCAAACATGCATCAGCAAACTGTTCAAATCCCTTGTGATCCTTTTCCTTAATGTTCAGTAGTTATATGGCGCAAGTGCGCATCCACAACTTTGCAGGGATCTCCATACCTCTCAGATTGCAATTTTACAGCCTTCTCATGGTCACCAGGCTCCCCCATCAAACAGGCAATCACATCACTGACTTTATCACTGAGTGAATTATTCAAATTGGGTCACTTGATAGGAAAAATACATTGTACATTGCTTCAAAGCTATATTCCTTTGTAAGCTTGCTTAAAAAGCAAGGTCTTTAACTTAGATTAAGAAATATTTATACTATCAGTAGATCTAGTTGCCATAGGCAGTTCGTTCCACAGTTGGGGGGCAATGACTGAAAAAGCTCTGAGTCCATGTCTTTGAGTTGTAGGATTCAATAGCAAACCGTCACTTGTCAGGAGACGAGCGAAGGCATCTGGCAGGTTCATAAATGCGCAACAGTTCTGTCAGATAGCTAGGAGCTAAATTGTTTAGTACCTTAAAACATATAAGATTAATCTTGAAAATTATTCTCTGCTCTACTGGTAGCCAGTGTAGCTCCTTAAGAGTTTTGGTAACATGATGAAACTTATGCAAGCAAGCAATCACACGCACTGCTGTACACTTTGCAATTTGTTAATTTCATGCTTAGGTAGGCTGTAATTCCTGGGCCTTGTCCCTCCCTTCTTCAAGGCTCTTTGAAAATTGACGTACCTTTGAGACACTCCCCTTCTAGGGGATCAACTCCCTGATCAGGGTCGGGCAGGGGGGTACTGGTATACCAGTATACCCGAAAAAAATTCGCCAAAAATACCCAAAATTCCTCCCAATATACCCAAAATTGATCAAAGCGTTGTATACTGTATACCCGAAATTAGTAGTAGCAAAGCAACCACTTATTTTGTTTAAGTCTTACCTTTATAGCACTCCACCAACAAGGAACAGACAAGCATCATTCGTTATCCATTTAATTGAGAACTGGCAATCAGTCAATCCACACTGGGGCTGGACTGTCATTACTTTCCCACGATAACAGATCACATGGTCACAAGGAATGGCCACGTGTCAGATTGAATAGAAAGATGGCTGGCTATGTTCATGAATTTTGATCCTCATAGTAAGGGTACACTGATATTTCTTGAGAGGACCATTGAACCACTGGAAAATATCAAGAAAGACGTTGTGGTTGTTTACAGTGAGAGTCTCGATCAATAAACTTTAGCTCCTCCCGAAGCGGATAATGACCAGTCTCGTGGCCGTGGTCAAAAATGGTGGCAGTCTGGGTACGGGCGACTCGTATCTTTGATTCTTTTATGCATAGATCTTCCTGTTTTCCATGTCAGCGATGTAGACTTTGCGGCACTCACAGGAAATCCTGTAAACCAGGCCATCTCGTTTATTCGGGTCAACCGTTAGAAAATGTTCCAAGATATTTCGTCATCGGTTGTTTTACACGCACAAACGTTTTAGTGTTCTCTAATAATAATAAAAAATAGGTTCAAGTGCGATTTTGCCTTAAATCGCTGAATAAAACACAAAGTCACCTGCCGTTGCTGCCATTCTCCTGCTTCTTTTGGATCTGCTGTGTTGCATGTCGGTTTTGTCCTCTCTTTCAATCAAATCATCATCAGCAGTAAGTTCCGGTTCTTCAAAAGAGAGAACTTTGTCTTCTGATACGTGTAATGCCAAGTAAATGTAATAATCATTTTCTTCAATCTCGATAGTGTCATCTGCAATCCACTTAACATTTACATTTCCTTTTATCTGCTCTTTCCCGTTGGTTGTAAACAAAAGGTGGTCCACAAGGTCCTGGCTGTACCACTCTGTTCGAACATCGGGTGGTCATCATCTGGCAGGCCTTAAGAAGTTTCACGATGTAAAAGGAGCTTGTTTGTAAGTATGATGTGGCAGCATTAACCTTTATTGCCCCCCTTCAATTCCAAGAAGTTCGTTGACATTAAATGATTCCAATTTCTATTTTTAGTAGCAATAACATAAAAGCTTTAGTTCAGTGGACATACTTATTACACAAGAGTCGCAATATACAAAGATTTATTTGCAAACGAACCTTTCTTAAATTTTGCAAACTTGATCTGCTGAAAGACATGGCGATCAACCTCATCTTGAGTCATTTGAACAGTTCCTCATCCAGTGTCTTTCCTTCACTCTTCGGACGACCGCACTTTACAGCTCTTTGAGAACTAACTTCAGCTGTTTCTTGCTGGGACGATACTTTCGACGAACTTGCGGCTTGACAGCCGAGGTGTTTTCCTATACTGGTAAGAACAACTTGTCTGGCTTTTACTACAAGGAAAGACAGTGCAATTGGGGTATCATTTTATATACATTTTCATTCTGAGCATGTCGCACAGCATGATGTTACTTTTTTGTCAAGCTTCTCGGCGGTCCACAATCGTAAGTGGCCGTTCGTTTTTCCCATATGCTAGTTGGACCACCTTTAAGCAGCTGCTAAACCTTTGCTTCAGTCGCTTTAAAAATATTAATGTTAAGTTAAAAACATCGCTGACAGCATTTTCAAAATGACACAGTTTCAACAGTGGTCTTGATCGGCGACGTTAGGCGTTACCGCATCGAAAGCAATGCGGTAACAAGTGAAACCATGCCCATGTAAAAAGTGCCTTAATAAAAGGACATTATTTCTAAAGAAGGTTATGTTTTGTACAAAACTTGAAAAAGCTTCTCCTTTCATTTGCTTTTCTGTAAAATTACATCGCCTGTTTTTCTCAGCCTCGATTCTCTGCTAAAACATTCAGTTAAAACTTTTGGTTTAAAAATTAACCTGGGTTTCTGGTTATTAGGATATTACACTACTAGCCAATACAAAAACCTGGAAAACTCACCGACAAGCTCGTATTCTTTAGCGTTATCTTCCAACATGAAGTCATGGTATATTCTCCACTCATCTTCTGAGCTGACAGCAAAAAGTCTACCAAAAGGGAAATCCGGCAGATCAGGTTTTTTATGCTTCACACCAATCGAAAAATCGAGTTTATCGATGCCACACTGGTGCGCTTTGTCTTGAAACCCTCCGTAGCCGTCCAGAACAAAATGCGTCTTAAAATCTGAAAAGCTTCCTTCACTTATTTTCGTATAAGTAACCACTTTTCGGTTGGTTTTGGTTCACCAAGCCGGTACAAAAAAACAGGAAACCGGCAGAAAAATCACTCAAGCGGTCATTGTCACGATCGGTCCGCATACCATGTGCTTTTACTGGATGTCACTGATGTTGCGCCAGGTTCAGAATCACCGTGTCTACGAAACATGAGTTCAGCGGTCATCATAACCATGAGATCAACAACATCATGTACACGTCTCCATTGTCTCCTTTCATTGTCTTTTTGACTCGATTTAGACTTTCAGCTGAACTTTATTTTTAAATAACATGAACCGGTCTAAATTCATGCGTTTTGGGATGTGTTATCACAAGCTCAGGAAAGGTAGATATACTTTATACCTGAAATTCAAAAAACACGATATACCGAATAGCCATTGCCATGTTTCAGCTGAAATATACTGTATACCCGATTTAAAAAGCCCCTGTATACCGTATAGCCCAAAACCCTGGCCAACCCTGCCTGATGCGTGCAGTGCTTTTCGCAACGTTTGACTTTGCAACAGATCTCTTTGCTAGACACTTCTGAACTTTGCTTCCATCTGGCGTCTTTTTGCTGTTCTTTGGCATCTTGTAAGGCTGTATCCGGCTCGAAAGGACCAGCAACGTTTTATTTACCACTCGGCTTCATTTGGACTACAGAGAACTATAAAACAATGGCGTCACAATTTGGCTTTCGACAAGAGTGAAAGCAAACTCTCCATAAAACTCTTACAAACGATGAACCCAAAACGTGTTTTTATGGCTGCTATTGATCCCAGACGTCCTTTCAAATGGCTTGAAGTTTGCATCGCTTCACGGGCCGTTGATTTCCCTCTGTGGTTTCAAAAATACTAATCACGTGACTCAAAATTTGAGCTCGTGCGCCCACCAAAGTGAAACCCGCAGCAAGGGAAAGTTCAACTGGCGGCAAACGAAAAGCACTGCTCCAACTGTTTACATTTTGGTGGCAGATAATTTTGAGGATCTTGGAATCTCCTGGGGCGTACATTTTGTCCTGGAACGGCATTGTCTTATGAGCTGAGACGATGAATTATCGATACTATTGTTCATAATGGAGCAGACTTGTAATATTTCTGGTGTCTTTCTAGGTAACTGTTCAGATGTTGGATGCAAATTTAACGTTAGCGGCAAAACTGTAAGGAACATTTGGCCGCATTCGACCGCAACTGAGTTGGAACTCATTGAAGTTCTAAAACAAAGTACACCGTCGATGCCCCTAAAGAAAATCCAAGATGTGGTCGAAACATCCTGTAATGTAAACGGTGGAACTTCGCGAAGTGTGATCAGCCGAGCCATAATATCGAAATTGTTGTGTGGTCCAATGTCCTGGAAAAGAATGTCAACTCGCCCTATAGTTAAATTTTCCCCTGAAAATATTAACTACTGTGAAGACTTTCCAACGTACATGTCTGCAGTAGATCCATACAGATTAAATGTTTCGATGAGGCAGGATTTAAGTTAGCTGATGTTGCCAAGGCAAATTACGGTCACTCCCTTGTTGGCGCTTCATGTATTAAAGTCGCTCGAAATATAAACACTCCAAATATGACTCTTCAGGTTCTTGCAGGTTTGGAAGGGATACTGTACGCAAATACATTGACGGAACAACAGATACAGTAGACTTCCTCAATTTTTTCGGCGAGGCATCCGAAAACTTCCTTCCAAATGGGGAGCCAGTTCTTCAATATGGCGATCACATCGTACTCAACAACCATGCCACTCACCATAATGAAGGGGGGTATGGTTTGGGGCGATGGATGAATGAGCAAGGAATTGAAGTGGTTTATCTACCGACATACTAATGCCAGAATTTAACCCCATTGAGTTGGCTTTTAATAAAATGAAAACAGTAGCAAAATGGGAGAACATTCGCCAGTCTTTTTATCGGAACATGCATGTTGGGGTGTACAATTGTGTCGAGCAGAAAGCAGAGCGTGACATGGGAAGATTTTACCGAAAAACGGGATCTATCGCCACTTGACACAATTGTACACCCCAGCATGTATGTTCTGATAAAAAGACTGGCATAGTAAAATGATAGCTATTCAGTGCATGAGTGTGAAAAGTAAACATTTCAGCCAACAGAAGACGCGGCGCCGCATGTTTCGCCTTTGCAAACCAGTTTGTGCCATTTACAAATTTCCACAATAGTTTTTAAAAGCAACTCATTGTTTGGGCTGAATTTAGTAAAACGATGCCTATTCAGTGCACGAGTGTGAAAAGTAAACCTTTCAGCCAACAGAATACACAGCGCCACATGTTTCGCCTTTGGAAACCAGTTTGTGCCATTTACAAATTTCCACAGTAGTTTTTTGACAGCAACTCAATGTTTGGGTTGAATTTTTAAATACTCTTGCAGCTCTGGCACTTTTTTGAGCACCAAGAAGGCTGACCTGCTTACTTTCATCAGTTCATCGCCTTAAAAATTGTAAATTAAATGCCAGTAAAACCGTTTTAACAGGTTTTTAATAGTGATGAGGAAACATATCAGATTTAGCACAAGCATTTTAAAACCTGAACTTTATATTTCATTTTGCCTCTTCTCAACAATGATTAACTAAGCCTTGAATATAAGCGTATTTAAATAGAAGAATAAAGCTTTTATCAGTTCCAGTTATACAATTGCATACGCCTTGATTTGTTCTGTTTCCATTTTGAAACTCTAATATGATAATACAACCAACATGAACAGGGGTCTATCTAGTTTTGCAGTACGATTTTTCACGATTATTTATCGGCAAATGCGTTCTTTGTCCCTAATAATCAATCGAAAGTTCAGTTCATTTTTCACTCGAATATTTTTTCGATATGACATTTTTTTTTAATGCGAACAATCACATGAACAAAACTATCGCGATCCAATGCAAAGCGAGCGATACAAAGAAAAGTGATTAACCCTCATGAAACGGCACTCCTTCAACCACCTAAACACACAAAAGGAAATCAGATAACCATTACACAAAAGATAATTTTATTTGCTCGGAAATTTCAACAACTTGACTTTGTTTTTCTTTTCATGTCAACAATCTGGCAACCATAATTTCAAACACGCCGTAAAACTGAAAGCCGTGCCTGAAATTCACAAATTGATCACGGCGTAAACAAACCAATATAATAAGAAAACGCGTTGGAAATTTCGCAGTGGAAAAGAGTTTTATTAATCACTTTTGAATCCTGAATTGAACATAAAATAATTTTCCAGCGCAAACATTTCCATTCACGAGCGGAAAAACCAAAAGCCACAAAAAGGTCCAAGGGGATTAGTCATTAGTCCATTAGACAACGCAATGGATTGTTTGCAAGCATTACAATCCATTAACCTGGTAATCAGACTAATCCCGCTTATTATAAGGAAAATAGGCTTACCTCTGTTATTGACGCCATTTGCACGTGTAAACCTACCACAGATTTCGGGCCATGTCCAGTACGCAAAACACTCTTCTTAACAAGTCCGGTCCTTTAAATTGTGTTCTTCAGTTGTCACCAGTGATTTAAATAGCTGTTCAATGAGTTCATTTGACGTATGTTTTCCAAGCCTCCACTTCTTCCATGTTGCAGAGAACAGTCTTTGACACTCTTTCTGTCTTTGCAAATAGTTCCCGCCGATGGACTCATTTCAGTTTCTATTAATTTCAAGTTGGCCTTTGTCAGAAAAAATTATTCGTTCAAGTCGAAAACATTCAAACGAGAAATCCGACACGTGGAGTATTTTACTGCCCTATTCTTTAAACTGTGTCCTGTAAACAGTTGACTTGCCACAGAGATTTCAACAGCAGTGAACGAAAGCACGTGGAGTCGGCAGATGTTTATACTGAAGTGAACCGGCAGTTCTTTGATTGCATTGAATTCAAGCTGCCGTATTAAACTTTCCCTTTCAAGACAGTCTCTTTGGAAATTTAAATTTTCACTAAGCCTTAGGCTTGGTTAATTTCTACCGGCAGGAATACGAGCAAAATAAGCAGCCCTCGTTGTGACCTGATTCTCCAAAGTTCAATACTTCGAATGTCCACTTTGACAGATCAAGGTAGCTGTCAAAATGTGACCAATCCCAGCACTAGCTGTTTAGCTAGCTGTCAAAGTTGTATTCCAAGGCAAAAAGAACCCATTTAAGTGTTGTCCAATTCGCTCGGGTCACGAAAAGAAGTCCAAAAAAGGAAGCGTTGGCCAGTCAGTGAGTTGACTAGAGAACATGCGCACGGAACAAGTGTGTGTATGTGTGTCTGATGCGAATGTCTTTCGAAAGTCAAAACGAGTGACTTTTCTTTTCGGAAATGGATTCTGGTCTACCAGTTTTTTTCTGACAAAAATTTCCACTGGATTGGGGGAATTTTCTGATCCATCAGATGACAGATGGCTATTGACTACCAAAGCGCCAACCAAAATCGCATGGATTGCTAAGCCAAATCTCTGCATCTCAGGATCTCCGTAACAGTTCGAAGTCACCTCGCTCAAAAGTCAATCTTTCCGAAACGATTCGACCACAAAAACATTCAAATGATGTAGCTCCTTGCTTTATTCTGATTCGTGACTCTGCTTAAAACCGAGAGTTGTTCTAATCAGAACGAGTTGTAAATGCTCTGATGGCTATTGATGACTATTGACTACCAAAGCGCCAACCAAAATCGTGCGGATTGCTGAGCCAAATCTCTGCATCTCAGAATCTGCGTAACAGTTCGAAGTCACCTCGCTCAAAAGTCAATCTTTCCGAAACGATTCCACCACAAAACGTTCAAATGATGTAGCCCCTTGCTTTATTCTGATTCGTGACTCTGCTTAAAACCGAGAGTTGTTCTAATCAGAACAAGTTGTAAATGCTGTCCAGATCCCCAGGAAACAAGATGGACTCACGCTTATACTATAACCGCGAGTGCGCTCCAAGCCGTCAAATGTTTACCAACCTATATAATTTGAATGGGTGCAAGATGAAAACTCACCATAAATAGCCGTGAGTGCGTGACATGGTTTGAATGCGTACGAGATGAGGTTATGGTAGTCGTATTAATTAGGTAATTAACCATTGTCTTCATTTTTTTTTTGCAGTTGAGAGGATTTATTCAGGAAGTGATAGCATACGTATTGAAGCAAGAGAAACATCTTAGTTTAGAACTTTTAGACAGTATAGTTTATATCGGCCAAGTTAGGACAAAATTGGTGGTTGCATTGTCGTGCAATGAGATAGTCTAACAAATCGCTATGTAGACCAAAACAAGCTAAGACAACGAATAATTTACGGTCCATTGGAAATGTCTGGTTCGCTTACCCCTGAATTGCACTAAAAACTTAAATTTTTAATTAGAATAAAATTATCAAAATTGAAAACAGCTGTATGTTTGCAAGTTGTACCTTAAGCTCTATAGTTAAACACCCAAGTGACCACGCAATGGGAATATTTTACGTTTCTACCTACTGGCCTTCTTGTTGGCCAAAAAGCTGTCAAAGTGAGAGTGTTCACTTGGGTGTAAAACAGTCTTGTCTAGTCACTGACTGACTAATTTACTCCAACTCTGGATTTGCCTTTATTTTAGCAAAGAAAAAAGTTAATACATAAAGCAAGTGCAAACTCTAGTCAACAATGTAAACCAGCTTCGAAATAAAGCGGATCTCAAGTGAGAAAAAGCCTCCTGTACAACAGACATCAGGAATCAAATAGATGGCATTTTATTGAACATTCAATAAAATAGGAATTTCTCGTTTGCAGCAAAACTGGAGAAAACTACAAGGGCATCCAACGATTCGTTTTCTAAATACACGTTTAAAATAAAAAACGCTTAAAATTTGGCTGAGCCTGAGGATGTTCTCATTATAGCTCATACATTTTTCTTAAATTTTGGGGCACATCTCAGCCTCAACGTTCTTATAAAAATGGTTCCATAAAAAAAGAGAGTTACTAAATTATTTGGAACAGTCCCTCGGGAGCTAAGCCACAGCCAGGCATTCACTGGACAAAAACAGTAAAAAACAGTAATTGTAAACAAACAAAAAGCACCCCGGGAGCTAATCCACAGCCAGGCATTCACTAGACAAAAACATACTAAAACACACTTATTGGAAACAAACAAAAAGCACTCCTGGAGCTAAGCCACAGCCAGGCATTCACTAGACAGAAACATGTGGTAGTAAAACACACTAATTGTAAACAAACAAAAAGCACCCTGGGAGCTAAACCACAGCCAGGCATTCACTAGACTAAAACATACTAAAACACACTAATTGTAAACAAACAAAAAGCACCCCGGGAGCTAAGCCACAGCCAGGCATTCACTAGACAAAAACATACGGTAGTAAAACACACTAATTGTAAACAAACAAAAAGCACCCTGGGAGCTAAACCACAGCCAGGCATTGACTAGATAACACAGTACAAAGTGCACATTAGTCGTTACGAGACGAGTTTGACAAATTTCTCTTCTGGTTTAAAAGCTCGGAAACAACCTTAAAAATCAGAAAATAAGATTTTAAGCATTTTGCTAAAATTTCTTCGTTGGGTGCCCCTGAAAACAATTTGTTGCTTTAGAGTGAATTCGTATAACCCGTTTCTTATATGCTAATATTGTAATGACTGGTTTGGGTACGCACAAGAGAATCACGATTAAAATGCGTTTCCTGTGCATGACTGTGTTCATCATCCACCAAAGAAAATTAAACAGAGTATAACTGTAAAAAAAAATAATGCTTGATACACTAGGTTTCAAATTGTCATTTCAAAACGGAGGCTACAAACTCCACTTACACTTTCGACATTTTGAACATGCAATAGTGAACTAAATTTCACACGCGCAACCCACGTGCAGTCCTGCTTTAAATTAAAAGGCTAACTTTCTGACGTCTGTGGCAGAGAAACTTGTGCCAGTTCTTTCTCACGCTGGTATGCAAACAGTGGAAGAAAGGAATAGCTCATTTTAAGGCTTATTATTTTCAAATGTTCCCAATTAGGAATTTGAAGCAGTGCATGACAACTTCACAGCGGTTTAAGTGTGTACCTCAAATTTTGAGGTTATTAAGCATTCATATATTCAAGCTATTGTTTAAACTCATTGCTTATTCATTCCGATCTATTTGCCGACAAGCCGGCCTGCTTCCGAAGATCATGAAGAACGCAACCTCTTTGATGTAGGTGAGATGTATTTCTTTTGTTAACATACTGAATAAAATCTCCTGGGAATCTGCTTGACTGATTTTATTTTCTATGCCTTTTATTAAATGCGTGGAATGACTGACTTACTAAAAAACCGCAAAATTTTTTAGAGCGAGTGCCGGGAGTGGACGCGCGCAAAGCAAAGCAAGCTCGCGAATGATTTCTGTTAACCGGATACAAATATTTTCGATGAGACCAAAGCGAACAATCGTTGAAAAAGGAATACCGCATAGAAATAAAGCAGAATTCTTTTGAGTGAGCCACGTGAATAACTTTGTTATTTTAAAGCCCGCGTTATGTTTTGTATTTGCATAAGAACATACTGTCTGTTGTTTTGACAAGTGCAGTCAATCGAATCCAAACAAACTCGTTTCTTTGCAATTTGTCGTTTGACAGTATTTGGTTGTTAAGCTTCAATAAACTAATATAACGAAAAGCTTAGCGAACGGTCGGTAACAAATAACGACAAATAAATATTTCGGTTTTTACGCTTTCAAATCGACTTCCACTTCACGAACGAAAGTAAATTCATTCAGACGTGACCGAAGACATGTCACGGCGGTTCTTGCCGCCGGCGGCAAATTGCGTTGTAATTTACCGAATAAAGCGTTTCTCCGGCAAAACTGAACGAAAAATCCCGTTTAAACGCTCATACTCAAGCTTGCAAAACACATCTGAACAATAAGCCGATATTACCTCTGTCGCTTTTGAGCGAAACGTTTTTAGATGGAAAGAGATGGAAACGCGAGGTGACATTTTTTTTCGAGAACACCACTCTTCAAAGAACAAAAGGATACGCACTTGAGGGACCGTAATTAGGCCCCATTGTTGGATTCTTTTGAATTCATCAACAGAATCGCCGCCCAAAAGTCACAAGTCCTATTCATTCGTTTGAACCCAATAAATCCGAAGATAAAAATGTTCGGTGTGTAGCCAGGCATGTTAAAAACTGGTAAAAAAGAATTAAAAAAGTTGACACTGGCTAAAAATAGTTATGGACGTTTCGGCCACTACTGTTGCCTTCCTCAGCAAAGATAAAAAGCACGACCATCGTGGCTTTGTTATCCTCCCCTACGCCAAAGGATTTTCCGAAAGAGTTGCAAACGTTCTTCGAGGTTTCAACATCAAGGTCGCCCATAAACCTATTCGCACCATCTCGAGCATACTCAAAAAGCCAAAAGACAAGATCGAGAAAGAGGCAGCCAGAGGAATCGTATATAAGATCAAATGTAAAGATTGTGATTGTGTTTATGTTGGTCAGACATCACGCGCGCTAAAAACACGTGTGAAAGAACACGCTAAGGCCATAGCAACATTGGATAAAAACTCTTTGTTGGCCAAACACCATATGCTTAACGGTCATCAAATAGATTTGGAGAGCGTTGAAATTGTCGACAGGTCATTGGCGTGGCGACAAAGACTAATTCTTGAAGCTTGGCATTCCGTGCGAAATAGGAACACTATAAACGAACACATAGCGCTACCAAACGTATACAATAACATTAAGAATTTTTAGAGTCATTAAGAATACCCTAGAGACTATTGTTGCACTCAGAAAGTTCCTTCGAGGTGTGATTTTTATCACACATCGGTTACATATTCTAAGTAGGACGCCGTTAGACATTTGCATTTTTATCTTTGCTGAGGAAGGCAACAGTAGTGGCCGAAACGTCCATAACTATTTTTAGCCAGTGTCAACTTTTTTAATTCTTTTTTACCAGTTTTTAAATCCGAAGATACTCAGCTCTTTCATCCGAGTAAACTCGAAGCTTACCGACGAGTAAATTCACGGGCCTTCGGTGTCAAAAAGCCAGCGGTATGCCCCATTTCTGAACAACACACTTAAACCGGGCGAAAGTTGTAATGGGTTTCAGTTGTGCATGTTCAGTTTCCGGCTTTTGTTTTTCTCATTAGCATTTAGTGATTCTCAATAGCATATAAGAAACAGGTTATAGGAATCTTATTTGCTTTACATTTTAAAATATTTTTTTGAAAGTTGTTCAAAAATGTTGTTTAGTTCTTCCTCCTGGCTGACCTGGTACTTTCTGTTTACATTTGCGACCTTTGACATTGGGAAAAATAATGAACTTGGGGTCAACATTGTCCCTGTCAGGGTGGGAAGGCCAGTGGTAGAACCCATTCTTCTTAGTCAATAAGTTTACTCTAACTTTTTCTTTGGTCTTCTGGTCAACCTGTCCAACATACCAACTGTCTTCATATCCAACCGCCACCCACTGATCTACTTCTACTTTGCTAATGTCATAGTCCTGACAAAAGGAATTAAAATAATAAAGTGTAAGACAAAATGTAATGAACTCCAAGGATTAGTAGTGGTTTCTGTATCTATTCTGGTTCCATATATCAGGTACATTTTTAAATCACTTTCAACTAAAATGAAGCTTACTCCACAACTAATGCAACATTGTTCCTGGAGAGGTTCTATAGCTATGCCTACACCGTAATGACCGTTTCTAATGGGCGTTTGTACTGTAGAAAACAAACCCTTACCCACTCATCCTGAAATTCAGTATCTTCTTGATGGGAAACTGGTTCAACAAAAACATAAGAATAATATCACAGATGATTGTGGCCTGTGAGATGAGGATTACCAATGGCAACTTCTGATAATCAGGTAATAACAAACCTTTTACGACGTGAATGCTTGGATTTGTTTTCTGTAAAAAAAGAGAGCCTCAAACAAGCAACCAAAGAATGTTATTATCAACAGTAGCAGGAGTAAAGTCTTACCTTTGTTTTCTTAGATTAGGTCAAAAGAAATAAAATAAATAAATAATAAACAAATCACTTTATTTAGGTGTCAACGGTATTTAGCACAGAATGCTAATTGGGGACACCTCCAAGATCGAATTGGAATTTGGATGTGTTGGTTTTTGAGGAGAGGGGAAAACCAGAGTACCCGGAGAAAAACCTCTCGGAGCAAGGATGAGAACCAACAACAAACTCAACCCACATATGGCACCGGGACCGGGTGTGGAACCCGGGCCACATTGGTGGGAGGCGAGCGCTCTCACCACTGCGCCATCCCTGCACCCCACAAAACAGATTGATAATGTTAGACAGTGTCATTTAGGACCTTAAAGTTTCATCACTAGTTTTGCTAAATTAGAACATGCTTTTCTAATTGCCAAATGCACGCGTTCAGTCTCTTAATCTACAGTTTCTTGTATGCAGCTTACATTGTTGTACATATAACTTAATTCAATCTACCTTTTGTTTACGCAGCAAAACCAGTTCATCGCAACCGGCTTTAATTGCCTGCTGCACTTTTTCCAGAGGAGTCTGTTTAAAGAACAAAGTTACAAAACTGAATTTAATAAGTATTCCTCTGAATTATTGAAATAACAACAAAGCAGATGAGTATAAAACTTTGCTCTTAGCAGCAGCTCAGTTTGACAGGCCAAAGAACAACACCACTGTTGTGTTTGAAATTTTTTAATGGAAAACTAATGACAATGTATTTCAGTTAATTCATGGACAATAACCTCAAATTGTCAAGAACTGTTGTATTTACATTTTCTCAAAAACGCTAACCTAAAAAAGTCTATCAAGCTGTTATCAGCAACACACTGCTGATTACAGCTTGATATTTTTTATTTATGAGAAACATGTACTGGGTACTCAGGTAATCACTGGGTATGTAGCAAAATGATTAAAAAGGTATTTAAGAAACAGCTGGAGATGGATACTCTACCCCTTCAAACCTCTCTGGTGGCTATTGTGGAGAGGTTTCTCAGACTGTACTTTATGAAAAGGTAACAAACACTAACAGGTAGAATCACGCAAACGTCAACAACAGATTTAGTACCTCCACTTTTTCGGACACTGCCGGCATTTGGATATTTTTCTTCTTAGACAGCTCCTGTAAAATATAGTTGCCACTGATTTGTTTCCCAACATTTTTATTTTATTGTAAAAAAAATTGATTTAAAGCTTATTCACATTATATTCAGAATGTCATGACATATCATGGGTAACATACGGCACCTTTTTCAAATCAGCGTTCTCCTTCTTCAAAAATTTAATAATGCTCTGGTTGCTGCAGAAATTTTACAAAACAAATTACAAAGCCAACTTTTGTAAATATTATGCACAAACACAGTGTAATAGATTGCTGCAGTCCACCAAGGGAAAAATCTTAAACTCCCTTAACCCTTTAAGCCCTGATATGAAAATGTATATTCTCTTCACTGTTCTCCATACATTTCTTATGGAACTAGTATGGACAACTTATCTAAATATCAAGACATCTTATGCTTGGTGATCACTTTATTCTTAACGCTTGAATGTTTCAACAGGTAGTAATAACTTAAAGAGAATATTATTTTATTTCATTTTTGTCACTGTTAGGGCTTAAAGGGTTCAAGCTTTGTATTGGAAGGCCTGAAGGGTGAATGTGCCTTCTACTATTACATTCTCTAATGTAATAGATGTTCACAGCAGGGACACAAATAAAAAAAACAAAATATCTCTAAAAACCTTGGGGTAAGGCAACTGTAACCACATCAAGAACGAACCTTGAAAAAGATAGACATATTGTGATGCTGAATGGCAACAGCACTGCTTCCACTTTCTGTTCAAGATAAATACTGAAATGCAATGTTTCAATGCACGTACGTATTCTTTATTGATCAAGGAGTTTATAAATATAATCTAGTCGCGATGACTCTAAGACAGTCGTGATGATTATTAAATTCTAAACATGTTTATAGGGATCGTCATTTACTTTTGCATACTATTAAAATATTCAAAACATCCCAGAGGCGGGGCGTTTGCCCTCTTCCTTTGTCCCCACCATGGGGCATTTGGCAGCTTAAGTGCCTCCACCCCCGGGAATTTGTCATCCAAGAAAAAGGGGGGTGGGAGGGGGGCATGGACGCAGCTGAAAATCAGCCAAAGGTACCAAGCAAACCCCGAAACCCATAAAACTGATGATCACTACATATGGTATTTTACCTTTTTCAACAAGTCCAAGTCTTCACATAATTTTGCATTTTTGTTTTTTTCTTCCTTTACACTCTGTAATAAAAACATACACGGTAACTGCAACCATAAACAAAGCTGGTTGAGACAAACGACACAGTCAATTTGTTACACAAAATTTGTGTAATCATCCCTAAGCTCCTGTTTTTTAATTCATGAATGTGCTTGTTTAGTGAATAAATGAGTTATTGCAGTGGGATGCAAATGTTGGATACAGATTTCAATAACAACAAACCAACACAGATGTGATCATGCAAAGCCAATGACATTTAGCTTCACAACAATGTTTAACACTGCTGGTGATGTTGTTGACAAAAAGAATTTACCATCATGATAGCCTATGAATCTGAATCATTTGCATGCTATGACAAAGGCTTTTGCATTATACGTCAGCTTTGGATTCCTTTTACACTGACCAACTTACCAGACCAAATCTGATCATGAATCCAAATTTTTCCAGCAGTCTTACAATAATTTAACTGATAAAGTCATTGCCTTTGGTCTGTGGTAGTTAGGGTAAGTTATGAACTCAAAATAGTCCCTTAAGCTGGCACACCTGGTATTTAGTTAGGGCTGTCACTTAATCTTGTTGAGTCACCCACTGCTTTGAATTCACATACCTGATATCCACACTATTCTGCTTTGATGGCAAATTATTCCAACAACATTACACACGACAGTAAATCTAATGTGTGTTATGTGGGATACACCCTTAAATGATACTGTCCTCTCGAAAACTAGTTATAGAGCAAGAACAAGTTTCTGGAAACAAACCCCTATGCATGTATTTATAATCACCTTTTCCAATGTCTGGACATCTTTCATGAGCCTTGTATTACTTTCTTTCACCTCTTTAAGTCCCTGAACCGTAATTATAAAAACAACATAGTAGACCATTTAAAAACCCAAAAAACACCAGTAATCTTTGTGTTTTATGGGATCAGTACATCAGTATCCAGCAAATAAAATCTACTCCAGTTTTAAAATTCTTTTAACTTTGCTGTGCCAGACTGTTACCACCCAACAGGGTTCGTGCTACTACTTGAAGTCCTTGAAAAGCCCTGGAATTTAATTTATATTTCAAGGGCGCCTGAAAAGCCCTTGAAAAGAAGAGTTTTTTGCTGAAAGTGCTTGAAAATAATGTAAACTCCTTGAATTTTTGGTTGGATGGGAAATAATGTAGGAATGTGTCAAAGGAATTCAGGTATTGAGCGCAGATTTCAAAATTGGGGAAAGATTTTGCGAAATCTGCGCTGTTGCATGCTGGGTGAAATTCTCCTTGAATACTCAGTTTTTGGTGCTTGAATACTCCTTTAATCATAACTATAACAAAATTCTCGTATCTGATTGGCTATCACCAGCCATGATTTGATCATCAATAGGACAGCTAGGGCAGTGTAATTGGACAGTGTACGCATCATGCTTAAGTAATTGGACAGTACGCGTCAGAGCGTGTGCTCTAATGGATCAGTTACACTTTAATAAGTTCTTTTTAAGTATTGTGAAATTGTTTCAATTCCTTCTCCAGAAAATTTTCTCCCTTTTCTTTCTCTAATTTTGTTATAGATATGATTAATCGGTAAATATACGCGGTCGTCCGATTTCGTTAATCACTCGTATGATTACAGAGCGAATTGGACTCCACTCAGTCCTATTACCATTATGAATTTTATGTCCAAAAACCAGCAAAGACTACGAGCAAAAATCGAGCCTACCGCCAATACTTCAATAATATTGTTTAACTCGCGAATTTTTAACGGACATGATAGAGAACTGCAGGGCTCAAAGTTAACGACCAGCTGGTCGCACATGCGACTAGATTTTTTATTGTGCGCCTAAAAAATCATGTGTTATCGCACGTGCGTGCCTAAAAAGCCCGAGTTCAGTGCGACTGAATCGCTACTTGACTCTGCTTTCTAACCTGGTCGACCTTAAGTACTCCGACTGGTTAGACACGAAACAGAAGCTTGAAATAATAAATTCAAAGGTAGATATAACACAACCAGGCTCCAAATAAAGTTTCATTATTTTCCTTGCATCAGTGTGTGTTTTATTGGTCGTTTCCCCCTGTGGTTTCTCCGAACTTGGAGATCCATTTCTTCTCGACGTTTCCATTCCATCACAGACTCTTTTCAGTTTTTTAAAGACTCCGCTGACACGTGTGAGTGAAGGCTACCTTTTAAACACGTGCTTCTTGCGCAATCGAGTTTGCGTTGTGTTAGGAGACAATCCAATAATTCGTGGCTTGAGACTAAAAACATAACTATAATAGATTCAAACAGTTTTCGCCCGTGTTTACCGTTGTCCTTTTAAAAATTCAATCAGTTATCGCTTATGTTTGCTTTTGGATTATTTTGTTTGCACTTTTTCTCGCTTTTAGATAAAAAGAGAGAGATCTTTGACGAATCTGCCCTTTTGACTAGGTCTAGCAACTGAAAATACGAAACTTTCAATAGATAAAAAGCCTTAAGTTAAATTCGAGTTTCTGTATTTGTACTCGCTTAAAAGGACGAAAGGTTTCCTTTATACCCGATGTGGTCTTAGCTGTAGCCGTTGTTTTGAATTCGCTGGATAGCGTTCTTGTATTTTTAGCTTTTATTCCTTTTCTCTATTTCATGGATAGAGTCCAGTTTTACAATAAAATAGGATTCTTTGAATATCGGTTCTACTTCAGCAGAAATGTAAACTTCTTTGTATTTCGAATAGTTCCTTTTTGTCGTATTTGCTAAGCTGGCTTTATTCAGCCTTTCCTCATAGAATGATTTAGCAATCGATGGTATAAATCGAGTGTTCATGGAATTGTGAGTGGATTCACATCGGGTTCACCTCTGATTCACGTCTAGAACGCATGTGATTCACGTGATTCGGAAGTCTCGAAGATTAAAGTGTGTTTGAAGTCAATCTCCGTGTGTTGTCCGCGGTTCAGTTGTTGTTAGTTCCCGTGCGTACCAGGAATTCGTGGCGAGATTCAGTTCCTGCTAGCTAAGCGAGTTGCAGAGCTAAGTTCCCCAGTCAAGTGTTCATTTTCCCGCCAATTGTCGCCCAGAAGGTAACGTTTTCCCCTGCGTAGCTTGAGAGTGGAAAACCCTATCGTCACAGTTGCCGATGTGAAAGTCAATGGATGCGACAATTTTAATCACGAGACACTTAGCACTCGAAGAGTAAGAGCCGTAAAGTGTAATATTTCCTGAGATTGAGAAGTAAGGTTGATTTAAAAAATGTGACAGTATTAGTGTTATCTTCAACATATAGTAGGAGCCTGAAAGGAACAAACACAGGATTGAAATAAAAGATGACATACTGATAAATGAATACTTAACCAACGTCTGAAGCTTTCTGATTTTTCTTTTTGGTGCCACCAGTATTTTAAGCTGTGCTTCTAACATTTTTAGCTGTGCGCCTAAAATTTTGGCAGTGCGCCTAGAAATTTACACCTGGTGGCACAAGTGCTCCCAAAGCCAAAAATAAACTTTGAGCCCTGAACTGGTTGGTATAATAACAAGAATTCATATTTACCTTTTTGTTGCTGTCCATTTTGCTAAGACGTCTACTCGTCTTTCTTTAGTGTCTGAATTTCCCTCAAATATTTAAAGATTGAAGTCGAGAAAAATTGCCATTTATTTGTTCTCTTATGCTGCAGTCTCTTGTTTATGTAGAATTCCCAGGTGATGGAAGATAGACTTCTCAGTTTTTTTTGTTGTTGGATGTATGCTGTCCAGTTTTTCTTTTTTTAAATACAAATCTCTTGAATCAGTTCCTCCTGTGAGCAAGCTAAGACACAATCGTAAACTGGACACCAAATAAGTGATACATTAAGTCAATGAAATATGTGGGTTAAGCTCAGGACTATAGTCATCCTGGCGATCATATACTTCACCTTCTTATGGCAATTGTGAATAGAAAGTTATTGTCATTATTACTACGATATGACTCCTGGGTTGAAACCATTTACAGTAAAATGATATTAATTTTGTTAAGGTCATGCCAAACAAGAATGAGAGTCGGCGAGAGTTGAAAGATGAGAGTTGAACAAGAGCGTTGTAAAGCTTTTGATGATTATTGATAGCAGGGGTCAAACAAAGAAGAGAGTTGTTCAAGAGTTTGACACATAATCTCAATGCGTGACAATTCTTAAACATGGGAGCCAAGTCATGCGGGTTGTTTTTAGAATTACCCTGCAACGCGTGCAACATTTTGCATCCAAATGCCAAAGGTATAGCCACTGCAGTTTTGTTTTCTTTGCCTACTGGTGTTGTCACAATCGACTTGGAGGCTATTTTGTGACATGACATGTCTGGTTACCACCATTTTTTAACCCACTGAACAAAAAAGACAAGTGCTGGCTGTAAAACTCTCACGCAACTCTCGTTTCTGGGCCAAACGAGATAACCCTTGAGGGCAATCATGAAAAATTTGAACTTGAACAAGTTCAAATTCCATGAAAGGGGTGGAGAGTGCGCAAGAGTTTGATGTCAAACAGCAGTGAGAATTTGAACTCTCAGTTACTATCACTCTTGTTTGCATTGGTGTCTCCTTTTTCTTATGATTATCCTTAGTTGCCAAAAGATAAATGCAACATTTTGACAAAAAAAATTGAAAAAGGAAATGTTTATAGCAGTTGTTACACTTACTTAAATTTTAGTCACAACTAACCGATGAGTTGGTTTCATTGACAACTTTCTATAATGACATGAAAAAAAATTCTGATAGTTAATTCCACACAAAATGCAGCTGGAAATGTTATGTTCAGCGGCCATGCGGGGGGGGGGGGGACCTGGGAACATACACGGGCATGGCGCAGGATTTGTTGACTTTTGTTGCCAATTTTTAGCTCTTTTGTAGCACAATCCCTAGGGAAAGACCCACAGAATTTGTAACGCCGCCAACCCACACACCGCCGCCATCTTGAAAATGAAGGAGTGCTGTCTACAGACTCTCTACACAACTGGATATGAACTACAGGGGCACCCAACGACAAATTTAACGGAAATGCACTATTTCTTTGAAATTACAGAAACTACAAGCTAATTCAGGGCTTCTAAAGTATTTTTCTGCCTTGCTGGGAAAACGTTATCTGTTCCTTTTTCCCAGCACGATTCCCACACGAAAATTCCCAGCCAGCAGAAGTATCTTAGTTTCGTTCCCAGCCAGCTGGACAAAATACATAGAAATTTGATATTGATGTTAAAAGGAACTTCTAGTAACCACACCCTTAACACCTAACAACTGGGTTTGATATTTATACCTAATCGTACCTTTTTGGTACGTTTCGGCGGCATATCAGGCAAGTTTGGTCGAGCCATGGTTCGTATTTTGGCGAGTCGCAGTCGAGCCAAAATACCCATGGTGAGACTAAACGAGCTAGATATGCTGCCGAAGCGTACCAAAAAAGGTGCGATTAGGTATTTACGGTACACAAATTCGTCCTGAAACCCGGCGTTTTTTTTTCAGTTACCGTGATCAGTCAGGCATTGTAGAGCGACACATATTTACACTTTTCTGGTCGTCAATACTCTTCTCCAACTCCTCATCTGCCATTTTATTTAATTCTTTTGTTTGGAGTTTCAGTTTCTGAATCTTGGAAGTCCAAGTTAAGAAAGAAATTTGGAAAATCCGGCTCCATTTTGAAACCAAAAAAGTTTCAGCGTTGTCCATAAAGTTCACGCGAGCGCCCGCCAGTGTAGCCGCTTCCAATTTTGGAGCGAAATTGTATTTTTTTCCTCTCTTAACGTGAAACAAATTACTTTCTCGTTTAACAAATGTAATAGTTTTACGTTTCGTTGTATTTCTGTTGTAATTTTCGCCTTTAAAGTCTGCAAAAAAATGCGAGTTTCACAAACTGTCCATGATATCGTAGGATATCAGGTCAGTGGCTCGATATCCTAGAAAATCATGGCTAATTCACAATTTGGGTACGGTAAATGGACAAATACCAGATTTCAGGTAAACAACATTACCTTACCAACGATAAAAACTTATTATCAAACCTAATGGCTGATGAAAAATGAAACTCCCTGACTTTGAGGTAAAAAATAAGAATCTCCCTGACCTGATGCAAAATTCCCCGACTTCACCCTGACCTTGAAAAATTTATTATTTTATTGACTTGTCCCAGACCGTGGCAACCCTGTAGTTAAACTAAACAAAATTTTAAAAAGAAATAAGGGAGGGTGCAGATGTATTACGTGGTGGCTGTTACAATAATTAGCGACACAACAAATATTACTCCAGAAAGCTGTCAAAGCCAAGCATTTTATTTGACCAGCCTATACACACAAATAGCTGAGTAACCATCGGTTTTTTATTTTTACCAACGCCTGCAAAATGTAAAAAAAAGGGATGCATAAATAAAAATGAGTTAATTACCGTGAGGTGGTGTTTCATTACCTAAATGTTTCTGCACGAACATTTATTATCATGAAATTTTCGCATTTCCAGTCAAATAAACGTCCCCTATAGCTTACCACCTACTGAAGTCCATGCTGAATGATCTCCAACAAGAATTTTCGCCTGAACTAAGGAGTGTCCATGTATGACCATGTCAAAGGTTCGCCACGGAAGAAGCTTCTCGCTGCCATGAGAACAGCCACACCACAACTCGATGATCCGTCTCCAGAAGTTGGTTGAGATGGCATACCAAACTGCTTAAACTAAAATGGCTCCCACGCTTTGACATCAAACATTTCAGATATCGACAAGGAGTAAAGGGCACTGATCACAGCCCTAATGACATTTATCAACCCTGCAGGGGGCTTCATGTGGAAACCATCGTCATAGAAGACAGACTTAGTTTCACCTCCATTTTAGCAAGACCCCAGTGAGACGCATGTTGAAGAAAAGTTGGAAAAAGAATTGTTTGCAACTCTTTCACATCTCTACCACAGCAAGACCGTTTGCCAGAACTGGCAATCATACTTCTACTGCAGCCCAGAGGTATGGAGTCCACAGCAAGACAGGTGCTTTTACCGGAAAGGGTATTGCCTTCCTCCTCAGAAATGTTCATGAGGAAGTTCATAACATCATCAGTGAGGTATCTCTCTCCGATGAGACAAGTAGCATTGTCAATGGTCAATTGAATCCGGTCTCTAGTTGCTAAGAATGTTCGAGTTAGATTTCTCTGATAAAGCATAGAGTTAACCAAGGTCAGTTTTTCTTTATCACTGATACCATCAACATCTTTCTCCACATATTCCTTTTCTGACTTAAAGTTTTGCTTTATATCTCGAAAGAGGTAATAGTTGCGAATAACTGGTAAACTTTGAAGACAAAATTTACCTATTGAAGGGAATTTCAGGGAATAGTCGCTACAGCCCTCATTAATTTTTTTCCGCAATGCTATCTCGCCTTCATTAAACACCGACAAAGGTGAAAGAAAAGCAATATTAGAAGGATCAGAGCAACCAACAGTTCCCCTTTCCAATGTAAAGTGAGTTGAAACACGAACAACTGGCAACTGTTGGAGTGCAATGTCTGCACGTGACTAAATAAATTTGCTCCCCCGTTCTTTGAGATCTTCCATAAAAAGCCTTGCAGTTGCACCCCTGTTTTCCACAAAAAGTGGGACATCCTCATCAGCAACAACAGTGATATTTTTATTAGAGGTCAGGTCTGAGCAATGATCAGTTGCTTTACCACCCGTTTCTTGAGTTTCTTTCGCACAATAAGATCTAGAATTTGATGCCTTTACACTCTTTCCCCCTTGATCATGCGTTGAACTTCTGAAAGTTTGATGAAAGCTTTTGGTATACTTCTGCTTGGGGGCTCCTGCATTTTCATCAGTCCCAGACGCATTAATGTTTGTACAAGATTTACGCTTCCTACCATAACGGGATACACTAACATAGTTCACTTTCATATTAAATGAAGAAGCTGGGAGCCACAGATCATCACTTTCAGAATATCCCTTGAACCGGATGAGATACTCAAAGGTTTGAGTTAAAGGATTTAGCCGCCTATCAACAACCTGCTCAACCTCATAGTACCCTCCCTCTGAATCCTCACAACACTCTTCCTGCTCATCTCCAATGAGGGAAGTGCAATCCTCTGAAAAACTGCATTTGTTTTCAAGGGTTTCGGAATCTGATGACTGAAGAATGTCCTCAAAAGGAAGATGTCCTTTTTTGGACAGCAAGCTGGCACTTTCTATGGAAAGAGAGAACCTATCTCCATGACAACTTAACTCCGCAACAGTCAAAACTGCAGAAAGAGATCGCCAATGACTCACAGGAAGTTCTGATGGCACAACGTAATATCCATTAACTCTACTGTACAATGTGAACCGAGCCATAAAATCTTTCCCTTTCTTGGAATTTGCTGAGCATACATCATTGCCATCACAAGACCTTAGAGCCACAACTTTGCAAATCTGAAAACAAGGCTTTTCTTTGACCTGAACTTTCACAGCAACATCACAAAACAATTTAACATCATTTTCAGGGTCATCAGGCCCACGATCAGGAAGATGCTTAGCAGCAATGTGCCTCTGGCCACGGTTACGGGAAATCCATTCTCGTGGAAGCAGCAGTTTCAAAGCTTTTCCAATATGGATGTAGCTCATCTTGCCATTATCAAGCTTCGTTATGTGCCATTTACTTACTCTCTCTAACAAAATGTCAGGCTGGTCGCCTTCTTCATCACTCACAGAAACATCTGAATTTTCTGCCACATCATCACTGGATGGCACTAGATAAGCATCATGAATCAGTTCCTCTTCTGAACACTGATCTTCAACAACACCCTCACGGTTTTCCAAATCGACAAACGAAAGACCTAGTTTGTTGTAATTGGTAGGTAGACAACACTGCTCTGAAATGAATTTAACACCATCAACAAAGTCAAAGGTATACGGCTTTTCCCAAGCATCATGTTTTTTTTAAGCATTCAACTGCTACCTTTGGAGCATACTTTTCGAAAAGAGCTTGCGCTTCTTTAACACCCTCATGGTGCGCATGCTGCTGTTCTCTTCGAAACGCTTCAAATGAGGAAGGATAAGTGTAATTTTTGGTACCTTTCGCAGAATGCGTTTGGAAGTTATAGTTTTCCTTTGGCCTTTTAGATGAAGGGGCGATCTTCACACCTTTACTGGCAAGTTGCTTTTCAACACTCTGGTTAAACTGAACAGCAGACACTTTGTTTAGCATGTCACCAAATGTTGGCTGGGAATTAACAGACTGGATTTTGTTTGTTTTGCCTTGAAGTTTGCTAATCATCCTTTCTGTTGCTCGTGTTCCTGCATTAAACAGTGAACTCCAAGAAGGTCCAAGGTGGGGAAAATGCAAAAACAAAGCCAAATTAAAAAGTGTGGCGACTGCAAGAAGAACCTCAGCTGTAGTCTCGCAGCCATAGGTCAGAAAATGACCTCTTTTACTTGAATCAGTTTTGGCACCTTTGGCTGCCCTCAAGCGTAGCTTTTTCAGCTCGAGAACTTTCTTCCACAATCTTAACACTGTTATTCCTTTTGAAACTGACTTCTGCACTTGGGTAGGGATACCAAACTGGATGTCTCTAAAAGGCTCGATTAACGAGACAACAGCCCTTATGTAGACACTGTTCCCCTGAGAACCAGGGACATGTTCAACAAGAAGGTCTGCTATCCTCAGTGTAAACATGCGATCAGCAGCATCAGAGTTCTGGTCAAAAACCTTGCCCAGCTCAAGGTCCAGAGAGCTGAATCCACACACAACCCCCCTTTTCTCACAAATATCTTTCAAATGTTTAAGATGCTGGATGCTGATCCACGAGCAAGGACCCTTCTTCTCTCTCCAAAGAGTCATATCCAAAGTTTCGTACTTAAGGCACTTGGCAAACAACCTTCGTTCATGGTCCCAGTCGAGAAAAGAAATAAAAGGTAGAGAAGAATAGTATGGGGCTACAGAACGCTCTTCTTGGATGCCTAGCCTTAAAAAGAAGACACCTTCTTTAACATGGCGCTCTGTGGGAGTCATTGAAATCCCAGATGCATGAAGTGAAAACCCAGCTGAGTCAGTTGAGAATCCAATAAGCGCTAATGGTTTCTGCCTAGGCGAACCATTTTGATTGTAAAAACTTAACCACCTCAATTTTTCAAGAAACTTGAGAAGATGTGTAGCTTTGTAGCCACTGTTAGGGATTGGCCACATGCAGTGAGAAATGTCACGTTTTTCAGTACTGCAAAGAGCAGTGAAATTATGGAGGGAAACACTTTTTGCAAGGGAATCTGAGTTAATAAGCTGCTCAACAAGCCTCTTGAGAGCAGAGAATTCATCCACATCACCTTTCTCATAGTCAACTTTGGGAACTTTTAGAACCTGGTTATCCCAAGTATCAACATTTGGATTCCAGCACTGCTCAATCAACTCTAAGCTCCCATTTTTATCAAGCCTGGGCTCAATAAAACGCAAAGCTGTTGCTTCGTCACTGCACTCAATAACAGGAAGACCTTCGTACTGAGAAATGGCCCTTTCAATTGCATCTATGTTGAAGCCAGGTTCTAAACGTATTGCTTTCACCTGTTTGGAAGCTGTCGTACCAGAAGGCAAGCCAAATATGTCAGCAAGCAAAGCATAGTTCTTCAATCCAAGTCTGTTCTTGTGCAAAGCACTTAAATCCTTGATGATATCAACATATTTGGTGTTATTCTTGGATTTCAGCTTCGACACAAGATTTCTCAAGACAATTACTTGAACAGGGTTGGACTGAGAAACACCTGACCGAAAGAGGTTCACAAGATCTTCAACAAGTTTTGCTTCATCACCCTTAAGACAAGATTCCAGTAAGAGATCTCACCAAGATTCGGGTTTGTTTACCAAGTTCATCAGAGATGAGGATGTTTCACTGATTTCCTTTTTAGCTTTTTCTGACAATTTCAATGCTTTCAATTCTTCACCGTGTTTCGCATAGTCACTTCGAAAACCTTTCATTCCAACGCGTGGCATACCATCAGCATAAGTTGCTTTGTTCTTTTTCTCATTAAACTCTTTAGGTTTGTTAACTGCCCTTGGCAGTTAAGGCAGGTGTATGGATGTTTGCCACTAGTGAATGCAAATCCCAGGCATGGTGGATCTAGGCTCTTAATGCCACCATCAACATCAAATTTTTGGGCATCAATTGAAATAGTTTTTGGATTGGGGATGTCAACAGATTTCGGAGATTTTTCTGCCTTTTCTTTTAAGGACTGGTATTCTCGTGGGTGACGCATTTTCCAGGTTTTAAATTTTCTACAGCTTGAGTGGCCACTCCTACCACATCTGATAGCATTTTGGAGAACCAACCTTCTGTTTGTCATTCTCAAAATGTTTTACGACCTCTGGATCCCACAGAAAGTGACACTAAACTCTTTTGTG
Source organism: Siderastrea radians (assembly GCA_964017195.1). Lineage (NCBI taxonomy): Eukaryota > Metazoa > Cnidaria > Anthozoa > Scleractinia > Rhizangiidae > Siderastrea > Siderastrea radians. The sequence continues at coordinate 52,092,508 of OZ024890.1, read as the reverse complement.
TAGCCCATTACTGGATCCAGAGGTCTGTTCTAGTTTAAATGAACATTGTCACATTTTGAATTTTGAAACCTCAAACAACCATCTAACGTCTGCTGCTTGGAAGAATGCTGCTTAGTTTTCACAGATTTTTTCATTTCCCTGCCACTAGACAACACAAAGGCAATGGCCTCTGAATGGCTTTTTGACACAGAGTGCTCATACACTTGGCGAAGACCAGAAAAAGTAGGAGTGTAGCTCCTGGACAAGATTTTGTCTAAAGCTGCACCCTTGCATTTTAGAGAAGCATGTGAAACTTTGTTTTTAATTGCCCACTGCTGATAAGGAACACAGATTTCACAAGTGATCGAAGAAACACTTCTGGGGCAGGCAAACTGAGGATATAAAGAGCCAGGTCCACCACATTTCAAGTATTCACTTGAACCAGAGGTACCAACAGCTGGGGGGTTAAATGAGGCAGCAAGAAAGGCTCTAATTGTATTCACCTTGTTATTTTTACAAGGCCCAACTATGCTGACAAGATCTTCATCTAAGTTACCCTTGTTAAAAATTGACTCAAGGAAAGAGTTGCACAATTTTGGTTTCTAGGTAGTTTTCTGGGAAGAATTTTTTTGAACGGATCTTTCCACTGGTCATTGTCAAAGAACAGCATGCCATTGAAGAGGTGTGTCTCAGCTTCTATTCTTCTGAAGCCACATTTATGATGGGAAGAAGTTTGAACATTACGGTCATATATCACAGACACCTCTTCATCTTGCCCAGTGTCATCCCCATTACTTTCAACAGTGCTACCACCCTCCTGCTTCTTCACAAACCCATCAACTGAACCATCACCATCACTGATACAACTATCAGTGCAGTCTGATTTGCTTTCAAAAGGAAAAGCATCATCATCATCATCTCTCCAGTCTTTCAACACATCAGACAAACCAGTTTCTGGGATGCTGCAGTCAGATTGTTTTCAAAAGCACAAGCATCATCAACATCGTCACGTCCCTGATCCATTATCCATCCATCCATTAACTTCAGGCAAACCAGTTTCTAGGGTGCTACAGTCAGCTTTTCTTTTAAAAACAGAAGCATCATCATCACCATCACCATTTTGCTGATCCTGTGGTGCAGTCACTATGGTGCTACAGTCAACATCTGCACCTAACTCAGTTTCTGCAGAGTTTGAATTACCATCATCCTCTAACACACCAGCTGAAAAAGCTGATCTGACACTGCCTTTGTCAGTATGGTGGACATTACTACTAAGTTTTTTGTTTTTGTTTTTTGGCTCACCCTTGTTAAGTTTTAACTTTCTTTTCTTTTGCTTAAAATTAGTTTCAGATATGTTTGTGCAACATGTTTCTTTCATTAAATTCATTTCTGGCTTCTCATTTGATTGCTCTTTGGTCTCAGATGGGTGATCTTTTTTGAAAGAGAGAAACCGGTAGCCAAATTTCTTCCCTTTCTTTAGGAAAGGAACCACATTTTTAAATGGACCACATCCCATTATTCTCCCAAATTCTGCAAAGAAGACTTCGCGGGGGACTTCTGGGTTTTCAGAATTAAACTTCATGAAGAGGTCCTCTTTCAGGATAACATCATTCACGCTTTCTGACTGTCGTACCTTTCTCACTATCCACTTTTCAATCACTGACATCATTAGAAATGTAACAGATCCCTCGAGCCTAAAGAAAGAACAAAAATTATAAGTTACCACCCCTCCAAGTTTGCAATTTTTATTGCTGCCACTCATAGCTTAAATAACAACAGAATGCAGTCAAGCTGTAAAACAGAAAGAGAGAGAATACATACAGATCCATGAAATACTAATAACTGAGACTTTCCAGTTCATTAAACAATGCCTTCCTATTTCAAATATGAAATGCATTATTAAGTCAAGCAAACTCCAATGAATTTTGAGAAAACTTAACACTGCAAAAATTAATCTTGATTGCCATAAACATTTGCCTGCCAATATCAGGTGTCATTTCCTTTGAATATGTAAATATCAAGTAATAAATGTAGGACATCCCTTGGGTCTACGTGACCTATTAAAACAAATTGACAATGTGTAGTTCCAAGAAAAATCCATCCGTCCCCCATGGAAGGTTTTTGTTTTGCACTCCCCCCCCCCCTCCAAGAAATTCCAGTTTAGCTTCATACTTTGCTTCGAAAATTTTTGCTTTTCAGATCTCCCCCCCCCTAGGAATTTCTTGATGACCTCCCATGGGGTGGGTATGGATTTTTTCCGGAACTACACAATATTCACTTTTAGTAATAAGTATGACCAACTGGGCAGCCATGCAAGCATGCAATTACACCAAAAATTATGACTTGAGCATTTTAAACCACCCAATAACCTTACAACAAGTGTCAACACTCCATTCCCAATCTACCATTTACTGAAAAGAAGACCAGCAGTTCTATTCCAATACCTGTGACTTGAACAAAGCTAATTGTTAGGGAGGCAAGTAAACAAACAGAAACACATATGAAAACAAAAACCAATCACCAGGCTACTGATTATGGTAAAAGGATGGATTAACAATACAAATTATACAATACAGAACATTTTGTTCTCACACAGTTCGTGGTGGAAGAGAAAGGGTCACAAGAACGAACAACCAATGAATACCCGTCATCACAAGCCTAACTCAACCTAATGGAAGAGAAAGGGTCACAAGAACGAACAACCAATGAATGCCCGTCGTCACAAGCCTAACTCAACCTAGTGGAAGAGAAAGGGTCACAAGAACGAACAACCAATGAATGCCCGTCGTCACAAGCCTAACTCAACCTAATGGAAGAGAAAGGGTCACAAGAACGATCAACCAATAAATGCCCGTCGTCACAAGCCTAACTCAACCTAATGGAAGAGAAAGGGTCACAAGAACGAACAACCAATGAATGCCCGTCGTCACAAGCCTAACTCAACCTAGTGGAAGAGAAAGGGTCACAAGAACATACAACCAATGAATGCCCGTCGTCACAAGCCTAACTCAACCTCAAGGGAGAGAAAGGGTCACAATAACGACCAACCAATGAATGCCCGTCGTCACAAGCCTAACTCAACCTAATGGAAGAGAAAGGGTCACAAGAACGAACAACCAATGAATGTCCGTCGTCACAAGCCTAACTCAACCTCAAGGGAGAGAAATGGTCACAATAACGAACAACCAATGAATGGCCGTCGTCTTAAGTCTAACTCAACCTAATGGAAAAGAAAAGGTCACAAGAACAAACAACCAATGAATGGCCGTCGTCACAAGCCTAACTCGTCCTAATGGAAGAGAAAGGGTCACAAGAACGAACAACCAATGACTACCCGTCGTCATAAGTCTAACTCAACCTAATGGAAGACAAAGGGTCACAATAACGAACAACAAGTGAACGTCTGTCGTCACAAGAATGACCAGAAATTTGCTGGCAATTAATGTCCCAAGCAGATGCATGAGTGATGCTGGCCATCACATGCTACACAGTACAAGATGCACAGTACAAAATAAATAGCAAAATCGAAAAAGAGACTCCTTCCTACAGACAATTGAACAAACTTAATGCCATCTTAGAAACAAATTATTGTCCTCAATAACCCAATTTCTTGGTGAATTAGTCTACAACAAAGATACAAATGCAATTACCATGCCCTAAAAAGGGGAAGGCAGGAGATTTTCTGTTGTACACAACAATGTACATTTTTTTTACTGCTAAAACAGAACCAACACATTTTTAAAAAAACCATATGTGTCCTTGGCACAGCTATGCATGTACGTGTAAGGATGTAAACAGCACAGCTCTCTCACCATGCTTAAACATTATGTTGCTTTAGTTAAGACTGACGTTAAAAGATGAAAATAATTTTTAAAAAAGGTGTCTTCCACGCAATCACATGATCTTAGTTGCAAATGATGACTTCAGTTTGTTTGAATACAGCAAGATGTATGACAGCAGATTTTGTAATTGCCTGTGTTTGCTTTGGATCATATGGACACATTAAGACCATATTCAAGTGAAGATCATCACTTAAAAGGAAACTTGAAGAAAACTAGCCTTACCTTAAACAAAAACTCCTTAACCTCTAAACTCCATGAGGGCCTCTAAACTCCATGAGTTATATTCTATAGCAAAATGAGAATAAAATTTGGTAAAGAAAAATACAGTTTTCCATAATTTAATTTGTGTAGACTACTTAGTACGAAAACAACTGTACTAACTATGGACATGAAACTTAACCCTGCGACACCTTACAGTGCCTCTAATATTTGTATAAAAAATCATGTTATGAGGAAAAAGGAAATTATGGCCCAACATAAATTTTCTTGATCAGAAAACAACTTCTCATAACTAAATATTAAGAATTAAGTGGAGGTCAGTAAAGAGAATATGTATGTTGTTGTTGGGGCTTCAACAATCCACTAGAAAAGCACATGGAAAGAAATTAAAAACTCACCTTTCGATCAATAATTCCTGTATACAAAAATATATAAGCTTTAATGACTCGCCATTCCCACACTGTTTACAGCTAAAATGAACAGAAACAAAGGATTAGCAGAGGCCATATGAAAACTTCGGTAGCTAAGCTTAATTAGAACCCATGTAGGGAAATATAGTTCACTACCATCAGTACAGCTTCAAAACGAATAATGTTAAGTATATAAGTAAACATACAAAACCTAAAAATGACAAATACACAAGGCAATGAAATGTGCCGCTGCACAACGAGAATAAACTTAACTGTTGATATAAAGATTCGTGAACATAAAAATAAGACCAGATAACGCCACGAAGGAAAACAATTCTATTTTTTTTTCTTTTTTGGGTCAAGCAATCCTTTATTAAAGTACACAGAAAGTTTACAAAATAAACAGTAACAAGTAGCAAAACAACAATTTACAAGCTACTAAGAAAAGGGGCGTCACACAAGCTACGTTATGTAGAGAAAGAAAACAACAACAACAACGCAGTATGGAAAAAAGGTGTCAGGCAAACAGAATCAGTCAATAAAGTAAGACATAGTTTAAATAGCAGAAATTGCAAGGCTTGTAACACACTGGCTAGATAATGAAGTATACTTCTTGCAGGGGAGGTAGAGGAGAGCACTTTCTAGAAAAAAGACTTCAAAATCTCCCATTTCTTTGGTACTTCAGCACCAGTTTTAACCTCGATATCGTACACAGATTTCAGGTATTTTATGAAGCCTTCTATTCTTGGAGCAGTTTCTTTCTTTTTACAAATCCAGATGTAGTATCTAGCTAAGAGACAGCAAAAGTTAATTTGGTGATGGTGGTTTGAAGAATCCGGCCTCAGTCCTAAAGCAACAGAGATTTCCAATTTGTAGTTGTCCGTAATAATATTGCGTCCATTTAACAGCGCGGTTAAGGAGTTCCAGTAGACGACTACCTTAGGGCATTCCCAGAAGAGATGCCGAAGCTTCTCCTGTTCTTTTCCACAGAAAGAGCACTTTGAGTTGTCTTTTAGTCCAACTTTGTTTAGAAAATCGTTTGTTGCTATTCTTCTGTGTAATAGTTTAAATTGGAACTCTAAAAGTCTTGTACTTTTTGTGTATTTAGAAGCTAGCAGGTAAGTTTTACGCCAATCGAAATCTTTGTCGTCTTCGTTGCAATCCGTAATCCATTTTTGTTGATTTTGAGTTGGCGCAATGGATTTCTTTGATATGAGTTTAGCATATATGAGACGGCTTGCACGGTTAGATTTTGAAAAATTTTCTAGGAAGCTTTCATATTTGGGATTTTGATTACAAAGGCCCTTACATTTGCTCCATAGGGATTTGATTGCAGAGAGGAGTCCATAAAACTTAAGGGGGCAAGTGGGGAGATTGTATTTGCTCTGAAAATCGGTCAAAGATAAGAAGTTGTTGTGACTATCTTTCAAGTCCTTTACTTTTCTGATACCTTTGTTGAGCCAATCTTTGTAGAGAACCGGGAGGTTATTAATTCTAAAGAGTGAATTGTACCACAGACATTGGTCATGAAATTGATTTTCCGACGTGATACGGTCTTCAAAATTAACTTCGGACCAAATTGACAGAATCTCACTGATGAAACAGTTTGAGACATTAAGAAGGTTAGTCGTGTCTTCCTTGTTCAGATTACTCATGAAGGCTAATGTGCCTCCATATTTCTGGAGCTCTTTATCAAAAAAAAGTTTCCATTTCCCTTGATTTTCTTTATCCAGATACTTTTTTACCCACGTGGCCTTTAGGGACTTGTTGAAAACCGTATATCAATCATCTTGCGGCCACCATTTGAGTCGTCATTAATCATGATGTCTCGTTTGATTTTGTCACCTTTTTCATTCCAAAGGAACGTATAAAAGAGTTTGTTTACCTCCTTAATTGCCTTCTCATTAGTACGTAATGGCGACAAAATGTAGACAAGTTGAGAAGCAACTAGGCTCTTTAAAACTGCAATTTTTCCAAATAAGGTTAACCTTCGATATTTCCAACAACTCAAAATATTTCGTACTTTGTCTACCTTTTCGTTATAATTTAAAGCCGCCGTTTCTTCAGGGTCGATCGAGAACCATACACCTAAAGCTTTAACTTTATATCTAGGCCATTTAAATTTTCTCCCCGGCAATTGAATTGGATCCTTACCACAGTTACTTCCGATCCAAAAAGCTTCAGCTTTTGTGTCGTTGAGTCTGAGGCCGGACACTTCGTAGAAATCGTCTAGCATTTCGAGAGAAGCGATTAAAGATTTCTTCGACCTGTCCAGAGTAAGAGTTGTGTCATCTGCATATTGGCTCAATTTGATCTCCTTGTTGTTTCCCAGAATTCCAACAATTTTTTTGTCTTTACGGATAGCCTTGGCCAACACTTCGGCTGATAAAATGAACAAGTAAGGCGAGAGAGGGCAGCCCTGTCTAACACCTCTTTGTATGTCAAAGAAATTGCTCGCCCATCCATTATTCAAGACGCAGCTTTCTGGGCAACGATAAAAAAGGTTTACCCAGCTTATATTCCCTTTACCGAAGCCAAAATGTTCGAGAGTTTTCCTGATAAAAGTCCATTCTAGTGTGTCAAAGGCTTTTTCAAAATCGAGGAACAGGATTAGGCTCGGAATATTATTCTCTTTGGCGAAACAAATAACACTTTCTAGAAGGCGGATGTTTTCTCCTATAAATCTACCTTTTATAAAGCCCGTCTGGTCGTTATTGATAAGGTTGGGAATAGCAGATTTCAAGCGATTAGCGATTGATTTTGCTGCTATTTTATAGTCGCAGTTAAGAAGGGTTAGGGGTCTCCAATTCTTTATTAGGGAGGGGTCTGCGTCCTTCTTGGGGATAAGCTTAATAATGCCTCTTTTTTGTGTTACTGATAATTGGCCCGATTCATAAGCAAAATTAAGTGCACTGATAAGAATGGAGGAAATATCTTTCCAAAAAACTTTATAAAACTCCGCAGGCAATCCGTCAGTCCCAGGAGTCTTTTCTAATTCCATATATTGTAGTGCCTCTAAGCATTCTTTTTCCGTGAGAAGCCCTTCACAGGCTTCCTGCTCGTCATCTCGAAGGACTGTATCATTTTCCTGCCTAAAGAAAGTAGATGTGTCTTGAATATTATGTGGAACAATTTTGGATGAGTAGAGATTCTTATAGAAAGAGACACATTCGGTTAATATTTCTTTATCCGAAGTGACAAAATTATTTTCCTTTACCTTAATCTGACTTATTATCCCTTGGTTGTAATGTCGTTTTTCAAGATTTAGAAAGTCCTTTTTTTTTCTCCTTCGTTGTGCCATCGAGTCTTCGATCTCAGGATTGCGCCTTTAGTGCGTGTTTCAATAATTCTTTCAAGTTCTCTTTTCTTTTCGTTGAGTTGCTCTTCGAGCGGTAAATTTTGCAAGTCGGTGTTTTTTCTGTGGTCGATTTCCTTCTCTAGTCTGGCAATCGTTTGTTCCAGTGCTGTCTGCCATTGTTTTGTTTGTTTCTTTTTAATTTTGGAATATAATAGCGATTTTTCACGCACTTTTAACTTTATCATTTCCCAAAGCAGTGAGGGGTTAACCGACTCATCGTCCTTATACTCGTTCTGCGTTTCCTGAATGACTGACTTAATTTGGTTAACATAATCAATTTCCCTTAGGAGCGATGTGTTAAGTTTCCAGAAACCTGGCCACGGGGATTTGAATGTAAGGAGAAGTTTAACGTAATCATCGAGTGGTCTGTTTTATACCCTGGATTTTTGTCAGCGTTGGTTACCTTGTTGACCACACTCTGACTTGTCAAGAAAAAATCTAGCCTAGAATGTATACTTAGGTGACGTTTTCTCCACGTGTACCTAGAGCTTTCCGGGTGGAGAACCCTCCAAACATCTATCAAATCAAATTTCTCACAGAATTCTTTCGCGATTTTAACGCTGTTTTGATGTGTTTTGAACAGGCCACCTCTTTTTTCCTTCTCTAAATCCATTACTAGATTGTAATCACCTCCAATAACAATGTCATCGCAATTAAAGTCCGAGAGATGGTCAAAAAAATCAAGGAAAAAGGCTGGGCTATCTTCATTCGGAGCATAAATGTTTGCCAAGGTTAAAGATTTTAAATTTGCTTGGATGTCGCATATAATGAAGCGTCCGGAGGGGTCAACAAAGAGTTTTTGAATCTGCAAATTAAAAGTGTTGTTAAAAAGTATACAAACACCTGCTTTGTTGCTACTAAAAGTGCTAAAGATAGCTTGGTATCCCCATTCCATGGACCATACCGGATTCGTGTTTTCAGTGCAATGACACTCCTGCAGCATATAAATTGAATACTTTTTGATCGAAGCCAATTAAACACTTCTCTTCGCTTAAGGTTGTCCCTAAGTCCCCTGACATTTACAGAAGCTATTGTCAGAGCCATGGCTGTTGTCTGAAGTTGCGTGAAAAAAGAATTCCTTCGTGCCGAGGTGTTAAAGCTCTACAATTTCTGCAATTTACATATCGAAAAATTCTAATTCTGCAAAATAAACAACGGTACCCAACAGAAAGCAGCAAAAAAATATGAAGACAGAACTGTGTAATAGAAAACAAAAATATGGCTAAAAGAAGCTTACCAAGAAAGTTAACAAGGCCGAACATATATCTAACAAGTGCCAAAAAAAAAATACAACCTACAGACTACTAAAGAAAGTAAATAAATAAATAAAATCTAATCTAACCCGGGGGAGTGAAAACAAAAATGAAGCTAAACACTCACAAATAGAAAACACAAGCAATCGAACACAAAAACGAATACGCTCACGCACTTAAGTATATACAGTACTTAAAAAAAAGACAAGAGAGTCTTTCTCCTTTTAAGCTCGCGGTCTGTCTCTGCCTCCAATTTAAGTACTCGATTTCACATGTCTTACTTGATCCATCCTTCATAGTTGACACTGATTTAAATGGTCTCTAGGTCTTCTATCTCATTAATTTTGATGGGACTGCCTTCAGGCGATGTCTTTACAAAAATTTTACCATCCAATGTCCACACACTCAACAATAAACCGTCCCTCCGCATTTCATTCGCTCGATTAATGATCCTTCGTCGATAAGAAGTGAGGTTTTCATTCAGGAAAATCCGTGTAGCTTCCATGCGTGTTGCAGCGGTCGAAGAAGGAAATAGATTTGAAATACTTACATTTTTAAGCTTTACTCTTGCTTTGTAAAGGCTTGTTTTCACTTTATGGCTGACGAATTTAACGACAATAGGTTTAGTACCTTTACTTGGCAGCTTATGACTGATTTCGATGTCTTGGGAGAGAACAGGCACTTCGAGGGCTTCTGCCAATTTTAGCACAACCTCTTCAGTAGAGGTATAAACATTCTCAGGAATTCCATGTATTTCTAAGCTGTTCTTTCTTGTATATTGTTCTAGCTGATCTTGCAGGTCGTAAAGTTCAGCAATTTCTTCTTTCTGCTCATTAATATGCTTTTCAGCGGCGGCAAGTTCCTGCTCCGCTTTTGAACATTGCTTTTTAATGCTGTCCAACGTCGCTTTGAGAGACGCTATCTCTGCCTTCTGCTCAAGAACAGTTTCCTTCAGTTGAGCCATTTCTTTTCTAGTTTGTTTATTCTCCAACAAGATACTTGATATGCTGATTTGAATATCTACTAGCATTGATTTAAGCTCTGCACGGGTTGGCTCGTCTTTTGTTTCGGACTCTTCGTCTCCAGATCTAGAAGTGATGTCTTCGGGATCCTTCGAAGCCGCCATATTGGCTCGCTTCGGTACGCTATCTCCCTCTTTCGTCGAACCACGGGCTCCTCGTTTGTGTTTCCTTCTGGTTTTGGACATAGGCAAGTCTAAACGTTGTTTAACGAAGGGATAGCTATTATTTGTCATGTCAGAAAGGAAAATTGGGGACAGAGAGCGCGGTCCTTCACAAAACGTGCCACAGCACACCGAGTCCACGCATGCTCTCCGGAATTCTAGGCAAATGCAAACAACGCATTCAATCAAATGCATGTTTTATCTTTAAGTAGAATGAGACACATTCTCTTCGTTCTCAAAACAAGGAATTCATCAGATGGTAGCGAGCGCCATGCAAGCAAACTGATTTAGCGTAGCTAAATAATAAGCTATAGATTGATATTATTCTGTGACTATAAAATGTCAACCGGTTTGGCAAAGGAACTTCTCAGCATTGTTAGAGCTCTAAAAGCTGATCCCTCTTTGGTAAATTGAGTAGCTAGTGGTCCCGTAAATATTTGAAAAATCTTAAACCTTTAAGCTTACGTTCGTGGGTGATTTTAGAAATCACGATTTTCCTTGGTCCTTTGTACTATAGCAATAGACAAGAGCCCGCCTTTGGATGTCAGTTTTCTAGGTTTTCTCTCTTCATTCTCGACTCCAGAAGAGTCTGCTTGTACTGTGAGAATGTCGAACAAGCATTTTAAGCGTTTGTAATTTTGCTTAATACGCCTCACCTTGATATTAAAGAACAGAGCAAAGATGGCTGGCTCGGGTGGTCGTCACAAATTTTCAATCCAGCGAAACAGAAAACGGAAGAATTATTACTTGAAATGCCAGACGTTATGTTATACAGATAATAAAAGAATGGTACATAATAACTGGTCTCACCTCTGCATGAATGATCCATGAATATCTATAAAATAACGAGCGCGAACGACGACCAACAGCCTAACGGAGTGAAGGAACGCCAACCGTCAAACCCGCCAAACAGGATTCTAACAGGTCGTTGCAGCCTCATTACCAGGCTCCTAAGTTAGACGCGGATTTCCAGCCCCAAAGTCGAAATTATAAAAATCGTGTATTGTAGACAGCAAACTTGAATTCATAATCCCGCGAGCTCTGAATTAATAACTCAGCAACCCAAAAATAGAAGAGAAAAATCTAGAGAAAAACTCGTAACAATGATTTTTTCCAGCTACAAGTTGCCTAAAAAAATTTTCCAGCATGAAGGCTAGTTTCAAAAAAATTCCCAGCCAGCACGAAATCCTGTTAGGAACAGATTTTGAAGGGAACAGATCCGTTGAGTGCCCCTGGAACTACGGAATATATTCCAAAATGGTGATGGCCTTTTAGTCTTTTCTTTGTTGTGTAGGTTATATTATTGTTAAGATTAAATTTTTATTATTTTTTAACTTTCTTGAGATAATATTGCAGTATTTTACTTTGTTCCTGTTACTTTGCTGACAGGCAAACCACTTGTCAAATAAAAACATATGCAAAAAATGTTCAACGAATCCTAGTTGTTTCTCCTGAAATCAATAATCAGGAATCAATAATATTGTCTCCCTTCCCACTTTCCATTCCATAACTTACAAATGCACTTTTTGACTTAAGGCTTCATCTGAAAACCATAGCATAGTAATGTATCCCCAGGGGGGAGGGACAATGGTAGCTTTTTGTTGAAAAATATTGTTGTTTGGTGAGGAGATTTGTAAACATCATTGTGCAGTGCATATGCCCGGGGGTTCCCCGGGGTCAACCCCCGCGATGGCCACTAATAAGTTCATTAAGAGATAAATGTTGGATCATCAGTTCCATGCTGAGTTGTTCAATATCTTGTTTTGCTCAAATCATGTGTTATGTAGCCTCTTGTTGACTTGTCTTAGGTATTAAACAGCCAAGAAATGGGCACTTTCCACATACCTTTCCCACTGGGGATGGCCTTATTTTTGTGTCAAGCCAAGTTGTGAACAAATCAAAAATTGTGTCCTGGTCATCGTAATTAAAAGGGTTAAGCCCTTTTAGGAAACTAAAAGAAGAAGAGGAGATGCTCCTCCTTTGTCGTTGCTTGCACGACGAAGGAGGAGCAAGCTCCCCTTCTCCATAACGTTTCGCAATGTCCATTGCCATATCAAATAACTGATCGGGCAGCAAGGCCACCTTGAAGACATTGGTTAACACGGAGTTGCTTCCATCCTGCAGAAAAAGTAAATATAATTACTATCAATCAATCAATTTGTTTTCCACTTGACACCATAACAAATGACAACACTAAGGGAGGGTTCATAATTTATGTAGAGGGGGGGGGGCTATGGTGATTTTAGATTTTTCTCTTGCATTTTTTGGAAGCCCCCCTATTATTTGGTAGGTTTTTCCCTGCCCCCCCCCATTGCATAACCCACAACCATGGGCAACATACCAGGACCCCCTCTCCTCTGCCACCACCACCCAAAACACACCGTTGACTAAAACAAGACATTTTTAGTCTTAAAATTAACCACATCATGACAATTCATTAAACTGATTAGCATAAATAAAAGAATACAGCTTACATTCACAACAGTCTTCTACACCAGCTAAAAATGGCCACTTGGTTTGTTGAGGCATCATTCCAGTAATATTTCACGTGAAACATACACACAGAACGTGTTGACACATACACAGTCTGCTAACATCATACAATTGCAAATAGGATTTAACTCTCTAAAATACCTTAAGGTTGTACAACTTAGGTTCAAAATATTATCCTGCGATGGAGTTAATTGTGACCATTTTTAGTGTGGTCTATACATGTACAGCCAGTTATAAAGCAGTTAGTGGTTTGATAAAACTGCTGGGGTTTGATAAAGGTGAGAATTTATTTATCGTCATCTTCGTCAAACCACTACATTATAACTGGCCATCCAGTATCATCCAACAAATCATCTCTGTGCTTCTCCAACTACTCCATTATAATTGGAATATAAACTCTGCAGAGGCTCCCGCTGATATCCCATTAGTAAAATTTTAAATTAAAAATAATTAGCACACGGGGGACGATGGGAAGAGTGAAAGGTGCGGTATCCTTCCTTCTCTTTCCCTGTCCCCGCCTCCTAGTGATGCAAAGAGACCTCTGCGGAGAAGAGAGGAACACGGAATTAAAAATAAATGTTCTGAGAAAGCAAACATCAGTGTGAGTTTATTATTCATTAACATCGACTGCTATTTATAAGCTCCACCTATACTAGAGCTTCATTTACAGACCCTTCTGCTAGATATGAGTAAACTGATGGTGGCGGTTTTTATGGAATTTTTTTTATGCCCCCCCCACCTTCTTTCACATCGGAGGAAATTCTTGTCAGCCCCCCCTAAAACCTAACAGGAAAAATCATGCCCCCCCCCACTAAAAATCGCCGTAGCCCCCCATTACATAAATTATGAACCCTCCTAATATAACGAGTAAAGTAAGTGGAGTGTAAAGGAAGCTAGGAGAGCTTATGACATGGACCCCAGGAAAAAGATAGCCACAGCTTTTAAATGCAAATGATTAAGCTACGAGTTAATCACGTTAGGTAAATTGTTTAGGTATCCCTTTCTCCTTGGCTAATTATGGCAATTAGGCATGGGATATATTTTACATTTGAAAAAGTCTTACCTTACACTGTTAAAGCAATTTTCCTTAAAATAAGATTTAAAAATCTTGTTTTAAGTTCCTGAGGAAAGAAAATTTAAACCCTTAAAACAAGCATCCTAAATTCTCAAAAAAGAACCACACTTCTTGAAACAAGAACTTTATTTCTTATTCTAAACACAAAATAAAAGGAAAAATTTCTGTTGTAACCCGTGAACTGTATCTCAGCAAGACCGAAGAATGAACACGAAGCATGCGAACTCAACGCGGTTTTAATCTGATCCTCATCACTCAGCTACTGCGCAAGCGCATAACAAAGCTTATGATATAACATCTCCCCTCTCTAAAGGAAAGTGAACAGTTTCTTAATCTCAAAGGAGACAGTTCTCAATATTAACAGTCGACTTGTATCATCACTGCAATTCATAATCTTTCAAGTAGATTGGTGACCTACGTGTTGCCCTAGTAGGATAACGTTTTTCAGTATTAGTAGAAACGAGATTTTCACCGGAGAAACTCGAGTGAACTAGCAAAGTATCATCAACATCAGCAGAATCAGAATTCTCTGGCAAGGGACTAGTTAGAGTTACATTGGCAGTATCCGAATCAGCAATATGTCTGGAAACTCCTGTTAACTGTCTTTCAAGACTAAACTCCTCACTATTGCCAGTCAAAGGGAACTCATCCAGCGTTGACGTGGGAGGAATCGGGGTAGATGGAATAGTTGCATCAGGGACTATGTCGCCTGATTGGTCCATATTGGAGGGCGTCTCATATGGCACAGAGCAGTGTTCAAACTCTGAAGAATTAGATGCTGGGGTGACTTCTACAGGGCGACTCAGAAGTTGGTCCACATGTCGTTTCCACAAACCACCTGCCACCTTGACCATGTAATGTCGGGAACCTAGGACCTCACTGATTATCCCACGCACCCATTTCTCTCCTCTCCCATAATTACGAGCCAGGACAGTATCACTGGCATTGAACTGGCAGAGGCCTCTCTTTGCAGTGCGACTCACCATGGTGCTGTACTGGCGAGATTCAACATGTTTTTCAACTGAAGGGCTTAGAAAACCCAAGCGAGTTCGAAGTCTCCTGCCCATGAGAAGCATGGAGGGTGATTCACCAGTAGTGGAATGTGGCGTGTTTCGGTAAACCAGTAAACATTTAGCCAGGACGGTAGCTACATCAGTATTAGTAAGCTGGGCTTGCCTAATGGCCGATTTCAAAATCTGCACAACTCTTTCAGCTTGACCATTTGTGGATGGTTTGTATGCTGCTGATGAACGGTGCAAAATTCCATTGTTAGAACCAAACTGTTGAAATTCTTTAGCAGTAAACTGTGGCCCATTGTCCGACACAATGATTTCTGGAAGACCATGCCTGCTGAAGATGTCATGCAATGCTGTTATGGTGGTTCGAACTGTGGTACTGTTCATTTTGACCATCTCTGGGGATTTACTATAGGCATCAACCACAACAAGGTAAGTGCAACCAGAGACTGGTCCAGCAAAGTCCACATGAATACGAGACCATGGTTTAGTTGGGAATATCCAGGGATGAATTTGAGCAGTAGGAGGGTCTGATCTCATACAATGGCAGGTACTGCACGAAGAAACAGTTCTTTCAATGTGAGAATTAATACTGGGCCACCACACGTAAGATCTTGCCAATGCTTTCATTCGGGAGATTCCGGGATGAGTGTCATGCAGTTCTTGCAAAACCTTCTCTTGGAGCGAAGGAGGAACAATAACCCAAGCACCCCATAATATGCAACCCTGCTGGGTACTCAGTTCATCTCGTTTGGTCTTGAATGGTACAAGTGTGGGGTCCACTACACTTGGCCAACCACTTATAATGTAATTGTACACTTTAGACAACACTGGATCCACCTGGGTCTCTTTCTTGATCATCTGACTGGTCACATTAGTAACAACCTCAGTATCCAAGAAGTAGCACTCAACATTTTCACATTTGGGGAAGACGACTCATGCTGTCTGCATCTGCATGTGCTACAGTCCCACGGTACTCAATTCTGTAATTGTACGAAGCTAGGATAAGAGCCCACCTTTGAGGTCGAGCTGCTGCATGAGAGTCAGCAAAGGTCGGTGATCCGTTAAGATCGTGAAGGGACGACCATACAAATACTGTCGGAATCGTTTTAATCCAAAAATAATGCTGAAAGCCTCCTTTTCTAACTGGGAGTAGTTTTGCTGGGCGTGGGTCAAGGTACAAGAAGTAAAGGCCACAAGTCGAAATTGTCCATCGATTTGATGAGACAGAACAGCTCCAGCCCCATAAGATGAAGCAACACATGAAAGGAAGAGAGGCAATGTGTGATCATAATGTATCAGAGTCTGTGAGTCAAGTATCAGTTTCTTTGCAGCAACAGATGCGTCGTCTTCAACTTTAGACCACCTCCAAAGGGTATCTTTCTTAAGCAGGTTGTGTAATGGTGCCAGCACAGTAGAATGGTGAGGCATGAAACGTGAATAGAACATTATGAGTCCCAGAAGGCAGTAACATCTTTAGGTCTGGGGGCATCACGGATGACTGCAAGTTTATCCTCAGTGGGGTGTAACCCTTCTCCATCTATCTTGTGACCAATGTAAACCACTGACGATTGAAGAAATTTGCACTTGTTCTTGTTGAGCCTGAAACCGGCACTGAGAAATCGTTCCAAAACTAGGGAGAGCGTGCGAAGGTGGTCCTCCTCATCTGTGCCAGCAACCAGGATATCATCCAGACGACACACAGCCTTTGGAATGTCAGATAGTAAGCTGTCCATAATTCTTTGAAAAATAGCTGGACCAGAATGGATACCATTTGGCAGTCTCTTAAATACAAACAATCCAATATGAGTGTTAATTGTAAGATATGGCTGTGATTCTTTTGCAATTGGTACCTGGTGATAGGCTTGTTTTATATCAAGGACGCTAAACACAGTGCATCCTCTCAATGCTGAGTGCATGTGCTCAATCCGAGGCATAGGGTAGGTCTCCACATTAGCACATGCATTGTATGTTACGCTAACATCTCCGCAAACGCGAACTTCATCACTTTCTTTCTTCCCGACCACCACAATGGGAGCAGTACTAACAGCAGAGGTAACTCTCTCAATCACACCGTCTTTTTCCATTTTCAGCAACGTGTTCTCCACTTTTGACTGCAAAGCATACGGAACTGGTCTGGCTTTGTAAAATTTGGCTCCTTTACTTTCGTTTAACACAACTGGCTCCCCGGTGTAACATCCAGGTTGGGGCTGAAATAATCCACTGTATTGTTCAAGAACAGATTCCAGCTTCTCATTTACTGTAGAAACTGGGTTTGTAGAAGCGAGTGATGATGGCAGGGATCCGATGTGATTCAAGCCTGGCAAATTTTCCCAGTCCAGTTTGACATCCATGAGCCAGTTTCGACCAAACAGAGCACAAGTTCCTTCTCGCACAATCAGCAAGGGAAGTGAGTAATCTGATCCCATGTACTCAACATTCACACGTGCTTCTCCCAAGGGATGCACAGTTTCACCTGTGTAAGTTGACAGCACAACATTGGTCGGTTCCATATCAACATTACGACAAACCTCTTTAAAGAACGTAGCTGGAGCCAGAGAGAGGGCGCACCCAGTGTCCAACTGCATATGGCGGGAGACTGGGTCGGGCAAAATGTCGAAGTGAACGTGTGTGTATTAGCTCCGGTCTGGAAGCCGTACATGGCCGAAACCTGTAAAAGAAAAACGTTGAAAAGCTCTTCAACTTCCTCTATAGAGGACGGCCTATCTCCTGATGATAAAAAGATAAGGTGCAACCCATCGTTGACTGACTCTGAAGCAAATAGCGAACCGGACGAAGTGATATCTTTATTGAACATAGCGGAGGCGGTTATGCCTAAATTAAATCTTGTCCTAGAGAAACTTGGAAGAGTAGAACACAAACTTGAAGAACTTGAGGCTTATGTTAAAACCGTGGATGCCAAAGTTAGTAGTCTCCAGGTAAAGGTTGAATGCTTTGAGTCTTTTAAGAAGGAGACGGAGAAGACAGTTAAGGAGATCGAGGATGGGATGAATTATGCTAATGTAGAAAGAGAGTCCTTCAAGAAGAAATTAGAGGACATGCAAAACCAGCTTGATCAGCTCAAGGACGAAAAGCTCTCTATGGAAGTCTACCAGCGACGCGAGAACCTACGTTTTTTTGGAATCAAAGAAGCAGCTGCACCAGAGGAAGACACCAGGGAGATTCTCGTCGACTTTTTGAAAACAGAGCTTGGTATCGAGGACGCCAATGAATTAGAATTTCAAAGGGTACATCGGATTGGAAAGCGGAGGTCCTCCGACGGAAAGCCTAGGCAGATTATAGCACGATTCTTGAAATACCCTGATCGAAAGGCAATTATGTCAAATGCTAGGAAGTTGAAAGGCAGAGACTTTGGAATATCGCCGGACCTTCCAAAGGAAATTATAGATGGTAGAAAGAAGAAGATGCAACAGTTCAAGAAGGCCAAAGAGGATGGTAAGCCCGCATATTTTAGTAGGGCAGAACCGGACAAGCTATTCAACGACGGTGTTCAAGTATAGATTTGTTTGTAAGATCTAATAACCAGGCCATGTATAATTTTGTTTCCTTGTTTTTCTCAAAGTTTTGAATGTTTTTTTCTTCCAAGAACCGGAGTTTGTAAACCTATTGTCTTTGCGTGTTATGAGGAATGCAAGACCCTTTTTGTTAGTAGCTTTATATCTAACAGCTTTTGTTGGCTACTTTTTTAAGTGCATAGTTGTGTGTTGTAGCTTTGTTTTGTCCTTTTTGTCACTATCCTTAGAAGATAATGTGTTGATTGTGTATTGTGTTAACGTGGGGGGCGTTCACGACACCTGTGATCTGAGCTTTCTATGTGCAGATGTTTTTCGACATAGTCACCGGTATCCCTATGAAACATAATCTCAACTTTAAAATTTTATCATTAAATGTTTGAGGGATTCGTTCTTTTGACAAAAGAAAGGCACTGTTTCATTGGCTATCGAAAGAGAAATCCAATATAATCTTTTTGCAAGAAACGTACAGTACCCCAGAAGTTGAAAATATTTGGAAGTCACAGTGGAGGGGAGATATTTTCTTTAGTTATGGTTCGGAGCACAGCAGGGGAGTTATGATTCTTTTAAAGGAGAATTTTGACTGTGAGGTTAAGGTACACCGAGAAGATGAGCAGGGGAGATTTGTTATTTTAAAGAGCCTCATTCAAAGCCAACCTTTTGTTTACGCCAATATCTATGCGCCAAATAAGGTAAAGGATCAATGCAATTTTTTCGAAGAAATTCAAAAACAGCTTGATGAATTAGAACTGGAGGAAAATTGTGAAGTGATTATTGGAGGCGACTTTGATGTTATTCTTGATGCTGATTTGGATGGGACCGGAGACAAGCCCCAAGTAAAAGAATCTTGCAAACAGATCGATAATTTGTGTTCATCATTTGACTTGATTGATATCTGGAG
This sequence comes from Siderastrea radians, assembly GCA_964017195.1. Classification (NCBI taxonomy): domain Eukaryota; kingdom Metazoa; phylum Cnidaria; class Anthozoa; order Scleractinia; family Rhizangiidae; genus Siderastrea; species Siderastrea radians. Next base: position 52,073,246 of record OZ024890.1, on the reverse strand, counting down.
AATTAGAAATCCAGACGTTAAGCGTTTTACGTGGAGACAAAAGAACCCAATAGTACAGCGCCGTTTGGATTTCTAGCTAATCACCAGCAGTATTCAAGAAGAGGTAGAGAATGTAGATATTATTCCTGCAATAAGAACTGATCATTCTGCCATATCAATGCACATAAACGGAATTGAAGAAATAAGATGGGGTCCTTCCTTTTGGAAGTTTAATTCCAGTCTTTTAGAGGATGAAGTTTATATTAAATTAGTAACTGATAAATATAGTGACTGGCTGGAAGAAGGAAAAGATCTTCAAGATCCCAGGGTCCTTTGGGATTTCATTAAGTACAAAATCCGTTGTGAAACTATTACCTATAGTAAACAGAAGGCCAGAAATCGAAGGGAGAAATTATCAGCATTGGAGGAAAAGATCAAGGAGGGCACAGTAAAATGCGACGAATATCCCAGTCCAGAAAATTTAAATGATTTGGAAATCCTCCAAACTGAATATGATCGGCAATATGAATATATAGCTCAAGGAGCAATAATTCGATCAAGAGCAAATTGGTATGAATACGGAGAGAAAAGTAATAAGTATTTTTTGAATTTAGAAAATTATAAAAAGAAATCAAGCTGCATTAGAAAGTTAGTAGTGGAAAATGATGAATGCACGACTGATCCGAAACAAATAATGTCGGAGATTCATAACTTTTATGCAAATCTTTACCACACAGATTCTCGTGAACGTGGCGGCCTATCAATTGACGAATACCTTAGGAATATAAATACTAACATGTTAACAGACGAACAGTGTGAGCTTTTGGATAACAAAATTACGAGTGAATACTTCGAAGCATTGAAATCCTTTCAGAAAAACAAAACACCAGGTAATGACGGACTGACTGTGGAATTTTATCTCGGCTTCTGGCATCTCGTAGGGAAATGCCTTGTCGATGCTTTTAACTGCACTCACGAAAAGGGACAACTATCCAACTCGCAAAAACAGGCTATGATTACTCTGTTAGAAAAGAAAGATAAAGACAGACGATTTATCAAAAACTGGAGACCAATTTCTTTAATTAATGTTGATGTTAAAATCGCATCAAAGGCAATTGCAAGAAGGTTAGAATTGATTTTACCTAATCTTATTCACAATAATCAAAATGGGTTTATCAAGGGGAGATCAATATTGGATGGAGTTCGAACAATTGAAGATGTAATTGAATTCCCTAAATCTACGGACTGTTCCGGTATTCTCCTGGCAATTGATTTTGAGAAAGCGTTCGATTCTTTAAATCATTCTTTCCTTCTCAAAGTCTTGGAAAAATTCAATTTTGGAACATACTTTTTACAGTGGATCAAGACTTTCTATTCTAATGTGTCCAGTCGTGTTTTAAACAACGGTTTTACCACTGATCTATTCCAAGTCCGATATGGGGTTAGGCAGGGTGATCCCTTGTCACCTTTATTATTCATCTTAGCCCTCGAAGTAGTCGCTTGCCGAATTTGAGATAATGAAATTAGAGGTATATTAGTTAACGAACAAGAAATTAAATTAACTCTTTTTGCTGATGACATGACCTGTTTTCTCAAAGATATTGCATCATATCACCGCTTAGTGGCGACTCTGCAGCACTTTTCTAGATTCTCAAACCTCCATGTCAACAACGAAAAAACAGAGGTCTTTGCCATTGGTAGACATCGTCTTGATCAAATTAACTTTCCTCACAAAATACGAACATCGATAAAAATTTTGGGAATTGTCTTCGACTATAATACATCATCAAGGATGAAAGCAAACTTCGACTCAATTCTCAAGTCTATCAAAGATATATTGAATATGTGGAAGTGGAGAGGGCTTACATTACTAGGAAAAATACAGATTGTTAAATCCTTTATTATTCCTAAAGTTTTAAGTAAAGCGGCATTGATTACAGTTACAGGAGATTTGATCAAAGAGATAAACAGTCTAATTTACCGTTTTATTTGGAAAGGAAACGATAAAATCAAACGTGCCGCTCTTATTAACGATATCGAGGATGGTGGACTTAAGATGTTAGACATTCAATCGATGATCCTCGCACAGAGGGTGATGGTATTAAAGAGATTTGCGGATAAGGATAATACCAGTGCTTGGAAGATAACATTGAACCACTTTTTCTCTAAAATAGGCGGAGAGTTGATTCTTAAGAGAAATTTTGATACCCGAAAGTTATCTGTCTACCTTCCAGTTTTTTATAAAGAGTGCCTTGACGCTTGGTCCGTGTTAAATCAATCTTTGGTACTATCGTACGAGGACGTTGTTCATCAGGTTATTTGGAACAATAAAAATATTACTGTTCAAGGGCTCTCGCTTTTCGAAACACGTATGTTTTCTAAAGGAATTGTTACGATCGGCGATCTTCTTTCTGACACTGGAATCTTCCTAAAGGGTGTTAAGGTGTTAAATGCAAATCTGTCTCAGATAGAGCATTTTAAATTAATGAGCATCGTCGACTCATTCCCTTGGGAATGGAGGCAGATCATTAGACAAAGCACAATACACCTCCCTTCAAATATTGGTGAATCAATTCAGTTAAAGATAGAAAATTCTGAGGTAGCTCTGACAAATGTTTCGTCCAAATTGCTTTACAGGGCTTTTAAAAGTAAAAAACAGGTTCCCCCAACTGCTCAAAAAAAGTTTAAGGAGAAATTTCCACAGTTTCCTTTTGACTGGAAGAAAATATACTCCTTGCCTTTTACAGTCACGAGTGAAACTAAAATTAGGGAATTCCAGTATAAAGTATTGAATAATGTAGTATTTACAAATGAAAAGATGTTTAGGTTAAAAATGACGGACTCGCCTTTATGTGCCTTTTGTAAACGAGAGGTTGAATCCTTCGAACATTTATTTTTCTTCTGCGATGTGACAAAGACTTTCTGGGAAGCTCTCTGCTCTTGGCTTGGTGAATGTAGGGTTAAGTTTCAACCCTTTACAATAATGGATATTTTCTTTGGAGTTTTCAATACGGAAGATGATTTTATTCTTTTGAATCATCTGATACTGACAGCAAAATTTTATATTTACAAGTGTAAGTTGAATATTGTGAATCCTTCCTTACGAGTTTATAAGGCCAAGATTAGAGATGTATACCAAGTGGAGAAAACGATAGCAACAAAGCAGAATAAACTAACAAGACATTTCCAGAAATGGGAGAAGCTTCTGCCACATGTTAGCTTATGGACTATGTTACCCCTCTGTCTCTGATAAGTTCCCTTTTTCGTTTTTCAGTTTTCGTGGATGAGTGTAATTTCGAGTCGGTATCTACTGTAGTGACAATATGGTACTGTCTTTTTTAGTTGTTATCCTGAGTTGTAATTATGTAAGTGTAGTTGTTTGTAATATTGTAACTGTGCGGTAGGGTTAAGTAATTTGTAACTGTTGTAACTGTTGTGTTTTAGTGTGGAAGAACAATAAAAATGATTGAATTACAAAAAAAAACTGCATATGGCAATCACTGTTTTCAATCTTCAGTGGCACAGAAATTTCAGTTCTCACCATGGCATTAACATCATACACAACAAACAACTCGTCTTCATCGGATAACGTTCCTCAGGTGACTCTTCTTCGATACACATAGCATTTACTCCACCTTTCTTACAAACTCGAGAGATATGTCCTCTTGTATTGCAGTTGCGACATACAGCATTCCTCAATTTGCATTTAGATCTCAGATGATCAGTATTCCCACAGGAGAAACATGCGTAAGAAGCTGCCTGTTGGGACGAAGTCGAAGTTTGGCAAAGAACTTGTCGCGCAGAAGGCCGTATACGTGAATTGTCTCTGGAGGAGGAACTCAAGGTGAGAGGATCCTTAGTGACTGAATTCACCGGTTGAGATAATTGATGTTGGACTTGCATCGTCTCCTTGGCTGCTACTTCGTCGGCAATAGCCACTTGGAGTGCCTGCTGAAATGTACGATCTTCACTCAAGAGTTTTTTTCGAGTAGCTGGATTGCGAATTCCACATACGAACTGGTCTCAAAGCGAGCGATTCAAGAATTCACCAAAATTACAAGTCAAAGCCAGATGTCTCAAACGAGCGCTGTAACTTGACATGCTTTCATTTTCTTCCTGGGAACATCGGTGAAACCTGTAGGATTCCGCGACTTCCAATCGTTTGGGCTTGAAATGTTGCTGCAGTAATTCAATTATGGCCTCAAAAGTTTTCTCTTTCGGGTTCTCGGGACTGCACAAATCACGAAGAGTGCCATAAGTTTTCTTTCCGATTACGGAGATCATTACGACAACCTTTTTCTTGCTGGCTTCTTGAACAACAGCCGCAGTAGCATCAGCAGGACATTGGCCTATATCATTGGCCATGAAGAACTGTTCAAGTCTTTCAAAATACGCAGTAAAAGTTTCAGAAGCAGGGTCGAATTCTCCAATAGAACCAAAAAGCGGCGAAGCCATGGCGGAAACTGTAAACACGCAAGCAAGCACGTGCGTGAACGTACTGAAGAACCAAACGAAGTTGTAGGATATCATACGGTAAAATAAACAACACGAAGTAGCAGTATATCACAAAAGGATCCCATCTTCGTCGCTAGATGTTGTAACCCGTGAACTGTATCTCAGCAAGACCGAGGAATGAACACGAAGCATGTGAACTCAACGCGGTTTTAATCTGATCCTCATTACTCAGCTACTGCGCCAGCACATAACAAAGCTTATGATATAACAATTTCCTTGAAATAAGGAAACTATTACTTATTTTAAGTTAATGAACCAAGTCATGACTGCCTTGAAACAAGGAAAATGTCTCTTGTTTTAAGCAATAAAATCATGTAGTAAATAAGTAATAATACCTTGAATCAAGAGAATTGTTTCTTATGCTTCACTTTATAAAATGAAGTTCTGATTACCTTAAAGTAAGGAAACAATGCTACATGTTTTGCATTCAAAACATGAACCAACTCGTTTCATAGTAAATTACTTAGCTACTGTGCTGGTATCACTTAAAAGTTTTTTGCAACAAACTTCACAATAACAAAGCTGTTTTTAGTACTAACTTGAACTACTTGTACATGAACATGATTCCATTCACCTCTCATGAACACCATGCCACTCAACACAGATTATTCTATTCTAAAAAAGAATAACCTGTCAATAACTGTCAACTTTACAGTTTGTAAGTGAAAAAAAGAGAGAATAATATGTTATAATTTGATAAAGGTCTTAGCATTAGATTGTGTATGCAGATATTCCAAAACTGGTGCATGGTAGTTCATTCTTATTAGAAAGTTAATGGATTTCAAAGAAAGTAGATTGCATGGTGTAAGAAAATAATACATAAGCAGTTTAAGTCTTGGCATGTCAGAGGGTTGTTAATCAAACTCGCTTACAATAACAACCACGCGAAATCAAGTGTTTGGGCCATATCCGGGCAGTTTAATGTACTTCCATTTGGGGAAATTACAGCTGCCATGGGGGGTGAGGCGGGACGTACAAATAAAACGACAGTAAAACAAGAGGCGTATCGATCGTCGCGATCAAAGTTCACAGTGAAACGTGTCCGTAACTTGAGACGATAATCAAGTGACATCACTTACTTTACATTAACACAATTTAACTAGTTAAATATTACTTAATCAAACTCGCTTACAATAACAACCACGCGAAATCAAGTGTTTGGGCCATATCCGGGCAGTTTAATGTACTTCCATTTGGGGAAATTACAGCTGCCCAAAATTCAGCCCAAATGGAAAAGTTATTGCTCAGAGGAGTCTTCTGTTAGAATGTAGGGATTGGCATATTGAAATTTGATTGTCTGCGTCTGAGCGATTTTGCGGGGAATTCCAAGAAACAAGTTAAGAGGCGAACGAATGTAACGTTGATAGCAGTCACTGTTCCAGCGGCCTAAGAGCTTGATTTCGTAGTCGGAGAGGCCTACAATAGAGGCAGAGGTGGCTCCACCGATCCGAAGACTATGACCACTGTATTGGGAAGGGTCGATGCCGATAAGACGTAACAGCTGAGATACGAAAGAGACGAGGTCGATTTTCGTTAAGGGGGAACTGTCCGAGAGCTGAAAAAGGGGTATAGTGTCGTTGTTAACGGTGCCACGACGATGCTGGAGGGCAAGGTTCGTTTTCATAGCACACACGGCGCAGACAAAATGATTCGAGTGTGCCGTGTAGAGAGTCACACCTTGTCGCCGCTGGTCCGTTTTGGATTGTTTAATGTGGAGAGAGAGATATTCTGAACCATCAGCAGCAGTACGTAACTTAGCATCAGAGCAAGTGAGATGAATGGATGGATCGAAGTGGTCACTAGATGCGACGGTGAGCTCCCCTGCCCGTAGCATTAAGAAATGACCTGTGGTGAGGGCGGCCCATTTCGCGTTGTCATCGTCACTCTTTGGGTTGAGAAAGGGCTTGACAGCAGATAGAATGTCAAAAGTAAGAGGCATCTTCTGTTTGGGCGCTGAAAAATGTTGACGTTCGATGCCGCGCAATGTTTGCTTTAACTTTAAGCCAGGTTGAAGGGGATTGGAGAGACCATGAGCTATGTGAAGAGAGCGTACCGCGGCGAGGTAGACGTTAATCGATTGAGGTTTTATTCGTTAAGCGAGGTGCATAGCGAACAATATAAGGGTGTCTTCAGAGGCAGGGAGGGGTTTGAACGAGAATTCCCGGCAAAATTGTAGAAACTGCCGCTGGGCGCTATTGTAGGTGCGATGAGATGAGTCAGCAAGTCCTCCAGCAAAGTACTCGTGCGCCTTTACTTGAAGCTTGTTAAGGGAAGTGGTGTCGTGGGCGTCGGATGACGAGCGGCCATAGGACAGGAGGCCAGGAACTTGTCGACCTGTGAACGAGAAAGAGCGTCAGCCCAGTTGTTATCGACACCGTTTATGTGTTTCGCCCATAGCATAATATTGTGATGAGCGCACGTGAAAAATAAGAAACAAAGGAGAATCATTATGTGTCTGCATTTGCTTGTACCGCTAGACAAAATATGCACGACGGACAAGTTATCACAGTGGAAAAGAATATTGCGACAAGCGAGCGAGTCTGACCAGGTGTGGACCGCTGCAGCAATCGCGTAGAGTTCTTTAAACGTGATTGATCGGGAATGAGGAATATCATGGTCCGCAAATGTTCCATACAGCCAGTTGCCTGAAAAGTAGGCTCCGAAGCCAGAGTCACAGGCGTCAGTGTAAAGTTCTAGATGTGGAGACGAGATCCATTCGTCATCGAAGAAAAAGCTGCAGCCATTCCAAGACGGAAGAAAAATCCTCCACCATGAAAGGTCCATGTGAAAGGCGCGGTTTAAGCGAAGGTGATGGGTAGGATGATTAGCTTTGCAAAGGACGTCGATCATACGGCAGAGGAAAGTTCTCCCGGGGCGGCAAACGTTGCAAATAAAGTGCAACTTGCCGATAAGAGATTGTAGTTGTCGTTTGGTACAACGGCGTTTAGTGGACCACGTGTGAAGTAGGTTGATGATTTCCGTTAAACGAGAGGAGTCGATGCGCATTTCTTGGGTTACGGTGTCGAGTTGAACTCCAAGGAGAACCAAGGATGTTGTAGGGCGAACCGTTTTGTCAGGGTTGACCGCGAATCCCATGTCAGAGCAAGTGCGAAGCATGACGTCGAGATTCTGAGCGCAGGAGTCGTCAGGGGCGGGAGGACCACAAGTCCAAAAGTCATCCAAGTAATTCCAAAGGGGTGTGGCACCACGTTCCGCCATTGCATACCGCAAACCGTCAATAAATTTCAGAAAGAGCGCTGGCGAACTGCGAAGACCAAACGGAAGGAACATATCGAAGAAATAGCCGGTTTGTGTGGAACCGTCGGATGTAACGATCGGCCATGTGGATCCCAGGAGTTCCCAGTCACGGGGGTCCACCAGGATGTGACGAAAGGCGTCGGAAAGATCGAGTTTGCTCATAAGAGCATTGGGTCCAAACAATTTCAGGTAGGCGATAGCATTGTCCAGTGAGTCGTAAGAGCACGTGTAGAGTTCTTTAGGAATTGCGTCATTGACGGATTGGCCTGCAGGCCACGAAAGATCGGTTATGATACACCATTTCGGAGGCTGCGAGTGCTTTTTCGGAATAGCACCCATCGGCGATCCGACAAAATGCGTAAAAGGGGGTGAAAGGAAAGGCCCGGCCTTTCTGTTCAATAAAAGCTCCCGTTCAATTTCCATAGCGACGGGTGTAGGGTTTGACGTAGCCGAAAAGTGATTTGGAGAAATCAAGGGCGAACGATTCTGGTGAAAGCCAATACGAACGCCATGTTCAATATCATGCAATAAATCATTAGCTAAGTCACTGTTCGGGTGATTACGAAGGGCATCACGCCATACGTCAATGGGAAACGGGGATTGTACCCGAGGGAGTGAGTGTGCAATCGGCCTCGGGATGGTCCCCCCGACAAGATTTGCAGATGTGTGCTCGCTTGCAGTTGGCACCTTGGTAGCAGGCTTTTCGCTGGTAAAGATTACATCCCTCTTGGCCTGTGGGTGAGTACCACCTGGTGTATTTCCAAGAGAGGTTTTGATTACCGACGGGGTTCCTGAGGCCATATCCGGTCGATTTTTGCGGTGTAGTCTCCTCCATCTGGTCTTGCGCGCGAAATGTACAGTCCTTGACCAAATGGTCAAAGGACTTACAACGCGAGCATTCGCGGGGGTGAGGGCGTAGGGCAGAGGCATCTAACACGGTTGCATATAGCGTGGAACCGATGACGTCAAGACTTGCACTTCCGAGTTGAATTTGTTTGGCGTACGCCATCCGGGAGTGGATGTCAAACATATACACCGATGGCCAGCGAAATTTACGGTTGGCAAATTGAATTTGTTCGCGATACGAGGCAAGTTCAGTGTAACGTGATGGTTGCGCGGCCATAACTAATTTCTCGTATGCGTTCCATGCCTGTAACCAGGTGTCGAACGAGTCGATTTGGCGTTTTCGGGGCGCCTTGATTATGTAAGCAACACAGTTTATATCGCTCTGGGCTGGGATGTTTCCGTTGTTAGGCAAATTTGCGAATGGGCTAAGGGTGGATAAAAGATCAGAAAAATCAATATACTCACCCTTAGCGGCTGCCTGCGCAAGTTTCTTGGACAAGCTTGTGTTATTCGCCGTTGTGGTATTCGCCGCTGGAGTTGCGATCTGTGTCAGTGGAGTTGGATGTTGGGATGATTTACTGGCCTGGTCGGCGAGAACCGGAGGATGCTGAGGCGATTGAACTTGCTTTTTTAAATCATTGTGTTGCATTTGGAGGTGCTCCATTTGAGAGGAAAGGTTGCGGATGGCATCCAAAAGAACGGACGTTGACAGCTCATCGGACGTTTCAGATTCCTGAATCTCCATTCCATCACTCGGGCCAGTACAGTTCTTCCCTGGTGTACCGAAGTGGTGATTAGATTTTGGGGTCTTGCACCCTGGACATTTGCCTTTTCTTGAAGACATAGCGTCGAAGAAAAAACTCAGGATACTCGAAGAAAACGTACAAATAAAACGACAGTAAAACACGAGGCGTATCGATCGTCGCGATCAAAGTTCACAGTGAAACGTGTCCGTAACTTGAGACGATAATCAAGTGACATCACTTACTTTACATTAACACAATTTAACTAGTTAAATATTACTTATTTGCACATAGATTTGATATTAAGAGGTGAATGGAATCATGTTCATAGATGTAGTTCAAGGTTAACAGAGTATTCAGTAAGAGTTGGGAACTGGTAAAATTTACTATGTCAGGCCTTGAGGTTTGTTTCAATTTGCTACGTACTTCCTAATTCATCATTAAACTTATTACATTTTCGATAGAAATAGAGCAATAAAAATTCTGCAGTTTTTGGCATCTGAGTGTGCTATAAAACCTACTGAAACCTCTGAAAGCAAGCCTACATAACCTATCAGCTATAGTAAAATTAGCCAGTGCCACATTTCAACATTATGACAAAAAACTGTTTAACTGGTTAGCTTAACTTGTGCTACGAAGTCTGTTATCAAGTTGTTTTAAAATGTAAGGTTTTTGTTTGGGTACTATACCAAGCACATGCTCTTCAAACAACATAAAGAGATGTTTACACTTCTGCTCGTGCTCCAAGTTAAATGAGTAATACACTGCCACCAAAGGCATCCAACTAAAACATGTCTTGCATTCAAAATATTAACCAACTGGGAACTATACCAAGTTTGCACATGCTCTTCAAATATGGCAGAAAGGTGTTTCCACTTATCCTCAGGTACTCCAAGTTATATTAAATGACTAATACAATGTCACCAAAGGCATCCAACTAAAATGCTTGAACGTGTAGCAAAATGTTGTTTGACAGGGCAACTACTCATGACTGACCTAGTTCATTTCGCTGAGCAGTCTATTTTCAAGTTGTTTTAAGAGGTACGGTTTTCTTTTGGGAACTATCCCAAGCACATGCTCTTCAACTAAGGTAAAGAAATGTTTACGTTTCTGCTCGTACTCTAAGTTGAATGAGTAATACACTGCCACCAAAGTAACTAACGAAGAAGTGAAGATGGAGTGATTAACTACTGGCATACATTCGCAAAGAACATCTTTGTCAAGAATCACAAACACCTGTGCTGTATCGTTAGACTCTGTTTGGTTGACCTCAGTATAAACCAGATAGGGCGACTTTGAAGGTACCTCAGTTTTTATGAAGTTTTCTATTTTCTCAGTTTCCTGCAAAAAAAATGTCTGGTTACTTCATTGGAAGACTGAAATGTTCAGAATTGAATTATTCATATTGTCCTCAAGGGAAACGTTTTATTTATTTTAGGACCTGACCCCCCCCTTTTTAAGAGAAAAAGGCAAGCAAAGAAGAAAAAATGCTGTTAATTGACCCCACTTCTCCCCAGTCAGATGACATTCTTGATAAATTGTTCAAGGTGTACCATCAGACATGTAAACTTGACAATTAATGTACATTTTGAACCAAAATTCTATACATGTACATGCTTTATGAGAATTATGCTGGGCTACAACCCAGGATAATTCATGAAAAAAATGTTATCGATAAACCCTTCCCACTTAATGATATTGGTGCAGATCAATGCATGTATTTGCTGCTGTTTTCTTGCTTACCTTCAATGTAAGAAGCAGTGGCTCCATGCCTGAAAATGGTTTATGGATGTTTGATAAGGGCTCTAATGCTGTATCATCTGAAAAGAACAGTGTGTTTTAATACACAAAAATGCAGAAGTGATGTAAATGAACCCTCATTTTCTAAAGTGAAAAAATCTTATACTATCCAATTCACCTCATGTTTCTGGTGTTGGCTGCTGTGGAGTCTAAACTAGCCGCTATGCACCTGTATAGTTTCAGCATTTTTCATTTTGGCAGCATTTTGAAATAGTGGCACTTATTGTTACCTTGTGTAGTTCTAGGATAAGTCCATACTGCCCCCACAGCAGGGATTGGAAATTCCTGTGGGGTGGGGGTTCTCAAAGACCAAGAATTTAAAGAAATGTAACAAGTTTAACTGGAATTTCCAAGAGGTGGCGGGGGGGGGGGGTTCTTATAAAAAATCCCTCCCATGGTGGAGGTATGGATAGTTTTTGGACCCACACTTAACATAACGTTCTCAAGCGGTTTACAAACAAGCCATGTATGGCTTACAAGATATCACAATTCACTGTCACCAGTATTTTTCAGCATTAAGTTGCTCTAATATTTTTCACAAGGTGTTTCGACATTGGCATACCAGCCAGAAATTGTCATTGCATGGATGGAGAATTCATATTCTTTGACATACCGTTGTTAATGTCTGAACCGTCCAGAAAACAAGTCGACAATGCCTTCCAGCGATCTATAAATACGTCACTGGTGCACTTTTTCTTTGTCAATTTTGAAATTTGGAACTCCAATTCCCATAATAACTGCAAATAAAGAGATCTAGTCAGTACTTCACCACAGATAACAAAGACATTATCACTCCTCCTCAACCCCCCTCTTCCCCCCCCCCCGCTGGCTAAAAGAAATTGATTATAGCAGTATATTGCACATTTGGTTTCACTAAAGGGCTGACTCATTTGAACTGTGTGGTTCTCAACATTGAAATATTAAATGCCTCATCCAGAAACCACTGATCAAACAATTGTAGGTACCAATGGAGAATGGTCACTTACCACTTTTTCATGTTCAAAGTAGGGAAATTGCTCCAGCATGTTAGGAACAGCATTAAGCCTAGTAATTTTAGAGACCCTCTCTCTTCTGTTATGAAAGGTGAGATTTAATAACTGCTTTGCAGCCTTCCAGTTAATGACCTTGTTTCCAAGCTCTTTTGCAAGTTCCTTTTCGTGCTTTTCCAAATCTGCTTTGCTCTGGCTTTCGATGTCAACATCACTTATACTGCTGTCAGATAGTTGAGAAACCTTTTTGCTAGCCTTTACATTCATGGATTTCACATTGGAATATCTCTTTTTGAGAAGATGTTTGGTGGATACCTTACAGAGTGGGAATAAAACAAGTACACAGTATGTTAGTATTTCACAACACCTTTGACCAGTCTTAAAGTGCCACCTAACCACAGCTGCTCGAAAGAACTGAACTTGCAAAAGATCATAATTACACTGTAATGCTACCTGAAATTGTCCAAGCCTTTTATCAACCATGCAATACAATAACATGGGCCAAAGAAACCGGTTTTCTAAACCACTATCAAGTAAAACTGGTGACTGGTCTGAACAGCAAGTCTATTTGCAATCTTGGTACAAGTTTTAACTTACCCAATACTGAAATTCTACATCATGAGGCCATAAAGGAGGCTTTTCATCCCGTAAAAGAGGCACCTTGTCACAGAGTTGCCTAGCAGCCTCTTCAAAGCAGGAAGAGCTGATGTGCTGATCACTTTTTTTGACTTTTGCAGAGATTGGAAGTTTGAAGTCTGTCTCAAGTAGACAGCACTTCGCTTTCTTTGCTGGCACATTGTGTACAAACTCTCTGCTTTGTTCTCTCCAGTGCAGGCAAATCAGAGGCGGACGTGGACTGCAACAGAGACACATCTTCACATGAACTGCTGTAAGGACTCAAAGTTGACACACTGGACTTCGGGCTTGAAGATTCTCTTGGTGACCAAGAGTGAGAGGAGGTCTAGCAATAAAAAAAAACTATTTAACATTTCCTACCCCTTGCCTGAAACTATCCTTCAGCGTTACGTTGTAAAAAAGATTGAAGTGAATGTAAACTGTGGCTACCTTAATGTTGTAATTCTCAGACCACCCTGTCTGTTTCCTGATATGAAATAAATTTAATTGGCCACTGCAATATTTTTATGAAATTACCTCTGAATTGTTGGCATGTGGGAATTTTAAAAGTACAAATGAAAACTAACCAGTTCATTTAGAAAGTCCCAGAACTTCTTCCGTGCTGAGAAATCTGAAGGGTACAGGTCCTTTAAGTCTGATCGTGACAATTTGACAAACAGTTTTCCATCCACTTGATTTTCTATGTTAAGAGGTATATAAAAATCTGCTTTAAAGTAGATACTGACCCTCAATCGAACAAACCATTAATTAGAAAAAAGCACAATCACCTAACTTTTTACTCATGGAGGAATCCAGAGAAACTTTTGCTTATAAAATTCCCCTTCTCACCTATTTTTTATTCCTGAAATGCAAAAGTTAGTTCCCTCCCCTCAGCAAACAACGCTCCCCCCAACATCCCACAAAAAGTCTTGCCCCACCTGAAGCCCAGAAAAATAAGATGCCTCAGATGTGAATTCAGTAACATATTTTGCCCGTTATCTCATCAAACTTGCATTTCTTAACTTCAATTTCTTAACTTTTTGGCGGGCAAATGAATGAAAATTTACTTTACAAAAACTCGCAGAAATATCCGCAAAATAACACAAAGTCACTGTCCACTAATCGATCGAGAAACGAGTCATTTTCTCCCAGGAAAAGCTTTTAATAGGTGCATTAGGTGACAGGTACATCTGGACTTGAATTTAATGTGAACAACCAGGATGGAATATTACATTTGAAGTATAAATTACAACAATAACGTCCAAAACAATAACTAAAAGCACTGAAAAACTGCAACTCCGTGAACTTTTGTGTTAACTCTTCTGCAAGCGAAGCTTTTCTGAAAATATCGATGTAAGGGTGAGTGCGTAATGAGCGCCAAATTTGGGCGGGAAAAATCCTGTCACTAAACACGGAATTAACGGCCAAAACAGAGTGGCTAAAGAACATACCTTCAAGAATGCGACACTGGTCTACAGGAAAACCTTTCTTCTTCAAAAATTGACAATTCTTTCCCCGTGAAAGTCTGTAATTGATCCTTGCTTGGAGGAAACATAATCATCTCAACCTCCTCGTCTTCCGCCATGTTTGTGACTATGCACTTACTGCGTGCAGTACTCAATTGTCACATGACCTTTTTTATCCAATGAAAGAGGCGGATTTTTCGCGCTTTTCCATAACCCAATAAAAAACGTTGTAATAAACGTTGTTTGAAGGTCAATGACAGAAGCTACTGAAAATGATGTCCTGGAATTGTGCTTTCTGTGTCTTCTCGACCATCTTGCTACATCTTTTGTTAACTCATATAAATACGAGACACAATGATCAAAAGGACTTTTTTGCGTTTTGTGGAATCGATGGATGTGACCGAAGGTTTCAAAAAGCCAACAGCTTTGCCAGACACGTGAGGGAAAAGCACGTGTCGTATCTTTACAGTAACAGACACGACGTTGACCTGCAAACTTTGCAGTGGTTGTGCGATATAAAGCAAAACAGCGTCCGAAAACCAGTCCCCTTGGAGACTGATAAGTTCCACAGGAGCACCGCAGCGGAAGGCGTAGGTAGCTCCACCACGGCGAAAACTGTGGCCTGAGAATTTATCGGTGAATACTGAGTGTGTAATGGGAGTGACGCGACTATTTCTGGAATGCAGGAATGCAGGCGAAGTGTGGGTGACTGGGAATTCTAAAAGATGAGGTTCATATGCTTGCACGGGGCAAAGAGGGTGATCTGGCGGTAGCCGCATAACAGGAATGAGCAACTGACGCTCTCGAAATTGAATAGTTTTTGACCAAAGAACGCAGATAACCAAACCACGGTCGTACAATGATGTCGTTGCGACACAAATTCTTGGTGGGATCAAAGTCCTTCGCTGTTTTGGGCACGAGATTTGATTTACGAAAGAAAGTGTAGAACCTGATTAGCATCGCTGCCCAGAAGCCTGAGTCAGATCGTGCTGTAAGCTGGGGGTGAATTTGCAGAAGAATATCGGGGGTCATGGGAAGTTTTTGAACCGGGGCGTCACCAAGAATGCGCCGAAGTCCGCGTAAGATAAGT
This sequence comes from Siderastrea radians, assembly GCA_964017195.1. NCBI lineage: Eukaryota > Metazoa > Cnidaria > Anthozoa > Scleractinia > Rhizangiidae > Siderastrea > Siderastrea radians. Next base: position 52,057,945 of record OZ024890.1, on the reverse strand, counting down.
TTGACAGAAAACACTTATCTTACGCGGACTTCGGCTTCCTTGCCTCTCCTGGGTTCTCTTTCACCTTAATTTATACACCTGTTTCTGTTTTAAAGATTTAACTTTATCCGTCACTTCAGAGGTCTTCTTTATAAGACCATCAATCCTTGTAATGCACTTCTCATGGAAAGTATGTGCACATTCAGTGCCAGGCTTCAATTTATTGGTGACTTTGCCAAATAGTTCATCATCTTCCTTCAAGATGGTATCTTTCTTGCCACTGAGTTCAGTGCTCAGTTTATCCAAAGACTGAAGACTGCTATTTAGAATGTCAGGGTCTTTCATCTTCAGTTAGTAATCATGCTGCAAACACCTCCCAACAGCAGCAGGGTTGGTATCATTACAGATATTCTGTAGCTTTTCATCATCCTGCTCTATTTTTTCCACAGCTCATACTGCCGCCTTCACTCTTGATGGTATTTTTTCGCAAAGTCCTTCTGATTTTTAACCAATTTGAATTGGCACTTAAGAAATGCTGGAAGGACCTTGTCATTCATGAATGTAACTCTCTCATGTTTGGCAGATGGGACATACCCATACTATGTGTCCGTCCATCTTTGTTGAGGTTCTTTCCAGTTCAAACCTTCAGTTTAGAGTTGGGAGCAGAGAATTTTTCACTGTGAAAAACCTCACTACGCAGCCGAGGAAACCGCCTCACTTCAATATCTTTCATTCCTGCAATAAAAAAAGTCAAACCTTAAATCAAATTTAGATTAGATATTAAAGACAATCACGAAAATTTTATTTCGAGACAATCGTTTATTTTACTGCACCCTGAAATTTGCATCAAATATTGGCTCAAGACAAATAAACCTACTAACTACACTACAGTGTACCTTTTCCTTTTTCCCCCGTGTTTTTTTTGCTTTTGTTTTTGGAGTTCTATAAATGATGGTTTTTTGCTGTATTTCTAAATCTGAATCCAGGTCTAAAAACTTCTGCCATTTGCCACCTCCCCAAAGGGGTCTTTGGAAATATGACCATAGCATATCGTTAGAAATCTTAAAATCATGTTGTTACATAAATTTGAATTTCAGATAACCAGTTCTTCGCCCAGAATCCAAGAAGGCTACTGTACCAGGGAATGGGTATTTCAAGAAAATTTACTCACTCACGAAGAGACATGTCGTAGTTGGAGAGCTTTTCTTGAAGTACCTAAAGGGCGACTGTCATTTTAGGGAAGGTACATGTATACGTGTGCAAACTGGCTTTTATGGATGGACAGTATTTACTTTACATGCCAAATGTAATCTAATTGTTTAAAAATTTCAATATATAAGTTCTATTAAATACATTGCCGTGGTTTTATTACAGGGTCGTGTGTCTAAATTCAGTCCTTTATGAAATTCAGCATTCTTCCCTTGAACCGAGTTCTGTTCTTCCTTTCAGGTTCTCAGTGTGACTGCTCTAGCTCCCCTTGCAGCAGCAGTCCACCAAAAAGGGTGCCACGCGCCTATCCAGATGCAGCAGCCGTTCCAAAATTACGGTACCTGCCTTATGACAAAATACCAAACTATGTTAATTAACAGCAGACAGAGCATTAGCCTCAAGATGACTTTCAACCTAGAGCCCTATTGAAGAAGCTATTTGCAGAAGGTGTTATACAATATTTGTGTGTTAAAGCTGTGTGCTGCTTCATTAGATGTCCGCTGTGCACTGCCTGTTGTTACATATTGTCATACGATTTTCTCTCACTTCTTCTCACTAAGTTCCTTTTGAATATCAGGTCAGATTTCTCTGAAGGATGAAAATGTAGTGAACTAGTTCTCCCAGCATTTTGCAGTAAAGAAAGAGCTGGTGTGGAAGTATTTGCACCACCTTGCCTATCTAAAGACCAAGAAGGACAAGCGCCAGAAAGACCAGAGAGAGAAAGCTGAGAGAGAGAAGAAGCTGGTGTATGAGGATCTTGATTAGCTGCAGCTTGCGAGAGATGATTTGTTAAAACGCCAACGAGCTTGATTTGTATGTCAACAGACATAACTTGTGTTATGATTTGTAGAGATAGATAAATACACGTTTGCCTTCAACAAGAGTTTATTCTGAAGTGAAATTACATGGCACGTGATTAAGACAAATCATGTGATAACAGCAATTACACAGGACAACCAATCATATCATCCCCTTTCATGGGGAGCCGGAACCATGAAAATTTTAGCGCGGCGCATCAAAGAAATTGGAAAATATCGACCAAATCTCCTGTGGTGCTTATGTCCAGAGAAAAGTTGAGGGCGTCAAAAAACCAGCACGATATGTAGGCAAATGTCACTCACAATTGCGCTTAATTACTTTTAGGCCTGTATCTAATACGCAAGAGATTTCGCCGTACTAATTGCCTGACACGAATTTCCCGGCGAGTGTCTATTAATAAGTATTATTTATTTTTAATTTTACGCTAGTGTTGTATCCTTCACAAATCAAGGCGGTGAAATTTACAACAATCCAATACTATTTGACAACACACATGATATACGTTATCTTTATTTCTTACTGGTCAACACCGGAAAATACAAACATTGATCCAAACCACAAAAATAAAAGTCGCGTGAACGGTAAAATATGATCTTTACAAAAATATAATATAAAACTTGATAAACAAAGGACAAAACTAAGTATTACTTAGCTTAGCAGCCGCGGTGAACTGAGAAGTTATTCTATTCAGCGGGTAGCGAGGTAAATATAGCTCTAAAATTTTACTAATAATCCGTAAAAGAACAGAATATTCATTAATTGCTAAGTTCCACGTGCTCTATAAAAAATCGTAGCTGAAGATGACCGTGGTGGGACACGGAAAATATGTCAGGCCACCAGATCAACTGGAATTCCCTTGTGCGTGGCCACTCTCCCTCAGTGCATATTAAACTTCTTCTGGCTGTTGCCTTGACGACTCCATCAACGCCGGCTTGCACTCCCCATCGCGAACCAGCGCGTTGTCTCGCTAGAGCTACTTTTTCCCGTGTAGATAAATTTCCAACAGCTGACGGCGGAGCACTTACTTCGTCATTGTTTCTAAAGTACGCCTTCCACTTTAACGTTATTGCCGAATCTGCAAACAAATTGACAAGGGGGCTCTTGTCGTAAATGTTGTAGAAAATCGCGGTTGAAACGCATTTTAATGGCGCCGGGTGGCGCTTTTCTCGTACCGCAAATGGTTTGCCTTGTTCCAAGTCCATTAGAAGCTGCTGGAAATATGCAACTGGCACCATAATCAAGTCGATTTTGACCCATCTGCTTTTCAATGCTGGATTTAAGTAGGAGTTAATGAGCTCCACCACACCACAAAGAAACGTTTGGTAGGCCAATTCCTGTGACTTGGGAATAGGTTGTGCAACTGGTACGTTTACAAGAGTAGTTGATTCCGGCTTGAAAAATCCAATCTCTCTTTCTTGGTACTGATGACTGAACTTCGTTGCGTGTTTCTCAAGAGATCTCTTCGTTGCAAATAGTCGCTGACAAGCTGGGCATTTTGTCTTGTAGGACGGCATTTCTAAACAAAATGTATTCTGATCTCATTTTAAACACAATGAACTGAACATCACCGGCTTTAGTGGACTTTATTTTATTTCCCAATAAAAAGACTATCACGTTCACCGCCAGAGTTTACTTGCACCCCCACCTACCCCCCGCCCCCCCCCAAAAAAAAGGGGTCGGTATGGTTTTCACACTGATTTTAGTCTGAAATCGGGTAGATTTTCTACTCTTAGGTTTTAAAAGTGAATGTTTATCTTTTCACTCTGGTCTCGGATTTGGTATGCCGGGTTTTTGGAAGCAACTAATTTTTTTCAATATGTATTTATTCAACCTGGTGGACTCAGTTGGAAGCTTGCTCGCATGTTATGGAGTCGGGGCCTAGGGTGCACACAATCGTTTGCACGAACGTTCTTGTATAACTTTCAAGAAATTATTGGAGAAGGGCACGACCCCCCCAGGAAATTTTGAAAAGCGGGGCTGTGTTCGACCGCATTTCATGCGTTCTGAAGGCAGTGAGACAGAAACCTATGTAGCCATCGAACGTTAAAACATCGATACGGTTAAAGTGTATATGCCCAGCAGCCGGGCAGGCTCTCAAGTCGAATAAATGCCTGGCAGTCAGAAATATTTACCCAGTTTTTCGGCAGAAAGTGTTATGCAAACCTCTTGAGAGTTATCGATGTTTGTCTGTCAATGTGAAAGCCAAAAGAAAAAAAAAGAGCGTTGCCTCACCAGGACTCGAACCTGGGTCTTTGCAGAAACGCATGATACACACGCAACGTAACACTTCTCCCAACTGAGCTTTGAGGCACTGCCTTCTATGAAGTGTAAATTTGAAAGTATATGACAATGGTACTCTCTTATCACTAATATCCTTACATATTAACATTCAATTTCAATCAACTTTAATTAGTGATTTGAGTCGACGCCTGGCAGTCTGACCACAATTTTTTCTATGTGTAGAGGACCTTTACTCTCAAGAGGTTTGACTAAAACTTTCTGGCGAAATTCGGTGGATATTTCTGACTGTCGGGTATTTAGTCTTTTTGAGACCCTGCTGCGTTTGTGTAATCTCCATTTCGTTTTAAGACTAACTGGGTTAGACTACAAGCAGCCCAATCTGCGATAGAGCAAGTGGAAGTGTGTTTATGTCTATTATGTCTATCAGGCGGACACGGATACCAAAATTAGGGCATTTTGTTACATTTCAAGTGCTTTAAGTATGCGAGATTGTGTGATTACCGTCTACTTCTAAAAGCGTGTTTTCGGGTAAAAAGTAATTCAACGCGAGACAGACAAAAATGTAATGAAATTAGTACGTGTGGGTATAATAAACTTCGGTCAATAATAAACTATTATTGTACAATATATCAAAACCTGTATCCGTTCCTTTTTTTTAATTCAACATGGAATTTGCTTTGTTTGTCCCCAAAATGCAGATCTCCGTGGACCGTGGCGGGGAGGGGGGGTTAAGGGTACTCCCTCCCTATCTTAGGCTGCACCACATGTGGTGGGATTTTACTGTAGCACGTATCGTACATGCTCGTAATTTTACAATTTCACAATAATGATCTTTATTTGAGCAAAGTTGACAGCTCTCACCAGGAGCATATGTTCCTGCTCTCACTGTCTCTCGTTTATGTCGAAACGGTTTGATGCTTTTTTGTTCTTTTACAAATGGGGAGACACTGTTATTCAAGGCCTCACACTAAAGAAGAAAGGAAGAAAAGCAAAAAAAATAGATGGAAGAGGAAAATTGCGGCGGAAGAGAGAAGATTGGTGGACCTCGTGAAAACAGAGGTGGTACGACAACTCAGACAAGAAGATAAAACAGCTGAAGCGAGTCATGAATGTGCAACAAAAGTGCAAGCGCAGACAACAAGGCCTCTACAAGAAGATAAAGCAGCTGAAGCGCCTGAAATGTCTAACTTCTCGAGAGCAGCCAAAATGGTAGAGGCCGCTAAGAAGAAAAAGGTGCCGAAGGGTGCCTTGAATTTTCTCCAAGCGAGCAAACAACAAGTGCAAAAAACAAGGCCACATGCTGATGGAAAACGCTCCTCGGTAAGACAAATAAATCCAGATCGTTTGGACTCAAGAAAGGAATATATTGCGCGAGGTACGTATGGAAAATGTTACCTGACAAAATACCGAGGTATGCCTGTACTGACGAAGGAAGTCAAGTCCTTTGCCGTGGCTCATCAAGAGGCTGAAGTTTTAGAAGCGTTACCAGATCACAGGTCCCTGCCATATCTGTTTGGAATAAGTGCATCTTCAGTAGAGCCATCATTTTTAGTAATGCAATTTCACGGGAAAAAAGGACATGCACTGACTTTACACGATGCTGTTAAAGAGCCCCCCACAAATGCACGGAATGATTGGATTGATATACTTTCCGATACTGTTTGTGCAGTTGTTGAGGTCCACAGAAGTGGATATTTGCACAATGACATAAAGGCGAATAATATATTGGTGGAAAAAGCTGACCGTTACAGTGCTGTCTTGATCGACTTCGGGAAAAGTAGAAAAATCTCCGCTCCGAAAATGTATAAATTGACTGAAGTTGAGCAAGAGTATTACAGGGAAAATTATAAGCATCTTGCCCCTGAATTACTTGTGGGTCAACCTCAAAGTTTCCATAGCGACATCTTTTCCGTTGGAATGGTTTTTAAATTGGTAGCCTCAAAGGTGGAAAGTATGAAGGGCTTGAAGAAGCTCTCTAAGGCTTGTACCTTTGTCACTCCGGAAAAAAGGCCATCTTTGGAGGAAATTGAAAACAATCTTAAGCAAATGGTTCAGTTTTCCAAAGCCTAACTGAAATGTTGTTGTACTAAGGAGACTTAACAGACATATACAAAAATATTTTAGAAATGATGGACTTCGCTTAAACTGGTCCACTTTTGTAACATGACGGGCATGTTAATCTTTAACTAATTGGACACTAACTAAAATGTTCGGAAGATGTATGACTTTTCATCCAGTTGATGTGTTTTTATTCCATAATTGAAAAAAAAAGCAAAATAGTTCCACACTTCTGTAACTGTAACGTTTAATAGAGCTCATCAGGAGCGTGATCGTCACAATTGAATAAAACAATCACGGCTTTTCAATGTTGATTCTAAATTACTTTGAGTGCCACAGAACATAGAGCGGGCGAGCCACCTAGCTCTCAGTCGCTTCACGGGCGTGTCACCTGCAAAAACGACATAACGAAAAAAGATTGTGGTGTAGTATTGTTTGCCTTGAAAAGGAAACAGAGAGCGGGCGAGTCACCTAGCTCCCAGTCGCTTCACGGGCGTGTCACCTGCAAAAACGACCAAAAAATATTATTGAAACGAAAAAGATTATGCTGTAGCATTATTTGCCTTGAAAAAGAAACACAGAGCGAGCCAGTCACCTAGCTCCCAGTCGGTTCACGGGCGAGTCACCTGCAAGAACGACCAAACATTTATTAATATGAAAGAGAAAAATAGAGATTACGGTGCAGTGTTATTTTCCTTGAAAACGGGAAACACAGAGCAGGGGAATCACCTAGGTCCCAGTCACTTCACGGGCGCGTCACCTGCAAAAACGACCAAACATTTATTAATATGAAAGAGAAAAACATAGATTATGGTGTAGTGTTATTTTCCTTGAAAACGGGAAACAGAGAGCGGGCGAGTCACCTAGCTCCCAGTTGCTTCACGGGCGCGTCACCTGCAAAAACGACCAAACATTTAAATGAAAAACAACAATATCACAAGCGAGAGCTGTGGGGAGGTAAATAATTTAACCGAGTACTCGAGAGTGGTGCCCACGAAAACGACAAAAATTGTTTTAGCCTTATAAGTAAGCTGGGAGTGGGTATGCTTCCTTCGCTGATGCAATCACAAACAACATTAGTTGTTTCCTGTGGTAGTTTGACTCTTGAAAGGTCCAAGGAATCTGTTGTGGTGGAACCATATCTCCTAGTATGATATCCCGGGCCAGTAGGATAACTCCCATTCCGCAGCTGCCACCGCCCTGCTGCTGTGGCATACCTATCGTTCTGATGCGCGAGGCAGAGAACTCACGGGACACCTTGCTCTCGAAGGAATTTACAGTTGGAAATAAGCTTCCAAGCTGTTCCACCAGTCGTCCCATTCCATCGTCGAACCATACAGTCAACTTCTCCAGGTCCACGCATCTCAGCCCCCAGTGCGACGGGATGGAAAAATGAAGCGGTATCAATACAAATTTCAAATGCTCCGGGTTTCTAAGTTCCTTCATGATTATGTTCTTCACTGGATCCAAGTTTTCATTCGCCAACCACAGAAATGCTTCGCTAGGTAAGCAAAGTATAGTATTTTTTTGCCGCTCTGCATTCGTTAAAATTAAAATCTTTTTCAAACAATAATTGATAACAAAGTTGTCGATGTAGCGCTCTTTGGCCAATGTCGAAATTGACTTGAAGTCGACGTTTAGTCCATCAAGTGACGTAACTACACACGTTGGATCGTGTGGACTTGTTTGAAAGAACTCGTGAAGTCGCGTGACATCTGCTTCTCCAAGACAGAGATTGCCTGGGTTACTACGGAGCCATGACATTTCTTCATTATATTCACGTTGCATATTTGCAACAGAGCAATAACTGGACAGGACCTTAACATCATGACTGTCGAAGTTGCCCAAGTTACCGATCATCACTCCACTCGTATCGTTGTCGTCATCCAGTTGAATTGTGTTCCCCTGTAATAGCTTGATTTGGCATGAATGGACAATCTTACTTGCCACTTCCATTGTCCTTTCTGCTGAGCTACTCTTCACCATAAAGGGGTCATCCGGCTGGAATTTCCCGCTAATAGGAACGATGTCTTCGTCTTGTATTGGAGGTGAGACAGGGGGTAGTTGAATTGCCGATAACTCTTGCCTTGTGGCAGTTTGGGAAATACGTTTCGTGAGAGCTTGTGGGTCTAGCTTCTGAACAGATTTTATTGGCTCTATGCCCTTCCTTTTCAGGTTTGGAGTCGCAATAGTACTTTCGACCCCAAAAAGGGATCTCCGTACAGGCTTGGGCTTCTCTTTTCCCTGTGCATCATTTGTTGTTGAATATCTACTACTTGGAGAATGAGGAGAAGATGGATCTAGCTTCTGCCCCGTCATGGAACTGCTGGGAGACTTTTGACCAGATTTCAATGACTTTAAACTCTTCTTTTTTAGTTTTGGAGTAGCGACAGCTTTTTTGGAAGGAAAAAGGCATCTCCGTGCAGGTTTGGACTCCTCTTTATCCTGCGGCTCATTTACTGTGGCGTTTCTTTTACTTGGGGAGGAAGGGGGGCAGGGAGTTTCAACGAGACGATTGAGTAATTCCGCTTCCCAGTGATCATGGTCGTAAACGTAGTCAGGTGCATCTTCACAACTCACGTAACAGACTCTCTTTTTATCATACTCGTAATGTAGGAACTCTTTGCCAAAAAGCATTTCCATCAAACTGTTAACTGCTGTGATCCAGGCGGTGTCGGTTGCGGACCACTTTGGTCTTGGCTTTGAAGATGGCCAACCACAACCTCGAAAAAAGAAACTGTTTCCTGGCGTAATATAAGACAAAGGAATTAAAATAATTAAAATAAAGTCAAAGCGAAGTTAAAAAAATTTATGAAGAAGAGAGTCAGAACAACATAATTACCTCGCTGAAATATAAGTTTATCGTATTATAAACTGAGGTTAATGAACCCCACAGTAAGGCTTAGCCCTTCAAGACAGGTTCCAGAAAAGTATAAATTCCAGGGTGGGTACCCCGGGTCCCACCTGATCTGTACTTCCCTCAGGAGAGTCCCCATCCTGGTTTCCCTTAGTTCCTTGTGACTAAGGGATATGGGCCTCACCCTACTCCAGACAGATCCATCGAGTCAGGGTGGCTACCCACGGTACCACCTGATCTGGTCTCCCCTCAGGAGAGGGGCCCCTGTCCTGGTCCCGAGGTCCCCTAGCAGCACTTCCCTCCCACCCTATTTGCCTATCATCAAGTGTCTTGTCTTTGTTGTGAATGTAAGCCATTACACTTAAGGAAACGTCTTCCTCGAAAGTATTTCATGAACAGAAAATAAAAGGAACCAAGATTAATTCGTACTGGTACGAAAGTTGTAACAGAATTATGTAAACAAATTTAAATTGACTATTTTTATCATTATCTGACTGAGAAAGGATAAAATTGCAATGTTTCTCTTTCTGTTACATTCTATCTTTCGCTTTGCATTGGAGGGGAAGGAAATTTATTTGACATTCTTCTCACTTAGACACCCCCCCCCATCCGTGACTTGGTCAGGCATGGCATGGATTCAACCGTGTTTGGTTAGTTTTAAGTAGTTACCTCGTGAATGACAGCAACGTTTGGCTTGTTAGAAACACAGTCGCAGGTACAATAGCTTTGTAGAGTAGTGGTGGAGGAACATCTGCTCGACTTGAAAATAATGCATCCATAAATGTTAACTTATGTATACGAATTGCAATATTCATGTGTGCAGTGTTGAGGTGGTCAGTTTTCAGATAACGCTAATAAGTAATGGTAATTGGACTGTGCGAGGTACACTGATTCAGGGGGTTGAACCCGGTGAATAATTTCAAGTCAGCCGAACCCATTAAATGACCCTGGCAGTGTAAGTGAGAGGGGGAGAGTGGCACTGTTGGAATTGACTGAAAGGTATTATTAATAAGTACTAGAGTGACTGCATATTTTCTAATGTATGATTCTAGTCATGTTCTGTAATGAAACCAACTGATGTTGATTTGAATGCATGTTGGGCATAATTTTTCCTCCTTGAAGTTCACGTTGTCATGACACACTTATTAATCTGTTAGTGACTTAATTGAGCTTACTTGATGCTTCTGATGCTGATGAATCATGATTTGTACAATGAGCATATAGTTGTCTGTGAACTTTGTGTGCTGCTTCAAATCCCTGGTTTGAATAACGAGCCATAGATTCAAAGCGGTGCATCAGCATTGGGCTATGCTCAATAGTCAAATGACCATAGTCACCAGTACCAAGGCCAGTTCCAAACTGCTTCCTACAGAGAAACCCCCATTCTTTGCACTGTTTAGAAAATAGAGTCATTTTAATGCATATACTGTAAAACTCTGTTATATTCTCAGGCTTATCTGGACATTAAGACGTCTGTACTCCTGAACCCTATTTCGGAGTTGCATGTATGTTGGCCCCTTCAACTCATAATAGGCATTTTATGGAATTGTCTACAGTTAGGATTTCTCTCTTAGCTAACCAAAGCTAACACATGGCTCGCACCATAGCTAGCTGGCTCACAGATTAGCCAGACCCCTCAACCTCCAACCCGCTCATGATCAGTTGACAGATAAGGGCAGCTGGGTCAGACTATGCAGTACTAATTACTGTATAATAATTATTGATAATATTAATGTACTAACCTGGATGTCATATTTGTCAATTTCAAAATCCTCCCCATCTTCAAAGACTCTATGACGCATGATTGATGCAATATCCTTCCAACGACCAAAAACCTTAAATCAATTCATTTGGAGCATTAAAAAAATCAGTTGAATGTCTGACAGATTTCAGGTCATGATGCCATTATTATTAAATGTTTTTCTGACATTTTTATCAGGACTTTGACGACTATTAGCACATTATAATTGTCTAGATATCGATATGTAATGCTATAGGTTAACAGGATTTAACAAAAAGTTACTTGCTGAGTACCAATAATTATTCTCTTATCCTGACATCAACCAACTATATTAGAAGGCAGACTAATATATGATTATAATTCTCAGAAAAATTCAATGAACATGTCATGTAGCTCCTGCATGGTCTGTCGACTGTAAGAAGTATTTAAATTATACCCAAAGAATTCACGTACCTCTTTAAATCTTAAGATTTCCAGTTTTGCACCATACTCTTGTAACATAAAGAGGCTATCCCCCTTTTCAAACAGATTGTAGTTATCATCAATGTCCTGGGAACATTTTTCCCAGTAAGTTTGCTTTTCTTGAAGAAACGTCTCAAGATCTTAAACAGAAACAACATTCAGGTCTATAAATCAAGCATATGTAATCACTAAATAAATTTACCATTAATATTAACCAATCCAAAGCTCTCATTACATCGATTATATCGAGAATACATCTAGTCTATACAAATTGTCATGTTGATCATCTCTATACAGGACATGCAGTATTAAAACTTTTAACTGGAGATTAAGCCGTACTTGTACACAGGTATGTGTATTTATTGTCAGATGTTATGCATGGGGCTGTATATACTCATTTCTTATTTAACAAATTAAATTGAAATTCGAAAATGCCCTATTACATGAACTTTTGCACTCTAACTGTTATGTTGCACCTACCCGTATTGGATATAAGGACATTCTCCAACCCATTTATCCCATTATCTCTGAGAAATGATCCTCCTTTAATGATGTTTTTGTAATACTACGGTCAGATAAAAAAAGGTAAAGGTTGCAGTAAGGATTTTTTCGTGAAATAGCCATTTTATACTCCGTGAAACGGGAAATGACAATTCTATTTTTCATGAAACGTGATCTAGACCCCCCTTTACCACCCTCTATATAGTCAGGGTTTGTTTTGACTCCCATTGCTGGTGACTCATAGTTTTTCCTAGTTTCCTGTCCTATGTATGCTTGCAATTGTGACATGCCGATGAAAGTTAATTTCTTTGTTGTTTTTTCTTATAAAAACAAGGCCTGAAGCTTACATTAAATCATGTCTTCGTTCAAATCTAAAACTTTTTGGACGACAATTTATAGTACCATGTATTAATTGTCATGATAATTTATAGAAAACCCAAAGGGAAATAAAATTGAACCAAAATCCAATTTGAATCACGTACACCATATTCAGTGTATGGGCCCGCCAATTGTGCAAATTAAGAGTGCAATAAAATACATTGAAATTGAACCCACACTTATCATCTCTTCACAGAATGTTATTTTGCCCATAATAGAATCCTCGGCACTTTCTCTGTCTGGAAACAACCAGGTGGCCACTTTGTTCAGTGGTAAGGAACTTTCCACTATATCCTCATAGTTGTGGAGGAAAGCTTGCTCAGTGTTACCTAAAGTCAGAAAGAAACTAATTTCATTCTGAGTTTAATTGCATTTCAGTCTCTTTAGGAACTGCAGCTTAACACAAAATTAACACTACTCCTGGCTACCTAGTCGTACAGTTTAAGAGCAAGCCTACGTACCTGAAAATGATCTTATTTTAATGTTGTGTTTAGTGACATCAAAATGTTGGCCCTCCTTCAGCTTCACAACTATGCGGTCTTTAACCATAGTCTCGGGACCATATTCAGCAAGGACACTGTTGCATTCTTTTAAGGATTGGCATTTGTGAGCAGTGAGACCCAGGGAGACTAACAGTTGTTCTGTGTTACGCAATTCACAATGGAGTGCACAGAGATTGACATCTGCTACCTCAACATCCATGAATATAAGGAGATCATCCCTTACACCATTCCATCTGAAACAAAAAGAACACTCTAATGAAGACAACCATTAGCTGTGAATATAAATTTACAAATTACATTACAGCCCTAGAAAAAGAATGTACTTGCACATACTTTCCAATGTTTCCTTTAGCCTTTAAGAAGCACTGAGCACAGGTTTCGTTAGGTGCAACTCATTTACATGCACAACCCTGTTGTGTAGACAACCATAGCAAAATTAAAAAATGAAGGTGTTCTTAATTATTACTTAAGGTGTTAGTGAGAGCAGAGATGAATTCTTTTTTTAAAATTCGGTAGAATGCTCAGCTTGAACCCCCAGCTTATTTGAAATAACAAACCCAATTTTTTTGCTTGAAGATTTTTCTCAGTCATTAATTAACTATCAGCTAACTCAAACTGTTTCTCAGTAACAGCTAGTTCCCTTGGGAGTTCAGTTAGTGGGTTTCTACTGGAGTTTTTAGTGGGAGGGTGTGAGTTTTCTGGTCAATGCAAGACTATAACAGGTAGCTGTCAGAGTATCTGAATAATAAAGTAAACCTGAATCAGTTGAAAATTTAGTGGTCAACAATTATTACATATTCATACTTATCATCAAAACACAATAATTTGAAACTTGGATTTACAGCACGTAGTTACTTAATTTCCTATAATGTTAACAATAGACTAATTGTTGAATTGACAAATGTTTCACGATCATAATTTCAAGTGAACACAAGTAAAAAATTAAATATATATTTTTGAAATTGATGTGGTATTTCACTCACTCGAATGGCAGTGCAGAAAAGGCAAGCCTCTACACCTTTCCCTTGTCCACCTAACTTAACTTCTTGGCCATTTCTTTTTTGGGTACAGAGTAAAAGTGCTTTGTAATCTGCTGTAACTGAAAAGGAAATCCATAAATATTGCATGATTGTTAATGTTTGTGTACTGTGTGTGCATTTGTTTACTGTGCATGTGTGTGTGTGTGTGTGAGTGAGTGTGTATGTACGTGTGTGTGTGTGTGTGTGTGTGTGTGTGAGAGAGAGAGAGAGAGAGAGAGAGAGAGAGAAAGAGAGACGCAAAGAGATGGGGGGTGGTGGCTTTTAGTTTCATTTGAGTTGTTTACACACCTGTAAATTTAATTGTGAACTCCTTGCCATCAACTGTCATTCCATGTTTTTGCACATGCTTCTTTTGTGAAGTGAGATCAGTTAGAAGGCATTCAAGGTTTCGCCTGTAGAAAAATGTATATCCGAGTGATAAAATTAACCACACTTACATACCAAACTTTCTACTGCAGCGGTTATAATCATTATGAAGCAAAGGTAGTAGTGCCAACATACTTATGAAGCATTATAGGTACAGCTGTAGTTTCTTTAATGGCTTGTTTAGTGTAAGTGTGCTGTGAATTAATATAGAGTATTTTCCTACCTTGTTTCCTTGCAGTTAGCTATGGCAAGGGGGAACACTGCCTTGCAACTTTGGCTAGATGAAAAGGGATAGTTTATGGGAACAAGACCAACCATTACTTGATCCTTTTCATGAAAAAATATTTGGTAATAAAATTGATTGTTGTCACTCACTCTTGTTTTCTTTTGCTCATTGGCAATGTACTTTTTATTTATTATAATTATGCAAGTTTAATATAATTATTGCTGTAATGCTTAAATGATTATAATTAATGAGGTACATTTGTTTGCTCTTCTTACCCCAAAATGGCCTGCCATCAAGTTTTATGTTGATCTCGATTTCCTCTTCATCCATACCATGTAATCTTTGCTCTCGGATGAGCCACACCAAAACATTCTGCAGTTCAACCTGTCTCCCTTTAAGTGGCTTGCCAGTTTCACGAAGGCCCAATGTTTTTTTGACAATTGTGAAAATCATTTTTCGAATTGCCTTTATCTGGTTCTTGTTGGGCAAAATGTCTGCATCTTCATTTTTCTGTTTAATAAATTAAATTAATGATGGTGATCCTTATAATAATTATAATAGGTTAAGGGCAGAAGTTGCACACTGGGCCACTAACCTGGTTTTGGTAGCATGGAGCAGCTACGGTTTAACTAATGGTCGCCACTATTCAATTATACGCCTGGAGTGGAAAAAGACCTTGTGGAGTAACTGCAGGCTAAGTTTTTGCCTTGCAGTAATCCTCAAATTGCACTCACCAAAGCAGTTCATGTTATTTTACACAGACCTTTCTAAACATCACTCAAACCCATTAAATCATGATGGTGATTTTACTCAAGGTTGTCCAATTTGCTATGCTAATCAGTTTGTCTTTTCCAATTCTGAGGTGAGGAGGCAAATGTCAGCACTCACAGGCTAGTCCAAATGTGGGCAGGTTATATTGAATCTACGTCAAAATCGCCAGTTGTGATCTACATGTATTGTGCAGTTCCAGGAAAAATCAATACCAGGGGTGGGGGGTGGGGGGGGTCTATAAAAATGCCCACATTTAAGAAGCAAAGTATATACTTGAACCGGAATTTCTTGCGGGGGGGGGGGGAGGGGTGCAAAACAACAACACTTCCATGGGGGCAATATAAATATTTTATGGAACTGCACATGAAGGCCCTCTCAATACACCACATCCACTCACCCTATCCCAGTGGTGGCAATTTCTGGATGATATATATATATATATATATATATATATATATATATATATATATATATATTAATGTTATACATCCCCTCCCCCTGCCGATCAGTTTGAGAGGTTTTGACAAAAAATAGGTGAAAGTTGGCAAAATACATGTTCAGACACTCAACAAATACACATTCACAGTATAAACCCTCTCCACTCCACCCCCTCCCCCACCATTCTATAAGTCCTGTATACACATGCATTTATCTGAAACCTACCCCTGTTCGTCCTAGCTTGGTCAAATTGATCATGGTCTGCCATCCTTCATCTGGAATTTTGGCCTCCAGTTTGAAGTACAACAGTACCCAGTCAGGTACACAAAACTGCTTCATGTATTGGTGCAGGACATCGGGCACAAGGGATTCAAGGCCTCTCTTCAATCCATTTTTTTCTGTAACTGCAGTCACGATTTCAGAGACAATATTGCGCGCTTCACTCGGTTCCTTAGCCGGATCTTGAGCACATAAATGGCCAAGGACGGAAGCCACTGACGCTTTGTGCCGGTCGCAGACGCCTTGAAGCGTTCGAAGAATATTTCCCGCGCTTTTTTTGCTTAGCCTCTGCTTTTTTCGTCTAGGAGATCTAGTCTCTTTGTCTTCCCCTAGGGCCTGCTGCAGGAGTTGCTCTTGGTTGTGGACGTGCTGTTTCAAATCCACCACGGTTTTTTTCGCGCAATCGCCGATGGCTGTATCTTGGAAATTCGCGCCATCTCGAGGGAAGCCAGTGATGGCGCAACAGCCATTGATAACTTCGCCTATCCTCTTGAATGAAGCACTAATCAAATAGCTTTTATCCCCCAGTTCCTTTTGCCTCAACAACCCTCCGCAAAGACCAAGTGTTGATGTTACAAGAACGTCACGATTATGGTATTTTAAACCGAACCATTCGGGATCAGAAGGATCGCCATTGCTGGAGGTCAGGTCATGGTACAAGACCTTTTGAATTTCATCTGGAAAAGGCGAAAGAACGTGTTTTCGCCATGCTTTCGAAACGCGGGACCGAAAGTACTTTCATTTACGGCATACCAGTTCTTTCCCTTATCTAGATGTGCACTGTAAACGTGATAGAACATCGTTGTGCTTGCCGAGCGAAGAGCGCGAAGTGAATTAATCGAATTTGGTGCCGTGAATTTGTTTGCTTGTGACAGACGTCACGTGCCGGTCCTGTGCTTGTGACCCGTGACGGCCCCCGTGGTTCTATTATTTACAGGTACAGTACGGAGTATTATATGTTCATATTTTACTGTTCGGTACTGTACGGTATCAGGAAAATCCATTGCATATTTCAGGTCAACCATTTCATACGTGTGGGAAATATATATCGAGCCTACCAGAAGCGCCTATTAATCAAATTTATCCGGCTTCTGTTGCAGTCACGCCACCGGCTGCAAGCTTCAAGATAAATCACGGGCAAAAGCAGTTATGGGCGAGAATTTTAATATCCTTTTCTTATATTGCCTCTACATTAAGGACAACTGTCATCACTGACGAACATGCTAATCAACGTCAGAGCCACCTGGGGTGTTTTTCTTGTCAAGGCGGCTCTTTTAATCTTCAGTTAATCTGTCAACAATCAATATAGCTGAAAAAATAAATCCAATTAGCATTGGGACAAAAATTTAGCTATCTCCGGCTCCTCGTGCCAAGCTAGCTAATTCTCTTGACAATGTTATATTATTACTAGTGAAACTGGAATAAGTAAATAACTCAACTGTAAATAAGCCTTTGATTACAAGTCTTCTTAGTACATGTCATAGTCCTTATGCCAACTTGGAACAGACTTAACCCGTGCAGAGCGTCGTAGACCTGATGACACATTGGTATCGGTGGTTGTCGGTTCTAAGTCAGCACGGGATTCTGTACTTACATTAGGTAAGTTTACATCAAATTGGTCAGTTACAGATTCTGACTCCTCGCTTAGATACTCACTAATAGCAGTAAGTGGCTCATGAGTAAGGTAAATTTTGCGTCTGTTTCTACAGTACTCTTTCCCCGCTTCATCAGTAAACACATAAGATCGGGGGGTCTCAGTTCACCCTTAACTACAGCAGGCGCTAAGTGTTAACCTTACACTATCCCCTTCCTTAAGTGGGGGGCAACAGTTTGGAGCCTCTATCATAGAATTCTTTTTACTTTGCTTGACGCTTTTCAAGTAATAAAGGAATAACTCGACAACCTTGTGGCACCAATACTACAGGGTGGACAGGAACACTCGTACGGCTGAACAATGTTTGATTAGGTGTCTAAGGAAAATTACTAATTGGCGTGTTGCGATATTCCATGAGTCCTTCATTAAGGTTGCATTTCTTCCGTAACAAGTTTTTAACAATGTGAACTACCTTTTCTGCAAGGCCATTTGACTGGCTGTAAGAGGGACTGATTGTTGTAATATATATGCCACACTTTGAAGCGTACTGCCTCATTTCTCTAGAGTTGTAGAGCATGTTATCTGCAACCAGGGTTTGTGGGTATCCATGTCTGGAAAAAATTTCACTTAGACATTGGATGACATCACGACTAGTTTTGCCTGTAAGCCTGAGAGCTTCAATATACTTTGAATAACAATCAATGACCACAAGACAGTGTTGATTTTTGTGTTCTAATATATCTGATGCAACTACCTGCCATGGTAGTGGTGGGATAACTCGAGTTTGCATGGCTTCTTTGGGTTGTTTGCTCTGATATTTCATGCATTTTTCACAGCTGGATACCATCTCTTCGATATCTTTTGTCATGCCTTTCCAAAATACTTTCATGCGGGCATTAGCTTTGCTTTTCTCGATCCCTCAGTGACTAAAATGTAATTTTTGGAGAATATCTTTTCTCCATGCAGATGGGATAACAAGCCTATTATCCTTGAGTAAAATTCCATCTATGCCATGAATATCATTTCGCACATTCCAAAAGGACTTTAGAGGTGGGGTACATCACGTTTATGGTGAGGCCAACCCTCCATGGAGTATGTGTGTAATACGTGCATAGTAGGGTCATTGCGATTAAATTCCCGCAGTTCCTTCAACTTAACATCTGAGATTGGACGCGACACTAGGAATAAAGTACCCCATGTCTTGATGCATGTCATTATCATTGGGGATATGGGACTCCCCGCATGGCCTGGACAGGGTGTCAGCAATGTAAAGGAACTTCCCTGGAACATACCTAACTTTGATATCGTACTTCTGCAAACGTAGCCTTTGGGAGGTACCTTAAATAGAGGCTTTTTAAAGATATTTTCGAGAGGCTTATGATCAGAGTTAACTTCACCCTCTGCCCCATGAGTGTACATGTTAAGCCTCTCACACCCAAAAACGATTGCCAACATCTCTTTTTCTATTGGGGCGTAATTTATCTCTGGATTTGACAAGGCACGGGAGGCAGATGCAACTGGTTGGCCTTGTTGCATCAAGCATGCTCCCAATCCACTTTTGCTGGCATCAACTTCGTGTGCAGTTGGTACGCTTGTGTCATAAAAGCGGAAAGTGCAGTATCATGGTCAGGAAACCAAGCCCAGGGTACATCACCCTTGAGTAGGGATCACAATGGGGCAGTTAATTCCGACATGTTGGGAATATACTTGCCAAGATAATTGATCATGCCTAGTAACCTTTGTAGGTCTTGTTTGCATGAAGGGGTAGGCATGTCAGGAATAGCGTAAATTTTTTCTGGGTCAGGTGAAAATCCCAATTCACTAACAACTTCACCCATGTACTTGACTTGGTTCACAAGAAACCAAATTTTTTCACGGTTGAACTTGATATTACGTTCTCTTGCTCTTGTCAGAACTTTGCGGAGGATCAAATCATGTTCTTGTTCATTTTTACCTCCAATGATAATATTGTCAAAAACTGGTAATGCTCCTGAGATATCACCAAAATGTTTCTCAACCATTTTTTGTGCCACTTCACTTGCACATGAAATACCAAATGGCATTCTTTTAAATCGGTATCTGCCAAAAGGAGAGTTGAAAGTACAAAGAAATGAAGATTTTTCTGTACGCTTTTGGTGCCAATAACAGTTTGACATGTCAACGACTGAGAAAACCTTGCAACCATTAAGTGTGTTTGAAATCGTTTCAAAGCTTGGGGGTTTGAAATCCTCCCGTTCTATGACCTGATTCAAATCGGGTGGGTCTAATCATAAATAATCTCAGGGTATTGTTTGGTTTTTCGACTAAAACTAAATTACTGACCCAATCAACCGGTTCTCCTACCTTAGTAATAATATCTTTTCTTTCTAAATCATCAAGAATGGCTTTGAGTTTATCCCTTAATCTAAGGGGAACATTTCTTTGTGGTTGAATGGTAGGGTGACTAGTAGCCTTCAATTTAATGTTGTATTCACCCTCTACACATCCTAAACCTTCAAAAACATCCGTAAACTCATCCAAAATGGTAGGCTTTTGTTGAATCTCTTCGATACTGAGACCTATTTGCACTACTGTGTCATTCAAAGTGATAAGCTTTAAAGCTAAACATGATTCTAAACCCAGGAGAGGTCTCACATTATCCCTGATAACATAATACTCTAGTGGCGTTGAACCTGTGGCCTCATTTGTCTTTGTGTCAAGAACACATTTGCCAACAGTATCTAACTGGTGCGCAATGAACGATTTAAGTAACATGCTGTTGGTTCTATCTGGGCATTTAACTCACTGGCCAAATGCATAGACATTACATTACATTCCGCACCTGTATCAAGTTTGAAAGTTACAGGAGTGTTATTAACTAGTAAATCTGACTGAATGTTCCTTCTAGTGCTACCTTGAATTTCCTCGATGTACAGTCCCTCCAATGATTCATTTTCTTCATTCGCTTTTACTTTCACGTGACGAACTCTTTCTTCTATGTTACTTCTCGATTTCAGGCAGCAGCGCGCATAGTGGTTCGCCCATTACATTTGTGACACGTTGCTCCATAGGCCGGGCAGCGTCTTCTCGTAGTTTGGGATCGCTTATGCCCACCACAATATGACCTCTTATCAAGGAATTCTTTAACGCTCCAAAATCGCAGTGTTCAGCTCTTTGTCTTAGATCTGTAACAAATACGTCGATTGTACGATCTTCCTGAGTCGTCATTCTGAAAACATACCGTTCGTAAGTTTTTGTTTTTTGCGGGGCGCAATATATTTCAGGCGCTGTTAAAATACCTGCCACAGTTGTCTCTAAGATATCTGCAGGAACGTTCGGTAATGTTTTCAGGACTCGCCTGGCCTTTGTTCCCAGTATACTTTGAATGGTCACTATTTGCACTGCGTCGGCCTTTTCATGAAGGCCGCTCGATATCCGATACAGCTCCCACGCTTCTTTCCACTCCTTCCTTCCATCTGTGAGATTAAGACTGTCGATATCTAATTCCGATGGAGGTTTGATTCGCTCCATGCTGTACGTGACTTCAGAGTTAGAGATCGAGCTTATCTGTAAAGAACTCCTGGTACCATGTTATGATGTGTAGAGATAGATAAATACACGTTCGCCTTTAACAGGAGTTTATTCTGGAGGGAAAT
Organism: Siderastrea radians; assembly: GCA_964017195.1. Taxonomy (NCBI): domain Eukaryota; kingdom Metazoa; phylum Cnidaria; class Anthozoa; order Scleractinia; family Rhizangiidae; genus Siderastrea; species Siderastrea radians. Next base: position 52,036,848 of record OZ024890.1, on the reverse strand, counting down.
TACATGCACGTGATTAAGACAAATCATATGACAACAGCAATTACACAGGGCAACCAATCATAACAACTTGTCCCCAAAAAGAGCTTTCAAAACGCCAGAATGTTGCTGTCGTGACAGCACACCTACAGATGTGTGCTACATATAACCAAGGGGAGAAAGATAGAAATAAAGAGAGTGAAGCAGAGTCAGCAACAACCATCAGTGACAGCAATTCAGATGAGGATTTAGTACTGGAAAAAATTGGCAGCAGCAGTTCAGAGGAAGACAATTTGCCTCTTTCTGTTCTTGTTTCTCAGAGTAGAGCCTGTAGAGGCACTGATGGGGAAAGTGACAGTGATGTGCCCCTCAGCACACTGCAAAGTATCTAATAAAATGGTCATTTTAAAGTATCCACTACAGCTGTAATAATTTGTAAATCTATATGTGTATCATCAACATGTAGTATGTTAACAATATGTGTGCATATTTAACATGCGAAATTCACTAAAAATAAATCATTAAAAGAGGGTATGAACAAACAACATGATTAAATGATGTCGTGATCTGTGTGGGTGGGTCATGTTATTTTCAGCCGATACCCTGGGGTGGGTCATGCATTTTTGGGCCACCACTTTTCCAGCTGCTTCGGCACACCACCCCCCCCCCCCGATACTTATTGACCGGTCCCTAATAAAGCGAAATTTATAGTTTTACTTGAAGCCTCCAAGCTTCCTCATTTTTCCTCTGAGATTTATAACTGTATGCCCTCACTAGTGTCTCCTTTCTCCGACAGATTTCACAGTAAAAGTGATTTCATTACCGTTTTAGTAGGAAGTCTACGCACATAAGAACAACCGACGGAACTTGCACAAATTGTTTTGCAAACAACAACATACTGTCGAACCTTCAACGCCAAAAATGTATCCCTCGTAAAAATTACTGTATCGTCGAATCAACACTTTTTTTGGCAGCTTAGCTTCAAGCTTCGCCCATTCTTCAACAAATTTTAGGGTAGTTTCTGGAACAATTTTTAGCGATTTCGTCCAGCATTCAAACTTGATGGCAGCAGCCACGTTGGTGAGGATACAAGGATGCACGGCTAACCTCGTTTTCAATCCAATATGGCGAAGCGTGACAAAGGCGTATTCTAATGGCTTGTTGCCTTTCTTTCTTTTCATTCGAGGCTGAAATTAACAACACGATGCTGTTGTCAGTATATTTTGTTGCCAGCCGGTATTCATCGTCGACTAAATCGAGTAAAGCATTCAAAAATGCTAACCTTCGGAAGGCTGAACCGGAACGGCAATGGCGACGTCGAAACCGAAAAAATCAATCTATATCCGGATTCGCTAAAAGGAAGGCGCCCTCAGTTTGTTTTAAGTTTCTTTATATTTGTCAACTCTCCTTGAATCTCAAACTTGTTTTGGCTGATCTCGTCATTATTTCCGCAGGGAGTCGAAATGAGATATAGGAGGTAGCAAGGTGTGACAGGCCGCATAATCTCTACCGGTGTGAAATATTTGAGAACCTTTTATATTTTTGCTCTAACGAGCATATCTTTTAAAGATTTTCCTTTCTTAAAAGATATGATAGGTGGATCTTTGAAGATTTGTTTGAGTAGTGGTGCACAATTTGGAAGCCCTGTAAAATGACTGCCATTTGACTTAACTTTGACTAGCAGCCTTTCTGCAGCCATTTGACAGTCAAATGACGCCAGTTTACAGCATTTAGCAAAAACTGCACGCTGCTGTTTGACGGCAACGAACTAAATTCTGCAGCAGTGAAGCTACAGTTATTTAGCAGCCGATTTTATGCTGTTGAATGACTACAGTTTGGCTTCTCAAGCAGTCAATAAAATATTCTGCACGCTTACGTCATCTTTCTTTAGTTAATGCCATGTAAAAGAAAACTTAAGGTTGACTATACTTTGACTGCTAACCTTTATTTAATTCAGCGCAACCCTGGTTGCGCTCACAAACAGTTTTAAGTCCCAATTAAAGCCGCAGCTATCTAGAAATCAGAACAGATCACGGCCCGGGCCAACGAAAGCAGATACTACGGCATACGAAATGAAGTGTTTACTGACTCACCACACTGCTTCTTGTTTCAAGTTTTATCCATCAGGAATATTTACTAGTAAGGCCCCTTCGAAAAAACCTCTGCATAAGGGATGCTCCTCTGTGCATTTTGCAGCATTTACACACCTCTTGCTCCAGCCCGGCAACATTCGAGACTTTGGGATCACGAGTGCTAAAAGGACCTCTTATTTACCGTGCTCTCGAGTTTCAACATGTTTGCAGACGTCATGGCCAACAGCATGCGATCAATTTTCATCGGACAGGCAATGCTTCAAAATACTTCAAAGGTAAATTCTTTGTTTTCAAACATTCTTTCTTGTAAAGTACTTCGGCTTTCCTCAAAAAAATTTCTGTCCAAGAGTGGTTTGTACGTTTTTGAGCAAAACATATCATCAGGAGACTAAACGTGAGACTAAACTGATACTCGCGGAATGCTTGACTAGACGGCGGTTACTTTGGCGGTCAACGGTTGAATCGTTGGTCATGAGGTTGTGTTTTTGTTCGTATGTTCTTCATTTTCCTAAGAATGTTTCAAGGCGACATCAAGAAACGAACTTAGGTATGCTTAGAATGAACTGCAAACAACAGTGGATAAATGTGCTTAGAATGAACTGCAAACAGCAACATTTTGGAATATGACAGACAGATTTCGTGCAAGATGTCATGTTTACTGATTTTGAACGCCACTGCACTGTGAGACTTTGAACAGTTTAAACTTATCCCACTAAATATCAACGTGAAATTGATTTCTGGATTTACCAGCATTTGGTGGATGTCTCAAGACGAAGAATGTGTGAATGTTCACGCGCTTCGGCCAGTGATCCAGCAGGGTATATTTCAACCGGAGCGAAAAAATGTAATTTGCGTCTGAATTTTCTTGCCACTCCACCTTGTAAGTCCACTGATCAATGTCTTTTTGCAACAAAGTAAGAGAAGCTTGTGTATTGTGCTTTTGATTCCTTGCTTCCCCAAAAATGTTTGTTGGCCAAACCGTATCTTTCTGAGAAGTAACCATGCACTGATGGGGGCTTTCGAACAATTTGTTATTCAGTCAATGATGTTACATTTAAATCTAGAGCTTGCAAGGTTCTAGTCCAAGTGAATTATTAAATTTAGACGTTTTTCTGATCTGTTATACAGAAAATATAAATATTGAACAAAACCATGTTAGAAATAGAAATGCAATTTTGTATTCCTTATAACTTGACCAATTTTAATTGTCAACGCAATAAATTTCACTACATATAACTATAACTGTCTACACGTGCTGTTTATCGACTCTATCAAGACCCACAGCCTTTCACAATAGTTTAAATTGATGCTATTGCTTTCGTGAGATAAGGCGTAATAATAGTAAGTATCTGAGCAGTTAAGGGTTTCAGAAATGCTGCTAACGGAATACAATAGTAAAATTTTAAAGTCAAATTATACCCAGGGGTTATGACAAAGAGCAGTGAAAAAGCAGTTAATGGGCAGTCTATTCACAGGAAATACCAGTCATTCCTGAATGTCTCCCTGAAATGACCTTTGACAGCAATTTGACTGTTTCTTCACTGCAGAATAGCTGCACTGCAGAATAGCTGCATTATGACTGTACTTTGAAGTCATACAACAGTCAAAAATTGAAAGAACTACATTCAAAATCCAACACTCAAATAACTGACTGCAGAATAGCTGCATTATGACTACATTTGGAAGTCATACAACAGTCAAAAATTGAAAGAACTGCAGTCAAACTCCAACAGTCAAATAACAGTCAATCTGCAGTTAAGCTACAGTGAAAAGTAAGTCAAGAGCTGCAGCAGCCCTGCCAATTTGGTAAGGATCTATGATGTGCCATTTTTTCATTAAAACTTGTTTGATGTTTGGCACTGCTGGTTCATATTGTGTGACAAAAGGCAAAATATCTTTCGTATCTTTCTTGTTCTGTTTAAGCGCTGACTTCGTTTCTGTGAAGTTTATTTCTGACAGGTGTTTTTCTATCAGATTTCGTGTGTAATGATCGGGAAGACGAAGGAAGACAAGTACACGCGTTCACTCTCAGATGTAATTCACTGTAATCTCATTCTTGGATGATCATGCATGTTACATTGGTAGTAAATTATTAAATCACGTGTATCAAAGATGTAATCGCTACACTCCTTCTTCAGATCAGGTTCTGCATTTTCAGGGCGAGTCTTTCAATGTGGGGTGGCAGTTTAGCTGTTGGGTTGTTGAACAGTGGAAGCAGTGGCTTGTGGTCTGTTGCTAACTGGAACTTTGGTGCGCCAAGCAGGTACATCTGGAGCCTTGTTGTAGTGAATTCTGCTGCGAGTGCTTCTCTCTCAATTTGAGAGTACCTCTTCTCTGTGTCAGTTAAGGTCCGGCTCACATAGTGTACTGGTTGAAATCCTTTGCTGGTCCTTTGAAACAACCCCCCCCCCCCTCCTAATCCTTCTGGGCTTCCATCGCAGATGACAAGGGTTGGGCATTCTGGATGGTACGGGATTAGGACTGGGGCTGCTGTGATGGCGGCTTTCAGGTCCTGGAAGGCTTTTGTTGTTCTGTCGACCACTCAAACTTCGCGTTGACTTTTGTGAGCTTTCGCAGTGGTTCGCACCGACTGGAGAAGTTACTGATGTACCTAGATAGGTAGGCTACCATTTGGAGGAAAGAGACGAGTTCCTCTTTGGATGCTGGTGGGGTGCAGTTTTGGACAGCTTGAATCTTCGTTGGGCTTGGTTTAAGGCCTTCTTGTGTAAACAAGTGTCAGTGGAAGTCAATGGACGCTTTTCCGAATTCGCACTTTTCACTTCGCAGGGTCAGGTTGTGGTCCTCCAGTCTCTGTAGCAGTTGTGCAAGACACTTGTTGTGCTCGTCCCAGTCTTTACCACCGATCATGATGTCGTCACGGTTATTGAGAACCTTTGGGATACCTGATGTAATCTTGCTGATCTCTGCATCAAACAGGTCTTGACTGTTGACTCCTCCAAAGGCTAGGCGTTTGTAGCGGTAGTTTCCCCATGGAGTAGAGAAGGTCACGGTCTTTCGTGATTCGGGATCAAGGCAGAATTGATGGTAACCATGGTTAAGGTCTAGTTTGCTAAAGACCTTACAGTCTCTGAATTCTGTAACAAAATCTTCTGTAATTGGGGCTTGAATGTTTCGTGTGCGGAGCATTGATTTGTTCAGGAGGCGGAGGTCCAGGCTAACTCTGATGTCTTTAGGGTTCTTGGCCTTTGGTTGCACGACGATTGGTGAGCACCAGGTGATCGCTTCATGGTCAGGGACTTTCTCCATGATGTCATTCTTGATAAACTCTTCAATTCTGTCCTGGAGGGGTTTAGTGAGATGGTATGGGACGCGTCTGGGTTTCTGGGCGATTGGTATGGCGTCTTCTTTCGTAGGCAGATGAATTTGTATCTCTTGGCTGTCTCTTGTTGCCTTGCCATGTCCTTGAAAGAGATTCTTGTATCGATGTAGAATTTTCTCTAGCTCAGGATGCTCGTTTTCGATTTTCTTCACGGCTTTGTTTGGTTCTTTTAATCTGCCAGTTTCATCAATCTTTAGCATGCCAAGTTCGTCTAAGCTTGGTCTTCCTAGTAAAGGTAGAGAGTCAATCTCTCCTTTTACCACCACAATAGTTGCTTCGATTCTCTCGTCTGGTTTTCAATTTTCACGGTGATTGGCAGGTCGTGGTTGAGTGCTTTTAGCTTGATTGTCGATTCTTGAAGTGCCATTTCCGGTCTTCCTGTTTGTAGTTTTTGGAACTGATATTCATCCATGATGTTTGTGTCCATGCCGATATCTGGCTCAACTGTGGTTTCGATGCCGTTTATGAAGATAGTGCAGGTCTTTTGAATGCCTTGGCTCGCTTTGTGGATCTTGAGATGATGGATAAAACATTCATTGCTCGATGTGTCCCTGGAATCGGACTTCCGGTCGATTTCCTTGTGACCTGACACTTGGTGAATTTTCCCATTACGATTGCTTGCTCTTTGATGATTTCTTCGTCCTCGCTGATCACGTCTTGTTCGGGAATCTTTCGGATAGTGGTGTTTGTCTTGCTGTGGTCGATAGCCTTTCTTTTCTTGAGGTTTACTTCGGCAGAGGTTTGCGTAATGGTTTCGTTTTCCACATGCGGTGCAAGTGGCGCCGAACGCCGGGCATTTTTGCAGGTATTTATGCCCACATCAACCACATGGGTTTGAAGCTGGGGTTTCTTCAACGCGTTTAACATCTTTTTCTTTGCGAGAAATCTTCTTTTCCATGTCGGTCGCTTGCTGGTTGGTCTCTTCGTCGATAGCGGCTTCATCGAGGATTTCTTGAAGAGTCCAGCCTTGTCGAATGGCTTTTAACTCGAATTCTTCTATTACGCATTGTCTTAATTAAATGGCCTCGGATGGCGTCGTTTTCATCGTGATATTCACATTTCTTGGCGATTTCTCGTACACGAGCGAAGTATTTGGCGAGTGATTCTTCTTCTTCTTGCTGTAGATTACCGAGTTGGAATCTCGCATAATCTTTGTTTTTCTTTGGGAGAAAGTGCTTGTCCAGCTTTCGGATGAATTTCGTGTATTCGTCCGCGGGTGGGTCTGTGCTTTCGACATCTGGTAGAGAGTCTTCGAGATCGGCGATATTGCGTCCGCCGTAGATGATTAGAGCATCTTTTTCAACTCCGGGTCACGAATGCCGAAAAAACGGAACTGACGTTCAATATCTTTCTTCCATTTATCCCATCTGTTGGCGGTGTTAGTGGGATCGCGGTCCATAGCGAAGGGTGTAATATGGAGTTGTCTGTTTGTAACAGTGATGTTTTGCTGTGCCGGTTGTGCTCGGGCTTGTGGAGCGGCGCTACTGCTCGGTGTAGCCAAAGCAGCTTCCTCAGGATTTACCATTTTCTATCTGCATTTTGTTTCTTCACTTCTTTTTCTTATATCCCGTCCCGTCGCCAATGTAATGATCAGGTAAGACGAAGAACAAGAACACGCGTTAACTCTCAGATGTAATCCACTGTAATCTCATTCTTGGATGATCATGTTACATTGGTAGTAAATTATTAAATCACGTGTATCAATGATGTAATCGCTACATCGTAGGTAGCCCCTTGCGACCAAGCGTGCTCTGAAATTTACCATGTTCTCTTCAAAAGTGGTTTCTGAAGAATTTGTTCTTAGGAGTCTAAGAGGTTCGCTCTTTATGAATCCTTTTTTCACACTTGGCGGGTGACAAGAGGTGTAGTGGGTGTACTGAAAGGTTTCTGTAGGTTTAAAATGTGTTTTTATGTCAAGGATTGATTGTTCCCTGAATCTTTCGCCTTTGTATATGACTGTATCCAGAATTGTAGTTTCTGTGTTTGAGATTTCAGCTGTGAATTTAATTGTAGGATGATGTGAATTAGCTTGTTTGATGAATCTTTCAATGTCTGTTTTGGTGACGTCCCACAGTGAAAATATATCGTCAATGTAACGTTTCCAGACTGTAGGTTTTGTGTCACAATTTTAGCCATGAATATGTTGGCAAAGGCGACAGCCATTTTCGTCCCCATCACAGGGACGTGTACTTGAAGATAGTTCCTTCCATTAAATTGGAAGGAATCTTCTTTAAGTATGAGACTAAGCATTTATTTGAGGTAGTGTGGGTATGGGAGGGCTATTATTGTGAAAGGTGTCGTATGCTTCGCATACTGTTTTGACACCCTCTTCTTGTGGTATATTTGTATACAGGCTCGTTACGTCCATCGAAACTAGGAATGCTTGTTTATACGCTGGTTCTCTCAATGAAATTTATGAAGTCGGTGTTGTCTTTAAGATACGACTCCTGTGATTTCGATATAGGTTGGAGCAGTGTATCAACAAAAGATGATATTTTTTCTGTGGGCCCTATCACAACCGGAGATTATTGGTCTTCCTGTGATGGTAGGCTTGTGAATTTTTGTAAGAGTATAGAATTCTGGTATTCTAGGTGGATTTGGTGTTTGGGATAGCCATTTCTTTGTCATGTTATCAATGTGATTTCCATAGTGAAGGTCTGTAACTAAACGTGACACCTTGCTGTGTGTCCCTTTAACCATGGGGTTGTCAAGAGGCCTGTAATTGTTTTGATCGTTGAGTTGGATTTGACCCTCTTGAATCTTGTGTATTGTATTCATGACAACAGTGGTGTTTCCCTTGTCCGCTTTCTTGAGGTTAATTTCTTTGTTTTGTTTTAATTCATTTAATGCTTTTCGTTCATTGCATGACAAGTTCTGTTTAGGCTTAATTATTTTTATCTCAGCCAGATCCATTTTCACTTCTTCTAAAAAGCTCTCGAGGGCAACTGATTTTTGAACTGGTGGGTTCCAGTTAGACTAGACATGGAAAGGGTGAACTTCTTTGCGTTTTCTGTGAAACATATTTAAGACGCATTCGTCTTTCAAAATGTTGAAAATCTGCAGTAATTGCCGCCTGATCTTGTTTGTGTTGGGTTTGTTCACCAGTATAAATTTCAAACCCCTGGAGATTACTTTAGTTTGGAAATAAGTGAGGTTTTTATTTGAGAGGTTTTTGATGTATTTTTCCTTCTTATTTGTTTGGTGTGAGGCTAAGTTTGTTGGTTTGTTTCTGCGTTCTTTTCGCTTTTTCGTGTTCTTTTTGGGTTTTCGTGTAGTTATTTAACTCTTTATTTTGGTTTTTCCCACCCTTGGTGGTTTTGACACATTTACCAGACATATGTGAGTACTCTTCAGAATCTTTATTGTCTTCGTTCAATTCTAACATCATTTGATCTACTTCAGCTCTGAGTTTATCGAGCTTCTTAAGTTTCTCACTGCGGCTAACTGCCCATGGCGGAGTAGCTCTAAATTTGTTACGTTTGGTTTCTGAACCGCTTTCACTTAAACGACGGGCCTTAGCTTTGTCTTTGTGAAGTTTAATTTTTTGTTTTTCTAGACGGCGATGGTGAAATCTTGTTAGAGCGCGGATAAAACCTTGCTCTGCTTTCTCTTTGACTGTCTTTATGTCTTTCTTAAAGTCTTCGTCTGCTGGAATATTGGCCCGTGCAGAATATCTTAATGTCTTCGGACAAGTCTTTTTTCTAAGTGTTCATTTAATTTCTTGATGGAAATTTCCGTCTTCATAATCTTTGCTTCTGTGGAAGGGAGTGCTTGGGTGGCCTTCCGTTTATTTGCTGGCTTGGTTGGTAGGAGGTAGCAACCCTTACCAAAATTAAGTATACTTTAAGTATATCAATTTTGACATTAAAGTATACTGCAAATCTATACTCAAAGTATACTTTAAATATACTTTAAGTATACTTTGAAGAGCTACTTAAAGTATACTTGTAGTATACGTGTTCCCACCTGAAATTGGAACACCCAAAAGTATGCTTTAAGTATACTTATAATCTACTTTGCAGTGTACTTAAAGTATTAACTTACAACTGCTAGAAGCCCAAATAAACATTGGGGGTAAGAATATATTAAATTGCTTAAATTTATAAAATGACACTTTTGATTTAATGTAATTCTTGCGTTTCAATAACAATAACAATAAACAACGGCATTATGTTCCAGCAAGGTTCTTGTAATTCTTAAACATCAGTGACCAAATGTAATTCTTCATAATTCTCAGCATTTTGGCAAAATTGACTTAAGTGTAACTTCAGTAAATAATAGGGTAACAGTGACCAAATGTTATTAATCTCCATAGTTCTCAGTATTTTGGCAAATGACCTAAGACAGTAACTTCAATAAATATACAATGGGGTATCAGTGACCAAATGTAATTCTCCACAATTCTCAGCTTTTTGGCAAAAAACCTAACGGTAACTTCAATACATAGTCATAAAAATGGGGTATTCTTCCTCCTCTCAAAATCTTAATATAAGTTTGTTATTTCACAACATATCTAATCAGATTCATCAATCCCTGAACTTGAAGAATCCTGAAGTCCTCTAGAAGGCCGCCAACCACTTGCACGTGTAGTGATCAAGCTGACCTTGTTTCTCAGGGCTGATTTTATGCCCGCCAGCTTCCCTCCCTCCTTGACTGCAAAATCTGAAAGGAAAAAGAAAAAATGTTGGAGTGATCAATATATATAAATTTACCAAAAGACTGTTATTATCTAACTGTCAAGCTGGTAGCTATACAGAGCAACCTTCGCAGCTAAGGGTGCCTTGCATTATTATATACATGCATGTGTAGTTTCATTCCAGCACCTGCAGTCGTTTGCTCATCAAGGACGATTTGATTATCCCTGGCTTTAGCACTGCAGGCTGTAGTTGTGTCCCATGATGAAAATGCAGACATGTAAAAACAATTTGTTTCCCTTAATTGAGTTAGCAAGATTGGTCTGCACCATGGCAATTGCAGTGTATCATATACACAGCTGCATTTAGAATATTACCGTAGTAATTATTAAATTCTAAGCTGAAAGATTGGTTCATTGAATTGTACTTATCAGCCATTATACCTCCATTTAAACTTATATGGGAAATTATTGTCACAAGTGAGAATTCTCTGGCACAAAGCAAAAATTTTGTCAGAAAAATGGATTAAATTTGGAAAGCCTTTTGCCAGACATTTTAGACAATGCCATCCCCATAATCTCACAGAGTGCTATTGGCTAAAATCATTTAATTGACCATGGCAGCAAAGAATTTAAAGGAAGATCTGCAAATACAGTCGAAGCCCTATTTAACGGCCACCCTTGGGGAAATGGTAAGTGGCCGCTTAATAGAGGTTGGCCCCTTAATAGGAATTCGTCAGAAATAAGCATAAGGTTGGTAGAAACATCACTTTATTGCCAGGACATCAAAAGGTCATCACTAAGCTAAGTGACAACGGAAGCATGTCAAGACGATTGTTGGCCTGTTTTTGAATGTTCTAATCAGTGGTCACTTCAATTTTCGGACTCTTAGCTGTCATAAGGATATTGAAAACAACGCCAAACTATGTGTATTAATTTTTTGGTGGCTGCTAATTAGAGGTAAAAATAATAAATGAATCCTCATTGGGACAGCCGGAAGGTGGCTGCGGCTACTTAATAGAGGTGTCTGCTAAATACGGGTTTAATTTACAGTATTACACTGGCAATACTTTCGGAACTTTGATAACCGGCCGCTTAATTGGGGTTCGACTGTAGACAAAATTTGGCTAAAAAGTTGAAGAATATTTTCTAAGGGGTTTGACTTAAAACGTTTGCCACGGCCTTACATTTTGGTCTTGCTACAACACAAGAAATGTATTTCTCAGTAATGCAATTACTTCAGATCTTTCCCTAAACATTTACCATTTGTCAAGGTGTTGTTTGCAAGTTACATTTAGAGAAAAATTCCGTCTCACTCGCTTTTAAAGTTATTTTTTCACGTGATTCAACTCCCAAAGTGAACACCATGACACAAGTTTGCTGCCTTTTCGTACTATCATTTCGTTTAGATCAATCTAAAACATCCACATCATCCAGTTGAATTTATATTACCAGTAAGTAGAATTTTATAAAACAATATCCTATTGACCAGGGTGCAAAGAAATTGAATTTCCCAGCTTCTGGCAACCTGTGGCCGGGAAGTACTAGCCCGATAGTAATTTTCACTAGCCCAAACACTCGTTATATTAAAGCATGCTTAACTATTTCCTCAAAAATTGTCACTGAAAACTTTCGCTTGCCCATCGGGCAAGTGAAGGATTAAATCCATTACCCGGACTGCAAAATCCACTAGCCCTGGGCTATCGCACATGCATGCACTTCTTTGCATGCTGTTCACACTTGTTGGATGAGAATGATTGTTAATTAATATATCTACCTTCCTAGCAATTACAGGTAACCCTTAGCCTTACCCAGAATAGAGGCAAGAATATCAGGATTTATTGACTCTCTTGCATTTGCTCCAGTCAGGTTTCTGCCCACAAGTTCAGAGTTTTTATAGAACCAACTTAGCAGAAAACATGCAGCTGATGTTGGGCTGCTCTTGCTTTTGGCGGTGCTTAGGTGATCTTCATATAAGAAGACTCCTCTCCCTTTGGACAGCTCGACCATCTAAAACGAAAACAGAAGTTTACCTTTTAGTTCTTGTGAGTCCCAACCCCTTTGGTATCCTAAGAACTTGCATAACCGCAAACCTCTCATAAAAGAAAACAAGTTACAAAAGAGTCCATGAGATAAGAAAAGGTTGAATTGTTTCCATGTTGCAGGGGTGCTTTGCTGTAGGCATGCAACAGGCGTTTTCGCCGCCTCTGGATCTCTCACTGCAAAACAATCCTTTGGTTTTTCAATAATATTTTGTTGATTTCCCCTCCTGTGTTAAAGTTTTCAACACCAACTCTACTTGAAGAGGAAAACCCTGTGTCGACTGCCATGGAAAATGAATTATTCACTTTATTAATTTTGAAAAGGCAAAAATATGAAATTTGAGTGTCCACCATTATTACAGAAAATGGGCTGGCTTGGTTTTGCCGAGATCTCGGCATGTCTGTTAAACGCAACAAAAATCAACTTTGCAATTACGTGACAATTACCAGGCCAGGCTAGTTAGCCGAGATCCCGATACCACAATGCCCCAATTCCAGCTAGCCGGGCTAAAAATCTTCCACCTAATCATTTTCAATTTTTCTTTCAAGCACACTGTCAACCACAAAAAACTATATTCTTAGGATGTAGAGGCAAATCAGCTCATATAGCTGCATAAGTTTAGAAAATAAATCACCAAATTGCTGGAAAAACGTAATCAACATTATCCAACTCATTCTTCGCTGCAGAATCATTCATGCTAAATTTAACCGGTCATTCGTGCCAAATCTAGACCATGATACCAGGGTGGGAAGTCATCTTGCCAAACCCAGCCAGCCCAGCTAACCAGGCCAGCTGGCTCATGTAATCTGGCAGGTTTATTTACAGGTCACAGGTCACTTGCCTGCAGTTAGCTTTCACTTCGGTTTGCTTGTGGTTAAGCTTTCACTGGAGTTTGCTTGCAGTTAGCTTTTATTTGTTGGTTAGGGTTGTCTTACCCTATGACCTGTGACCTGTAAAAAAACCTGCTACATGTAATCGGGCCCTTAGAGTTACATGTAGTCTAAAACGTTTTACCTTGAAACGCTCTGCTACAATCTGAGGCACCTTCCCAGGTCCTGGTAAATCTTCGTAGCGACCATTCACTGGCAGGAGGAGATAAGTGGAGGAATATTAAGCGTGAACTTAAGAAGCATTTGCGGACCACTGTAGTAGCAATGGCATACTTAAAAGGGGTACTATCACCAGGATTTTGATGCATTTGTGGTCATAACAGAGCTAAAATTATTAATAAGTATCTAACTTGCTCTTCTGCGAGATGAATCTAGAACACAAAGGCAAAGATTTTAAGTGAACAACTCAAGGAAGATCGAAGTGAAAATATCTTAAAGTGATTTGTCCAAAACACAAAGGCAGAATATGAAAAGTCTGCTCTACTTTTTCAATTTGCAATCAACATCTCATGCCTGTATAACTCGTGATAATACCTCTTTTGTTAATTCAGTAGATTATTATATACTTAGTCATTTTAACAAAGCTACATATAGGCCATTATTTTAGGTCTCCATTAATGTAAACAAATTGTTTTTTGACTTTATACTTTTCAAAGTGATGTTCATGATAGTGTTTGTTTAACTTATGCCCTCCCCCCCACTCGCCCCAAATAAGCACCACTTATCATGTAATCACACCATGCACCATTTATGAAAGCAGATCATAGAAATGGTGCACAAAATAAGAGATGGTTGAATTTACCATGGTTTATACTTTTTTAAGCAATAATTTAGCAGATATATATTTTTCTACACTCCAATGTCCAAATTAATTATTATAAGATTTTATTGCATTCAATTAAATTTTTGTAAAATTCTTCTTTTTCCAGCACTTTCTAGTCCTGTGAAATGCAAGAAAATTTTAACACGTTCCAGGATTTCAGGGACCCAAGCAGAACCAGATTAACTATTCCTTTTATAGGGTTTGTATTCTTTGTTGAATCCAAAATTCAAGGACTTTCAAGGCCATAAATCCACTTTTTTAAGGACACTATACTCTCTAAAAATGTCCTCTCTCGACTTGACATTTTGCAGATACATGTATTCTGTTTCCTTTAGGAAGATTTCTTTCAAAATTTCATTTGTGTAAAAATTTGCTTTTTCAAGTTTGGAGTCAATACTGAATGCAACAAATTTTAAGGACTTTCAAGCACCAAACGCACTTTTCAAGGACTTTCAAGGCCTTTAATTTTTTATTTTTAAATTCTAGGGTTTTCAGGGACTTTCAAGGCGCGTACAAACCCTTTTTGATGGCAAGGAACGTAAATAAGGTATAATTTGAAAAATGTAGGTGCTCATTCAAGGAAATAAATTACATAACTATAATTTGCATTGTATTCATTCACAAATACCTTGAGCTCTCAACTGGGCAATTTCCTCCTGTTGTCGTCTAATTGTTGCAAGATGCTCCTCACACTTGTAACAATTAGAAGCTGGCGTTTCACTTTGGCTACTGGTAAGCCTGGGTCGCTTGCCACCAAAAGAAGGTTGCGGATGTTGTTTGATGTGAGTGTGGCCAGTGATCATCAGCTGACTCAATGGTTCATGTCCTTGTATGTCACTTTGGTTAGTGTACAAATTATTTATCCTTGGTTCTTTGCCAGCAAAGCTAGGTCGTGGAGGTTGATTCTTGTGGGTGTGGTTAGTCAATGTTGGCTGTGTCATTGCTTCAAGTCCTTGCATGTCACTTTGGTTAGTGTACAAATTATTTACCCTTGGTCTCTTGCTACCAAAGCTAGGTCGTGGAGGTTGACTCTTGTGGGTGTGGTCAGTAAATGCTGACTGTGTCATTGGTTCACCTTCATCTTGGATGAGACCACCAAAGGAAAATGAAGCTGTATCTTTGGGGCCAGACCAATTTGTTGGCCCTTTTCCCCAAACGTGACTCCCGAAAGGGACCTGGAGAATATTTGTGCAGCGTGACACAAGATCTTCATCATTAAAGTTGTCAGCGAGATTGTTACATTCGATATTTTGATCTTTTTTTTTCGGAATCCCATACGAAGTCATCCTGGGGACTAGTGCTGCTGGCCAACAAATTCATTTGCAATTATGAATATACGAAATTCATATATTTGAACTGCGGAATGAAGAAATAAATGTGAAGAAGATCCTCGCAGTGATTAACGCAACTTATGCAGTTGCGAAAAGAAAGCCTGAAAAAATCAGGCTTGCCGGGGTTCGAACCCTGACCTCTGCGATACCGGTGCAGCGCTCTAACCAATTGAGCTAACAAGCCAACTGGGAGCTGGTCATTAAATTGGTTCGTATAATATACCCGGGAAAGATGAAGATGAAATTATGAATATACGAAATTCATATATTTGAACTGCGGAATGAAGAAATAAATGTGAAGAAGATCCTCGCAGTTATTAACGCAACTTATGCAGTTGCGAAAAGAAAGCCTGAAAAAATCAGGCTTGCCGGGATTTAAACCCTGACCTCTTTTCAGGCAATCAGCATTATTAAAGTTGATAATGACGATTTGAAATAGCTCCATTTGTACTTGTAAATGATGCAGTAATGTTTACTGGATGGACACAACTACATAACTTTGGAAAAGGGCATTGGGTACAAACATAGTGTAAATTTGGATTTCTGTTGAACTGCTTTACAACTTGGTGTCCATACTTCTAGAATGTGAAATATCTTTTAATCTTTAAGTACTAGTCTCCTACATCTGTAGACATGAACTCTTGGAAGTTGACCCACATATACAGGCACCAGGCAGACTGGCAAACACAACTTTGGCCGGCTGTTTTCGACATCTTAACCAACTTCAGTTTACTAGAGGGTAGGGCCCTGCTGATACTTTGCCTGGGTGCAAAACCCTGGTGCTTACCTGCTCTAAACCTTGAATCCCCTGCATTACAGGCCTTTCCGTGTATACGTTTTTAATCAAAGGTGTTTCTTTGAGTGGGTAATAACAAGGCGAGGAACTGCCATGATTCACAGATCTTATCTGTCATTTCATATTGATGTCAAACCGTAAAGTTTGGTTATTATGTTTTTATTAATTAAAGTAAAATATTTTTTATCATAACCCATAGGTTCAACAAGAAATACCGTCTGTTTGCTGGTCTGTGGTTTGGGCGCAAGAAACCAGACTTTTGCACTTTTCTGCAACCATTTGCAAGTTCTCTTCAAACACTCTTTACAAAAGGTACTCATGTTCTAAAGTTTGACAATTTTCTTTTCCTTTCTAGTTTCAACCCTTTGCTGTCCAAGTTAAATTCTATTTTTCGCAAAGCAGTCAATTCAAGCTCAAGGCTGGTAATTATCAATTGAAAATAACTATATTATAAAAATATCAAATAACTGCAAGAACTCATGGCCTTGTTAGGCTGCTTTCTTCACTCAATATTAATTTAATAATATATATTTGTATGGATTCACTTATTTTGAACATTACAAGAGTAAAGTGAAATAAAGTTTTTTTTTTAATTTTGTTCCAGGTGAAGAGGTAACATTCTCTAATGGAACCACAAAAGTTGTACGTTGTATTCTTTTGTGTGGAAGTTTTGATGCTCCTGCTAAGTGTTTGTCTCAGAACATGACACAATACAATGGAATCTATGGATGCCCTTATTGTCTTCATCCTGGAGAAACAGTGAAAACCAGTAAAAAGGGGCACACTCAGGCATACCCAATGCATGTAAAAGATCAGCAAAGTGAGGATGAGGGCAAGGAGCACATTCAACAGCAATGAGTTTTGAGAGGCGGACGCATGATCAAACGTTACAATTTGCCAAAGAAGCTGAAAACCTTAAGTCCAGTGGTGCAATTAATTCAGCAGTTAAAGGAGTGAAAGGAATGACATGGAGTATGTTTCTCCCAGGCTTAGATGTTATCACTGGTGTCACTATTGAATATATGCATTGTGTTTTGCTTGGCATTACCAAGATGCTATTAATACTATGGACAGACAAAGCCTATTCAGCTCAGCCATGGCATCTTGGGTCGGACAAAATAAAGAAACTGGAAGAAAGGTGTTTAGCAATCAAGCCCCCAAATGCGATAATGCGCACACCCAGGAGTTTGTTGAAGAATCTGGCACATTTTAAGGCATCAGAACTACGTGCTTTTCTCTTGTATTATACCCTGCCCTGTCTTTGGGGACTTCTAGAGGAAGAATATTTCCAGCACCTCTTGCTTCTGGTGAATGGAGTCTTTTTACTCTTACAAGATTCCATTTCACCCAGTGATATTGAAAGCATCTCAAGAATGCTTTTACATTTCTGTACAAGGATGAAGGCTCTGTATGACAAGAGATACGAAACTTATAATGTCCATATGCTTCTTCATCTCCCAGACCCTGTGAGAAATCTTGGTCCATTGTGGGGAACATCATGCTTCTGGTTTGAGGGATATAATGGGGATTTGACCAAACTCTTTCATGGGACACAGAATGTTGACATTCAAATCACCCATGCAGTTTGCATTGACTAAAAGATTCCAGAACTTATCCCTCTACTTCCTGAAGAATCAGCTGCAAAGAGTTTTTACAAACATCTGGTGGAAGGACGGTCAGGTTGGAGTTAAATGGACAAATTAATGCAGTTGTACAGGATCTTCTTGGGCCAATCAGAAGTGCACACAAATTTAAGCGGCTCTGGAAACATGGAACAATGTATCAATGCATTGATTACCAGTTAACTACAAAGAGAAATAGTCACACAGTTGAATTTTCCAGGAATGGTCACTTAGAATTTGGAGAGGTGCAGTACTTTCTGAAGTGTTCTCAACCTTGCGAACATTCTTCTTGCTCTGTGATTAGCTACAATTGCAACACTAATCAATATATTGCAATCAGACAGCTTTTGGAATGTAATCAAAACATTCACCTTTCAAAGGATGTATTCACAAATGCCATGGTACATCATGTTGTTCCTGTTGCAAAAAAGAAAGGGGCATACGTGGCAGCTTCCGGTCTGGGTATTGTGTCAATGTGTGTTTCTGTTAGGATCAGTGATTGTCCAAATGTTAGTTTTGTATGTAAGCTCCCAAATAGAATTGAGAAGGACTAAGCAGCAGTAACATTGACACTTAAAGGATGTTAACTGAGCCAGCCCTGTGCAAGGAAAGTAAAATTGTCTTGATATTAACTTACTTTAGAAAGGGCTTCCCCAATGAAAGAACACACATAAAACAACAACAACACCGTGACTACTTTAAGCTCTTGAACTCTAGAGTGGTGCATATTCGAAGACTGTTAATTTAACAAGAAGTGAAACAAAACAGTTCATTGAGAAGGAACTGTGGCAACTAGGGATACATGTATTTAATAATAATATATTATTGGTCTCCCCTTTGGAAAAATAAATTAGTTAACTAAATGTTTTCGTATTTAAAAAAAAATGTTTTGGAGTTTCAACAAATGCTGCCCCAATTCAGTGCTGCATTTGGATTAACTGTGAAATATAGTATTTAGAAGATATTGTAAGTCCATCAACATTCCTTTCAACACCAGAAGATAAATGTACTGGGTACATCTATTGTAAATAAATGTAAATTGACTTTTTTGGCCTATTCCTTGCCCTCAAATCAATATATTTAAAATTGATGAATGGTACAAGTGAGGGGAAAATAGACAAGGGAAAAATGTAAAATGCGAGGGCTGGTTATTTCCCCCCATTGCCGATCAGTCTGTGAGTAGGAGTTTTAGACTGAAATATTTGGGAATGTGATTTTATCGAAACTTTCTATAGAGATTGTAGAGAAGGTTGAAAACAGAAGTATAGTACATACAGTTGTACAGCAAGCTGTACTTCTGCCCTTACATGTAATTTAAAAACATCTCTCCCTGTTCCCTCTTTTTCATCACAACATTATTTTTGTCCGAAGTAAAGAAATGATCCTCGCAGTGAAATTGCAATTAAAGAAATTGCAAAGAAAGAAGCCTGAAAAAATTTCAGGGCTCCAACGGGACATGAGCCGCTGCCAGTAAATTTCCACTTAAATCCTATTTTATCAGGCATCAAATTTTATATATTACTGACATTACATAATCATTTTTTCCTTAGTGAAGTAGGGATAAAGTATCCTTTAAAGTACTGCACATCAGACATCAAAATAATTTTCAGTTGTGCAGCACACTTAAAGTATAGTTAATCCCTACTTCACTGAGGAAAACATTATTTCCCCTTATGCAGTATACTTAAAGTATACTTCCCAAATTGTACTGCAATTATACTTGAGTACTTTTAGTATTATTCAAGTATACTTAAATTATACTTCATACTGATGCAGTATACTTAAAGTATACTTTTAGTTTATGTTTTTTGGTAAGGGAAGGCATGACAGGCCGCACAGTCTCTACCGGTGTGAAATATTTGAGAACCTTTTATATTTTTGCTCTAACGAGCATATCTTTTAAAGATTTTCCTTTCTTAAATGATTTGACAGGTTTATCTTTGAAGATTTGTTTGAGTAGTGGTTGTTCCTCTATGATGTGCCATTTTTTCATTAAAACTTGTTTGATGTTTGGCACTGCTGGTTCATATTGTGTGACAAAAGGCAAAATATCTTTCGTATCTTTTTTGTTCTGTTTAAGCGCTGACTTCCTTTCTGTGAAGTTTATTTCTGATGGGTGTTTATCTATCAGATTTTGTGGGTCAATGTGCAAACATGGGTAAATCGGGTGTGTTGAAACAATGCACTGTATCAAGGATTTTTGTGGAAAACAGGTACCATTAAATGGTACCTGTTTTCCACAAAAAATTGTGTCTTCTTTTGGCTCAAGAAAAAGGGCCAGAAAGCTGGAAATTATGCTTTTTATATACTGTAACTTTAGAGAAAAGGTAGTTTTCATAGGGTGGGCATTTGTCCTCTTCCCTAGAATGGCTTACTGTGGGGATTTTGTATACGCAAGCTGACCCCACTGAAGGGGGATGGTCAGGCCTGGGATTGACATTGACAGAGCCAACACCTCTGGCTGCCAACACATATTACAACACGGCTGGGCTGCCTGCATGAACTTTGTTTCAATGCCTCAGCGTTGTCAATTGAATGTTTGGTAATCGAGCCCAATCCAAGTCAGTCATTTGATTGAATTGGATTGGATTCAGTAATCAAACACAATCGAACTCAATAATTAACAGTTTGCCAATCGAACATTCGATAATCAAACACTTCTTGAACATAATCAAACTCTAGGTTGATCTAACTTTTCCTTGGCCTGCGCTTTGACGTTCAAAACCTGTTTCAGATAGGGTACTGTGTTCAAACCAGTTTCAGTTCTACAATATGCCTTAAGTAACATTCAGAATAATATATCATACCCAGAACAAAATCAAACTAATCAGGTGGATTCAAATTGATTGGGTTCGCTTATCAAAATCACTTAAGAGTTTTAATTCTATTGTGTTCCATTGCCAAACTTCCCTGATAGCAGAGGAATTGCCAAACTAATCGCAAAACAATGGAACAATTGGGTTTGTTTGAATTTAATTGATTGTGGCTCGGTTTTGTTTGATTGACTATGCCAGGCGATAATGCAAAGTGTAAAACCAACACATGTTATCTGTGCTTGTAGTTCCCACACATAATATTTAAAAGTAAAGCTAACAAAATTCTCCTGCTGAAAGTTAATTCAGCCAAGAATGAAGATATCATTTGAATTAAAATTTTCTTGTACTTTCTCACTGGTTTTGAAATGTCAACACTTCTCATTAATTGTAAGCGTGTGTTGTGTGAAAGCACAAAACTAATGTAATAATATTACATTGTTGCAACTTTTTGTTCCGTGTGTGTCACGCAAGTAGTTTTATAAAATTTACTGTAATTGAACTACGCGGGTGATAAATACTGGTGGTATATAGACTGATCTGATATATAAATTTCAGGGCGTACCGAGAAAGATCTCCCCCCCCCCCCCAAAAAAAAGAAACTAAGGAACTCTGGAAATTTGAGTAAAGATCGAGGCGAAAATAATGAGGTTTTCGTGCGCCCTCTATGGCTGGGACAACCGCAAAATATAAATCTTTACCATAACCAACAAAAATTTAAAAACATTCTCACCTGTTTGACCTGTTCTCGATATTCCCTGTGTAAGATAGCCATCCCACATTCAAAGTAACCCTGACAAGCCGGTTGATGACAAGTGTTTTGTCGGTGGCCTCTGTAGTGGCAATTATTGCACGTGAAAGCAGTATTTCTCCCCAACGGCCAGGCTGCATTCTGCGTACGTTTCTCGGAAGATTTTCGGCGTGGGTTTCCAAATCTCTCGGCGCACTGGCGTACAATCGTGGTCTTTGGCGTAAAGCGGCGTAAGACCGAGCCAGCGCGGTGTAGGAGCCGAGGGTGTAAGCTTACCTCATATTAACGATATTGTACGTTGGCGTGTAGCCGAGACTGCCGATTGCACTTGAGTGAAAATTTTTAGCGCAAATAAACCGGTGGACACCGAGTGATATCCCAGATTTCACCATCTCTGGCTCTGGATTTAGAGTCCACGGGCTCCTCGATCAGCTGCTGGTGACTAGAGTCCTCACGCTTCTTGGACAGTGGGAGGTCGCCGGGTGACCAAGAAGCCCGAGGGCTCTGGGTACCAGATTGACTCTTACCTAGAATCCTCGGGCTTCTTGGTTTCCACCCGCTGACCAAAACGCCTGAGGACTCTGGGTACGAGATTGATTTCGACCTCATTGGGTGAACATGAACACGAGGATTTTGTTTTTCTTTGGGCTTAGACACCTATTTCACGCTGAATTTGGCAAGTTAAATGAATTAATATCGCAGAAACGCCAATTTGAAACAAATTGGTTGTATTCTTTAAAGAGATTTTGCTCTTAGATTATAATGCAACCTGCATTCAAACCACTTTTTGACTTTCTCCAAACATTTGCCTTGGTAAGCTGCCTTGCAGACGTGCAATAACAAAAGTGGAACAGCTAAACAATTGTAATCTGCAAATTTAACTCTCTGTAAAACTCTGGTTGACGTATTCAAAAAAAAATAAAAGAATGATGGAGGTCATGACTGTTCTTTGTGTTGTTGCTCTGAAAAGAGCCGTTTTGCGTGGCTCCGAGGAGAGCCGTTTAAAATTAATTAGAAACTTCTCATAGTTCCTCCTCCATAACATCCAGGTTCTCTATCATGAAAATGATGTCCCTTCTTATGCTGCAGTATTGTTGTAGCACTGTGTCTAAGTCTTCAAGAGTGATGGACGGAATGGTTCTGAGCACATCTAGCAGCTGTTCTCGGCGCTTTTGTAAAATTGGGACCTTACGACACGACAACGGGGACGTCGACGTCGACGTAAAGGGACTGGGTCAAGACCGTCGATAGCGGTCGGCGTTCCCGCCAAAAGTTTACATTACGAAAAGGTCTTGAAAACTTCGCCGGCCTTTGTGAGTCTTTGTGTCTTTATACTTGCCAGGTTTGTTGAGCTGCTGCCAAAAAATGCCAAACGTTAGAGACACTATTCTGATAGCCTATGCTATGAATTTAATCGATGTTAAGGAATGTATGCTGTTATATGACATTAATACTCCCAAAAATCCTGATATTCCGTACTGGAGATACGAACCATTCGATCTGGACCAGATGACGATGATGAATGCAAGACCGAGTTCAGGTTTACAGAAACGATATATACGAACTGAGCGAAATTTTGAACCTTCCTGACCGAATTGTTTGCTACAACGGCGTCAACGTGGACAGAACAGAAGCATTTTGCATATTTCTAAAGCGGTTTGCTTACCCGTGCAGGCATGTAGATTTGATACCAAGATTCGCAAGACTCGAGCCACAACTTTGCATGATTTCCAACGCAGTGATGCATTCCATTTACACTAGTTGGAGACATTTGGTAATGGATTTGGATCAACCATGGTTAAGTCGTCCACGTTTGCAAACATTCACAGAAGTCATCAACGAGAAGGGAGCAGCTCTCCAAAACTGTTAGGGTTTTATTGACGGAACTGTAAGACCTATCTCTCGCCCAGGCAGAAACCAACGTGTACTGTACAACCGTCATAAGAAGGTGCATTCAATTAAATTTCAATCTAACGGCCTTATTGCTAACCTTCATGGACCTGTGGAAGGAAAAAGGCACGACACCTCAATGTTGGCACAATCACGAGTTTTAAACAAGCTTCAGCGTCTTTCATTCAACCCTAGCGGAGACATCTTATGTGTTTATCGTGTCCAAGCGTACCCCCTCCGACCGCAACTTCAGGGTCCATTTCGCGGCGCTCGGTTAACAGACCTTCAAAAGGCTTGGAACAAGTCAATGAGTGAAGTGAGAGTTTCAGTAGAATGGATTTTTGGCGATGTCATAAACTATTTAAATTCTTGGACTTTAAGAAAAATTTAAAGATATGTTTAAGTGCCGTTTCGGCAAAATGTATATTGGATGTGCTCTAATGCACGGGCATGTTTGTATGGTTCCACTACTTCACAATGTTTCGAGATTTCCCCCCCCCCCAACTGTCCAGGAGTACTTTCAGTGAAATGAAGAACGTTACATAACGACCTTAAAGCGATCACTAGGGATTCACCATTTTGTTACGTATATAGATAATTTTTAGGGGGTTGGAGGGGTGGGTGGCGTTAAGCCAATTTTTCTGAGCTCGAAAGCTCAAGGTTTTTAAGCTTTAGCTTGCCTTTGCCTAACTGTGCATGAATTTTTTTCTCTGCTTTTGTTGTGCGGGATGTTTTTTTGGTTATAGCCCAACCACCTACTGCCCCTCCCACCCCCCCCCAAAACTAAATGTTTCATCCCCTACCATCAACAACTTGTCCCCTTAATTTCAAAGATGAAGTTTACACAACTTTAAAAAATCTTTTAACAATGGTAGGGTAGCAAGACATTCACTGAGACTTTATGAAAGCTGCTACATGGCCCAGTCCTTTTTGTTCCACGTGCATTAGAATAACTTGTTTAGAAAAATATCAAATTAAAAGGGAAGCTAAATTTGGGCAGAGATTACTCACGCATGATACTAGTTTTCAGGTTAGTAGGGATAGCAATGAAGAAGTGGGGTGCTCCTCACAAGTTTTTATGACATGTCTGGGAAAATTATTATATTATAATGAACTAAAGAGCAGGTAAATCTATTAATAACAACTTCTTATTTTGCACTGTTTTGAGAATTAATGCTTTTTTGGTAAGTCCTATGAGCATAGGAAGCAAACAGGTACCATTTGCTTGCAGTTCAGACAGGCTGTTGGGCATTATAATTTAAACTATGCTTGACTTTGAATTAATATGGTTAACTTTGGGTGATAAAAGTTCATTTTTAGTTGTTTCATGAATAAGCTATTGCTTTCATTATATTTTGCCGTCTGATTCCCCCTTTGTTGTCCAGGAATGCTTCATCCCTATCTGGGAAATAATCACTGAATGAAAATAGTTCTCACAGCTTTTCTCGGTAATTCAAACCATTAACATAGCCCCAATATGGCATAAAAATTGATAGCAGAACATACAGGCATTATAGCCTTGGGAGAAACAGCATCCTTTGAAACATCATTTCACCCCTGAATGAAGGATTGAGAGGAAAGACAGAGCCGGGAGATTTGGTCTTTTTTTTTGTATACAGAAATGAGGCACTTGTGGCTTTTCCGAAAAATCCCAAAGAACAGACAACTTTTAATTTTTAACAGAATAAGAGGTAACAGTTTCCAAGATACCATTATGGTTTTTCATCTGAAAAACTGAACTTTCCCTTCACACCCACCCTACCCCTCATTAGAAAAAAAAAACACAGTTGAATGTTCATTCTCTAACATTTAATGGGAACATTGATATACATAAGATTGAAAAATGCTGTGGCCAATATAAAGAAATTCATATAAATTATTGTGGCCAATATAAACATTAACTATTGTGGCCACTATAAAAGGAACATATCATAAACTTTTGTGATTTGTGTCAATTTTCTTATAAATTGTGGCCATTATCAAAACATATAAATCTGTTGTGGCCGTTATAAAACATAACACTACTCTATTATAGCCAATGTAAAAAAAAAATAAACTATTGGGGCCAAATGTGAAACATTTCATAAACTATTGTGGCCAACAAACAAACATGTCTTATAACTTTGAACATGTGCAATAAACTCACGAAGCATTACTTCTTGGCATTAAAAGCTTTTTTCCAGAAAGGCCATCATAACATGCTGCTGCTGCTGTTGTTGAATCAACAACTGTAGCTGTTGCTGCTGCATCATCATAGACTGCTGCATGGCTTCATTTTGATTTCGTTTGTCTTTCATCTCTTGCTTCCTCAACTTCATTTCTTCTCTTTGTAACTCACTCTGTTTCTCCAATTCCTGTCGCCTCATAGCCATCTCTTCTACTCGCCTTTTACCTTCCGCTTCACCCATCTCTTTCAAGTAGTTCATTGTGTCCGATTTGCTCGTCTCTTTTTAGGCGGGATTTCACTCTGTTCACTCTCACTCTCCTTCCTCTTTTTCGTCTCCTTAAAGGTCTCCAGTGATTCCCTTCTCATTTCTTCCGCTTTAGCCACATCTTCTTCGGCTTTCTTCTTCTTTTCCTCAGACAATTTCTCGTTTTCCCGGTCATATTCTTCGAAAAGCTGGATTATTTCTTCCATCGCCCGATCAACTTCAGTTTCTTCTGGAGTGGTTCCACTCGCTCTCTCCTCTTGTGCAACTTTGGTCTTGTGGTTTCTTTCCATGTGTGTGTACCGATCTCTAACTGATCTCTGAGTGACTTTGAAGCTTGGTTCTTTCATGGCATTCAAACTGTTAGCAATCTTTGACCACGCTTCTCCTCTCTCTGTTGAATCATACTTGCAAAGCCATGGCTCCTTGTGAAGTATTTCGCGAACGAAAATAAGATTGTGATCAAACGTCCACTTCATTGACTGCCTGTTAAATTTAAGCGAATACTAACCTGGTAAAAATGATATTTTGGCTTTAAATAATCATGTAAGGCCAAAACTTGGCAAGAAATGCATTTACCGTGACATTTTGCTCGCAAAAAAACTTCACGTTCTTGCAGGACGTCAAATGCTTAATTTTGAAGCTCGGGCCGAGGAGGCAGAACGTCACCAAAGCGAGGCTAACAGTAGTGCGCGTGCGTAGTGCGGGATTTCCCCTGATCAAAGTCGACGTCGGCGTTCTCGTCTTCATATCGTAACGTCCGTAATATCGGCAAGAGCGAAGCGCTCATCACGAATGGCGTTGAACAAACGCTGCAGTATATAAAGAATAAATGCGGATCGAAATCTACCAATGACAACTCACAGACAAACGTATTTGGTTCCGGAGAAGTCCGCCAATATGAATGGGATTGTAAGGGAATTGCTCACTGGGGCGTGAAGTTCTCACTTTGCAAAGGTGCATGATATGAGACGCAAGTGAAGGCAGTGGAGGAAACTGTTCCTGTTCAACAAGGTAAACTGCTGTTCTATGCAATTAAAGTAATTTCCGTGTGAACCTAAGTAAACTTACGTGTTGGTATTTTTAGTGGGACTGTATCAGCTTGAACGAAAATTCGGGAAATAGTAAAACATGCTCACTGATACGATGGCCACTCATTGTCCCGGGTAGAGGATTAAGATATGGGAGCCGCGATTCCGGAGACAAGAGTGGTGAATGCGGTGAATGGTAAATGAGGTAGTGAGATGTGTCGCCGAAGGGGAGGCGGGAGGGGACGTACGATAGCTTTTGCCCACCGGCTTAATTGCGAGAATGGCGATGAAACGACCCTGGCAAAGGTTTAAGAACCTTCCGAAAGTCCCTGGGGATGACATTGCATGTCCTCGTGCATAAACAACGTCAAACAAGGTTGTTCATTTGACGCAGGAGTGAGAAATCGTGGTCATCTCATCAGTGAGAATAGTAAAACATGCTCACTGATACGATGGCCACTCATTGTCCCGGGTAGAGGATTAAGATATGGGAGCCGCGATTCGCTCCGACACGCAGCTTTGCCCGTTGCTGTCCCCGCAAACCTGCTTGACTTTACGCTGGGACACGTCACCTTGCGATGGCTTAAATGAACGTTTCTCTCCATAACTTAATTAAACAATAAAAACCCTTCCCCAACCCCCTGGTTTATCTATTTGAAAGCAAGTTCCCAGTTTTTAAGTTCATTGTTCGTTTGGAAGGTCTGAGGTAGTAAGGCGGCTTGGGGAGAAGAACCTTCTGCTGACTTGGTTGAAGCTGCAAGAGTCGATGTGGTATGCCCAGAGTCCATGACTTTGCTGCATTGAGAGTACTATTCTGCTGTGGCGAGTGATTTCCACCCCACGTGCCTTGCAACGTCTTCTTGTGACACACCTAAAAGAGCGAGGGTTATGGGGCAGCCACTTCGAAAGCTATGGGCGGACTCGCCCTGGTAGAGGTTGAGGGATTTCAAGTGTAGAGTCAAACGGTTGCTGACAGCCGAACCCATGAAAGGCGATTCAGTGACTAGTCCTTTCCTATCTGTGACTCTAAACAGATAGCCCCATCTCTTAAGTTGATAGCCATTAGGTCACACATGTTGCATACAGCTTGATATTGCCGACAGGGCACACAATAGGGTTCTCGCATCTTTTCACTTTGAAAATGTTTGTATCCTTGCCTCTGAGGGTTTTCCCGAATGTGTGGTGGAACAAGAGAAACTGTCCGTCGGCAGAAGTAAGGACTTCTTTAGTGAACACGCGACCTAGATCTGAGGCTCTGTCGCCAGCGTAAAAATCGAGGCAAAAGAAAGCTAGGTCCCTTGCGTGGAGGAAGCGGGAAACCGGTGAGATATCCTTTTGGAAGGCCTTTTCTCTTAAATATGCGCATAGACGCGTCAATTTCTCGAAGAAAATTGGGATAGCCTGCTTTGGTTTGACCCTAGAGATGGCTTGTTCCTTTCGGACAGTCTTAAGGTACGCCTTGACGCTCCTGTGGGAAGCCGGGTTACCTACACCCAACAAGTCGTTCCACTCTCCCCCGCGCCCTATCTCTGCAAAGAGTGATCTGAGCTTCCCAATCATACTATCAACAGTCCCCGCAGCCAATCTCAATGGGCATGGGCATGGGTCGGGACGCTTGGACCCAAACAAAGGACAAGATGGAATGTGTACTTTGGTCTTCCCTGAATTGTCCTTCCACACCAAAAAGCGTGCAATATCATTAGGTGTTGCATTGTAGACAGACTTGGGATGAGGTAGAGATGCGAGGAAACGTTCCAATTCTAGGTGTAATTTTGAGATCTGCTTTTGGTATGCTTTGTTTTGGCTTACGATCTGAAGGGTTCGTAGGCGGGCGTCTATTCCTGACAGGTCCAAGGGAAACTTGAGAGGGGAGTTGCTGTTGCTAGCGGGTTTTCTATTATAACCACATCTTTGGCAAAATAAGAAAGTGGAGTCGTTGGGATACGCGCACATGGGGCACTGAACCGCCGGAGTCCAGAGTCTTGGCACTTCGGGTAGAGGCTGCAAGATACCCAGAACAAAGCGTACCGTGAGTTAAAGGCGAACGTAAGTAAGAATGAATGACACATGCTACCAACAATATGATAGTTTTATTGAAATTAAGGAAGTTTGGAAGAATTAATTTCTTTGATCAACCAACATAAATGTAGCATAGATGTAAAGTACTGTTCGTTGCTAACGACTAGATAATTAGTTTATTCTTCTAAATTTGAAACGCGGAAGACCCAAAGGTCCCACGTCAGGGGGCGCCTTTCCCAGCTTGTATTGCCCGTCTTGGATGGGAACAGAAGGACATCGGGATCTCCTTTGGAACCCAGTTTAAAGGAAGCGATTGAACAACGAGACAGTAAAGGCCACCAGTACCGCCTCGGGGATAGACCAGGCGGCACCATGGTGAAGACACAGGCCTGTGGCTTAAGATGCTTGAGAAGTGGACCGATGAGGGAGAAAGTCAAAGGGAAAACGAACGCGTTTTCGTGGTTTGGTACCTGCTGGGAAAACACATTGACGCCGGA
This sequence comes from Siderastrea radians, assembly GCA_964017195.1. Taxonomy (NCBI): domain Eukaryota; kingdom Metazoa; phylum Cnidaria; class Anthozoa; order Scleractinia; family Rhizangiidae; genus Siderastrea; species Siderastrea radians. The sequence continues at coordinate 52,007,871 of OZ024890.1, read as the reverse complement.
TGAGCCAGCGCACGGGAATGGCGAAAAGAATCGCAAAGTGCGACCAGAGGCATTGCATCTAACGTTGTCTGGTAACGCCATGAGATCCAAGCTATGGGGGCCGAACGCTGCTTCGACGGTGCGCCAGGATGATGGTGAAAGGGTACAATCTAAGTCAGACACGGTGCGAGAAAGAGAATCCGCAATATTTAAGGCAGATGGAACAAAATGTACAACTAATGAAATGTTGTGTTCCAAAGAGAACGTAAACAGATCCTTCATAACCTCTGCGATAGCGGGCGACTTAGAGATCTGACGGTTCCAGCTATCTACGACAGCCTTGTTGTCGACGAAGGCATCTAAGCGGACATTATGCACGTGTGCCAATAAGGATGTTAGTGTAGCGAGGAGGGCTTTGGCTTCTTTAACTGCAATGGGAAGAGTTCTTGATTCCTCGTCCCAGTAGCCGCGGATTTCTTGTGGAGACAGAGAGCCTGGGGTTTTGAGGATCCTGCCCCATGCTGTGTTAGAGGCGTCAGTATGTACGGTAACGCTCACGTGCTTCTCATCTTTCCATGGAAGAAAGCCCGACCAGGAATCCAAGAAGCGCCACTCCATTATTTCGTTTCTCAGAGGACCCGTCGTTCGCACGGACAGGGAGCGTGAAGTGTTTTTCTGGGCGCGGGAAATGGCTTGGAAGACGTTGTTGGAGAATAGTTTTGCCGCTGGGACGAGCAAAGCAAAAGAAGTTGTCTTGCCTGCGAATTTTTGGAGGGTCTTAAGGGATACGGAGTTGAGATTCAATATTGATTCTCGGAGAGCGGCGAATTTTAATCGCTTGTCTTCTGGCAGGATGAACGCTTACTTTTCAGAATCACACAGGTATCCCAGGAAACGTACCACTCTTTGGGGCTCTAGAACACATTTTTTAAGTCCTATGAAGTAACCCAGGGATAATAGGACGGAGCACCCAATGAAACCGGCCATTTCTGCTAGCTGGAAGTCCGAGAACTGATTCTTGCGGTGTGCGTGAAGGCGTAACTGACCTGGGTGCCTATCATCTATGTATTGAGTGCACGGGACTCCTAAGGAACGGATGTAACTGGTTGCTACAAGGCCAATGGAGTTATAGATGAAAGCGCTGGCCTTCCATCCGAACGGTAAAGTAGTGTACACGAAGTACCAGCCTTACCACTCTAAGCCAAAAAATTCGCGACAGGCAGGTTGAAGTCGTACGTGGTCGTAGCCACTTTTATCGTCAAAGGTAGTTTGGAAGTGCCCGACTCCAACGTAGCGAGGAAGGTCAGTTATGTAGTCCAAAGAAAACGGCGAGTTTTTTATCCAGCAATGAAAAAACGCTCGTCATGGCACATGCGCGGCTTCTGGGGCTCAATGGTGATAGGCATGACTCAGTGTGGGGGTGTAACTTGGTCCACCTCACCCCAGACCTCTAGAAAGCTATTGCGAACTCTTTCTAGTATGGTTTCCGTGATAAAATCGTGAAAACTGAGACATGACTTCCGAGTTTGGGAAAAGGGCTCGGGGAGGAATATCTGAATCGTATTTAGTTCCCTGAAAGAGTCCTGTGAAGTGGGTGAAGAAATCATATACATTTACTCCTTCGTCGATCCATCTTTGGACGCGAGAGTTTGCGCTCGGCCCAGTTGAAATGCTGTCCCAAGTTAAACGATGCTGGTGGATATTTCCCGCCACGAAAGATGTTGGGTCCCGAAATCTGAGTTGAGCGGGAGACGCCCAACAAGCACCGGCAGATACCATGTCTAAGGACGGTAATGGCCCGGCCCAGGTGGTGGGACCTCCCTCCCAATCGCAGATATTTTCCTTGGCTGGATGTGAACGACCATTGGACAAACGATCTTTGAAAGACTAGAACAGACAAGAGGAGCAAAACATGTAAGGAAAAACGAGAATGAGGACCTGACAAACTATGGTAAACCGCCTAAGAAGGTCCGAGACTTTGCGTTTTAAGAATAAATCATAGTGATATCTCGAAGAATATCACAAAACGAAGGAATTTTGGCGGGAGGGAACCTCCCACCACCTGGCCGGGCCAGGCACCCATCAGAGACAGGTTATAGGGTGTTGTTTAGAATACCCTTCTGGCACGGACAGGTGGGGGTGGTATAAAACAATGAAAGACACAACTACTGAATTGATGATGAATCTTTAATCGAGAGTAACAAAGCGGTCAAATATAGGGCATTGCCGATAAGCAGACAACAGCTAACCAGGCAATACTAGCTAGCGTAGTGTATAACCAAAGATTGTTATCAGTTGGCATTTCCTCTTCCCCGGTTAGGGTTCCCGCAATTTCGGGCCATGTGACCACGCCTACCGCAGTTCAAACATACAGGAGGAGTATGGCGACGTCTAACGCCCAGCTGTTGGTAAGGCATTGGTCTTGGCGGAGCTCGAGGAGATTGCTTTAAGGCTTTCTGTATCTCTTTGGCTACTTCGACCTCATCTTTGCTACCGACGAGCTTAAGTAGGATGTTCTGAAGTGCTGGATTGTGTACTAAAGCCCGTGATTGCCTCAATACAACGTTAAAGCGCCGGGTTCTGTCGTCGTCTTTCTCTCTAGCAGTATCTACTAATTGCTCTAATGCCGGCATTGCAGTAAAAGGGTCAAACAAAGCTGGAGGTTTAGCCAGGTGCTGCCGCAGAAGACCCAGGGCACCGTCAACATTAGAGGCATTGTGCAGACGTTTGAACTCATCCAGCTGCTTTTGCAAGGCTGCTACCCCCTCATCCTATTAGTACAAAAGAGAGATTTATAAGGGAGGGTACAACTTTCCCGACTGAGGCTACTGGGTGGTAACTCGCGTCTAGCCCACAATGTATAAGCGAATAAAGACTTAAAGAAAATTACCTACAGATAAGAAATTTTGTGCGCTAAAGCAGCGAATTGTACGCAAAAGATTCTAAAATCTCGCAAGTACAGAATTCAAAAGAGGAAAACATACGGCTTAGCTCATGGCTTTATAGAACACCTTCATCTTTATGATGAGAACCACTTAGAACTGTGTGTAGACACCGGAAGAGATGGTTACAAAGATCCTTACTTAGGATACTATAAAGGCAAAAACCAAAAAATTTTGAAGGAATGAGACGTGTGAACTGATAAGACTACATCTGAGGATAGCAAGTTCTGGTATGGAAACCAAAAACGCCGATAAACGACAAAGGCTAACGAGTTTCCGACCGTTATTCGACCAGCACGATTTCCTCTAAGACGATTTCGCAACGTGGCAATCGCCTAATGAAATTAAAAAATTATACCATGATTGCACACCGCCAACATGAATTAGTGGGATTGCTACCCGACCAAATATATAATTTAAATTAAAATTCTTAGTATACTTTAGCCATCGCGCAGCCAACATCTATTTACTAAGGTTGCCACACGACCGAACACGAAATAAAGCTAGAACTACCAGTATATTTAAGCCCCCCATAACACGGACGACATACTTTATTTGGTCGCCACACGCCCAAACGTAAAATAAAACAATCAATTCAAGAATATTATGGTCATAGAACCGCCGAAATATTCTACTATAAAAATTCTACTATGTGCGCATCCCGGGCAGCATATTTACCAAGGTGACCACACGACCAAACGTAAAGAAAACTATAAACATTAAAGTTTTATTAAGCGCCACACGACCAAAAGCCAAATATACCAAAAGGTTATTTCTAGCCGACGCACGGCCCATGAGTTTTACTAGAGTTACCACACGAGCAAACATGAATTATCAGTATAAATTTCTAGCCCACACACGGCTCCTATAAAGTTTTGCACAAACGCCAAATGTGTAATAAACTTTTAGCCGACACACGGCCGATGGGTTTTACTGGGATCGCCAGTACAATTGAAGTTACATAAATCTCTAGCCGACACAGGGCAAATAAGTTTTACTAGGGTCGCCACACGACCAAACGCCTCTAAAAGTGATAAAATTCCTGGCCGGCACCAAGCCAATGAGTTCTACTAGCTGTTACTAGGGATGCCACACGACCAAACGCCAGTTGAAATTCTAAATCTAGCCGACACCCGGCAAATAGAATTACTGGGGTCGCCACACGACCAAACGCCAATAAAAGTTGTAAAATTTCTGGCCGGCACAAGGCCAATGAGTTTTACTAGGTCGCCACACGACCAAACGCCAATTGAAATTCTAAATCTCTAGCCGACACCCGGCAAATAAATCTACTGGGGTCGCCACACGACCAAACGCCAATTAAAGTTAAAAATCTCTAGCCGACACACGGTAAATAAATTTACTGGGCTCGCCACACGACCAAACGCCAATTAAAGTTAAAAATCTCTAGCCGACACACGCAAATATATTTACTGGGGTCGCCACACGACCAAACACCAATTAAAGTACAAATCTCTATCCGACACACGGCAAATATATTTACTGGGGTCGCCACACGACCAAACACCAATAATCAAAGTAAAAATCTCTATCCGACACACGGCAAATATATAAATTTACTGTAGTCGCCAGACGACAAAACACCAAAAACAGATTAAAATGTTCTGGCCCACATTGGTCGCGCGAAAAAACGTCAATTAAAATAAATACTAAAACTACACTATATACCAAGCTGGGAAATGGCCGATAACTGCTACGAGAGTAAAGCCCAAATGCTAAAATAATTAGAACTACGAGAATAAAACACTGCAAAACGACCAATTTGCAATGAACTAGGTTTACCAATGAAGCTATATAAGTACGCTAAAACCGATTAACACGGCCAACACGCTTTCTAGGGCCGCGAAACGCAAAAAGTACTGAAAAACTAATCAACAAGTAGCAAAATTCCTAAATTTACTGACCATAGTAAAAGTACACACACGAAAGCTAGACGGGTTATAAACCAAAATTAAAAAGCGAACGAAAAATATCCGAAGAAGGTGAAACAATTGACTAAACAAACAAATGTATACCTCATTAGGCTGAACTTCAGCTTGTGCAGGCGGATTAGGTGGAGCTTGGGCATCATTTTGTTGGCCTTGGCCATCGTGTTGTTGAGGATCCTGTTGTTGAAGGTCTGCTAGGAGAGCAGGGTTCGGGTTCGCGGCCTGTTGAGCCATATAAGAGCTTCGGCGACGGGGAAAATGAAGGACGCTGTGCGATAGCTTTTGCCCACCGGCTTAATTGCGAGAATGGCGATGAAACGACCCTGGCAAAGGTTTAAGAACCTTCCGAAAGTCCCTGGGGATGACATTACATGTCCTCGTGCATAAGCAACCTCAAACAAGGTTGTTTATTTGACGCGGGAGTAAGAAATCGTGGTCATCTCATCAGTGAGAATAGCTGTTTTCTTCCCCGCTAAATGTTATGTGACTTGTGTTTTTTACGTCGTGTAACATAACGATAATTTTATTTGTGAAGAGTTGTCAATCAGGTGCCGCGATGTCACTCCCCTTCCGTTGTTCCATTTGGAATGGTGAATGAATGGCAACGTTTTGCCCCGTTGATTTCGTTCGCTTGGATCATTCAAAGTAAAAAACTGCAAACAGTTCACAATGACGGATGACCTAGAACAATGAAATTACAATTAAAAAACAGCCAAAAATTCAGCGAGTGAAAGTTTGAGACGTCTCGAAGATTTCGAAGATGCACTTGTCAAAGACGAACCGATGAAGCCAACAAAAACACTGAAAGAAAGAGCCACAGACTCACTGTTACCACTGTAGCATTACTGAAGTCGGTTTTGCTAAATGAAAAGTTAGTAAAAAGGAAGAATTCAAGTTGCGGATCAAAATAATTCAGAAAAAAAGAAACTACATTTCCATGAAATTTCATACTGTGAGTAGTTTCTTGATATTTTTTAATGGTACAGCTTTCATAATTCCATTTTCGGGGTTTTTTTCAAGACAGAATACGAACCCGGGGCAACTAAAAATTTAATGAGGGCAAGTAAGTTTGGGATCTTAGTTGCCCGGTCGGGCAACTGAAATCTCTGTGAAGGTTGCAGATAAACGTATAAAGTAATTCAGAGATTTACTATGAATTTTTTTGCCTGAAATCCACGCCGCAAACATAAAACTAGACAACTTGTTTCATTTTTTTTTCGATAAAGTGACAAGGAACAATTTGAATGTACACACTTGTGTTGCAGCATGCAAGCTGGAATGTTTCGTAAAATTTCGCAAAATGCACGCGCAGAAACATTTCCAGTAATGAGTTGTCTAGACAAGCTGACACGTTTCATGCTTGTGCAAATTTGGCAAAAAGTGAGCTGTTCGTGATAGCTCAAAATGGTTGGACCATTGCAACTAATTTACTCACATTCCTTGTGTTTTACTTAACCCTTTTAAGCCTCAGCATCGTTACACAAACTCTTTTCACTGGTCTCCATAGATTTTATTGATAACTAATTGGGTGAACTTTTTCAAACCTCAAGACAATTCATCTTTGGTGATCAGTTTCTAAGTTCTCATGACCTGTACGTGTTATAATACACTGATCTGTTGAGCTGAAATTTGATGCTGATCACTCTTGAGGCTAAACAATTGATAGATGCTAAAATATACTTCTACCTGTAACTATGCGCGCGCTATTTTTGTTTCCCGCGTATTTCATATTCAAATTGTAAACGTAAGTTTCAAAGCGTAATTTTGTAACGTACTTTAATACGAAAATTCAAATGTACCGCCGTTAACGCTCATTTGCAACTGAAGATGACATGAGAATGTCGAAACATGTTTTGTAAATTGAAAACTGTTGTTTCTTTATTGAGACTTCTACCTGTATTTTGCAGATAAAGCTTACATTTGGTTTCTCTGTGCTGAATGTTTCGGGCAACTAAAATTCTTCCTCGGGCAACTAAACTGTGAGGCTTTGTTGCCCAAAGGGCAACTAACTTAAAAACTTAATGTCGACCCTGATTATTTACTACCTCTCTTTGAAAACGACTTTTATTCAATACGATACAACAACAGCTAATCAAAAAAAGCAAAAAAAAAAAATGAATCAACCAAATGCTTTATTCATTTCACAAGCAAAACATGTTCGATATGGATCGCACGTGTCACGTTTGTTCGCGAGAAGTGGGAAACGCCCATTCTTGCATCAAGTGCAAAAAGATTATTCATGTCATCTTGGTACATCTTGTCGCGAAAGAGGTAAGTTTGATAAATGAATTAATTCGAATTTTTAACATTAACAAGGGTCTGCACTTTTGTCCCGTTTTACGGTGTGAAGTAAAGTAACCCATCTTTTTGTGATTTGAATAAAAGGAACTACTGCGACTACCGTCGAACCTGTCGTTAATCATGGAGAAAGCAAAGTGCAGTCCAGTGGACTAAAGGAAAAAGACGAGACCTTGAAGATAGGCTCGAAACGACGGGTGTTATGGTCTTATGGATCGCACGTGTCACGTTTGTTCGCGAGAAGTGGGAAACGCCCATTCTTGCATCAAGTGCAAAAAGTTTATTCATGTCATCTTGGTACATCTTGTCGCGAAAGAGGTAAGTTTGATAAATGAATTAATTCGAATTTTTAACATTAACAAGGGTCTGCACTTTTGTCCCGTTTTACGGTGTCAAGTAAAGTATCTCATCTTTTTGTGATTTGAATAAAAGGAACTACTGCGACTACCGTCGAACCTGACGTTAATCATGGAGAAAGCAAAGTGCAGTCCAGTGAACTAAAGGAAAAAGACGACACCTTGAAGATAGGCTCGAAACGACGGGTGACGTCACTCATGTGGAACTGGAAAGAAAAAGCCTCCGCAACTAAAACGAAAGATCCTGTCCTAGAAAAGAAACAAAAGTTTCCCTCTAAAAACAAGCCTGAAAAAATACCAGAAAAATATTCATGCCTCCAGTGCTTGGAAATTTCACTTCGTGGTAAACGAGACGAAAAGTTCTCTTCTTTGTGTAGGAATGACCCTTCCAGTCTTAACAGGCATAAGGCCAGATGGCACAACACTGATGAAACGCATGTGTGCATTGTCGTTCCAGCTTCCGCACCTGAGGTGAAAGCACTGCGAAACCGGTATGCCAAGTCAAGAGCAGTGAATAAAGATGCCTTGTCAAGTAGACCATCTGTACCAATTAGTGCCCTAGACGAAAGCTCTACTCTTCCTAACAAACCAGAACGACCTGCTGTGAAGATTAGTTCAACTCTAGAACCTGAACCGTCTTCCCAGGACCCTAAAGAAAGCATTCCATCATCCAAAGGAGCTCCCACGAGCCAGGCAACGATGTTGTCGTACAGTAGACCCGCAGAGGGAAGTGGCTCCTCAAAGAAAGTTACTTGACGACTGTGGTAGAGGCTATTTCCAGTTTATCTCTGAAAGTCGAAAACTGGGGTAAACACCATGTAACACTGGAGCAGCTAGCATTCGAAGACGACAGTCTTGGCAATGAAAGAAGCTAAGAATATACGCCAGTTAGCAAACGTGTCTGAAACTATTCAATTTTTTTTTACGACGAGGAATCAGAAACTGCTGTCCTTCATTGCTTGCCTTGTTTTAAGATGCATCTGGCAGCTAGGCCTACCCTTTCTGACCTTAGTCCATTCCAAGTCCATCGCATTATTAATTCCTCAAGCAACGGCACGCTTGGCACTGGCATTTTATTAAATAAAGATACCACCCGTCTACTTGTTGAAGGACACAACCAAACCTGGTAGAGGCAGAAAATAACATGCATTGATCATCTTTGCCTGATTGGCGATGGTTCCAAAGTCCACCAGCATGCAGTGAAAGCATACCAGCAAGCGTTAGAGATGATGAAGAAAAAACAGCAGCTACCAGAAACATCTTTCGAGCCGCAATCGCTGACTTAAAGCTTGGAGCAGCTGCCAGACATTTTGAGACGTTAATCTCTTTTCTTGCTTGTTGCTCAGTTGACACTGGAAATATTGGACACGGTCGCAACAACTTCAATGACATTCTTTATTGCTTAGAGAAAACAGTCAATGGTAGAATCAACGCTAAATCAGCCCCTGCCCTCAACTCAATTGCCACCGCACATATGGGCCACAGTGGATAAAGGTACGCCCTCCCAAACAACAAATCAAGCCATTCTTGTCGTAGCCCGCTGCCAAACTGGTGTTCCTTGCCCAATTCCTGTTGCTGCGCTAAGTGTGTACACAGAACTGGAACAAGCCTCGTACGATGTGCTGGCTGAGCTTCTGCTCAAAGCAATAGAGGAGAATTTTTCGAAGGAGGTGCTTTCGAGACTCTGTGGCGTTGCAGCAGATGGTCCATATCAAGCAAGTTCATTTCGTAGAAAGCTGGTCGAAGCTTTGAACATCGTGGAAACTGGAGTTAAGGATTCGAAATCACCCAGTGGGATCTTCTTCCAAAGGTTTCAGAAGAGATGCAACGTCTTTAATAGCATTTTGGCTAATGGCAAAGGGTTTGCCTTCCTGCAACTTGTAGATCAATCAGCCAGAAGACCCGTTGCTTACGCTGGTCAGCGATTTGCTAGTTCCTCCTATGAACAGTGGCTGAAAATCGAAAAGAGCTTCGGACCGTTCTGGAAAGCGTTTGACAAGTTGTACCCTAATCGAGATGAAGATGAAGAGCTACAGTATATGATCGCTGGATCAGACTTTGTAGCCGATCTCCTAGCTTCAATCACTCGACACTCCTGTATGGAAGCTGAAACTCTGGTGGCCAAAGGTCAAATCCAAGTTGACAGGAGCAGCCACTGGTGATAAAGTGGCGAGTACAAAGTGGCCTCAAGCCTGGTGGCGAGTACAAAGGCATAGAGCTGTTGGAGGGCTGGCTTGTGTCAAAAGACGAGGGCAAAGAAGCAGGAGGAAGTCGATTTACGTGGAAGATGCGAGAAGAGAACGAGATTAGAGAAGACCATAAACGTCTTGCCTCAGACCTGGTTGCTGTTCTAGATAGAAGAGTGAAATCTGTTGTGTCAGATAATTCCTTGTCAGTACTTCAAGTTTGCGATGCAGCTGCTTTAGTCAGTTTGCACTGCGGCTCTTCATCAGATGGGGTGGTGAAGTTGGTAGTACAAGATGGTAAATACGAAACCTATGGCGTAGAAGCATGTGAAGCTGTATTTAAAGTTGCGTCAAAGATGGAACACATTCAGCAATCTGGAATAGATTTCGACCCACGCCTGACATTCCGCTACATGTCTCGTCTGAAAGAGGCTGTCAAGGCGGGTATCTGGGACGGAATATGTCCAGACTGGTACATAGTGCGAGACCCCAATGAAGTCCCAAGATGTCCAACTGGACACGTTTGAGCTTGCTCCCTCAGATACACTGGATACGTTCTTTACGATGAAGTTTGCCAATGGCAAACAGCACAACGTGCGTTTGCACGAACAGAACTTTTACAGTTCCTTTTACGCCAGGGAGGACCTATATGGTATCGCAAAAGCTCTGTCATGTGCTATACTAGACATTGTCCTACCTAAAGGCGGACCAGAGGCTATCGCAGAAAGCTATTACAGTACCATGAGAGCTCAACAGCAATCGGGGGGCCAGTCAAATCAAACACTTGCTAGAAGAACAAAGCTGAACTGGTGTCTGCCGTCCTTAAACAAGTGTGACGATATCATCAAAGAGAGTGTCTCCGTGTATGTCAAAGGAGATGACAATATCAGAGCCCACAGGCAAAAAGCTTTTTTTTCGAGGCACGAGAATCATCACTCAGTGTCAAAAGTAATCAATCGAGTTAACTCAGACTTAGGTCGTCGTCCATTTCTCGCCGAGCAGTAAACCATTAAGTGATATTCGCTCAGTCAGTTGTTTGTTTTTCCAGTAGGATAAAACAATGGAAATAGTTTAAGTAAATTTTGTCGTTTTCACCCCCTCTGGTGACTTCCTGATGATGCTGTATGAAATAAGTAGTAACAACCAATAAAGAATACACGAGTATGATAGCCTTTCAAGCAAATGGCAAGTAAGTGAGAGGAATCGGATTAGAGTCACTTATAGTTGGCGACTTGTTGATAGTTTGATAGGACAGTTTCGTACTTAAAGATTGCCTCGTTGCATTAGTCTACTAGAATGCCTTGTCTTCAGTTTGTAGTGATGTTAGAAAGTTGTACTAGTAATTATAAACACTAACAAATAAACCGAACCATAAGTTTATAGTCCATCAACTTTCTTGTCCTCGTTACTTCGCCTCTCTTTCGCATTCGTGGCAGGAAGAGGAGAGATCCTAGTTTGGGGACTGGGGACGAGGTTGGCGCAGCATTTTCCTGGCGATAGCGCCTCGGCGGCTGCTTGGCATACAGCTTCGAACCTCTTGGGGTATCTTCGGCGTGGGACGTACACGGAATGCACCCTGGCCCAACAGTTCTCTTATACGTGGCTTTTCTTTTAAGGAAGTTAGGGTCGCCTGGGCCAATTGTAATCGGTATTCCAACGTGCTTTTCTGGTCTTCAAGGTTTTGTATTAATCTGTCAACTGCCTTTTCGCCGCCTCCACAAACTGGAAACGACGTGCTACTTGTTTCTGTCGATGGTGTGCACTGCTCTGCATAACTACGAGGCTTTCTGGTGTGCGAGTTGTTTTCAACAATCATAACCTTGACTTTATCTCTGTCTTTCAGATCGCTGATAACGACGTCGACAAACTCTCCCCACTCAACGTCGAATCGCTGCAACGAAACTGTAGAATTCTCATTTACTAATATGCCAAATACAGCTTCCACCAAATCTGTTTTGGTCTTGTTCGCTCTGTCACTGATTTCTATGACTTTCCTGATGTCGTTCAAGTTCATTTAAACGACAATTTTCTCCTGAAATGCCAAAGTTCAAGTTTAGTTTTAGTATAAAGTGCAAGGTGAGGTTGTAAAATAACACTATTAAAGGTTGCATGCTTGGTAATCGACGGCGGACAACAAACTCTGCATGATCAATCGATCGATCAAACTGGTAAGTTTTGTAAATATTCACCAGCATTGTTTAACCGAAATGGCAAATATCTACCAGGAGAATCGTATGTACCAACGCCAGTAGAAAAAGTAACAACATTCTAGACTAACGGTGTGTTTATGCAAAAATTAAAATACCAAAATAACCTACCTGTTCTTTATTCATGTCCGCCATGTTCGGTCGCACTATGCTTCGCCTTGTCTCCCATATGTGGTATATATCTTTTGTTCATTAATCCAATCAATCAAAATTTGATCAATGAATCGAGGCTCAATTCGAATATTGGAATATTCATTTCACGATTGGATTATTCAATCAACGAACGGAATCAATTTACCAGTAATGAATTCATTAGTCCGTTAACGACAGGAACGCCTGGCCGGCTTTGACTATAATATAAGTCCATGGGCTTATATCCGGGGGGGGGGTCTTATTATCGAAGGGGTTTTTGCAAATGAGATTTGGGATGCTTCTGTTTGGGAGGGATTATTTCCAGGGGGCTTATTATCGGTATTTTTAAGGCGTGTACTGCAGAAAATTTTACGCGTCACTTGGCAAGGTAACTTCATATTGTTATTGTAAATTAATGCGGAGAAGCAAAAATATATACCTTGACCTTTAATTCTGGGGTTGTGACGAAAACAGTCAAAATGAGAGAGCGTGAGACAGTGAGTGATCCAGAAGGGAATTAATTACTTGCCAAAATACATAACTTTAGCCTCGCAAGTTGGGTACTAAGTAAATGCCATAGCTACTTTTAAGAGGCGCATTTGGGGCACTTATTTTCAAACTTGATGTTTCCCCTTGCCATCCCACAGCAGAACCCTTAGACAACTTAATACACTTGCAATAAATCTGAATTTATAAGCAGTGTTCTCCCTAGGTATTTAAGGCCAGGCAGGCCGCCTAGCTTGATTCACTGGAAAATTGTTGCCACCTGGCTTTTTGACACAACGTAAGCTTAATTTGAGATCTGGAACTGGGAATTCCTATCCATAAGTGAAGAAAAAACCACCCAGTAAAGTTGCTGAGTCATTGCCTGGTGTTTTTCACTGAGTCTCCTCACAATTATTGTGACTATAAAAGTGATTTACCCATGCATGGATATGTTTAAACCTGTGATGCATTCCGCTGTTTTGTTCAACGGCCGCTATCCCAGGAACACAAGGGTTTTTCAAGGTGTCTTACACGGAATACTAATCGAAATTCCCTCATTCGTGGGAGGAATGTCAAAAATGGCTAACTCAGTCAACGAACAGACACAAAAAGCTGTTCAACGTAAATTAAGTTCATTTTTACTCTTGAAAAGAGACAGAAAAGTGATAGTAATGTAGGGAAAGAAGTTCAGTCCCCCAAACGATACCAGATCTCTCAACATTGATTGATTTGGGGGGCTCAGAAAAACACGAGAACAACAGTTAACTTGCTAAACCATGTAAAAGTAAGTCGTAGGTTCGGAAGTCTTTATTAAGTTTGTATTCAGGCCACATCGGGCTTCCTACACAGACGGTTGAAAATCACAGTCAATACCCCCAGGGCTTCCCAAAATCCTACTGAGAACACTGAAAGGGAGCGAAATTACAATGGGCGTATTGCGATAGAAGTATACCGTATATATACGTTCGTTCAAAACTGGGCTAGGTATATTGGATTTCTAGCATTTTGGTTGGCTAGCATATCAGCTCGTATACACTCAATTGAAGAAACGTCGGTGGAAAAGCATAAATCATTGACGATGCGACCCAATGGTGCTCTGGGAAGCCTGAATTCTTGCCTCTATTCTTAATCACGTGCACATTACAATAACTCAGCATGCCTTAATTTACTCTTTAAATTATCTTGGAAAGAAAATATTTTGAATATCAAGAAACGAAAGCCAGTTTCAAACTTGCCCGTGCCATCTTCCCAGAGTTCCATTGTGTCGCATTGTTTCACCCGATAACGTTTTTTCAAAGAGGTGTATCTACTGCGACCAAATATGGTCAATAAACACTCAACAACAAAGTGAACTTTTTCCCCGCGAGCAACCCGGTGAAAAGGATGGATGAGAAAAATCTCTTTGCAGCGAATTTAAATTAAGGAGAAATTCCATCAGCGTCTCTGAATCGCAAATCAAAGTTGTACCGGAGTGCTTGATTTTTTAGCGCGACAAGTACCTGTGTAGAAATAGAAATTTAAGCATTTAGCGTTGTGTTTACCATTAAGCTGAACTTCTTTTATCGCCACGTCGACCATTAAACTTTTACAAACGATAGGATTTATCAGGAAGGCTTTCCATTCCAATTTATCAAGACAAGACATAAAACAGTAAAATGGGAGAGAAACTGTCACATTCAGGGCGAGTCAGTACGAAAATCATGAAGCAATCTAAACAAGTACTGAACAAGCTACCAAGAAGGAGGAAGGGCGACATTTTATACCACGCAAAATTGACATTGGCTTACCTGCACTTGTGCAGCTCCGTGTTCCAACAACTGCAAATGTTAAGATACAAATCGGATGTCATGTAAAAGGAGTTGAATCGCTTTCCCAGTTGTTTGGGTGTTGTTTTTACCATTCCATCCGCAACCTCTTTACTGAGAACGACTGTGTTTTGTGCTTTGCGTCTATCAAGCTGAGACAATGAATTCTAATGTTCCCACTACCGTAATGTTGTTTCTGAGCTGCATAGAAATAACTTGTTCAAGTTCAAATTGTGTCTTCAGTTCGATTAAACAGGCACGAATTGATGGTTCCGTTGTGCGAACGGATTACAAACTTGTTCCGTTTTAACTTCCACAGCTTCTGTGGTGAAATGATTCAGTTTCAATCCGCTTTGAACGATGATCACAACTTTTCAGGAAAAAATAGATTAGGATATCATTAGGATATTTTTCCAAAACTTGTGCCAGTTCGTTCACCTCGGGGCAGCTTCGTTGATTCAGCTAACTTTGCAAAGAAACGCATCAACACTCTTCAAGGTTTTGGCGCCTTTTTCGTTCAGTCCATACTCTCTTCTCATTTTTTAAGCAATCATATCGCTTTATTTCCATCGGTAAGGTTTGTCTGTCGGGGTGTCCTTGGTTACATCCAGGTAAAGGTTTCATTTTATGTTAAAAGGCGCACTACAAGTCAAATTATTTATTTATTTACGAAGCATCATCAAATAAAGTTCTAGTTATAGTTTTTAAGGACGGTGCCTCCTAATATAGATGTATTTTTGCAAAGGTTAATGACTATGGGGAAACAGTAAATCTTACCAAGGGTTATTGGAATCCAAAAAGAAAAATGTGGGTAGCCACGCATTTTTCAGAGATAATTAAACAACCATAATTCTAGAAAAGCGTTAAAATACAAAGAATGTGTGGCAATTTCTTTCCAAATTTAAGCTCAGTTATCTTTGAAAAATTCGTGTTTACCCTCGATTTTGTTTTTGGATTCTGATAGCCCTTGCTAAGATCTGCTTTTTACACGTAGTCTTAAACCGCGCAAAGATATTGTTGTATTAGTGGACAAATTCCTTAAGAAACCTGAATATCCGGAGATGCGCAGAACGTATGCGCAGTAACAAAAGGAGGCACCGTCCTTAAGTGATGAATTTGGATCAAATGCTAGTTAGTCGAATCCTAAGATGTGGAGGGTGAGTACGTTTTTTTTTAATTTTTTTAATTTTTTTTTTTTTAATATCAGTCGTGGTGATGCTTTTTTTGGCGTCTTCGCAAGCGGTACACGGTCATACCATCAAAATGGACTCGCCTGGATGTATGCGTTATTGGCTCCTGCCAAGCATGAGGTCAAAGTGGCTGGATGTTCGCCTCGTTCCATAAAACGCAAGAAAAAAATGAGGCCAATATCCAGCCATCTTGACCGAGCAAGCTTGGACAATATTAAAAGGATTTATTATATGACGAAACACCAAATAATTTGATTTTATAATTGTGAGTCTAATGAGTTGTTCACGAAACTCGTCAACATCATGGTTTTCTTTGTTTTCACTCTTTTCGAGGCTTTTAGCTGTTTTGTTTTCCGACTTCAAACTGCCAAAAATCTTTTTCTTGTCTCAAAACATACTTTTGCGGAAATTACAAACGAAAATCTTGATGAACCACCTTCAGAGAAAATTTTTCTTGCGGGAACATAGCAGGCAATCCCGAGCGGGGAAGGTAGCTCCATCATGCCGACTCGGGTAGCCAATCAGAGTGCAGGATTTGGTTCATCTTGCCCGCTTGCACGGTTAGCTATATAATAAATACATATATCTAGCTAGTATGGGGCTTCGTTGTTGCGGTGGGCCAAAGGACCACCAAGGAGCTCTATAATTAAACCTATATGACTGTTCCAAGAAAGTTTTTGTACTATCCTCAACACATTTTTGTTGTTGTTGTTGTTGTTGTTGTTCACAGAGCTATGGTCTTTTCATTTAACTAATAAAGTTCAATTTTTGGCTTTCATTTATCTTCAAAGGTTTAAGTGTCAGGCAAAAGAGTCCGTCAAATGCTAGCATTATTCTTAATTCCTCAGTATAATGCTAAAAATGCTACCATAATTTACTACAGAAGCTTAGGTTATTCTTTACGTCACCTAGAAGTCGTTACATGGTTTCTGTTCGCATAAGATCGTTTATTTAGGAATTGTAAACAAGAGCTCTCAACTTGAGCATTGTCGCAGTAACTATTAATAACTGTTTGAATCACAGTCACTCGTTTAATACAAGGTAGAATCAAACTTTTCCCCTTATTAATTTATTAAAATTATGCATTAATTTTATCGGCTAATGTTGATCTGTCGCTCTTGGGGCATCTGTATAAACTTATTATGATTAATGATCATAACTAACAACTGTACTATAAAAGAGTATACTTGTATTAAAATAAGACAGATAAATATTTATTCTCGTGCCACTCCAATAACACAACAAAACTGTTGTCATAAAAATACTTATAAAATTACTCTGCGCACCTAGGAAAGTAAGTTAAGATATGTTTTCTATTAATACACAAACTGTTTCTGGACTTTTAAAACAACTTTCAACTACGGCATAATAATGTAACGTAAAGGTAAAATCTATGGATAAAATCTAAAGTATAGGTATAGTGTTGAACCAATCTGAGTTGTTTGCTTTCCACTTTTGAGTTGAAAGTGGCGCTCTTTGGATAGAAAGAGTGTTAAATTCTGTAGACGATCCTTAATCTTTTCTCACCCTAACAGTTGAGGTCATCATAGTGGTGTATTAACAAAATTACTCAATCCTGGATGACAAATTCCTCGGCAAAGAAATCTCTGACAACAAACAAACGAAGATTCAGACTACCTAAAATTTCTGAGAATAGGTCAAGGATTTGAAGGATTTTTTAACAGTTTACTCGAAGAGTTCCAAACACAAAACAATAAGTTTCTTCGTCCGAAGACGCGCGAACGGTGCGCCGGTGGCGGCTCTCTAATTCAGGGTTCGGGGTTTATAGTTTTTATTCTTAGTTTAGAACTGTAACTTGTAATTTTTTTAAATGTAATATAAATAAAAAAAATCACACCACTTGTCGATGAATTCCGTGGTTAAT
This sequence comes from Siderastrea radians, assembly GCA_964017195.1. NCBI lineage: Eukaryota > Metazoa > Cnidaria > Anthozoa > Scleractinia > Rhizangiidae > Siderastrea > Siderastrea radians. The sequence goes on along the minus strand of OZ024890.1, from coordinate 51,990,456 downwards.
GTTCACTGGTGCTGTTTCTTCGGTTCTTTAAGGTCGACACACACAAAGGGTATTGTACCAACGACACGTCCCTAGTAGGACGAAGCCAGTCTGTTTTCAGGGACTTGTGATAAGATTGTGTCACGGGCGGGAGCGTTTTTCTTGAGCGTGCACACGAGTGGTACGTGCATTACACACATTTAAAGGGTACAACTCCTGATTTTTTTTAAACGAAACTGGGTAGTTGTCACGGGGACAAGCCCCCCTCACGTGTGCCGATGTTAATTTTACTTGGTCAACGTTCAGAACAAACTCGTACCCTTTAATCAAGAATTACACTCACGTTTGTGAGCTTCTTTTCTCCGTAAAGGGGGTGGGGGGCGGGATCTGAGAGAAAACGAGCGGTAACCGGGAGAAATAGCACAATTTTCTCTCTCTTAGGTTCGGTCTTCCGAAGTAAAGGCTTCGAGAGCAACCAAGAGGAAGGTGTTTTCAAGGAAAACAAACGAAAAGCTACACCTCCCTCCGCCCTCCTTTCCGGCTGTTGATGAGGGTCTTGGTACTTTTGGCATAACAAGCTCCATTCGTGAAACAAAAGGTAGAGAGAAATTGGCAGCCGACCTCACCAGTCACCTCTCGCTTAGCGGACACCTTGCTCTTACGATTACGGGAGTCTAACTACCACAAAATTAACTTGAGAGGAAATACTGCCATTAAGGACTCCTTATGAACGCGTTTATCTTACAAGCTGTTTTTGTTTCGCATCAAGCTATTATTAACTCTTGTCATTAAGGACACTAAACTGCGGTCTTTTAGTGACCGTTGTAACAAGACTTGACTGTACAGAGCCTACCAGGACAGAATGGCCTATGCTGTTGTTAATGCTGGACAGTCTAATATATGTTACACTGACACGAAACCAACACACATCCTAGCAATATTTGAGCAATATTTCTACAGGTTAGTATGATACACAACTCGCACTCCATCATTTGTCTTGTCTTGAGTTGTGCCGTCTAGCAGCCAACATACGACCTGAGACTGACCCACCAGACGACTCTATCAGACGACCTGCGAAAATAAACCATTTAAGTTAGATAAGAGACCACGCATTACAGTCAAAACAGAAGAAGCGTTCCCTAGAAAAGAAATTGGTGAAGTTGATTAATGCAATATTTATTCAACATTGTACGAAATATTTGAAATAAAACTCAAACCGATAGCCCAAAATTCCTGTACTCAATACATGATGTTGCGCGCCAGACACGTGGGAATTTGACAGGTTTCCGACCCCGTTCCAATGGTCATTTGGGGTGCTTCCAATTATGCCAGACCGACCGGTCAGAGACCAGAGGAACCGGCTAACCAAGGAAAAATGGAACGACATTGTTCGATGGGAACAAAATTTCCAACCGAACCGAAGCGTTCCATTTAGTTTCGAGCGAAATTTCGATTACCTCTCAGTGAAGTGGGACTGGAAACGAGAATTTTTGAAAATGAAGCGGCAAGGTTCAGTTGGACCGGACCGACTGGTCAAAGAGGACCACCTTTGAAGGTGGACCACTTTTTCCGGAAAACTTCACCTGGACCGAAGCGTTCCATATATGTTTCGACCGAAATTTCGGGAAATTTTAGCAAACTGGAAGCACCCCTGGTTTTTGACTTTTTTCTTCCCTTTTCTCTCCGCTAACACATTTTTTCAATCAAATCAGAACACGAAAAACGCTCTAGCATTCTGATAGAATTGTAGGGGGTTGATTAAGTAAAGAAAACAGTGGACAAAGTTAAATAGTGTAAATGTTCGTTGCAGGACAGGTTATACGAATCGCAAAATTTGTCAAATTCCAACGTGCCTGTCGCACGAGTTAATCAAATGAAAATTCGACTGAAATTATGAATATATGAAATTCATATATTTGAACTGCGGAATAAAGAAATAAATGCAAAGAAGATCCTCGCAGTTATTAACGCAACTTATGCAGTTGCGAAAAGAAAGCCTGAAAAAATCAGGCTTGCCGGGATTCGAACCCTGACCTCTGCGATACCGGTGCAGCGCTCTAACCAATTGAGCTAACAAGCCGACTGGGAGCTGGTCGAAAATTCGACTATCGCATCGAGTTTAAATGTATTGCTCAAAGGAACGCTTGAGTTTTGACTGTAAATCGATACATTGATTGACTGACCGACCGACCGATCGCGATCGATTGATTGGTTGATTGATTGATTGAATGATTGATCGATCGATCGACTGACTGACTGACTGACTGACTGACTGATTGACTGACTGACTGACTGACTGAATTTGACAGTGTAATAGAAAACTCAACCACGAACACGATGTTGCGGACATTTTAATTTTAAGAGAGGCACAACTTACTTGCTCTAGCCTTGCAGATATACTTGAAGCGTGTTTTGCAGGGGTAATCATTCCATTTTCCGTCAGATTTCAGAACAGCGCAGTCTTCGCCATTGTTTCTTCTGTACGAGCCTCCATTGTTAGGATCACCCGAGGCCCAGTTCTGGTATCTTATTGGGGTTCTAGGGAGACACGGTTTTATAGTTAAGTGCAAAGTTTTACACAACTGTCAAAGGAACATTGAGGGGGATATCACACTCATTAGTTGTCCAGGGGTAGGGAATTGACTCTGGCTTCCCTGAAAATGTCAAATTTCCTCGGGTATGCACCCCCTCTCCCCTCACCATGGGGATTAAAATTGATAGGTGTATCATGAACAGTTTTTGACGCCGAACAAAATTATGTGAGCCGCCAGTCGAGATATTTCATCGTCCTCCCACTGGGGGCTTGCACACTTAACGTATTTAGGTAATTTGACACCTTTTCTAACTTTGCAAAGTAAAAGAAACAAAGTGGTCAGACGACGATGTCACACTGATATCAAATAGTGAAGTAATAAATGGATAAAATGACATAAAATGACGTCCTGGTGTCCTGTACATTATTGCTAAAATTGCCATTTTACAGCTGTGTACTTAGCAGGCCTTTGAAAGAAAGCGAAGCTAGGGTTGACTTTGTTTCGATACAACCTTCCTGTATTCTTACAGTAAGGAAGAAAAATTCAATGAACTACGCGAAGAGAGAAGAAAATCTATTTTGGGAACTACCTTATTAACTCCTAATGGGAACTTATATAATGTTCATTTGATGGAACGCTAGTAGGTCAAATGAATGATTTTTGTTGTTATATCTTTACTGTTTTTACTTCCAAACGGAATATCAGATGATTCTTCCACGCGGTTAACCACCTGACTCAACCTCGTACCCAGGGTCCCTCCTCTTCCCGTCCCTAGAGCTCCCATCAAGAAACGGGAAAGGTGAGACCCTGGGTACGCGATTGGACCTGACTAAGATTGATGACGTGATACCTGACAAGACAACAGTACCTGTCACTCCATGCCCAGGCTCCCTCTCGTTCCAAATCATTGTACCCAATCCACATGAATGACTCAGCCAGCAGATGCTTGGTGACAAACTCTTGTTCTTTAGCATTAGTGATGCTTAGCAGATCGGAATTCTTTCCGAGGCAGTCTTTTCTTGCCATGTACCAAGTGTGTGTGTTCCACCGCACCAAGTAGCAATACACCTTCTTTGTACCTTCCATCACGTGAGAGACCCATCCGCGGGGACACACGGCTATTAACGGAATGGTAAGAATTAGAAATGGACCCTAACGTGGGGTTAATGTCTTTGAATGTTCTAGATGATGCATTTATAGCACAAATTCAATATACACCTTCCAATGCTATCACCAATTTTAGCTGAGATTTGCATCAGGCTTTTTCCACGGGTGATTTGAACCAACGATATCGGAAACACAAGCTGTTTCTCTACCGATTGCATAACAGTGGGGGCCTTTCTAGTAACCTGGACGGAAGGAAGTTACAGAGTGCTCTCAAATAAAGCGATAACGTACTTTATATAAGTCGAGGGAGAAGAACATGAAAAGACGCTGGAAAGTCGGTTGCCGCGTGAAGCACGCGTCACGTTTTCACGCGGAAACCAACTTTCGTGCCCGCTGGCTTGTTCCTCTAGCTCAACTATCATTGAGTGGCAGGAAGCATGGTTAAAGGAAATATGTCACGGTATTTCACTTTTCTGATCTGGCAAAATTATTTTCTCATTGAAGGAAACCTCACAATAATAGTTTCCTAAGGTAGCAAAACACCAAAGAGGTAATAATAAACCAAAACTAAAGAAGGATGGTTACTACTGAGGAAGATTAAGATGGATTACGAATGACAAACTTGAAAAAACTTTTTAAATCAAGATGCGTTATTCGTGACTTAGTTCCTTTAAAGTGATGAGATGCTGGGATCGCTTCAACCAGAACGTGTCTTTTAAAGTGGTACTACGATCAAAAAATCACTTTTATTTTTTCTTCGGATTTCGAAACTATGTTTACTAAACACTCCCCAAGCGAAATCTTAAGCCTTAATTTTGAGAAGAAGACCGTTTATTTAAACTGCAATTTTCCGTTTTAATGGTCCACCGATATTACACCAGAAAGGATACAATGACGCCATTCACTCAAGAGCTGTAGAATGTAGTGCGTGAACAGCTTACAAATTATGCAAAACATGAGTGTGAGAGTCTGAAAGCTCAAAACTCCCGTCTGCATACTAAATAAGGCACTTTCACACGCGCTGCATTCTAAAACTCTTAAGTGTTTGACGTCATTATATTTTTTCTGGTGTAATAATGGCGGACTATTTAATCGTAAAATTGTAGTTTAAACAAACTGTCTTCTTCTCGAAATTAAGGCTTAAAATTTTGCTTGGTGAGTGTTTAGTAAACAAAGATTCGAGATCCGAAGAAAAAAGTGACTTTAAATGATCGCTACGATCGCTGGAAATCGTTGCGACCATATGGAAACCGCTCTTCAGTGGTCGTTGTGAAATGTTGTGTTCGCTACGATCGCTGAAGTGTCGTTTCCATATGGTCGCAACGACTGCTGAACGTTTTTTTTAGCAATCGTAGCGATCGTAGCGATCATACGGAGACCAGCCTTCAGTGAGCTATGCAATCGTAATCTTAGAAACTAAAGGACGCACCGAATAAGAATGCTAAGAAGAAGAGATCAAACCATAAGGTTTTAGCGATTCTTCCAAGTCACGATAGAAGAAACGGAAAAAAATGGACCATGTTCTTTATAAGTTGCAATCCATTTCTATCCTGGCCATCCGCAGCAACAGACACTAATAGACGATTTTTAACCCTTTAAGTCCTGATATAAAAATCCATATTCACCTTAATGTTCTTCATGCATTTCTTATGGAACTAGTAAGGAGAATTTGTCTAAATACCAAGACATCTTATCCTTGGTGACCACTTTCTACCCTTCGATTCCAAAATGTTTTTTTTTATAACAGTAAAACACAAACTAGGTGACACAGCCTGTCGAATAACAAGACGTCTCCTTACGTGTTGCGGTTGGTTCTTCTTTTACAGCTTGAGCTACGCTTCTCCACGTGAGGACAAATCCACGTCTTTCGCGGGAGCTGTCCGAGTGAAGCCTGATGCGAGCGTGATTGGAGATGGTTTTGAACGTTTCGCCGGCTGAAAGAGAAATATACGTGGTAAGTGTTATGAAACATCTTAGCGTTCAAGTGAAAGTTATTGACCCGCTACCGCATATACACAGTGCTTATCAAACGCAGTTAATTCTCAATAATTAACAATTATTCACCGTAGTGGAGGTAATTATCTACCACTCTTCACCGACACTGAGGTGAAAAATTGTCAAACCAGTGGACAGCCAGCGCCAAATAGTTCCTTTTTTCTGAGAAATGAAGGAAAACTCGCGAAATCCAGAAAAATGCCGGGAAGTGAACAGCAGATACTTTTCACCTCCACGTAGCTGAATAATCGTTAAATAGCTAAGGGAATATTTTCTCTACTAAAGGAGACATAATAAATACTTTTTAGCCAATGACGTCACGTTAGTGACGTGATATGGCTACTGTCAGAGCCTAAAAATCAACGATATACGGATATACGATTGCTGTGCTGTCTGTCAGGCTGGGGGGGGGGATATTCTGTGAGACGATGGGTGGGGGTGTACACCGGGACAATGAAACCCTTACCTTATCAGCGGCACATACCCTTACAGCTTATGCTATGGGACTACCCCCGGGCTTTGAAGTGTTTTGCATTAGCGAGCGCTGTTTTGTATACTTGAGGTCTGGCAGGATTTTATTCGCACTGTAGTCCTGCGTTTGGTTAGCCGTGTTACAAACTTCCACAGCAACAAAAACATCAGAAATTGTACACAAGACGGACACGTCAATTTCAGATTTCATACTTAAAAGTATGAACGTCATGGCCGCAACGAACCAACTCGACTTATTTCGCTAATTTCTATGCACTTGCCAAAGTGTCCATACCTAGATGAACCGTGGGAACAAAAGCTCGTGACCAAGAAGTGTGAATAAATGTTCCGTCCACTGCTCGCAGCAGCTCCGTGGTCGCGTCGCTTGAAATTTGATCAAGGCGCCGAGCTGACATTTTATACATGTGATCAAAGCGCCGAGCTGACATTTTATACGAAACGACTTTCTGTTGTTCTTGAGACTTGCGAAAAGAAAAATACCCATTGAACTGTCGAATGAGCCGAACTTCAGTGTCACTTTTGCGGGCTACAGAGAAAACACTGATCCCCAGTCCATGGACTACCCAAATGGACTACCCCTAAAATGTACTACCCCCCAAAAATACTATTTCGAATGAGTACTATTGAAAGAACTGCTATTTATATACTTACATTGCACGTACCTTGTTTAATTTCGTCCGCACGGCCTCTAGCCGCCATTTTGAATAATTATACTCTATGAACAACCGCTGAACGCAAAAAGTGTAGACTCATGCGGCGTGGGTTGGATGCAGGTAAGACGTTCACTATCAAAAATCTGTTTCCATCTTAAATTAGTAATAACTGGAGGATTCTGATTTTTTGTATGTTTGAATAATTATTAATCCTTAGATAAAGACTTGGAGGATTTTTGTGTGACATACGTGACACCCGTGACATACGTGACATACGTGACAATTTCTTCAGCCGATTGTGGAGTCTTGGAGTCGTGTAAAAACATCGAAGATGCCCAGTTCACATGCCAAAAAAATACAAATACCAAAAATCTTGTATTTCATCTGGAATCGATAGAGGAACTACGATCTCCCTTCTGTGTGCTCGGGTGTAAGAAAATGTGCCGATCAGCTGCAGAAAATAAAACCACCTCAGTCCTTCACAGCGGTCAAGCGCAAAAAACAACGTCACTTCCGGTTTTTCAGAGCCTTGAAGTTTGAATCAGTTCAGACTTTTACGTGAAAACGATGCATAAAACGTATAGAGTATAATTATTTAAAATGGTGGCTAGAGGCCGTGCGGACGAAAATAAACAAGGTATGTGCAATGTAAGTATATAAATAGCAGTTCTTTCAATAGTACTCATTCGAAATAGTATTTTTAGGGTAGTCCATTTTAGGGGTAGTCCATTTGGGTAGTCCATCGGGGTAGTCCATGGACTGGGGGTCAGTGTTTTGTCCATGGCCATTTTTGCGTGCGTGTTATAAAACATGAAACCATTTCAAACTAAAATCGGAAATTGCGCGGCTTGTTGCTAGCTATTCTTAAAACTGAAAAACCTGAATGAAACTAGTATTAAAATCAAAGTAACAGTGGTGATCAAGGAATTAGAGTAAAATCTTTACAAGATACCAAACGTTATTTCGGGGTTATTCATGGCTCAAAGTGTAAAGCGTATGTTGAGCAAATTAGCATAGTTGACCGCTGTAATTTTAACCTTAGGAATGTAACGCAACACTTAAAACATCTCGAACCGACCGAAAGATTTTAAAACAACAACAGTCATGTGACAAAGCATTCTAATGGAGACCTGTTGGATCTAATGGAAAGCCAGCAGGTCATTTGTAAAAGCAAGCTGAATTTGAACATTTTCGTACTGTTCGAAGGCAAAGCAAACGAAATTTATTCGGCTGTTGGTTGAGACCCAAAATAAACACGTGAACTAAAAATAACTTTGTACCGTGGGAAACTTAGAAATGCGTAATTTTGATGTCACGCTATAGTTAACTGTTAAGTAGTCACACTGCTCGATCATTACCAGGTTTTATAGTGGATAACCACAAGATTTTTTTGGTGGTGCTGGGAGGTCGGGGGGGAGCGGCTGAGGGGTTAGGGTGGGACTTACCGGAGGAGTAAAAACCCATAGGTTGTCAGGATAAATGTCGCCATATTGTGAAAAAGAAAAACGTCATTGGCTCTGCGCGCATTGCTCGCCTATGTTATTGCGTTCGACAAGGGAGAATGCATTCCTAATCTTGTGTTGGGTGTCCTGTGTCTTACAAGACAGAAAAATTCCAGATTTTCTGTAATCGTCGTCGACGCCAAATAACCCCCCCCCCCCCCCCCGCCGAAGATTTTTGCAGGGGCCTTCGCTCAGCCGGGACCTAGTATGGACTTCATGACGCCCAGACCCCAGACGGTCAATTTAGCGTGTAAACGCAATGTCATCGGCGCACGCGAATACTGATCGTGGTTTCAAGAGGTATTTTGTTATTTTCTTCGAGTTTTTTTAGAAACGTTTTCGAGTTTGTCGACAAGGCACAGTTTGAAGTCCACTCGTAAACAAAACCGGCGCACCTAGGATGTAAAGCGGTCGAGAAAGCATCGATTATTCGTACGGACTCTTGAAGAATTTGGAGAGTGATTTCTGCCGAAGACCACAAAGGCTTTCATAAGACTTTTCGCAAGACTCTTCCGGGAACATTTTCAAGTTTTTCGGCAAGAGACAGTTGGAAGCCCACTTGCAAATACAAGCAGCTTAGGTAGGGTATACAGTTCTCGAGAAAACATGGATTATTCGTACGGACACTTATGTTAGGACATTTGTCGAGACACGCAACAGCCTATATGGCCTAGCCTCTGTTATTTTTGACACGAGAAATTTTAATATAAGCGGGTCAATTTGTTAGCAGAGAGATCAAAATGCTCCTTGATACTAATTAATCGTTGTTATGTACCACTACAAATTTTCTTGTTAATCTGCTTACCTTGATGGTCATTTTTAAAACATATCACCGGCAAATTCGTTGCTGTTAATTCGTGCGCAAACCACCAAAGGGTTTATAGTTGAATTGACTCCAGTTATTTTGTATATTGAGATGCCTGCCTGTGACGTTGTAGAGCCCAATGCACACCAGCAAATTTTCTGTGGCAAACCTTATTTGCCCATGTAGATGAGAAAATTTTGTCGATTGTTTTCTTTTGTTGTTGTTATTGTTGTTTTGTGTTTTTGTTTTGTTTTTTTGTAACAAATGTCTTTGCTAATTTAATTGGCGTGCCAGTTTCATTCGTCATAGAAACTTTGTCGTGTGAATTAGCTCTTGCAAACAGTTCATCAAAGATTTCTGGAAATTTAGTTTCAGGCCCTTTGTTAGTACATGTCTTGGAGCGTTTGTGCTGGCTAACCAAGTGATAATACCTGGGTGGGACACTCGCTGTTCCCCTGAGTGAAACGTCCTGGTCAAATCATTTCACAACAATTCTCGGTCAAAACAATATGTGAACCCTCCTTGGTGACAACTTGGGATCCAGAAGTGTTGGCTGTCTGATAGAATGCAACCAGTCGAACGCACTCTCTTAATCTTTGATTACTACTAGTTATATAGACAAGGGTGTTAAGTGGAAACTAGAGCACTCGTAAAGTTCATACGAAACTACATCCGGGACTCGGGTGGCGTATTTTCCAGATCCTCACTAGTGAGGATATCGATGACGTCATTTCCCGCCTTTAGACTGTTGTTTGTGCAAAAATACTCTTGTCTATATAATAAAAAGAAAATTACATGGCGGCTTGAAGATAAGAATTTTATTTTCTCGTGGTAAAAAACAAAATTTTATTCACTCGCTGAGCCCTTTCGTAAAATATTGTTTTTACCATTTGAAAATAAAATTAATATCTTCGCGCCACCGTGTTATATCCTCTATGTATATACAATATATGCAAGTAATCGAAAATTCGAGTTGTTGTTATCGTAGGTAAACATCCTCTCCGCTGCTGAAAACGAAGATTTAAATTTTGCAGGTGAAAAAAGTGTGGTAACCTCGTAGAGTTTTCGTGTAAGGTTGTGATTGGATAGAACCGGGGAGTATCAATGCTCACAGAAATCGGGGATAAGCTCCGACCGTGTGGGGGTCCTGTGCATCGGCCGTTTGGATCCCCTGTGCCTGGAGTGCGACTTTACCTTTACTAGCCTGGGACTGTTTTTCCACTCTAAACATAATTTGAAAATGTATTTTATTGTAATATTTGATTATTTTTCTTTACCTGACTTTCCACAATGTCTTCCCAAAGATGGGGAGTCTCTGGAGTTTCCGTCTCGTATTTCCACGTAATCATATCGACAACCTCCGCCAACTTTGTGTATGTCGAATCTCTTAAACTCCAACTCAATATGGTGTCCCTTAGGAGCTGAGATCACCCAGATACAGTCTGCATTCGAGGGATAGTTGTTTGGATACCCAGGGCTCTCCAATGTTCCATTTGGCTCGATGATGTGTCGTCCGCACCCTGAAGGAACAAAAACTGTTAATGTATGCTCATTCATTACTTCAATCGTTCGTTCGAAGAAGACGAAAAGCATTTCTTGATGTATTGCCAGGGGTTTACCACCATACGACATGAGCTATGTTCTCACCTTTCAAAGATTGAGGTAAGTTACAAAGTGAGAACGAGAGGAAAGTGAAAACGAGAGGACTAATTGCTTACTTGGAGCTGACAATAAAAATACATCAAAAATAGTAGGTAAATATATACATTTAATATTTAAAAAAAGGAAAGAGCTTCTTAATTTACAAACACTCTTGAGCACTCTGACAGCAGTTCTGCAAATCAACTAATATATATATATATATATATATATATATATATATATATATATTTCTTTTTAAATGAATTGTATGAGAATGTAGTGTTTGTTATTTCTTAATTGTATTAGTTAATGCTCAAACCTTTATTGTAAACAGATCAATAACTCCCTTTGGAGAGTACGGCGCAATAAAGATTACTATTACTATTACTATTTGTCCATTCATTCATTCATTCATTCATTCATTCGGTCAGTCAGTCAGTCAGTCAGTCATTCATTCATTCATTCATTCATTCATTCATTCATTCATTCATTCATTCATTCATTCATTCATTCATTCATTCATTCATTCATTCATTCATTCACTCGTTCATTAATTCATTAATTCATTCCTTCCTTCGTCCATCCATCCATCCATCCATCCATCCATCCATCCATCCATCCATCCATCCATCCATCCATCCATCCATCCATCCATCCACGACGGCTGTCCGTCAATAAGCTTACCCTAAACGTGTTAAAAACTGATTTCATGGTCATAGGTTCAAGACAAAGAGTAGCTAGTCTCGAGGGTGAGATAAACCTTTCTTTGTTTCACACTGAATTAGAGAGAGTGCAATCTGTAAAATGCCTAGGTGTCAATATTGATGAATACTTAACGTGAGATAACCACATATTAAGTATAAGGCAGAAAGTCACCCGCAACTTAAGTATTCTAAAAAAGGTTAAACCTGTATTAAAAGTAGAAAACTTAATTGACATTTACCGGTCAATAATTGAACCTTATTTTACATATTGTTGTATTGTTTGGGACACTATAGGTGAAACACAAATGGCAAATTTGCAAAAACTCCAAAACCGAGCAGTACGCATCATAACTGGTGCCTCTGATCTGAAAAGATCTTGTGATCTTCTTGCAGAATTAGGGTGGTTGAATTTGGAGGTGATGAGACAGCGTCAAAAGGCTATCTTGATGTTTAAAGTATTAAACAGCCTGACCCCCCGTATTTGTCTGAAATGTTTACACATAAGACCTCTTCTCAAAATTATGGACTGCGATCTTCCAAAATGAACCTTGAGCTTCCAAAATGTCGCACAAACTATTACAAAAATAGTTTTGCTTTTTCTGGAGCTAAGCTATGGAATGATTTGCCTCCAAGTGTTAAAGATGAAAGTTCCCTTAAAAGGTTTGTGTGTAAACTGGACTCCTACACTACCGGCACCAGCAATGCCTCAAAGTAATTTCATATCATACTTATACCGCAGTATATTGTAATTATTTAATTAACTGTAATTAGTTTTACTGAGATAATATCGTGTACGGATTTTATGTAAAACAAATTTTAATATGTTGTATATTTTAATTTGATGAAATTCCGTGGGTAAGTAAAAGATTCTATCTATCTATCTATCTATCCATCCATCCATCCATCCATCCATCCATCCATCCATCCATCCATCCATCCATCCATCCATCCATCCATCCATCCATCCATCCATCCATCCATCCATCCATCCATCCATTCATTCATTCATTCATTCATTCATTTATTTTTGCTATCAATACAGCCGATTTCAGTGCTATGCGTATTTCAAACATGATTCGCCGGCTATGTTTCGCCCGTCTTAATTCTCTCACAATCATAAAGGGGCAAAGGAAATTAAGACCTTAGCAGTGAAATCGGCTGTAAGGACTTGAAATGTTCAGTCTTGGGGTGCGATGGTGACCTTACTTGGTGTACGAGGAGTGACTCGAACACGCACATCAGTTGAGTTCCACCTAACACTGAAGCCATTATGAGTCCTTCGTATATCAGAATGGAACTTTACTAGCATGAAATTTGAGCTGGAATGGAGAGTAGGTGGGATAACAGAGCCACAAAACATTCCAATACGGCGGGACGAGTCTGTTTGACCGTCATACAAGGCCACATAGTCATAATTACACAGCGGTGAACCTGCAAAGAGAAAAATGATCAGTTTAAGATATCCTACATCACACAGACGGGAACCACTTCCTGACCTCACTTCCTCGTCCACAAGAACAGGTTGTTCTTGTGTCCGCTCATAACTGATTCAAGATGGCGGTCGAACTATGGACCAAAACCTTGATGAATACGAAAACGTTGTTAGACTTTCAATAACCTGTTAAAGAAAAACTAGGGACAACAAAAGCAAGACTTCTCGACGACTTTGTGTCGTTATTTTCAAATAGAGATATGAAGGGATTTCACAGTTTCACAAAAGTAAAAGTGTGAAAATTTGAAATCCCTTGAAATTCACATTTGGAAATGACGGCGCGAAGTCATCGAAACGTATTTTTGTCGCTAATTTTTCTTTTAAAATATTTATTAACATGCCTTGTGATAAAACTCTTTCCGGTAACCTAGCTTCGTTGATTGCTTAACTAAACAAAACCGTGAGAAACTTGTGGTTCTGGTTTATAGCGCAAGCCCCCCTGGCTTTTCGGTGGCTGATAGCTGCACAAACAAAACGTGGCGTGGCACCATCCTCCCATGAACCCCCGCCCCCACCCTACCCCATCCAACCCTTCTCTACCTTTGAAGTCCCGAAAAAACCTTGACCTACCTTCAACATCGAAGAATAAGAACTTTAGGTTGATTGAACGTCCCGGGGGTGCTTTGATGATCCACTCGCAGTCCATTCCGTTAGAGTAATGTTTCGGAAAGTTGGGGGAAGTGAATCTGCCACTCGATCCTTCCAACAAACTGCCGCAAGCTGTTAATGGAAAAGTTACCACAAAACTGGTTGCTTATTTTGAGTTTGAAAAATGTCTTTTTTAAATGTGATATTTTTTACTTTTAAATCTGATATCTTAATTTTGATTTTGTTACTACTACTAACATCGGTCAATTTTTTGGAGGAGCCTATATGTGACGGATTTTCTCACCCTGCCTTGTCAAACAGGCGTGAAAAGCTAGGAAACTTATAGGATTCTTTTCGGACCCCGGGATTTTACGCCGTTGAGAAAAATTACACAGAGCCACTCCAACGCCATCGAATTTCGAGTTTGTGTCTTGGTTACGTTTGGACAGCTGTAGAATGTAACCTGCGACTGTTACGTAGCTACGTTGATACTTTGCATCACTACTTCATTTGATATTGCCTGAGGATGATTCTCAAATAGAATCGTAACACTGCATTCTTGGTATTTTTGTTCCTTGCATGTGGGTACTTACAGGTAGGGCATTTCTTATCGTTGCAGGACCTCTCCTCAATCTCCTTGCCAATACACGGCAGCCCGCCGTGCTGGGGTCTGGGGCTACTACACAGCCGCAGTCTGTGCTGTTTCCCCTTACCACAGCTCTTGGTACAGGAATTCCAAGGTGACCATGGCGACCAACTACCATTGATCGGCTTTTCTGCGATTAGAAAAAGAAATCAACCAAACAATGACAGAGTCAAGAAAACGGGATCTAAAAGATGTTTTGCGCAACAATTGTTTACGCTCCATTAAAATTAAATCAGGGTTGAAGCAAAACTTACATCATGGATTAGCTTAATCAGCTTTATTCAGTGGAAGCTGTTTTGTAGTTTTTTTTTTTTCAAGATAGCGACATATTCGAGAGTGCGAGCTTACATAGCTTAAACTTCAGTCGTAGATTTCCAGAGACCTCAAAACATTTCCATCGATAGCTGTGATATTTCCGAAGCCGCCTTAGGATTCCAGAAATATCGCGAAAACGTCCAAAGATCACATAAAATATTCTTAACTAAAACGTATAGAGATCACCGTTACAGCGAAATGTTTACTGTTAGCTGTTACAAATTACACTTGCTTTCATGCATTTATGCATTTATGCAGCCCCCACCCCTTTCCCGATCTAAATTAAGACGGATTCCGCTCAACGTTCGAGCAATAAGTGCAAAAAATATTTACCAAAAAACTACTCATAGCACGGTAACATTTTAAATGCTATTTGAAACATTTCACTCTAGTTCACTTGCCCAAGTGACCCCGCGATGAAATTCTCAAGCAATCTCAAGAAAACTAATTTCAAATCTCGTAAAAGTATGCTAAAAACGGGCGCCATTCTGTTTTGAACTGACATGAAGCGTCTTTTTAACTGAAATATTGATAACTTCAAATCCAGTTTTCTCTCGCGGGGTCAGCTTGGGAGCAAAAGTAACGATAAGTTCTTCTTATCTGTTCTCAAAATGTGACAGTGCTGCAAGTATTTTGCACTTACTGCTCGAACGTTGAGTGGAAATCGTCTTAAATGAGCAACTTTATTTAAGGAGGGTAGCACCTGATAGCCGAGGCTGTTGCCCTCTCTAAGTTCTAAAAGTACTAAGTAAGAAAACTCACCATCTTCCATCGTATCATTCTTTGCACACAGGTACGTTTTGTCCCAACCGTCTCTTCCTTTTTTTGCAAACCATCTCATGCACGGAAGGTTTTTAATCCTCCCTTCATACGACCACACGAACCTATCGACACATGATAAATAGTTGCATTCGTTTATATACGGCTTACTTGGAGCATGCTTGGTGTAATCTAGGATCCAACGTAGACGTCTTTCGAACTCGTCACGCAATTCATTAGGGAGCGCGTGACGGGCCAAAGAATGTCTGCGTTGGAGGCCAGATGTGGTCGTGTTTACTTCAAATGGCTAGATCTAAATATAAAAATTATTCATTGTTAGATATCTAAATTTAACTGTACAGGCTACATTAGAATACTACCAGATATGCATTATCCAAAAATTACTAAGATAGAAAAATTAGTCGATTTCGCTAAAATGCGTTTATCATAAGTAGCCGCATCAAAAATATTAAATTCAAATGTCAGTCTTTGCAATAGACAATTTCTTGATTGCACGATAAAAGCCACTTAAATTATCAAAATCTCCGATTTTGCAGTACAAGACTTTTTTGACAGATCAGTATTTGGTTTATTATTCAGTTTTTAAATCTTATCCGGGAAACGGCCAAAACACTGCACCATTAAACATAAAAAGAAAACACAAAAGAAAAAACTGGCGTGTTTGTCTCCGTCTGGAATTAAACTTGGAAAAAAGAGGTGAGTGGTCGCACCCTAACTTGACAACTCACCTGTACGGGAGTCCAGTGTTCTTTGGAACACACAAGTAGTTGTTATCCCAACGGCCTCGCCTTCCCCCGCGGGAGTCTGCTGGCACGTATATTCGCGTACATTGCATGTGTTTCAAGGGTGCTGCGTCCGACCAGCGCATCTCTAGGTGCCGCTTGTCCCCGGGCGTGCAAAATAAATAATTTTTCCAAGTAAAGTAATCTCGTCTCTCGAATATCCTCACACAGATTTCGTCTCCGTTCGGTCGGACTTTTGGGCTGAAGTTGAAGTCTTCGGGAAATTTCGGCCACTCTGCAAGTTGAAGAGAAAAACTTGTTTCTAACGGGCTCACCGATTGGAGAGTTGTTATTGGGCGTTTTTTTCTGGTGTGGCCGTTTCCAGGCTTGTACTTGGAATTCACCCAATAATCAAG
Source organism: Siderastrea radians (assembly GCA_964017195.1). Lineage (NCBI taxonomy): Eukaryota > Metazoa > Cnidaria > Anthozoa > Scleractinia > Rhizangiidae > Siderastrea > Siderastrea radians. The sequence goes on along the minus strand of OZ024890.1, from coordinate 51,974,085 downwards.
CAGGTACGATTACTAGAAAGCGCCAGCGTGTTCTCCATATATTTCGCATGGTACAAGTTAGTAGAATTTGATTGACCATCAAGACAGTTTCTTTTTGGAGATCGTGTCCTTTATTCTCATGACCTGTGTATTTGATCAGGTAGTGATGTCGTGAGGAGTAATAAGATGCTTGTCACTGCTGGGGCTTGAAGGGGTAACAAACTTACACAAACTTACCCGTACACTCCTGGGAGTTACACGGTCTCCGTTCCAGTGACCTGCCGTCACAATAGGAGCCTCCAAAGGCTGGTTGAGGATTGGTGCAGGTGCGAGAACGAATCTGCACTCCGCCACCACACCTACGGCTACACTTACTCCATGGAGACCACCTGGTCCAGTTACCGTCTGGGAAGAAGAAAATAAAAAGACATTAACGTTGACCTAACCTTAAACCTGACAAAATGCTGAGGGCATTGTATGTGTACACGTAGTGTGTACACATACAATGATTTACCGAGTTTTCTTTGCAAAAACAAACAAACTAAGAATCAAAACAAGTGATCGTTATGCAAACACGTCCTTTTCTGGCTTCAAATACGATCTGGGTGTATCCTTCAATCAGTACAATGGCTATTACCAAAAGGAATAGGACATTGAAATAACAAATAAACGAAGAAAGTTGAAGGGCGAAAAAAGTGTTGTTTTCCGGTTTAGTTTATGACTACTGGATTACCAGCGCAGTAAGCAATCGAAAAGAAACACACCCAATTAGGAATCAACCGAAAGAAAACTTGCTTGTACTATAACGAAACTTGACAACAACAACAGCATCAGAGCAAGGCTGTGCATTGTGCACTAACCTACCTACTGGCTTTCGATCTTTAGTTGCGCACAAGTAATATCTCGAGTCACTCCAGGTTGGGTCATGTGGCTCGGTCCATTTCAAACAGCTGCCTTTTTCTTCGTTCCTTGGCGCATGCGTCAACCACTTGAATTTATAATTGCCGTCGTACGGCCAACAGAGGTAGGCTCGGTTCCAGGCTTCCCGGGTGGATTTAGTTGGCACCTCGATATTGATACACCGTCTGTCTCTCATAGGACCGCGGTATGACCAACTTGACAGGAGGAACAACCAGAAAGGAATTACTAACCAGTGGCGTAGATAGGTTTTCTCATTACTGGGGCGGGGTATCCTTAAAGAGCATTGGTAGGCGCCAGAGTTTCACTTTGGCTTGATAGGGGTAAATTTTCAACCGCCTCTTTACCCCCAGCTCCCCCCCCCTCCCTTGTATACTCAGAAAATTTGGAACAGGAAGCCTATTTTTTTGCTAGATGCTTTTTTGTTATTATTAGTTTTTCCATTTCCAAGGGGTAGGGGGGATGGGTACGGGGACCCAAGGACCCCTGAATACGCCCCTCCTAACAATGGTTTTAGCAGTTGTTTTCTTTTCTTGTTTTCTTTCTTTCTTTGTTTATTTCCGTTTGCCATAGTAACATAACACACAATGACACTACGAGCGACGAAGTCGGGAGAAGTCAGAAAAGCTAGCTGTTCATAACGTACTAGCAACGATTACCCCTTTAATCCATCAAGGCCAACAATGACCATATTACAATGTTCAACTTATAGCGTCCCTCGGGAATGAAATATGATCAAAAGATAATTATGAGTACAACTTGTGAATTTTATAAGTATTGAGGGGATAAATGTGCAATCCACCGTATAATTAAGAGATATACTATTAATTAAGTTAAGGAGGCAAAAAGTCCGCTCTGTAGAACTTTTTAAGCTTTGTGAATTGTTAGTTTGTCTTCCCTTGCTCGTGATTATTTAGAGATAATAAAAGTAGGGTTCATTGAGCTCAAGTTTGAGTTGTAAAAACTCGTGCTTATGGTGATTTTAAACAGCAACCGTTTGTTTTTTCTTTTCTCTCTTTTTCACAAGATAAAATACAAAGTTGAGTGTCATGTTGTTACCTGAGTTTAAGTCTTTGCTTGTCTTTGCGGTAACAGAGATAGTTATCTCTCCAGCTTACGGACTTGGGATGGTAAATTCGTAGGCATATTGCATTCCTTCCCATGGTTCCATTGTTCTTCCAAACAAAATCCTGCGGGAAGTCTGGGTAATCTAGACGTAACGATCACGTGATCATATACCAGGAGAACCTAACTGAGCCTTACGTTTACAATGCGGTAATTAATATGATCAAGCGACGCTCTAATCACTCTCTACGTAAATTTATATTGGAGAATTTGGAATTTCATCTTGAAGAAGTTAATTTTCCTCATCAGAACAAGACAAATCAAAGATATTTGTGAAGAAGAATTATATTCTAATAGAGACTCCTTGTGTCTTTCTTCATGAACAATGTTTGCATTGGACAGAAGGACCTAAGTTGCTCGCGTTTGACCTTTTAGAAGAATAGGCCTTTTGCAACAAACTGTCACGTGAGTGATTAATTTCACTACCACTGGGTACGTATTGACAAAAAAAGAACAATTTTGCCCTTTAGTATAGTCACGTGACAGTTTGTTGCAAAAGGACTATTTGGACCCAATAAATCGGCTCCTTAGGGCCAAATACAAGGTTCGAGACAGGTCAAGTCCCGTCACTCCTTTTGGGTGACTTATTTCCCTTTCAAGTACTGGATTCTTAGAAGGTGTGGACAGATCTGCCTGTAGACTTCTCTCTCTCCTCGGGCTAAAGAAGCTTAAAGACTGCGTATTTAATATATGCGACTGAATAGATGATAGACCATTGAAGTTATGTACACGACTGAAGCAGACGCGAAAAGAAAGCCTGAACTAAACGGTAGCTGCATAAAACTTTGTTTCTTTGGCAATGTTTTTCAACGGTTTCAGAAAGCATAACTATCAGTGTCTTCTTCTTTCATGATGGGAAGCTCGGCGATTTATGTTAGTTAAACGAAAAGGTAAAAGCGGGATGATATTGTGGATTGAGCAAAGCGGACCAGATTGGAAGCGTCGGATGGAAGACTTTACTAAGATGGATGGACTCAACCTAAGTACATGTGTTCAAAACTGTTGTACGTGCTGGACCATTCAAAATTCAACATTATTTTGCTCATCTGGACTCATCTGCGAACAAAAAAATTCCTAATTGTTGTAATCAGTATAAGTTTGATGGTAATCAAATCTCATTCAGAACAATCCAGTATCATTCAACAGGGTAACCAAAGGCATTGAACACATATTGAACGGATTGGAATGAAAATCTATTAAGTTATGAACAAACCTGGGCAATTATATAACAGCTTTGCTTGTTTGATATCCAGGGGGCTTAGATGTATGTTGCCAAACTTCTTGACAGACGTGTCACGTGCCACGATGGTGGGCTGACCGTTTTTGGAAAACGCTCTCGCGCCGTAATGCATGACGGACTTGTAGTCGTACTCCACACCCAAACTGTCAATCTTTCGGTTGCTGTACCGATCAAATGCAAACTTGAATTCTAAAAGAAGATAATCATAGTAAGATAATGTGCGTATGGGATAGTCTCATATGAACTGCGGAAGACAGAAGATCATCACGGTTATGCAGTGACATTATAAGTTGGAAATATAGGCTGAAAACATTCAGGCTAAGTTTACAACTTCTGCGACGATCTATTTCTCTTCAATAACCATAATAAGTCAGTTCAAAACGGTTGTTGAAACTAAGGAGGAGGAGGAGAAGGAGCAGAGGACATTGTGATAACCTAGTCATCAGGTCAGACTCTTGACCTGAATGAACTGGAAGGCAGGAATTTAGTCTCTGCCGTTACGTAAATGCCGTACGAGGGACTAGCACAACATGGACAAAAACAGTAATACTCAAAGTCACTTAAGCACAAATTAAGCAGAGGCTGGCTTGTTCCAGAGTATACTAACATTGTTTGCTCGAGTATTTCCAGCTGAGTGTGAGTTATCGGTAAACTGCAGAAGTAAAGTGATGTCTGTAGCGTTTGCTTCCGAGATCTCTCTGTGGTTTACTTTCCCAATGTCTTATAAACTGCGATGACGATTCCTAACTTACTATGTATTTATTCTTGTTGGTATTCGTTATATTGTTTTCCCTGATTACAACTTACTAGGTATAATATTCTCTTCCTTTATCGTTATATAGTGATGCCTGTCAGGCCTGTTTTGTTCGTGCCAGAAGCCAATTAAATGACCCAGTTCATGAACTACAATTCCGTGATGCGCACAACCTCGACCCAGGGATGTGGTCTGCCTGCCACCTGCTCGGCCAACATCAGAATTGCACCTTTATACAAGAAGAACAAAAATGAGTTTCGGTCATACAACAAAGTCAAGCTGAGTACAAACGAACGACTGGAGAGGGAGTGGGCTATCCAAAAAGTACTACCTGGAAATTATTCATTTTGTCTAAAAATGAAATGACCCCTTTGCCAAAAATAGTATAATATTGTATTGCATTTCATTGCATTTTAGTTTGTTGTATTATATTGTATTGTACAAGTACATGAGATAAAACTCACCCCTCTCCATAATAAAATTCCACGTAATCTGATTGGTTTACTCTTTCTTCAAATCTAATGCAGGTGTTTCTTTCCCATTCTGCCATCGCATCTTTCAATAACTGACGGATTTTGCTAGATTCAGCTGAAATCGAAAATAAGATATCATAAACATATTTTCACTTTTCCATAAGTGCAAATTCTCTTCGTCAAATTCACCACCTCACACAAAAAACTGGGATGAGATCATTACATGAAGTGTTAGATGTTTGTTTCCATAGGAATATTTTCCGACTTATTTTTAGTATGCATTTTGAAAAATATCGGGAAAAATCATAAATTTTAGATAAGGGTGTGTTCTCTAAAGAGGAAAGGTTAGAATTTTTTTTAGTATCTTGGTTCTGCTAATTTTAATAACAAACCAGCCCTAAAGCTCGAAAACAAACTAACAATTGACTTTTACACTACGCTCCATCATAATTAAAAAGACGAAGAACAAACCTGAAAAACAGAAACAAAATGACTAAAACCACGAGCGTGTGCTTTTTTTTTTCCAGTTGAACTAAGTTTGCTTTCTGACGCGTTAGCCAAGGGTGCATTCTTTTGAGACTATTCTGGCCATTCTTATTCCGGGTTAGGAATAACAGAATACACGACATTTCAATTTCGAAAAGAACGCTCCTTCTGAAAACGGAAAACCCATGGCGGAGGTGACAGGAGAACTACTATGTCTGCACACGCGCGGGCGGCCGCGTAGGATTTCCCTCGAAAAATTTCCAAAAAGAACGCGTATTCTGACTATTCCGAGTAAACCGTATTCTTTTCATTCTGCTATAGGGAGCAGATGAACGGAATGATATTCCGTTCATTCCAAAAACTGAATCGCTCCCAAAAGAACACAAACACCGTCTATTCCGAGTATTCCTATTTCGAAATAGTCCCAAAAGAACGCGCCCTTTAAGATAACTGACAGCAACGTAAAGTGCAACAGCAAACAGACTTTTGAAAACTCCGCGTTACCTTATCATTTAAAGGCTTAGGATTAACTTACGGATACTGTAAGCTATGGTATAAGGTATAACTCCCCCGGGCCACAGACTTGTCCGGTCTCGTATGGGGGCGGAGCCGTCACGCCCAGTCACTCCTAGATTTCTCCGTGGGATTTTCATATCGACTTGCCACATTCTTCCATGTTGGTATTTTGCTGCAAAAAAAGAAAAAAACAAAGCACTTCTTTTGGTTCAATTGTAATGATTTCTTTAGTTGTGGTTTATTGGCCCGTAAATCATATGGAATACAACAGAGCGTGACAAAAGCTGCATAAAAAATAACAATAACAATAATAATAATAATAATAATAATAATAATAATAATAATAATAATAATAAAGCCTTTAATTTATGACGGTAAAAATACGTTCAGCTGGGCTGCTTTTCAAGTAGCCGTGAGCAAAAATACAAACTACAAAGTGCTAAATACAAAGGAGAAGAACCACTAGAAAGCACCCAAAGTCTAAACTAACTAAACCACTGAGGTTTACACATAGTATGGTTATGTTATGTGCGGGTACATATTTTGCAACTGGCACAAACGGAGGTTCAAATAAGAAAACACTGCACTAAGTTCACAGAAATATCGTGAGTTGTCATTATCTCGCCAATTAGTTATTTCCCTCTCACATCAGCTTATGAAAGACGAATCAAGATACTTTGCTAATATCCTTTTTAACTATTAGAAAGCAAGGACGGAGAAAAAGCACACTTTATTCCGTCATTTGTTCTCCCTTATCTAACCTAATGCAACTTTTCTCGCTTTGAGTAATCAAGAACACGAAGGAATTGCTATGGACTGAACTTGGACCTTCGTGTCAAGTGGAATTAAGTCAGGTTCAAAACAAGCTACATCTAAATGGCGACGAAAATCTATCCTAGCATGTCAATATGAAAAACTGTTTTCTTTTCCATTTTTGTGGGTCAAAAGGTTGATACGTTTCATAATATTGAGTCGCTTCGAACGTGACTTGAGTAATCTACAAAATCGGATTTTTAAGTGACACTACCCACTGGAATTCCTGACTTGAGAAGTTGTTTCGCCCAATTTTTCTCGTAGAATCGATCAGTCAGTCAAAGTGCGGCTTGTATTTAGGAATAACAATGTAACATATGTACATTAACTTGCGTCCTTTAAAACGAAGGCCTTATAATGGCCTTCTGGGTCCTGACGGGGTAATTGGCAACTGGGATTCACTTTCTCCTTTTTTCTTTCTTTTTTTCCTTTTTGCACTGGGAAATGGAATTCGAGGCACTGGGATTGGGATTTTTCCAATGGAGAACCGCTACTGGAAATGGAATTTTGAAAACAAATTAGAATTTGGGAAACGGGAACTTCACCCCCGCTTTAGGACCCTCGTCCTCATTTCGCCGCGGTCAAACGAGAAAAATAAGAAAAGTACTACAAAGATAAGGGAATTACTTTCACTGTTTGAAGTTTGATACTTTATCAGTATCCTGTAGATTTACTAAAAATTTTTTGAGCTTTACTAAAAAGTTCTAAGTGTTTGAAAACGGAAAACGGACTTGTCGGCGCAATTTGTGAAAGTAATTTTGTTCATGCGCGGAACATCTAGATAGCAATGAAACTCGTTTATTTGAGAGAAATGAAAATACATTTACACTCGCCCACTTATGTTTCTACCGCATCGTGACTAAATCTTACGAATTAAAACGAAAAACAGCCTCAGACGTTTGACCGCGGTGGACGTCCTCATGCGCTTCTATGGAACATAACACCTTTGGTTTATGACTCTATGTTCCACATACGTTAGACAAGATGCACATGCGTCATCGAGTGGGGTGTTTTCTGTCCCACGAGTATTTGCACGTTTGTTTCGAATGCTGTTCGAATGCTTGTATACACTTCTTTGCTTGTTTAGTGAGCAAGGTTTGATTATTGCAACGCAAACCCCTAGTGTTACTAATTTGGATACATCAGTTATTTTTACAAAGGCATAGAAAAATCTGAAGGTACATTTAATAAAAAGACTGACCCATTGAGAACCAAAAGAGCAAAAAAAAAAAAAAGCCAGACAAATTTAATAGGATAGAATTGATGTAACTGTTGTTTTGTGCCTTCTAGAATTCCTTGTCTTACGTAATCCCGCGGCTTGATTTTCCCCTATTCATGTAAAGCTCTTTTTTCTATGTCGCAAGTTAATGAGTGAAGGTAGGTTAAAAGACGAGAAGCAGTTCGAGAATTTAATCCTTTTGCCAACAGCAAGTCCGACACGTTTTTTGAAAACCTGTTATTTCTTTCGTGAGGTCCGGTCAGCGCACTTATCATGAATGCTTACTTTAAAACACTTTCGTGGTACTTAAGGCTATTTAAGTTCCGGCCTCCAAAACTAACGAAAGGTCTTTCCTTTCCGATTTAAATTGGCCCAAGGTTAATTCATTTGTTAATTTGCTTTAGGCCGATATAAATTGCCTTCAAAGAGACCAAGAAATTCGGGTATACTGCTCTGCAAAGAACACAGGTCGGGATGTTCAATAGGCGAAAAACAGCTGTGAGTAAACAAGTAAAAGAATTGTGTGCGTGCTGTGAAGGTGTAATCTGTTAATCATATGATCAACTTACAGACCGGAAATTGTTATGCCGTCACCGTCTGCATTATTGCAAGAATCGACTAAACGGCATGGTCAATTTTTAAACTTTGATGTTATCTTTAATGCGAAAGGTAAGGTACCGAAAGTTACAATAAACCCTTTGAACCTTCTTAAGGCGGAGAAACGAGTCTCAGACAAACACGTGAAGTTTGTTCTTCTAATACTGACACCTCCCCATTCTTCTGGCAGACATTTGGCGCTATGCTCCCAAATGTGCTCGCTATGAAAATTCTCCTTCTAAAGAACTGAAAAACGAACCCCACCGCAAGAAGGCGCTCTTTAATAGCTTTCATTTGAATGGTCACACTTTAGAATTTCATTCACAGATTGATTGTTGGAACTACAATTTCATGACTCAAGGTTTACTTACTCCAAAGGGAAGTTAAGTCTAGATTTGTATCACAGATTTATCTTGTAGCGTTTGAAGTGCTAAGATAGATAACATCTCTCAAGTACAGCTTTCGTGCTGCCCACAAACAGAATTCACCTGTGATCATTATCAGACCATTTTCGTTTCTCTTGGAAGGAAAAACCTGATCACTACCACAGATGTCACCCGCAACAAACGCAAAAATCGTCAATCTCTTTATCCGTGTTTTATACCACGACGTATTGGAAACGGATGCGTTCGTTTCACTGTTTCGTGTTTCCTCCAACAACCGTTTCAAGTGGCGTTAAGAAAACGAAAGGAAAGACTTTTAGCCTGACTCGTTCTAGGTTTTGTGTCTGTGGATGAAATCCAATCAAATGGAAAAAGCTGTTGAGAGGAGAGAAATACCTCTCTGAGATACTAATCATTAACTGTGCAAAGTGATTCTTACTTTTGAATCTGAGAAAAAGAATCCACTAGTGTGGCTATTGGAAAGTGCTCTCTTCAGGGGCACCCAAAGGTTCGTTTCGGGGAATTTCTGTTCGGGAGACTAAAATCGCCTGAGAAATTCGGATATAATTCCAGTGAAAACTAGAGATTTCTTTGGCGAAACATCACCTCAGACTTTCCTAACAAGGGGCGTTATTAATTGCTTTTGTTTTCGGAAGGACGATATGTCGTTCAGGGTGTAAAATAAGGTCAGCTAGCATTTTCGGAGAGCTATCAGCAGCTCAGAAATTCGACGGATAGGATTCTGTTTCCTGACATTTTCAGCTAAAAAGGCCGAACAGATCAACCAGTATTAGCTTACACAAATATGCCTTTAAAAAGCTCGAAACAATCTAAGAAAGCAGAAAATGATATTTCAAGTATTTTGCTAAGCTCTTCTCGTTGGGTGCCCCTGTCTCTTGTGATACTCATTGTGCTGTAAAAAGTGGTTTAATAAAACTTTTGAGTCTCTGGATTAAATCCTAGAGTGCAACATTTCAAGTGAAGGCTGGTGAGCAGTCCGTTTCTGTGGATTGGTTTGCGATATTCGATACATTGCAAAAATGAACTTTATAATTCTTTTAATTCCCCTGTTTTTAAAACGTGGATACTCGTGACAGTAAAACCTGTTAAAATTAGGTAAGAAAACACTGATTCAAAAGTCGATGAAATCTTATGAGCCAAATGATATATTAAATCCTTTTTTGACGAGGTGCCAAAATACGATAAAGTATTTCACTCGACCTTTATTTGCGATATCGATTTGCGTTTCACCTCGTACGGTCACGGGCGTCTTTGCCTCTGAAAACGTGATTTCTTTTAAATAAAAACATGAGTTCTTTCAATAGTTCTCCAAGCATGAATGTAAGGATTTCATAACTTCCTGGATGAACATCCGTCCGAACTGAGATTCTCGAATAATCATTAAACCGTACTAATCCAATTAATGAATTCCCAACATGAAAAAGAAAATGCCAAATTCGCGCTACTGCACAAAAAGGTGTCTTTTTCAATTAAGTTGTGCTAGTCTTTTCAGCGATATGGCGATTTGTCTCATCCATGATTTCACCAAATCGGGTTAAAATTCCACCAAAACAATAAGCTTTTTACTATTTTTATAACACTATACACACTATAAATGACCATAAAACTGTAATACTCTGTATCCAAACAACGATTAAATTTCTTACTCATTTCCGAGATTTTTGTGCAGAATATTGCAACTAATGCCAAAATGCTAACTGCAAGTAGACGCAAGTTCCTTTGTTAAAATCCAACCCAGAGTAAAGTGTTGATGTAAGCTTATACAACTTAATGTACCTGGCTTTTTGGTCGTGGTCGTTGAGAGCACTCATTCTCGCAACAACTCAATTCGCCTAAGTGTCTGACAAACTTGGAACACGCCGCTTTGCTCAAAAGACGGTTCTGTACACAAGACCGCCAGACATTTCTAACACGATATTGTCGGTGTGCCAAAGATATTTTTCGCGCCATCAAAACGCTCGTAAGCCGATAGGACTATGTTTGCATTTCTGATCTATCATTACACGGTTCAGACAATAAGTTTTACTAGCTTAGTATTTGTTTTCTTAGTAATAATGAGACTAACGTTAAGTGAAAAATAAAGGAACGTTTCTGTTCGAAAGAATGTGCCGGTGTTAAAACTGTCAAGTCGAGAAATTCTAAAATATGCCATTAAAGAGTTCAAAATGGCCGCATTACAGTCTCAATAATCTTCTCACGAATTGTTCTTCAAATATTTCCTGCGAGAAAACATCTGAATAATCGATGCCTTTAAAAGCTGCCCTAAAGAGAAACAATAACCACTTAGAGAGGAATATTATATAGTATGGACTACAAGAGCTTAGCATAACGATACGTTTACATCTGTGCATATGGAATGGTTTTCCTCAAACAATAAAATATCTGGTGTTGAAGTATGTGTTGAACTGCAATTCCTCAACTGTCTGTTAAAGTCAAAGATAGTTTCAGTTCTAAGCAGAATAATTATGATGGTCGATGATGCCCTCAACATAAATGCAAATATAACATGACTTGCGCAAACAATAACTCTCAATGTATAACGGCAAAATCTGATTTTTCAGCTTGGAGCTATTCACTACGCTTCAGTATTTGCATTCTTTCAAAGTTTGGGGACGAAAGAAGCCAAATTCTTTACGATGGTAAGAGAGAAACAAGATTCCTACCGTATTGCTCGTTCACTCTGGCTATTTCGTCAAATGCCGCTTGGTGTTTTGTCGCTACAGGAGATGTTAAAGTTCTGCTTATCAAACTCGCCGTTAAAACGAAGCACAGCATACGGCCTCGTGTCCGCTCCATTACGTTGTTAGGCTAAATGTGTTTGCTCAAGAAATCCGTGCCCTGAAGTCTCTACTTTAACAAAAACCTCCGGAATACGTCACGGGAAATGATACGTTGTGTCTACCGCGATGTCAGGTTAACAATCTAAGACAGGAAACTGATAAATGTAACTCTCCGGCATATCGAATGACAGCGGCGTTCTTGCCACGCCGCGTGACCGTGTTAAAACGGCTTTGTTAAAACTTTCGGCGCCTATTTAGAGGATTTATCCTTCCTCTCACCCTTTTCTTGTCTGCAGCGGAGTAACACCTTAAAAGCGGCGAAAACATCCCACAGAATTCTTCAAATATTTACTTAAGAATAGTTTATCAATGTTTTCGCTTATCTATATTTTCAACACTTTACTATTAGACGCAACTGCAGCCACTCCCAGAGCATTTTGGAGGGCAACGAGAAATTGAAAATTGTTGTGAAAATTCTGGAGATATCAGCTATTTCTAACATCTATTTTTTTGACGTTTTAAGCTATTTGGCTACCAACATTGGGTCATCAATTAAAGTGTCTATTAAATTTGAAGTGTTTATTGCAGCAGTTGATGCAGAATGGAAAGAGCTTGGCTTGGGGAACTAACCATATGGTAAATTAAATATACAGTATGGTACCCACACTCTGTTGGCTAGAGTTATGCAAGCAAATTTGTCAGCAGCTCCTATAATTCAGAGTTTTCTTCCGACGCTGGCCAACATTTCCAAGGCGAGAAAGGACAGCGAAAAAGCACAGGGGGGTATAAAAGAAGGGAAGAGAGCAAGAAATAAGGAACAAACCAGTTCTATATATGATCTGTTATACTATCCACAAGGATAACTCAAGACAAGAGACTGAATGAAACACCGCACCTTTTCCCAAAGAAACACATATTGCAGTTTTTGCTTCAGCTGACGCTACAACGGTCACAACGGCAAGAAAACGGATGTGGTGTATCGTTAACAGAACAATTTTGTAGCACTTGTAAGTAAAACCGACAAATATTTTATCTTTTGTTGACACACATTTGAAATGTCATTATTACATTCTGTTGGCCTCATCATCTGTTCACACCTCCCAGTCTTGAAGTCCATTCCGCCCTGTGGTTCATTTATTTCGCTACCGTTCTTCTCATTGTTTTTACGCGCAGTACACGGTTTCGCATATTTGTTCATGTTTATTTTGTTGTTGAATATTTTGCACCCGCCAGCTTTGAGTGTTCAACTATGGTCCACTGTATATTGTGGACCTCACGCATATCCTACTTAGATACTTAGACACGGTAAACTCCTTTTTTACTTAGATGATACCCTCATTATACATAATCGCACACTTCGGCAGCATATTAGGCAAGTCTGGTCTCAGCATGGTTAATTATTTTGACTCGACTTTGTCTCGCCAAAATTAACAATTGTGAGACAAGTGCAAAAACTCAACAGGAAGTGTCGCTTGTCGCTTCAGCCGCGTGAAATTTTGGCGGGAAATTGAACTACAATGGAAGTGACGAGCAGAAATGTTTGGTTGTATAAGATTGGCCGTATCGTAATATTATAAACGGGCTAAATTTTCAACCGCAGTTTGGGACTCCAAGGTGGAAGTGGATAGCACTGACAAGGTGGAAAACAACTGCGATTTCATTTGGGCCACAAACAATGAGTCATGCATAATAACGAGGTGTCCGTTAAAGAAAGCGGCGGGGAGGGGGGGGGGGATACTTGTCAATAAACAGCCTGCACAATCATCTAAACGAAGTAAAGTCATCTTTTAAGAAAATCGTCAGTTTTAAGACTTGTTAGTTCGCATCGCGTGAGGAATACCCCGAGTCATTAAAAAGACAACATATCCGCCCAAGGTGGGAGGAGCAATACTCTCAGTTGCTTTGTCCTACAGAAATAGGGGTTAAGCTCTGGCCGTGTGGGTGTCCTGTGGTTCGTCAGTGACTTAACTTTTTAACCTTTACCTAGTTATTGAAACATCAATATTTTTACAATTATTCAAGGAAATCAATTCGTCCATATTTAAGTTATCAAAACAAACTTTTCGTTTGAAAGAAGCATATTATCGCCATCTTTACCCCTTTAGTTCTACTATTTTATTATTCTATTTTCGTCTCTATCAAATATACTAACAACAACAATAACGCCAACATGGACGCCACAAACTATTCAATTATACTCCATGAACTTCTTGCGCGGCTGGAGGAAATGGGTCAGACTGTATCGCGACATCAGGCGTAGCAATAAAAAACTAAAATATCGTATTTTTTACTGATAGTAAAATTTTTTCTCTATCTTCAGTTTAGAGCGAAAAGCAAGCAACGTAACTGTTCGTGCTTGTTTGGAGTCTCTAGCACGTTCTCACACAATCCAGCAGAAAACGAAATTCATCCTCGTAATGTATGCCTTCTGATGACAACTCATGAGGACATGGAAATTTGCGGTTTCGACATATCTCTAACAAAATGCAAAGAACAGAGTCCAGCATGTTGAAAAGTGTGAAGTAACCTCATCAACGCCTTCCTCCACATAATAATGACATTCGAGGGCAATTCACCATCAGATTGACTTACCTGTAACAAATAGGTTGTGCGATAATGCGCAAGTTTAAAATTTCAAAACTGATTGAGAACCGATCAAAACTGGAAGAATAAGAAAGCTGTATGCAAACTTAGATTAGGTAATAATAATTTAAGAAATGAATGTAAAAGACCTTGCATACAAAAGCCTTATTGTACGAAACAGCTCTCCGTGCTACAAGGCCTGAAACGCTGTGCCGTGCGATCGTTTTAGTTCGGCACGGCAGCAGTATGACGTCAGGCATATGAAGCTCGCCTTAGAGTACGTCAGCATTGTTCCTCTCACAAAAAAAATGAAACTCGTTTCCCTTGTATCATCTTACAACAACAAGCTACAAACGACATCAAAGCAAAATATAATCATTATGACCTTTTACATGACCACGATAAACGTTTTTCATTTAATCACGTTTATCAGACTTCTATTTACAAGAAACTACAACGTAAGTTACACTGTATTTTGCACGTAACGATTGGTAAATATAAGATATTTGTACTGACTAGACGAGGCCCCGCCATGGCCAAGTAAGAAATTAATTGCGTAATAAGGTATTTTGACTAGGAATACCGTATTTTCTCGATTAAACGCCGGGCCTACACGTAATGTACTCTACACTCCACTTAGCAAAGCTACCTTGTAATGAATTTATCGAGTAGAGACGAAATCGGTAACATTTGATTCCTGTTTTTGTTATGTTTTTGCTATATTTTGCTACTGATAAATTTAGTTAACTTAAAGTAGTAAAGACCAACGAGATCAACACTGTCAAAAATGTCGAAAATACCCCTGTTTGATTAACGCCGGGCCCCGAATAAACGCCGCTAGGTTCAAATAAACGCCGGGTCTATGAGGCCTAGGGGGGTACTCCCTATAATGGCCTATACGGGGAGGCTCCGTCCGAAAGGGGTACCTTTTTCAGGCTTCAGGTATATGAAAGGGTAGGGATTTCACGAGCTGAAGTATATGAAAGGGTACGGAAATCTGTCATTTAGGAATTTAAAAGGGCCTTTAATTAAAATATTTCGAGTAGACGCACCTTATGACTGTATCTTTTTAATTTATTAAACGCTACATGAAAACGACAAGGAGATTTCCTTCCAAGGGTTTAGAAAAGGGATTCAGTGTTCTTAAGTAGGTATATGAAAGGGGTACCATTTTTCAATGAAAGGTATACGAAAGGGGTACCTTTTCTGTAAAAGATGGTATATAAAAGGGTAAGGGGTTGGACCTCGAGGCGAAGCCTCTCCGTATAAAGCTTTGTTGAATCCCCCCCCCCCCCCGGGCTACGACGTCTCGTTTTAGTAAATGTACCCGCGTTTAATCGAGAAAATACGAGGTATATACTGTTGTTAAAGGGGCTACGTCACGAGGATTTTGCTATTTTAGGTCAATTCTGTGCTAAAATCCTTACTAAACTCATACACAAAATGCTCCTGTAAAATTATATGGATGATATCAAATGAACGTTATCAGGGAGAGCTAACCATAATAATTTTTGGGGTGATTTTTTAAGATATCTCATGAAAACTTGAAAAAATTGACCCAATTTTTTCAAGTTTCAATCCATTTCCATCCTTGCCATCGGTAGCGACAGACGACAAGAAACAGTTTCAGTGCCGTAAGATGGACTTTAATAACATCGCTAGACCATTATTTTTAGAATTCAATTGATGCGAAGACACTTGTTAGCTTTTTAAAAAGATACTTAAATAGCGTGACATGACCCCTTTAATCAATACCCTCTGTAATTAAAAAAGTTGATGTCGTCGTTATTGTCGTTGTTGTTGTTGTCATCGTCGTTCTTTCTGTTGGTATCGAACTCAAAACTTCAAACTTCAAAGCCTATGTTACTTAATTCTTATTTTGCAGTTTATGATCAAATGGAAGCAAACTGTCAGGGCTTATTAGGAGAATGCATGCCTTTTTAACAGCATATCCTGCCCTTTGAAATTCAATTCAATCGAATATCACATAAAATATGGACAAGGAAAAGACAGACCCAAGTGGTCGTATTTTACATCGGTTTGGATTTCAGTCAAATACCACGCAAACCCCGCAAGATTCTAGGCTAGTGTAATTAGCAAAACTTCTAAATTGTGGTTTCCGCCAGGGATGAGAAAATTGACTTCAAAGCTTTTGTACGACACTTTAAAGCTTTGGCCTTTCAAGGGAAAAAACGTCCCCAGGAAACATGATTTACGTCTACGGGCGCAATCGTCGAGTTTCAATTTAATCTGTCTCAATTGTGCTCACCTTACCATAAGCCTCCGCCAATGAGGAAGTTTTGATACGGAAACTCTTTCCCAAAATGTTTCCCTGTCAGCACGCACACGAAAAAGATGCGTCTAAGAAGTAAAAAATGTTTGAGAACCATGTTCGATATTAGAATCATTTTACTTTTACAACATGCAAATTAAATGCTGTGTGCATGCAGACACAGCAATATCATATTATCTTTAACGTTTTGCAAGATCGTCTCCTAGTCTTCGTCAGCCATTAAATTAACGTAAAATTATTTAAAGATTTTGGTGCTTCCTGTCCCGCCCCTTTTAAATAGTTTGATGATTTTAAGGCGTGACTCTCTCTATACATGAAAATTCACCACCACTTCCGTACAGTCCGCCGCATTTCAGGGCAGGCTTATGCCAGATACACGATGACAAGAATATGAACAAGCTATTTTGCACCCACGCCAGTCGTAGTTTAATCTTTTCAGTAACTACTCCCTGTTATATCCTTTCTCGAACTGCAGCAAATTCAGCGTGGGTTCATTTTCGCGTCGTTGAAAATAACCGCGGGTGACACACAAATCACGCCTCATATTGAACTCGGCCCAGCACTGCCAGAAGTTGATCGATGACATCAATGACATCGATGGATTTTGTTTGTCAATTGGAAATTGCTGCAGGAGTAACGACAAAATCAATCGATGGGCTTCAAAATTCTTTATAATCGATAAGACATCGATTACTCATTGACTATCGCTGATAACCAGTCGTCTCAGGTGTCCACTTATGAACTGATTGTCAATTGTTTTATAGAGTCATTAATCATCGATTAGAATGTGATTGGTGTGGACTACCAAATTAAAAGTATTTCCGGTAGGGAGCTTAAGCCCACACAAAACCGTACACCGGTTGGACGCTCTAATCACTGAGCTACTGGGAGACGCGTGGCGAGCATAGGTCATATTTACTGAGTTCGTGGTGGTAAATAAAGAAAGATGGTGAATAATAAGCAATTGTTGGGCGAGGTTGAGCAAAATATCGTGATTTGTCAGTGGCGAGCAGATCAATTATTTGCCGATGCCGAAGGCAGAGACAAATAATTGATGTGCGAGACAGTGACAAATCACGATATTTTGCGAAATCGAGTTCAATAATTGTTTTATCATTCAACAAGACAATGTGTTTTTGCGCTTGTTTCACAATTATTTATTCCTGCACCAAGTACGTGCTTTCATTTCGTTCAAAACTTTCATATTCTGCCAAAAAAAAAAAAATAATAAAATACAAAATTAGTAAATTCCGCTTTCGCCAATAATTAATTGCTTTAAAACGATTAGATCAACTGATTTGCCAAAAAGTTCAACGTTCAAAAGGAAGATTCAGACCTTTTTCTTCAAAATTTTTAGTCAAAAATCGCAGAAGTTCCGCACTTTAACGGCTTACTTGCCCGCGTTTGAGTTTGAGCTCTGAACAGGTGACTCAACTGCGCACGAGCAGAATTATTCGCAGCAAAACAACTTCGCACCGTAATGCGCATGAGCAGACAATTATTCGTAGGCAGTTATTTGCAGTGACGTGATGGTCTCTCGGCCAATTAAAACGCCGGATAAAATAACGTGAATGATAATTTTAATTATTCACGCATTTAAAAGTGTGTATGGCTGCAGATCGCGAGGATGGAAATGTATTGCAACTTGACTGAAATATTTGGCTTATACGAAGTTAAGGTATAAAACCACCGCAAAAAACCGTGTACGATCAACCTGGCTCAACGTTGGATCAGAAAGATCGTGATCAGTCAAGAATAATAAAAATATAAATGATTGTCAAAATGACTACTGCAGGGACTGATCAAACAACGTGAAAAGACGTATGTTACAATATTTCGACTGGCCAATACCAGTCTTCATCAGATTTATTATGGCAAATCACGAATTTACAGAAATATATATGTAGTAGAACAATGAGCGGAAGTTACATATATGACATGGTATGGTGTGGCTTAAAAATGGTAGAAAATAAACAAAAACAATTAGTTACAAATTACAGTTCATCACGTTTATTAATGCCTAGAGGCTTAAGAGTCTTAGCCTTGTGAATAATGTGAGCCTCACGTGCCTTTCTAAAAGAATCGCGTTTATCATTTGGCTTATGTTTTCAAGTTTCTTCTTTGCTTCTTGAAAAAATCGCCAGAAACTGACTATGGTTTGCTCCCTCTTTGGAAAAATCATTCAATTTCTTTCTCATGATGTTCTAGGAGCATTTCGTGCATGAGAAAAGTGAATTAAATTTGAATTTCAGCACACTTTTCACCCAAAAAAGTGAAAATGCCCTTGACATAGCCCCTTTAATACGACCACCTCAATATTACGGCCGCCTTGGCCCGAAGGATAGGTTTAATATGCAGATATTTTCTTATCTGAAAACAACGCTAATCCAACCACGACGAAATACTACCCTTTTTACGGCTCGCAGTACTCACTATTGACGCGGTTTCACTGTTAAGGGACTCAATGTACTGCCGGTGTATAGTTCGCCGAGTCAGAGGGATGGAAAAGATCAGCCGATTCGATTTGCTGCGAAGGAATGATGAAATTTGTCAGGTATTTGTCGGTCATTGAGACATAACTATGTTAACCACAATCAGCTGAGAAAACAAGCGGCGAAACGTTTTCAAAAGTTTGACAAAAACGGATTTGTGAAAAAGAACGCAAATTTCTCAGATTAGTGGTTTTGTGGAATACAGAGAGGAATTTGGAACAGGCAAAAAGAAAACATACGTGATATAATAAGATAATAAAGACACAGCGTGATCGTTATTTATGGTTTAATAATGTCATATAAGTATTCGAGCAAACAAAAAATGAATGCTTATATAATTGCATAATATCGTATTTTGATGAGCCAACAATTTTACAGTAAATATAAAACTTACTTTTATCGAATGAGGTCTGAAATCGGGAAATCAAATAAATGCATTTACAAGAATTGAGTACACACGGTGTTCCCTGGTTTTTCTTGATTATTTCCCCTCGTATTTTAACCCTTTTAGCCCCAGTAGTAACGAGGTTCTACTTTCTCTTAACACTATCACTACTTGATCAAACATACAGGTCATGCAAATAAAGGAAATGATCACCAAACATGAAATGTCCTGATGTTAAAGCAAATTCTCCCAACTAGTACCAAAAGAAATATGTGGATAACAGTGAGGAGACCAATTTAAACAAAAGAGTTCTTCTGTCGAATGCACTATTTAACAATGAGATTATGAGCTCGAGATTTCTATCGCGTGATAGTTGATGAGGCCGAAGACCGAATTAACTATCACGCATAGAAATCTCGAGCGTATACTCTAATTGTTTTAGTATAAATCTACTAGACGTTCAAAACTTAACAGCAGACACTACATGATTTTATTGAAAAATGATATAAATAGGTCACACCGCGCGCGGAAAATTCTACTTTCTATCTACAACAGAATAGATAGTGAGTAGCGTAGCCAATCAGAGAACAGCATTAGTGATAGAACGCTAGTAGATTTATACTAACGTGTGATAGGTTGCCCGAGGAAATTTGATGTTCACAACAAATATGAAGTTTGAACATCAAATTTCCCAGGGAACCTATTACACATAGGGCCTGAGACAGAAGGACTCTGTTGTTTTTATTCTACAACGCTAAATTTTGAGCGAAAATTATCAAAAACGGGCACTATGCGTTGATAGGCGCCCGCAGAGGAGAGACACTATCGCGTCACGTGATCAATTTCGCCTAATGGCCATGGGAGCACGCCAAAAGTTAGCGTTGTACTATAGTAGGGCTTAGAGGGTCGAGTTACAGCAACTTGAAAGCATGTTTTAGGCCAATTTTTTTTTTGCAGTGTTGTAAAAATACCATGGTGTTCTTGGTAACGATATTGTTGAAAAATAAACAGAGCTCAGCTCTCTTTCTTATTAGGGTTTTGCAGCTTTGGTTGTTTTCCACTCCCACACTATCTAATGAAGTTGCTAGCTCAACACAAAATTGACCGATTCACTTAATTTTGAAGATAGCTGAAGTTGACCAATTTTTAGCGGTTTCGATGTATCTGTAAGTTACTTTGATTCGTTAGCTTACTCAAACAACAACATGCAAATCACAGACATGCAAGCTATAATAAGTGTTCCGGCATTTCCGCCAAAATGTTTGAAAACAAAGCACATTTACGCTGATTTGTTGAGGCACGTGGCCAGGATTTTCATTTGAATGGCCACAATCCAGGATTTCATTAACAAACTAAATAGAATCACCATGTGCACCTGGGCTGAGTTGCATAAAAACTAACGTCAGACGTTAAAATAGTGACGTTGGACATTACAGGAAAGTACTGCTTGATTTAGTCCCACAGTCTTAGAAGTTAGAACCATATTGTACATTTTTACAAAGAGCACAGGGCCAAAGCCTCTTACAGAAATCCTTTTGTTTTGTGATTTGGACTGTCTGTGCGCCTGTATTTACAATAAAAATGAATTTCCAATATGCTCTTCTCTCCTCCCTCCTTGTAATCAGGTTTGTTGACGATAAGCACTCGATTGGTGAATATCACTTTCCTTGAAGATGTAATGTGCCTGCTACCACAAGCGCCCAGCGGGAACTTGAAACTGACATGCGTGTTGTTAACATAAGGTCGACAGCCTGGATCATTGAGATGCATGCGCATGCATCGTGGGTTAAACCACGGGTAGTTTGCACGGGTAACAATGGTGGTAGTGAATTGTGAACCGCACTCGATTCTTGCTCCTTTGTTGAAGATGACACGGTTAACTGCAAAAAATAAAAATAAAAATAAAAATCGATAAATAGGGTCAGCACATAAAAATAAACAGCTAAAGAGCAAGTCATTACAGTAAAGCCATTCTCGGGGAATGGGAAGTGACGGCTAAACACTGTGAGAGGTTAAACGACTAATGGCGGCTCACCAGAAATCGGCGACTAGGCTTGCTGCCAGTTAAAGTATGAATTAAGATGTGTAATAGTTTTTCGACGCGAACACAAAAACTAAAGAAACCGTTATTAATCTTTGTTTAAAATACAAACATCTTTTTTTTAAATACTTGTTTTAACGATATGCTTTTTCAAATTGGTTTCTTCAAGGGATCGTCACTCCCCATCAGTGTCTTGTCATTTGTGATTGCATATGACACTGCATGCCTTATTGCCAGGTATACTCATCACTTTAACGTATTTTCAGTCTCGTTCGTTTCATTGGTTTTAGCCTGAATAATGAAGAGCCAAAGTTCTTATGGTTCAGTTATAGTTTAAAACTTAGTTATTTGCCTCCGGTTAATATGATACAAAGTCACTTGGTGCGACAACGCCCTAATCACATATACTGACTTGCTCTGGCAGTTCTTAGTTCATTGCATTGTTTGTCTCCTTTGTGATTGGTTTTGCAACTTTGAAATTGATAACGTATAATATTACCTTACCGCAGTTTTCAAACGAATTATTGTTAAAGGTTCTCACCTGGAACCTTCAAGGTTATTCCATGAGTAACGGTCTTGTTTCGAGCATCAATCGCCCAACACACATAGAGTCCATTATCTTGAATGCGTGGTTTCATGACAAAGCTTAACACTCTGCCTTGCGCATGCGCTTTTGCTTTGTTGAGTCTGCTAATTCTGACCTGAATCGGGGGTTCACCTCCTTGGAAAACGCACCGCAGCTCGATAGCCATGTTCTGTGGGGAGAATATTGTGTTTGAACTTGATTCAGATGCGTCAAGGGTAAGTGTTTCTGAAAGGAAAAGGTAGACGAAGGATCATTTACAGTAGAACAATATCAGCAAAGGACCGCAAACGAAAATGCTGCACGTGTACGTAGGATCTAGTAAACCAGACCTAATCAGCCAAAGAAATACTCAAATGACAAACAAAGCAGCAAGGCTGATCTGACTACGTAGAAAGATTTGACTCTGCAAGACATCAACACGACACTAATAGAACTTTAACAGAGCAGGGTTGCAGCCGTAGACAGCTGTTTCGCTCTACTTAGAGCTCATCAGTACGGCATAGCAAGATGGCGAAAATGCCGTAAAAATACCCATGCACTCTGTTTAGGGCTTTTAACAGAGTGCATGGGTATTTTTACGGCATTTTCGCCATCTTGCTATGCCGTACTGATGAGCTCTAAGTAGAGCGAAACAGCTGTCTACGGCTGCAACCCTGCTCTGTTAAAGTTCTATTAGTGTCGTGTTGATGTCTTGCAGAGTCAAATCTTTCTACGTAGTCAGATCAGCCTTGCTGCTTTGTTGATCATTTACACTTGGGCTTGGTCACGAAATTAAAAGGACCAAGTGGAGAATGAGTAAAGTGGCTTATATAACTCGCTGCACCAATCACAGGTAATATGACAGGTTTGTAAGCTACTGTACGGGATGGACTGTCTGCACAAAGGAAATCAGAAATGACTTAAAGGGCGTTGCCTCCTTTTGTTACTGCGCATATGTTCTGCGCATCTCGGGAAATTCGCGTTTCTTAAGGAATTTGCCCCCGAATACAACAATATTTTTGTTCGGTTTATGACTATGTGGAAAAAGCAGATCTTAGCAAGGGCTATCAGAATCCAAAAACAAAATTGGGGGTAACCACGTAATTTTCAGAGATAATTGAGCTCAAATTTGGAAAGAAATTGCCATACATTCTTTGTATTTTAATTTAACGCTTTTTTTGGAATCATTTTGCTTAACATCTCTGAAAAAATGCGTGGTTACCTGCATTTTTCTTTTGGATTTCAATATCCCTCGTAGTCATAGCCTGTGCAAAAATACATCTGTGCTAGGAGGCACCGTCCTTAAGACGTCCAAGAATATAAAGAGCCGTTTTTTAAATCCAGCATGTGACTGAATGGCTAAAGAGCCATCTCCTATCTTCGGATTTCGAATATTACAAATATTCTAGCTGTTCATGCAATTGTATTCTGGTTCATCACAAGTTAGTTATCGGAATAATTTGGTCCAGTTTTCCAATAAAGCAATTCCTCTGAGTTAAAGTTTCTTCCAAATCTTTAGAAATGTTTAGACTTAAGTTACTTCTACTGAATCCTAAACAGCGTAGAAAACCTAAAATTTGTCTTGAGTGGGATTTGAACCCTTTATGTTTGTTTATTTATTCTTTTTACAACAGGATTCGTCACTTACCGATTGCCTTTAACATCGTCTTTCCCGCGAACTGAGTTATTTCATAAGCACAGACAATAGGAAAGTAAATATTGGGCAAATACGTGATACTGAATCCACGTGGACGCTTGGGGCGGGCGATAAACATGTTACGAGACTCCAGCACGAACTCATTCTTGCGCAGTGTTTTGGTGCCACACCCAGCGAGTGGGGCCTGGATCCTAACGTACGTGTCTGTAAAGCTATTCGCGGTGCAATTTGATTGGATAAGATTCATGTGGAGAAGGTTTGGATCGAGCCATGGGTACACCAGTCTGCTTATACTGATGTCCATGTATTGACTTTTACACTTCACTGTTAAACCGTCTGACGTTATGTCATTTGCCCCTAAAATGGCACAAAAACAAACAAACTTAATGTAGCAAAACTACAACCTAGGCAGGGGTGCACTTTTTCTACTTAACTTTGTTACAGTCAGCTAAACTCAAATAGCTCAACGGTATTGTGTCTCAAATGAGAGTTTGACTTATCGGGATTCAACTGTATGCAAATGACCTATCCAGACAAGAAAAGCCAATCTCGCCATTCCATTCACTGGTCAGCGTCCATACTCCGTTTAACGATGCGCGCGCAGTAAAAAAGAAGAGAGTGATCGTGTTCTTTTTAGCAAATATAAATCCGGATTTAGGAGCAAACAAATCTAGACTACAATCGGAACGATCCTCATACGAAGCTGGATCGTTAGAATTGGTCTCTAAATCTGGTTTCAGATTGTCGTTCGATTTTGCAAACTTGGATCGTTTCCTTTACAGCACGCGTTCATTTAAGGTGCAAACAACAAGGATTGATCTGTTTTCGCTTTATTCCCCAGCTAGCACCAAAATCCAAACAATCCGAATAAAATGTGGAAAATCAATAGGAAAAAGTTCCAGCTTTTGAAGTTTAGAATTACTCCTAGAGTTTATCCTACGCTAGTTTGTAACTGTTAAGTGATTCTTACCTGCCCTTTGGAGAGTAATTCTTTGCTTTACTCTGTTTCCTTTGGCGTCCGTTGCTATGCACTCATATGAGCCAAATGCTGCTCTGTGACTAGTGTTCAGTTTGACATACAAAACCTTTCTTTTTACTACTACCCCCTGAGTCAGCCTTCTCCCTCCCTTGGTCAGGATTATGGTTACAGGAGGGACTCCACCTTTAAACGTACAAACCAATCTCACTTTGAATCTTTTATATGATTTAACTATCATTGGGCTACTCTTGGACTTGTCGGCCGTTAGTGGTTCTGTAAGGAAAAAAAATTCCAATAATAACTTTAATGAAAACGTAATTTTGAACATTGAAAATAAAACAGTACAACTTTGTTGCATCCGATATGACAACGTGGACACGACAAGAAATTTTTGGTGTAAACCTAAAATTGACCTAAACCTTGCTCGCGATTTTGGTGTATGACATGAAAGATTTCTTAAGATTTGAATAACGTTCTAAGCCCCTACGGAAATCGTCGCCACAGACAATGCAATGAGAGTCATAAATGGCTTTCAATGACAACGGCAGGGCGAGCTACTTTAGACGCCTGCGACAGTCGTAAAGAAAAGCCGTACCATCTCCATGGCCATTAAGTATCCTAGCTCTCTAGAATTTGTGTTGTTTCCTCCTGCATAGGGGGTTGGGGGAGGGGGGTACGTACCCTTTAAGCCGGTTTCTGCCCTGTATTTGTTGGCTCCCGCCTCTTTGCATTTTTTCGATTGTGAAATATTACGCAATGTTGCATAATTTTTCTCTCTTTCTCCCGCTTCCCGCCACCTTGGAAATCCTGCTTCCTGCCCCTCTTCTCCCCCGTTCCGTATACCTTCGGCCCCCCTTTCTCCTGGTCTGCCGCCCCCTGTCCCCCTCCACTGCATAAACTCGTTGGCTTACCATATAATTTAAAAGGAGTTGACTCCATTTTCGTGTGATCAAACCGACACTGAAAGGGGAACCAAACATTCGGGACTCTCGTGATAACTTTTGCGGATGACGTCCTGACCATCGCCATGAAGATATTACGGTAGGTGACGTCGTGAGACGAGTTCTT
This sequence comes from Siderastrea radians, assembly GCA_964017195.1. NCBI lineage: Eukaryota > Metazoa > Cnidaria > Anthozoa > Scleractinia > Rhizangiidae > Siderastrea > Siderastrea radians. Next base: position 51,948,718 of record OZ024890.1, on the reverse strand, counting down.
CGCCACGGTTTTACAATTCCCGTATGTAGTTTTCACTACAATGTGTGTGAAATTCACGTGGTAAGGTCTGCAGCTGTTGTCGAGGAGATGCATGTCAAAGTACTTTGGTTGTAACCATGGATACGTTAAGCGGTTAAGCGTTAACTGCATTTCATCACGTGTGCAAGTGATCTTTTTGCCTTCAGTTGATATGTACGATGGGTCTATAAGGAAGTAAGAAATTAATGCAAGCTGACTCGCAAATAGTTTGCGTTACAGAATAACGGAGACGGAATTACCTCGTGCAACAAGAAGGCGTAAGGTATGATGGATTTTGAGCCTCGACTTATTGTAATAATATCAGGAGTCTCTATGGAGTGGGAGAGCATGATCACACGTCTGGGAAGCGTTGTTACGAAGTTCGCAGGCGCCAATTTCTATTAATTTGTCAACACAGAAGTTTTCCAAACTTTTAACTTGAAAGGTTTCTATGTGAAGGTACATTAGCTCGAGAGAGTGATGTTACATAGCCAAAAACAAACCTTTCGGAAAGGTCCGCCAAGATATAACTAAAACTAAGTTATAGAGATTGTTTACTGTGGCAGATCCCGTGGGAAGGGGGGGGAAGGTCCAGAAGATCCGGTCACCCTCCTCTCCTACAAACCTGAATGAATAATAATGTTTCTTTGTTTTTTTTACCAGGGTGACCTCGTCAGCGAGAAAGTACTGTTATCAATAAGGGCCCTGGAAACTTAGAGCAAAAGACTATGCACTAAAAATTATGAAACGGTTAAAAAATAAAAGTACGAAGTACGAACTATACATACATTGCAATAATTAAAAAGCGTTAAAAATCTAAGCTGAATAAAACTGGAAAAAAGAACTAAAAACTGTCAACCTCTAAAAAGTTAGTAGGATAGGGTCTTTAAAAATTACAATTACCGAAGTAAGCAAATGCATTCAAACTACAAAAATAAAAAGAAAGAAAACAACGAAGACCGGTAGTCCGAGTCCAAATTTGCTACTGAACTGAGACATAATTCTCTGGCTTTCGAAGTATCAAGTGCAATTTCCGTTTGGACCCTGCCTATCGAAAATTCCAGCAGCCGCCCCAGTTTTGTTTTGACCACTTTCCTCTTAACCTCTCTTTGTTCAATGGCCTTTTCTCAGTAACAAAAAAACAAAAAATCTTGTTGACCAAGCTTGTTTGGTTTGGATACAAACATACTACCCCATTTGTTTTCTTCGGTTGACGGGTAGACTTCGACAGAACAAGACTGAAAACCTATACCAGCATTTTTACCTCTGGGCTGCAAACATGGCCAATAATCCTGAATAATAACTACGTCTCGCCGAGAGAAAACCAGAGGTAGCCCAAGCCCGAAATATGAGCTTTGGTACTGTTGCGTAACCTTCGAAATATAAGGATTTGTATGGGAAAAAAACAATTGTTTCAAAAACCCAAAGGAGAAATTTCCTTATATTTGGGTATATTTCGAAGGTTACACAACAGTACCAACGCTCATATTTTGAGCTTGGGCGACCTGCGGAGAAACAGCTATAAGGCCAACTGACTCACCGATTTTTTTTATCTCCATTTGGTGCGTGATTTTGTTGTTGTTTACATCTTCAGCCACGCAGGTGTACGAACCATAGTCTTTGTTAAGTCCTTCAACAGTGATCTTTACTTTTTGTGTGCCATTTTCCTGGTTTGCGATTATTTTCTCTTTACGTACAATCACGACACGCACAGGAGGGGCGCCATATTTGAATGCACATCTCAACTCAACTGGTAGTCCATAATAAGTCGTGACTTCCTTTGGGCTTGAATGGAGTTTATCTAACTGTAGAGGTGCTATGTAGAAACAGTGTGATATTTTCCATTTAATAGATAAAGTAAGTAAAGGGGCTGTGTTACGGGGATTTTGCTCGCGTTTTAGCAAAAATTTGCTACAGTTTGAAAGTTATGATTAAATGCCTTCGCTGACACAAAATGCTACTGGAACACCAATAGGAAGATACTGTATCAAGTGAATTTTTGCAAGGAATGCAAACCTTAATGAGTTTTTCAAGGATTTTTACAAGATACATGCCTAGAACTTGAAAACGTTAGGCGAACGTTTTCAAGTTGTACTCCATTTCCATCCCGGCCATCCGTGGCCAAAGACATTTATTAAAGGGACACTGTTAGCATTTTTTAGGACAACTTTGAAAAGCTAAAAGACGTATTCTAATCAGAGGAAACCCAAAAATACTGGTTGAGTTTGGCTCAAAACTACTCTGCCAGTTCTCTGAGACTATAATTAAGTGTGTTTGACAGTTGATCGCTGAAATGGAAATGGATTGCAACTTCAAAACATCAGGCTGATGTTTTAAAGTTTTTCCTTCGTTTCTTGGAAAAATCACCAGAAATTGACTATGGTTTGTTCTTCCTTTGAGAAAATAGTTTGATTCCTTCTCTTGACGTCCTAGGAGTATTCTTTGTACAAGAAAATGCACTTAATTTCAATTTCAGCACATTTTTCACCCCAAAACATAAAAATCCCCGCTGAATTAGTATGGTGTTTGAACAAGAAATGGACCATGATTTTTAGGTTTTCGTTTATCTAAAATGTGACTATTGGCTTTTCAAAGTTTTACAAACGCTAGCAAATCCCCGTCATACTGCCCCTTGAAAGCTGCTTTAACTTGGTTGAGGAAATATAACTTATTTGCATTAAATGCGAAGTGTGATTGGTTTGTGTTTGTTAGCAGTGAATCCCTTAGCACCAGAAACAAAATAGGGTGTGCCTCATTCCTTGGTAGTAGTTACAACTCCATAGCGTAGGATCGACAATGTAAGAACTCGCTGATCTGGAAAATTTTAAGTTGGTATCAGTGAAACTGCATGTCATAAGTCAAAACCTTACTGTATTTGCTTAGAATTTTGAGTGGGAACTAAACATACTATTTTAAAAATTTCTTAATCCTTACCAACCTCGTTCCCAGGACTTTTTCCCTTCTTTTAATTCAAAAAAGGGAAAAAGTCCGGCCTGGGAACGAGGTTGAATCCTTACTTACCTGATACGAGAGCGATTCTCTTTTTGTCATAGGTACAACGAAAACCAACTTCTACATCCGGGATAAAAGACACCAGCTGGCTAACCCCAGTCTTTTCTTTCATCGTAAAAAAGTTAGAAAAGATCACATGATCTTTAATGACTTCCATCTTGGTGCCACAGCCATAAAGCGGTGTCCGTATGGAGACATGCGTACTATTGACAAAGAAAGGTTTGCAGTATTTATAGTTGAGGTGCATCTCAAGTTTCGTTTGAATCCGTCGCCAGAAGTTTGGGTTAAGTTTAACGTCCAGCTGCATAAAGTTCTTGCCACACGTTATACGGCTCTTCACGAAATGATGTTCTGTCGAGAGAATAAAGTTTTATCAGATTTTGTATTTTAGGATTCTTTAATGCCCTTTACACAGCTCAATAAAAAGTCCATGTGTCGAGACTCAGGCTAGAGGCCTGCAACTTGCCCTCGGGTTGTGTTCTTGGAAGAGACAATACTTGCACAGCACATCCCTTCCAGGAATATTAGGGCGAATTGTTGGGAAGCCAAACAAGTTCGCAGGGTCGGAAGGACGGGGACGCGTAGGTAAGAAAAATATGGTGCAAAATGGGGGAAGAAAGTAAGATTTATTCTAGTGCCTCAGGGAATGGTTAACTTGTTCTCTTCAATATAATGATATAAAAATCAAAACTGAATCCTAAGATTTGTTTAAGTCACATTAACTGACTCATTTGAGTTTGACGTTGCAAGGAGGTTTTTCAAAAAGAAATGTTTGAACTCAGCAAGCTTATGACATCTCGATGTTTTTCGATCACTGAATGTGTTCCCGCTGACAACCTCTTTCAGAAAAACTTCAATAAGATCACTTAACACTTGAAGCAAAAACTCTTAAGAGATTAAAACAGCATGACAACATCCTCTTACAATGCTGGCAGCGAGTCGAGGTTAGGATATCTTGACCTTAGTATTGTGTTTCTGATTATGGAGGGAGAAGAACATCAAAATTCTTTTTAGTCGTGAGAGCGCAAAGACCAACAATAAGAAAACAATTTATTTTGAAACTACAACTCAATAGACAGAATAGACTGGACGAATTTCATCTCAATGATCCAACTTCTGGATCCGTCCTCCAGCAAACATAGGGACGTCAACATCCCGTTACAAACAGTTTTCTCTTATACTCTTGGTTTTGAAAAAAAGCCATCAGGTTAAACAAATATAACCTTAAATTGGATTTCCTTCTAGCTTGATGTGCCAGGTAATTTTGTTTCACAAAAAGAAGTTAATCAGTTTTTGTAAAATTATAAACTCTGTGCCTTCATAGGTGTATTTACCCGAAACAGCTTCAACTCTGGATTTTGAAATACCTGAAAATGCAATGATAGTAACAAACAGCGGGACTCCTGAAACAGTCATTAATCGATCACGAATGGAGGTCATTAGAATAATTTAAGAAATCACTTACTGAATCATCTATACAGCCAAGGTTAAACAATCAAGAGCTACTAAAACTGCCTACGTCGATATTAGGATACTGATTAAAAAGATCCACTTTTTAATATCGAAAACAGTGGCAAGCATTTTTGTGGGGTGTTTCGTCTTTAAAAGATGTTGACACAAATTAATGACATGTGGGATGGAGGGGTAGGATGCCATGTGTAGGACAAATTTGAAAAGGAATTCCAGTCAATTTGCTTCACGAGAAGGGGAGGGTAAGTTAGATTGGAAAAGGTAGAGGGGAGAGGGAAGAGAAACCAGCTTATGTTCTTACGTAAGGCTGCCTCGCTAATGCAACATTTGCTGCCAAAAAGCGCAAAACTATTTAACAATTAGATTGTGAGCTCGAGATTTCTATCGCGTGTTAGTTGATGAGGCCGAAGGCCGAATCAACTATCACGCATGGAAATCGAGAGCGAATAATCTAATTGTTTTAGTATAAATCTACTAGACGTTCAAAACTTAACAGCAGACACTGCATGTTTTTATTGAAAAATGTTATAAATAGGTCACACCGCGCGCGGAAAACACTCTACTCACTATCTACAACAGAATCGGATAGTGAGTAGCGTAGCCAATCAGAGAACAGCATTAGTTATAGAACGCTAGTAGCTTTATACTAAAACAAGATATTATAAGGTCTTAAAAAAGGACAGTGACTTTGGATTTGCTATACAAGATAACCAGGGGATCCACAGGGGCCAAAGAAGTTGAAAACGTTACTACGTTATAAGTTATGCCCGATAGAAAAATTCTTTAAGACGAAAAATGAAAGAAAATCCGCGAAAACATACCTTTCAAATCTCCCAGAGAGAACGTTCTACAAGTGAAGAACACAAAAACACAAAGGAAAAAATTCTGGCAAAACATGTCTGGCTGATGCGAAAACGTGCTTCTTTACTACAAATGTCCTTCCAAAAATCAACAATGTTTACATAAGTTTCAAAATTATCTCTACGAACAACATTCTTGATTTATATCCAACTATTTCGGACTAACAATAGTCCCGTATAAGATTTCCAGTTGACGAAAGATGAATTAAAATTGCGCATCTCAGAGTGACTTTAAAAAAAAACACTCATTGGCTAAATAGAGCGAGATGACTGCGTTAACAAATTAAAATGAATATATGAAATAATGAGATTAAACAGTCGGATAAATTTATGTGTATATATATACCAACTACTGAGACTGGGAATGAAATCCCCAAGTGTGACCTTTCGCATGAAAACTATAGTTAAGTATTTTTCCGCAGTGCAATAAATTCTGTTATGCAAGGTGGCATGATAGCCTGCGTCGCAGACACTCTACACCGCCTGTATAGACGGACTATATCGACGGTTTCAAGTTTCGACAATGCGCGGGCCGGCTGCAACGCAGGCTATGGCATGACGGCGACGGCTAACGAGAACGTCACAAAACAAAAGCTTTAATTAGCAAAACAATGATACTGCACGTGGGTACACTTTTTGGTACATTTCTTTGCCTTCCTATGCTCAACTACAACGTGAAATGACCAAATTCAAAGTTTTGTGTAGAACATGAACACACGACTTAAAATTTTCGTTTTTCTCTTTGAACTGTAACGCCGTCCTTACAGCTTCAGCTCCTAGATAGTTCGGCTACATTAGACAGATTAAACGAGTCTTAAGAACGTTGCCGTCGTGTTTGCGTAAGCTCCCCAATGAAGTAAGGTGATCCCATTCAATTGCATTGCACATCCTTTTTGCGCATAATATTTGCGTGATTAGCGAGCGAACATTCGGAACTTGGTAGTTTTTCTATGAAAGCTGAGCTGTTCAGTGAAATAAATGATCGTTTTCCACTAACCGAGGACGAAGAGCCCCATTTTTTGATGCATATCGTATACAGTGTTTTGCGATTTTAAGAAGAGTAAAATATTCCGCTTTGCGATATTTTTTTTGAATGCCGAAAAGAACACGTCTTTAAGTACAGTATGTGTGCACACAGCAAATTCTTTAATTTACTTCATAATCTTAATTCCTGTTCATCTAAAATAGTATACAATGCAAGGTAAGTGTTTATTTTGTTTAACTGCTCCAACATTTAAAAGCAAGCAATGACTTTTTGGAAGAAATCAGTGTGGTTGTCATTTCTGATTACTACGGTTTCTCAAGGCCCGTTTACACAGGCGATTTTTGTCGCGCAGCTCAATGCAATTTTTGTCGCGCTGAAGCTGCAACTTCAATATCGCACGTGTAAACCAGCTGCGATTTCAGCGCGATTTTAGTGCGATTTATCGTGCGATCACGTGCGATTTATCGCCGCGATTTACAAAACACAGTAACTTTGAGCAGCAGTTTCGCTACAGCGCAGGTGCACACGTTTTGTTTTGGTTTGAGTTTTTTTCATTTTGTTTCGTTTTGCTTCAATCTCGTTTTGTTTTGTTTCAATTTTGTTTTATTTCGTTTTACAACTCGGCAAAGACCTCGAACTGAACTGGAGTGACTGAACTGGAGTGACTGCAATTTTCATCTCCAAAAAGAAAAAATATTTAGTTATTTGAATTCGTATGATAGAGTGTTTTTACAAAATCTAACGGTACTGCCATTAGTACAATTCTTTGGTTGGTTTACAACTCGGCAAAGACCTCGGCAAATGTAAATAAGCTTAAAAAGCATGGATGACGAGGAGGAAGTTGCTTTTTGTTGATTTTAGTACGTTTTATGTCCTTGTTTACGCTCATGGCTGTACAAATTGCGAGCGACAAAACCTCCTGAGGGGTCCCGTCTGATTCATGACTGTCACATTTTAATCAAAAATCGCAGCAAAATCGCATCAGGTTTCGAACAGGTTCGAAACTCCTGCGATATCGCGGCGATAAAATCGCGCTGAAATCGCAGCTGGGTTACACGCGCGATATTGAAGTTGCAACTTCGGCGCGACAAAAATTGCATTGAGTTGCGCGACAAAAATCGCCTGTGTAAACGGGCCTTAAGGAAAACCTTGCAAGTCGTATAGTTGCGAATAATGGGCATCCATTTCGTGGGAAAATGAGCGCGGTGACCCAGTTTCAGTGCATTTTTGAAATGCTCATAACATAATTACCAATTGGGTGAAGTTTTGGAAATTCTAAATATTCATTGTATTTTGATGGAATCATCTTAAGGTTCGAAAATCTAAAAAACGAGATAGTCTTGTCCATTGTTGGCGCCTGTCTGTCTCGAGAGACAATGGAGCCTTGCCCATAAATATAAATTAACTAATAAACGTGTTTCCAACTTTCAATTTTGCACCTTGCAGTGACTAATGGTGACTAGTATGCTTTAAAAAGATGCAGTGACTAAAACCCGTTATAAAAATGCACGTGAATTTGACGTACCGCTGCTGATTTTCGCTAACGGCAAGGCAAGAGAAATCACTCCGGGGTACTCCACTGTATAAGCTATGTAGGTATGTGCGCCGAAGGATACAGTTTTTGAGCTGTTTAGGTCTGAAGATGGGTCATGGATTGTGCTGTTTTTATGTGAAAGTGGGTATGCTTTTGCCTCCTAGTCTGAAATTGGGCATGGTTTTCAAGGGAACCACGAAAGCGTAAAAAAATGTAAAGAGACAAAGAGACGGAATCAAAAATATCCTTTGATGTTATAAACTGCGATTACGTAACTACTCTAACTAATCAGGGGCACGTTTCTCAAAAGTCCCAAAAAACTTTTCGGCCCCGAAAAGCCACTTCTAAAGATATGAACAACTCAATCTACAAAGCCGTTATTTTAACATATCTGTTAGATAAGAAATATTAAACGTCTAGCAAAGTTTCATGCTGAGAAACTTCTTTGTTTTCAAGATACAGTGTGAATTATCGTGCCCGAAATCGGCCCGAAAATTCTCGGGGCTTTCGCGAAATGCACTTCAGTACGGGCACGAACAACACACTGAACCGATCAGAACTCGGAGCAAATACAAGTAATTGGCGTCAAGCGCGGAAAAACGCGTGCCAGAAAGTCACAATTGGTTTCGGTTTCAGTTTTCACTGGTTGGGAAATTGGCGCGTAATTTTTAACCAATCAGGACCAGGTCTTAAAACGGGTCTGGAAAATGAAGTGTGTTTCTCTGAAATAAAGGCAGGGTATGACGAACCGGGCGGCAGCACACCCCAAAGCAAACATCGGAAGAGTGCCCCCTAAAGGAGAATCGCCTACATAATATCCTTAACAAATGTCAAGGTACAGGTAAAAGGTACGTACCGCTAAAATCCTCTGTGAAGTCCCTATAGCGTAGTTTCAGTTAAAGTGGTAGTTCGCTTAGGTATTGAGGTCATTTCATTTGTATGGTGGGGATCGAGGTTGTAGCCAGGAGTTTTGTTTTTCTTTGCCATATTGCTCGAGTGTAATTATTTAATTACATCTTTATGCCAAGTAAGAATGGTATTTTAAAATTACTATCATCTCGAGATACCCCACAAACGATCCCAACTGAATATCGTTAGGCTTGCAAAATTGCATCCCCAAAATTTTATTTTAGGCATCCTTTCACGCCTGAGTTTCCTGGTATTTGGGGTATGAGAACAACATGTGCTTCCGATTACGGTTTACTGAGTAAATCAAATCAGGGCAACTACGAAACGATTTTCCGTTTCACACGAGAAGACAGAGCGTCATGCAAGGTGCTGTCCCTGCGACGTGTCCTTTGTAGTCCCACGCTGAAGCATATATTGGCGCACGCAAATATTTCTCAGGAAAATTGTAGCTACAATATAGTTAACCCAATTAACAAACGAGAGTCGCAATTTTATATTCTTTATTTCACCAGAAACATGGACAAGGAAACAGGTACAATAATGCAAATTTTTTACTATATACTTGCGTGTGTGTCGCCTATGAAATTGGGGAAACTGCAACAAGTAGCAACAGGGGATATTGTGCTTACCAGGGAATACAGTTATCTGCCCTAGGGGCCCGTTTCTCGAAAGTCGCGATAACTCTTCGGGCCCGGAAAGCTGTTTTATGTGCGCGATGTTTGCATTTAAGACTCAAATTCTTAGTTGATAAAACAAGTCGGGCTGTTATACGCACTAAAAACTGCGCCAACTTTCTATAGACTTTGATTTTAAAAAAATAGCTCCGGGCCCGAAAAGTTACCTGGATTTTCGAGAAACGGGCCCCAGGCGATTTCATTGACCTTTGTTTCGTGGTTGTTATTGGGCAATGATAACCATGCGAAGACGAACGTCCTCAGAGTAGCTGCGGGCTAAAGACCAATCTAAAGAGCCGGAGAGGGTGGTACTGGGGACAGGTTATTATTTTTTTCCCTCCCTCAAAATTCCTTGATTACGTGCCCAACCTATACTTTAGAGGGGGATTTTATCCTTTCAACGCCCCGATGAAGAGAGTCTAAGCAAGGTCTTACTTGAGGATATTGGCCTATAGGTCGTGTAATGTCACCAAATGTGAAATAAAACCCTGAAAATAAAACATGCCTTAGGGTATAAAAGAAGTATAAGCCACTCACACAAAACCGGAATTCTTGAGAGATCTTCTTGACACTTTGCTTCATACAGTCTTTGCTACTTGTTTATATTACTAAGCTGTGAAACGAATTGCAACAGCTTGTAAACTGTTTTGTGGCAACTGAACGTAAAAAAACCTTTCCGTAATGTAAAACAAACGATTGTGCGTGATGGGCGTGCAAAGGATGCTTCCCACACAAATTGCGGCACCTCTGTTATGGAGTTTGAAGTTTTCAACATTGCACAACAAGTTATAAGTTACAATATCATTAGTCGCTGGTTTGGCACAAGCTACAATTCCCCTTCTTAAACTGATGCCTTGTGACCTTGATGGCTCAACGCCCAGCACATGACATTAGCGGGGTCCTCTGGCATATATATTGCTCCGGTTTTAGCTTGAATCTCTACAAAAGAGGAGATACTGGTAATGAACGTAAATAAGATATCCGGTGTGCTACACGATGACGTGATTTCACGTGATCGTGATAAAATAAATACCACTATGGAGCGGGGAAGGAGACAGGGCACGAACCCAGGAGAAATGGAGGCAACAATTCCGAGGAAAAGTCTATGGAGGCTACACAAAGAAGGAACAGGAGGAAAGGGGGCGGGACGTAGGAGGTGGGAAGCGACAGAGATAGGGAATATCTTTGCAGTATTTTGCACTCAGTAGAAAAGGAGCATAAGTGTTAGGCATAGGCTACCAAAGAAAAGACAGGAAGAGAGTTTAAAAGGTACGAGAGGAGGGAAGTTGTGGATTCCTGTTCCTCCGACGCAGTGAAACAACGTTAAATAGTCTTAAATGTAAGGTGTGAAAATAAACCTATCCTCTTTAACACTAGATGGGGCCCGACGGGGTCACCATTATTCTAATTGGAAACTATTAATAGAAGGTAAATTTACAGGAGGCTATTATCCGAATTGCCTGAATTATGACATAACTCTTAGCAGCCATTCAGTCCACACACTGTCGAATACATCGTCTTTAATTCTGTGCACGAAGGGGGTTTGATTGGAAAGGAAATTTCTTTCGCGCGAATAATACCACCTGGGCCCGGCCGGTTTTTAAACTGAAACGCCCCCTCACTCTGTGTTCATTCACCATGGCATGTGCCCCATGTTTTGTCCACGCTTTTCCAGATGAAGGCTTATCAGTTCAGCCAATATTTTGGGAAATACCGTATTTTCTCGATTAAACACAGGGCCCCGAATAAACGCCGGGCACAAAAGAGGGAATTGTAAATAAGCCCCTCAGACGTCTTAAAAATCGGCGGGCCCAAATAAACTACTGATTCAAAGAAACGCCGGGTCCACCATGCCAAGTTTGAAATAAATGCCGGGGGCGTTTAATTGAGAAAATATGGTACAAAAACACAAAAGACCTTGAATCAGCTTTGCAGTGATCATTGGCCTTTTTTGTATAATTACTTAGTGAACTTGACTAGATCCCTTCCTCTGAGATCCAAAGTTCAAGCCAACAGGATCTTTGTTTGTGGTTTTCTGCTGTTCATCAGGCCTTTCGTCGATCCTTACTGACGGGCGGTTTGGAAGACGAGGATCATTTTCACCCCGTGCACGCAACATCATCGTCATCATGATCATGAACGCCTGCTAGATATAACCATAACTTGGGGGTAATTGTGGGCTACGTGAGCTGTAAGAGATCTACAGTCACGTTCACAATGATCATTAAATGACACGACTCAGCATTTGGCCCGGCCATTTGGCGCCTACTGGAATGTCACATGGGCACTATCTATCATCCGTGCACTGAAATTTGCTTCCGTGAATTGGCGTTGTTCCTTGGTTCACACCCACTCAACCCACCTTTCAGCTCCACTCAGACCCTGCTCTTTTTAGTACGATTTGGATTATTCTTTCTAAACTCTTAGTTCACGCCCACTCATCTCACTTTTAGCTCGGATCTTCCCCGGATCTTTTTCGTACGATTCGGATTATTCAGTCTACTCTAACTAAATTTGGATTAACTTTTCTGTTGGGTAAACTGTACAGTTGTGAAAGATTCCGAAAACTGTCCAAGGAAGTGCTTGGATTATTAGCCAGCAAACTCAGTTTCAGTTGTAAGCATAACTTGAAATTGCTGATCACACGATAAACAACTGGAAGGACATCCAGTTCCCAGTTCAAATATTCATTTTGTCATGTCTGCCACTTTAACGAGTCAAGATTCTGTTTGCAGGTCTAATGGAATTAGCAATAAATTTCTCTTTTCCAACTGAAAATTTTTTTATCTGTAAATATGAAGTCAGTTTCTGTTAATTCAGATTTAACATCGATAGCTTAGACAGGTTTTCCCTATTCATCCCCTCCCTGATCATGCAAATTTGGACGGCCAGATAGAAAAGCTGGACTGGACTCTAGACTGGACTTTGGACTGGACTCTGGACTGGACTTTGGACTGACTTTTATTAACTAGAAATGAACTTAATATTTTACTACTTAGTTAATAATTATAAATAAAGTGAAAATTTTTTCTATCTATTACGGTATTCTCACGTTCAACTCTGCGTTTGCAAAAATAATGGATTGTGGAAGTAATGGTTTTCACGATGGAGATGAGAAGTCCACGCGTACATATGCGAGCGTTGTCCGTGGAGAGGATTCGTCGGCTCCGATGACAAATTCGTGGTGGAGAAAATTGCAGCTTGAAAATGAAGACGAAGCCATCGCCCTGGCCACCAGGAACTCGATCGAGGATCTGGTAAAGGTACATGTAATTCATTAATTCCTCTAGCTAATCTGTCGCAGTAATCGGTTCTTCTACTCCCCGGTTTCAATCTGCCAACACTTTTCAAGCCAGAAAAGAAAACAACAGATCTTTTACTCACTAACAGGCTCCACGCAGATCGAAAATTATATCGCGCGAGCTGCGCGCTATCGTGGAGGAGCGTGGGTTTTCTGGTAAATTGTTAAAATGTTTATAAAAACTGGTTCATAATTAAATTGAGTTGTTTTTATTTACACTCAAATTAAGAAAACTGTGAACACTGAAAATATTCCTGGAATGTGTGTTTTGACCAATCACACGCGAGACCTTGTAACTGCAGAAAACGAATGGGTTCTCAGTCACGGAATCGAGTTGTTTCGAAAGACGACAAGGTTTAATCTTCACCAGTTTATCTTATAGAAACTGGAAGTGCTATTCCTTTCTATCTGAGAGCCCCACGCACTACACAAGCGAAAATAGGTTTGAGCGCTTTTGCCGAATAAAAATTTTTGACAAGCCGACGCAACGATCAGTGTTTCCGACATTTCAAATAAAACCAACTCAAGCAGCAGTTATTTCACCTTGAAGTAAAAACTTAAATGTTCTCTCTCCAAATTCGCCCATTGACAGCACAGCTGACTCGATTTATTTAGGCCGAATCATCCATGCCTTCGAGCCAGGCTTGCATCATATAACGTGTAGTTGCACATTTTGAAAATGACATATTTTCAAATTTAGCAACGGTACACCAGGCTGTTGAAGAATAACGAATGCCTCCTTTGACAGTCCGCGGTCGTTGCTACAATGCAGCCGCAACAAGTCAAAGACCACTCACACATTTTTCGCTCCCGTAGTGCATGAGGCTCTCAGATAAAAAGAAATAACAATTTAAATCCTTGTAAGTGAAGATGAAGGTCTTTCAAAACAAATGGAGAACCAACTCGATTCCGTGACTGAGAAACCCATTTATTTCCTGCGGTTACAAGGTCTCGCATGTGATTGGTCAAAACACAATAAACATTCCAGAAATATTCTCAGTGTTCACGGTTTTCTTCGTTTGAGTGTAAGGAATGGACCATTTTGTTTTATTTTTATTTTTTTGGAAGAGGGGGGTGGGGGCAAATACGAAAAAAATTCCTGCACAACTTTTACAGAAGAAATACAAATCGTGCATAACGGCACAAAGCAAAAAATATATATTGCAAATTAGTCCCGAAAAAATATTTATGCAAAAAAAATTTTCACTTTACTTTTAATTATTGACTAATTAGTAAAATATTAAGTTCATTTCAAGTCAATAAAAGTCAGTCCAAAGTCCAGTCCAGAGTCCAGTCCAGAGTCCAGTCCAGCTTTTCTATCTGGCCAATTTGGACCTAGTCCAAGCTCACTGGCACTCCTGTTGACTTTGTAAACACAATATAATCAGCGCTAATCGATCACTTTGGAATTAGTTAAATATTAGTTACGGTGCAGGAACATTTATAATAAGCCAACACAATTCGCGTTTCAGAAGTGAATTTTCATTCGACGAAGTAAAGACTGAAGTACTAGTTGCTTCTATCCGCAGAAATGGGAATGGGAAGCGAGGATAAAATTCCCTTCCCCCTTCGTTGCCTTTATATCAGTGTTATTGTTTTAGGATTGGAAGCGGGACTTGTCACCGGCAGACGGGATCATGATTTCGCTGTAATGGATCAGATAGAAAGGATTAACAAGAATACTGGTAGGTGATTCAAATGTAACTTTTGACGTTATGGAGAGAAATTAATAATTACGATTTATGTTATCATGTGTTGTTACATAACGGCCGTAATTTCTGTCTGAGAAGGGGTTGCATTTCATCCAGCCTATACGGTTTGTCTTTATTACGGTATATGCCATATGCCTTGATTTTGTTACAAACAACGTAATCACTGTTCTAATTACTGTTAATTAAAGGCATCGATCTGGGGTCGACTAGTTTGTCTTTCTGAAGAGGTAAAAACTTTCTACGTGCCAGCAAATAGAATGGAAGAGACGTGCTTTAACACCTAACGTGTAGAGTATGAAGGTGGGATGGCGCTCTCTAGACCCACTCCTGAAGCTTGTTGACCGCCGATATTTTGCAACTCCCGTAAATGGCTTTAAAAAAACCTGTCGTCGATAATTCTGAAAATATAACCATTTTCGGGCCTCTAAAAATAATGCTAGCTAGGTAGGGAAAAGGCAAGTACGTAGGCTTTGGTCAAAAGCTGTTATTTCAGTCAAGGAAGAGAGGTAAGTTTAAACAATATGTACAGGAAATCGCCGCCAAAGGAACTCTCTCTACCTCTTTCTCGTAACTTTATGACGATCATACTACATTTGAACCCGAGGAAAATACCCTGTGGAATTTTGAGCTGTCTTTTGCTGCTCAATCCCTACCTCTAATCCAGATCCAAACGTGTTAGTCTTCTAACCCTATCCAAGACATAAATCCTAAATTTTCCTTCCTCTTCAAGCCAAATTAACAAAACACATACCCTATTTCAAACCAGTTTAGCCTTTTTGGCCATTAGGGCTTTCCTAGAGGAGCACTGCCGCCCATCCCCCCTCCCCTGACATAAGTGAAAAACTGCGATTACCTGTTTAAAACATTAAAACATATTTCAATGGTTTATATTCGATTTCTAAAATTTCCAAGGTGACATTGCATTCATTTTTTAATGCTCTCGATATAAACATTTCCGATACGTGCTGGTTTGGAGGACTCTCAAAGGTTTTCGCAATATTAGTATTACTTCAACAGCAAAACACTTTGTTTGACGCCATCTTGAGGGTTTTAGGGAAAGGATTCATCAAAATCCATTAAATCTTTTCAACATGTGGTATTTTTTGTTATACAGTACTTGACCCACAGAGGTCCACAGCAACCTAGAGTGGTAACATTCTTGGCATGACTTGCCTTTTTCTCCAGACCCAGTCACGGGGAAGGCTTCTGCGTAAATTATTTCATTGGATGACAGTCTTAATTCACATTAATGATATTAGAAATATTTTATTATCACCACACAGCCGTTTAATGAAGGAAATGAAATTCAAGACCAACCACGTCTAGGACGGTCTATCATTATTTCCCCTTCACTAGTATTTCTTGAAAACCTTTAGTTACGATTCGATTCCATTCAAATGAAGACTTCTGAGCAGGACTTTTATGTCCTAGTGTTGATTTACCACTGTACTTAAAAAAAAGGTCAAAACTATACATTGGGTGCAGGATAAATTAAGGAACTTTTTATGCAGATCTAGGACATCTCTAAGGTGAACGTTCTTGACACCACTAAAGGAGAAAATCAAGGCTTGTATCACGACATAACTTTGTAGAGAAAGACTGCTAGTTGACATCTCTCTCTCTCTTTCTTATGTTGGTTGGATCTCCGGGAATACGTGCGGCGAGGGGTCAGGTGGATTATTTTGCGCAAAAGCATGGATCTAAAACGTGTAAACATTCAGTACTAAAAAAGAATCAAAGTCACGTCACACACCAAATCAATGTCCTAACCTGTATTTTATCGGGCCATGTTGGTCCTTCGCCCATCAGTCTACGGTGGATTTCTAAGGCAAACCATTTAAGTAACGTTCATATACACATCCAGAAATTTTCAGGGCAGGAAACCGTTGATGTGAGTGAGTGAGTGAGTGAGAGAATGTGCCACTGTTTTCGAATTTTAAAGTATTTTGACTTACAGGACTTAGTGTTGCACGAGTTTCAATCTTGATAGACCACAAAAGCTTTTAATTCTGGTAAGTCGTGCATACTTTCTCCGAGCTTCTTATATGACACAATAACTTGACCAGTGCTTATCTTTGGTTTGTTTAGCACAAAAGGTATGCTTATCGTCATAACGTCAGAAATAATTTTTTGCATAGAAACTGTTTCGGTAGTTATGTACCAGTCAATTCCAAAACCGCCCCTCCCCCCCACGGGCATACCCCGGGCATTTGACTTGAGTTTAGCTCCGTACAGTAGGGAATTTGACCCAAAATGAGGCCCTCCCTGTCGGGCATTTGACTTTCGTGTCAAAACGTCGGTCAGCAGTCGGAAACAAAAGGATTTCGCATTTCTCTCATTCAAGACGTGCGTCGCGTTCAAGGGTAATTGCACTTGTCGATTCCACGTGGGTTTTTCTGTTGTTTAAACTGAAGAACAGGTGCAGATGTAGTAGGAGCAAGAGCGGTTGAAAAGGCAAAAGCGACTCGGCAAAGAAAAAACCAAGAGAAAAAAAATGACATGATGTCTGTATAGGGCGAACTTTGTTGACGTTTAAAAATGTTTACGGTATCAGGAAATACAAGAAATGATCAATCACTGTATTTTAATATATTTAGTTATGTAGAGTTTATTATATTCACGGTTTTGTTGGAGCATTTGAGAGCCTTTGAAAAAGCCCGTTAAATGTAGACTTTCTTAAAAGAACATTTTTAATAAAATTAAGAAACCTCTGTAAGATAGCTTTGAGAGACTTTGGATATTTCAGTTGTGTTTTACAGCAGATCATTCTTTTATTATTAAAATTGCAGTTGACACAAATTTTAGTCCAAACAGTAGCCAACTGTTTATTATAGAATATTTACATTTGAATAAACGGTTTGACACATGGGAAAAATAGTTGCTTCAATATACCTGGAGGGTGGGGGATTTGACGCTCTTTGAAGCTCTAACCGGTAGGGCATTTGACCGTCTAAACTGCCAACATAGCGGGGAATTTGATCAAAATTTTTCAAAAAAGTCAAATGCCCGGAGGCTTGCCCGGGGGGGGGGGGATGGGCGGTTTTGGAATTGACTAGTACATTAAGAATCAGCAGTCTTTCAACCCTCAACTGTGGTGTTCTCCCTTACCTTAAATAATTATATTTGCTTTATCCTTCGGTTAGATCCAAATTCTGAAGATGTCGCTATTATTGAAAGCGACATTCGTCTCCCTCCTGCCGAGTCCGCTGCAGCCAGCGGTGAATTCTCCAATGCCCTCCGTTTCAGGTCGAGGATATGGCCTGGAGGAGTGGTACCATATGTGCTAGATGACAGTATAGGTATGTACACCGTCTTACACTTCGAGATCCCATTAACTCGCTCACTTGCTAACCGTGTGGTATAGGCGGATCCTTGCTGACGTCATTGTTTTCATCTTGAAAATTGAAATTCTTCCGACAAAAAGCAAAGGTTATAACTAGAAAGAGCATCAGCATTTAGTTAACATGCAAAGTTGGAAAGAAAAAGGATGGAAACCGGTTTCAAATGATGCTTTCAAAATTTACAACATTTACAGACGTTTGTATGACTGGTCTGTAAATTTGACCTTCTTCAAAAAGGAATATCTCCAATTTTCAACATTCTCCTCTCATATTTGCTATTTTTACTAATTGTACCAGTTTCTTTCAATTTTTCGTGTTTTCATTTACCAAGCTAACAATAAAATTTTCGATAATTTATGATAATGCTCAGATCAAAGACTGCCGACATAAACAAGGATCCGCCTATGCAACTTTGCTCTACCCCAATTAAGTGTGTAAGCCTGCGGCTACGATTGTCGCAGGGTTTTAAAGTATGTTTCAAAATCATACGAAATTTTTCTCGTGGTACACACACTTGTAAGCGAGTTGAACTTTGATCTACACGAAACAATTCGCGACGTCGGCTTTCAGTAAGCATATCGCATACGACCGTAAAGTTGTACCGTCTAAACAGTCCCTCAATTAATGATGCCTACAATTTGAAGAAACAGTAGACCCTGATTCATCCCCAGTCGTCTTCATGTCGCCCGACGAGCGCGGCACGGGAGCGCGACCACCCCTTGCTATCACACCTCGCGCTCCCGTTCCGTGCGCGTCGCTTTACATGAAAACGACGGAGGACGAGTCAGCAGTAGTCCAGTCTCGACCTCTCGTTTTCTCGGACAATTCAGTTTCGTTTCCCTTGCATGTTTTTGAGAGTGGGACTCTACCATGTTGTTAAAAATTCCATGACAAGGCTCTTACTTTCTCGTTGTCATCTCTTCTTCAGTAAACCGTACAAGTCACCTGGAGGCGTTGCGTAAGGGGATGGAAATATGGGAAAACAATACCTGCGTCAAGTTTGTGAAGCGGACAAATGAGCTTCGGTATGCGCGCATTTTCTATGGCTCTAAAGGGTAAGATCGCTTTCCATCGTTTTTGTGATAACTGAAGTCAACATCGCATTTAATGACATAGAACATGAACCTTATTTAAACTTTGTAACCTTATAAAACGCTTCATGTAAACACAAACGAAAAAGAAGTACAAAAAAATTGAACACTGTTTTACTACACTGCTGTGTGGAGGTCAAATAGAAAAATATGCAGTTGAGCAGCTGTCGAACGACTTTTGCTTTCCCTCGCGAGCTCGAGACTGCGGGAGTCTGCTGTACATTAATTATACTGTATGACAAACATAAACGGACTAACTGCTAAAGGCAGTTACCACTGCTTGCAAGAAATGCACTATAAGTCCGTCATCCCTTATCCCTTTTTTGCTTGTTTTTTTTTTTCTTTTCTTTTTTTTGAAACTGTTTTGTTTCGGTTTTTGTGACTCTTCCCGTGTTATAATTTAGCACCCGATATGTACCGTTACTTAGAGTTCTATATGGTTTGCACCTGATTGTTTGCCACTGTTTGACCGATTTTCAGATGTAATTCCAATATTGGCGCGCTATGGACCAGACCCTCACAACTGTCTCTTGGGCTTAGATGCAATCTGGTTTCCATAGCAACACATGAGCTAGGCCATCTCCTCGGCTTTGCGCATGAGCAGAATAGGCCTGACAGGGATCAATATATCAACATTTTATGGGAGAATGTTGATCCAGGTATATTTAACGTGTCAGAACTGTTGATTTGGAGTAAGATTAATGTAAACGTTAGCTTGTGTACGTTTATAAATAAGATGCGAAGCACTAAGGAAATGATTGCGATAGTGCCAACATTTGATCCAGAAACGCTGCATGAAGAGTCACGTCTTGGATATGCCCCTGACCATTTTTTTTTTGTGGGGAAGAATTTTTTCTTTTAGTTTTTCTCGGATTTAGTTACTTTCTTTACTGTCATGGCGTATTCATTATTTATTTATTTATTTATTTCCCTATATTTGACAGCTCATCATAAGATCTTCATAAAACAGAACCATTGGATCTTTCACACTTTCGGTACCCCGTACGACTACAATTCCATAATGCATTACGGGCGCTACCATTTCTCCAAAAATGGTGAACCAACCATGGTATCACGTGATCCCAAAATCAAGTGGTTCGGGAGCAGGTACCCTAGCAAGTTGGACATAAAAGAGGTTTGTCTTGTTCTGCTATGCCACTCCGAATGACTGTACTCATCTCGTCCAAAAAAAGTAACCCACGCAAGGAGAATTTTTGCCTCATAATATCGGTTTGTATTGCTGGTTTGCACGTTACGTCATAAAATTCTAAAATCAAAACTCGCTAGGCCTACTTAATTTTTATCGTCACCAGGTATAGGAACACCTAAAAATGTATCTTTTCACGGGTTTCCAGCTCGGTATCATCCTTTGCGTTTAAAATAAAGCATACTGAATTTTCGAAATTGCCGCCCAGTAGGTGATATCAAGATGGCGCCGTGACAAAGCTGCCTCGTTTGAAAAAAGGTCGTTTCTTATGATTTTTGGCAGTTTAAACAGTTCAAGTATTAGGAGAGGTGTTGATGTGTTTGTATACCTCACGAGCAAAAAGTAATCGCTCTCATAGCAAAAGTGAGTTCCAGATGTTTCATTGATTTCAAGCCACCATGTTGGTGTCCCGCGGAAGGACACCTACATGGCGTCTGTATACTGGGCTCTATAAATTTGCGTGGAACGTTTCGGCAAATAACTCAAGAATGGTGTACTGCACAGACCTGAGACTTGGAGAAGCTGTTTATTCATTAATGTTTTGTAACATTTGAAATTCTTAGCTTCTGTTATTGAATGGTTTCGACTGATTTATTTTTTGATGGTGTGAGAGTGAAAACCGGCAATAAAGTCGTTAGTCAAGAAAGCTGGTTTCACCACGCATTACAACCCCGCAAGTACGAACTTACTGAATGAAGAACCTGTAGATGAAGAACCTGTTGTAACCTAAAATGAACCAGGTTTTTGTTTAGAAAAATAAAGGACATGTTGTGGGTGTAAATAAATCAGTGAACCCAGAGCATGGTCTGTGCTTGTCTAGAATGCAGTCCAAGAGAGGATGATGTAAGAGAGTGAATCCCCTTACCCCATGATAATGATCCCGCGAAGGTTATTTATATTTATTGTTCCCATGTCAGCAATCTAAAATTACATGACGTCATTTCAACTGACTAATGAGGTGTCGTCCTTAAAATAACCGCGCAGTATAACACAGAACCAAAAATAGATTTCAAATAATTTTCATCGGAAGAGGTCCATGTATGGGCATTCGCTCTCTCCCTTCATCTTCTCTTGTGCAGAAAAAATAGGCATGTAGCAAGGGGCCATATCCATATTGAATCTGTTTTCTGACAACTGCAACAACCAGCTGTCGTCAAAAGAAATTAAGAGCCTAAATAACCTAATTTCTAATTTACCAGTAGAAACCAAATATGTTGGAATTTTTGTGTGGGTCTTTGAATTCAAATGAATTTTAATCTTTTCCTCTTCCTCTCCTTCTTCTTCTTCTTAGATGAATCTCCTGTACTCATGCCCAGGTATGATCTATTGGAAACTTTTAAATCTTTTTGTTTTCTATTAAGAAGAATGAAATCTGTAACCTTGTCTAAGAACTGTAGCAAAAGGTGTAGATGTGGTGGCAAGAGTCGCGTTTGGCCCTGGTTTAATTCAAGGATAACGCACTAAAATATGCGCATATTTTATGCTATCTATACATTCATATTAAGCCAGGGACGCATTAAGCGATTTTATATGCTCGACGCGGTGAATTTGATCTCCAGCGAAAATTCTCAGGCGTGCCTACTGCAGTAACGGCGATTTCTGCCAGCGATTTTGATCGCCGAGACGAGCGATCGAAATCGCTGATATCTGACTTGCCCGATATAGCCATTAAATTTGCGGGTGATTCTGTAAAAATCGCTCCAGCGAAAATCGTCAGCGATTGTTGACGATCTATTTCAAGCGACGGGCGTATAAAATCGCCTCCCGTGTCGCTGGCTTTAGAGTGAGTAGAGTTTTTAGAGTGGCACTTTGAAAACTGAATTTTTTTACTAATTTCATTTTAGTCAAATACCGTGTGAACACTTAACCCTTTCACTCCCAGCGTCAGTTATGCAGACAATTTAGGTGGTTCTAACTTTTAAGTCTGTGGATGAAATCCTATGATGTGACCATTCAAATGAAACCTCTTCGGCAGTACTTTCACATAGGACAATTTATGTTAAAGTATTTACGAAATGAAATTGGGGATTTGTTTTAAATTTTTATTTTTGGCACTCTTGAGAGTAAGAGGGTTAATGGATTTGTTTTTGTTTTTTGCAGAATTTCCAGTTTTTCCACATCACTTCTCCATTCGCACAACCTCTCCTCCATTCCTCCACTGCATCGCAATCAATCAGCCACGTGATAGAGATTGGGGATCCAAATACCTGTGCTACAAGCCCGCTTTGAAAAAGTTTACTATCACGTGGTCACCTAAAGGGAAAGTCAACGGCCAAGACTGTGTAAATACCGCCATGCCTTATGAGCCGACTGCCAAGCTCTGGGCTAACAGTTTTCTTTGCATTTCGCGTGACAGCTTACTGAAATTAAGTTGGTCAATATCCGGGCCACTTAATGGGCAAGAATGTTTGCTAGTAAGGGAAGCAACACGCGTTTATGGAAAAGGATATTTCCTCTGTGGAAGGACAAAGTACAAAAAGATAGGTAAGGACAACAGTTTTTGTCGTACTGCGCACTCTCGCGGTCAAAGTGTTTTTAAGTTATACGAAGGAATGCAAACAGCGCTTACTAGAAAAAAAATGAAGCATTTGGGAAAAACCTAATTTATTCTTAATTACAAACTCCAGAAGTCGTGGTCCAGCAATATAAAATAGTAGAAGAAATTCGGTGTCTCCCCAAACCAACTTCTCTTCACGGCTTCGGTTAAGCAGTGAATTTTTGTCACTTCTTTTTGAGTCCACTGAGTGTTAAGTCATGTAATAATAATATTTAATAATATTTATCACTTATAGTGCGCACCTTCTATGAATATAATCATATGCGCATTACAATCTTGCATTAAACATAACTAATTTATCATGGCGATATGTTTATATGTTAAAAAGAAATAACTATATCCTATGTTTTTTCATCACAATAACCTCATGCTCAATACTATTGTAAAATGAATGTACGATTAAAAGAAATAATAAACAACAATTATAAAATAATAAATATTAAAATATGAGAAATTAATTATGCGTCTTAGCAAATAAATAAGTCTTAAGTGATCTCTTAAAATTGTCGATAGTACCTGTTTGTCTAACTATAAAGGCAAACTATTCTATAATATCGGTGCTGCAAACTCGAACGCGCAGTCACCCATTGTTTTCTTTGTTCTCAATGTGCTTCTCGCTAAGAGAATTCCGTTGCTATTACGACGTAGATCATAATTTGGCGACGGTAAAATTGCTATTAAATCAGAAAGATAGTTAGGAGCTAGACCCTCAATAACTTTAAAGGTAATAAGAAGAATTTTAAATTCAATGCGCGCACGCTCTGGCAATAGTCTAGCAGATAGGTGAAATTATTCTGCACTTTATGATA
This sequence comes from Siderastrea radians, assembly GCA_964017195.1. Lineage (NCBI taxonomy): Eukaryota > Metazoa > Cnidaria > Anthozoa > Scleractinia > Rhizangiidae > Siderastrea > Siderastrea radians. Next base: position 51,925,238 of record OZ024890.1, on the reverse strand, counting down.
AAAGCATGAAACTTGGCACACTAGTAGTAGGTATCGTAGGGAACGTTTTAAAGATTAGAGGCAATCTGGGTAGGGTCTGACTGGCAGCTGGGAAGGGAGGGATTTTTCAATATGGCCACCATTCAGACTATAAAGACTATTATTGGGAAAATGAAGCAAAATTAACTTGATACAGTGTTGAATTGCCATTTTAGTTATGTCTGCTGGTTGGATTTCCCATCAAAACAAAACATTAACAGTTTTCGGGGTGATTTAACTGAATTCAGGGGATCGTTTTCGGTCAAAAATATGCAAATTAGATATCTAATTAATTCAATTACACAGGTCGAATCATTTAACCACAATTTCCCTTTCTCCTTAATTATTTCGGTGGCCACTTTCAAGCTTACCTGTTTAACTGTTTTACGGCAGAACTATGATGCAGTTAAGGATCGTAGAAACACGTTATTACACACGCGATTTATTCAGTTATTTGTTCTTTTATTTTCCATTCTCATCAGTTTACGTCACCTTCACTAACGACACAAGCACAGTAACTTCCGAAACAGATTTTCAGTGGAAAATTTACTCCTTCTTCTATAACCTTTAAAGCTCACGATTAACGTATTTCGTTCTGTTAAATACAACCGCATTTTGTTGGACTGGACAGTTTTGCGCTAAAAGATCGGGCTAGAGCACCAGGCCAACGAATAGTCAGATTGGAATCCTGTCAGTGTCTAAATGAGGGGTTACAGAGGAGACTTCTGTGCAGATGAAGTAGTATTTTTTTCCAAAATCTTCTCTGAAAAATGTTTTTCTTGCATTATTCACATTGTAATCAGATATTGGAAGCAGTGCTGGGCTCTAATTTTTAAGCTCGGAAGAATTTAGTCTGTGAGTGCCGCTGAGAATTGCGCGCATTTCAGTTCTGTGCAAGCATATGCAGTGCGGGCATACATGTAGCATCAATGACCATACTCTATAGCGATCTAGCTATGCGCCTTCTTCTTTCCGTAAAGCACGCCGTGGTGCCGCATCTAGTACATGGGGCATGCATTGCACCTTCATGTCACTGTTTGACGTACGTACTGAATTACGCGAGTTGCGTAACGTACGCGAGTGAACATCCCGTTCGCTTTCCAGCTTGTTAGCCGATATCGACTTCAAACATCGTCTGAAACCAGTAACTCTCTGCGGTACCAGGTAGAGTAATCCATTAAGAGTACAACTCTCTCGATAGTCTGTCAATTTTACGCATTATTATCTCATCAAGGTGTAAACCAAGGACACGTGCCTCGTCGCCATTCTAGGATGTAAAATAGCATTTTTTGCTTCTTAAGCCTTCCAACAGAAGTGTCGTTTAAGGATGGATTGATGTAGCTATCCCTGGCCTGGAAGCGAACTCCTTCCATCTGCCAGAAATGTTATTGCAATCGTTATGGAGGCCCTTAGTATTCGCACAACTCAGTGCAGCTTGGTTTCGCGCATCAAGAATTTTGTACCTTAGATGCGATGCCGTTTGAACTAACATAGAGTACGACTGCTAGCCTGGTGTGCATGGAAAGTTTCCTTGGCATTTAATGCTTTGCAGTAGGTACCTATGACTGCTTAGTTACTCTTGTGGTTGGTATAGTGGAAAAACAATAAATAATTATCCCAAAATATTAATAGGACAATCAGTAACACTTCCATTTTTTAACTGCCTAAATCAAGACGGTTTAACTAACCTAATTCAAGACAACCTTTTTTTTTCCATTTCTGGCCATTTATCAGCCCCCAGGAAAAGTAATACAGTGTCATGCATTCTTTTATCAGCTAGAACAAACAATTCATGGCTGTTTCGTGTAAAGTTTGAGACGATAGTAACGAAAACGTAAGCTAGAACTATGCAAGTATCAACTGGAATTAATTAAAATTTCTAATTTGCATGTTTATGGCCTCAGAATTATCTTTTCAATTTTCCATTCTCACAAACCTTCTATGCCAATTTTGATAGCATGATTGTAATCTTTAAACTGAGTTAAATAGATCATTACGATCAGGCATTGTTTTAAACAATGATGCTGTCTGTTTAGACACCGAAAAAGTACCGCTGGCGGCGGCCATTTTGAATAATTACCCCCAATGCTTTTACCACCCTCTCCTGACTGTCACAGAGCATATTCCGATTGCCTCCAATCTCAGAAATGTTACCCATGATTTTTAGTATTAACGTGCCGATTTTGATGCTTTTATCATAAAGTGCAGTACTCACCCCCGATTTGACACTTATCTGCCGGACTACAACCAGTGCAGCAAGAATTGGGGTGATACGACAAAACTTAGGCGCGCAGTAAATAAGCCTAGCACTTGCATTCATTACGCGTTGCAGTTTCACTACCTGACAGTCGGGAACACCGTAAAGCAGACTATTACAGTAGTCCAATCGACTTGTGATGAAGGCATGAACCAGCTGTTCAGTATGCTCCCTTGAGAGGAACTTCCTGGTATGACGAAGATAGATAGTAGAATGCGCTGCCGCAAGTTTTGGAAATATGAGTAGACATATCCAGGTGGGAGTCGAACCAAGCGCCCAGATTCCTTGCGGACGACACAGGAGCCACATCAGCTTCACCAACCTTGATGCTGTTGATAGACACCTTAGCCAGCTGTTGACGACTGCCAACCAATAGAAACTCCTTCTTTTCATCATTTAACCACAACATATCCTCTCTTATTCAAGCACGCCATCGAGAATGCAGTTCTCCAGCGCAGTCGCAGCTTCGAGTTCACTCAAGCTATCGGATGGTCTGAATGACATATATAGCTGCGTGTCATCAGCATAGGCATGCGCAGATGGGAGGTGCGAGCGTATGATTTCAAACAGCTTGCTAGTGTAGATTGTAAATAACAGCGGGCCTAAGCATGAACCCTGTGGAACACCGCATTCTAAAGCAAATGTGTTTGAGAAAGTGCCGTTAACAGAAATACGCTGCGCTCTTCTTTTTTTATTTATTTTATTTAAACAATATTTAGACAGAGGTGCCCAGTTCAGCGAGGCTGGTTTGAATGGGGCTCTGTTTAACATAAATTTACTTACAAATAACATTTCACAAAATACAGAATTTCAGATTACAAAAGTATTCACATAGTAACACTCAATTACTGTAAGCGATGGGGGTAAATTCAGCTGGATTTAAAAAGCTTTTTGAGGCCAGACTTAAACCTTGTTAATTCCTGAACCCTCCTCAGTTTCAACGGGAGGCTGTTCCATATTTTAGATAAGATTGAAACCAGGAAAGTGCTTTACCACCTAAGTCTAACAGAGAGTGCAACCTTCGGAGCAGGATGTCATGATCGACCGTGTCGAAGGCGGCGCTTAGATCCAATAATACAAGAAGTGTCACGTGACCCTTATCCCTGTTCATGAGTAAATCGTTCTTCACCTTGATCAGAGCAGTTTCGGTGCTATGATTTTGTCGGTAAGCACTTTGTAAACAGGGAAACAAGTCATTATCCACCATGTGACTTTGGATCTGGGTAGCCACTGCCTTTTCCGCAAGTTTAGATATGAACTGTAGATTGCTCACCGGGCGAAAATTCTTATTGATGAGTTGGAGACCGTGTTTCTTGAGTAGAGGGTGTACTAAGGTGCACTTCCAGTCATTAGCAAAGTATCCAGTTTCCAAGGACATGTTAACCATTCGAGGTACTACTGGGAGTAAATCGTCCAGGCACACTTACAGAATAGACGCTGGAATTGGGTCAAGTGCACACGATTTCTTATTCGCTAAGGCTAGTTTGCGAACATCCTGCTCAGACAACAGCGAGAATTCAGAGAATGTAATGTCAGCACTGCCAACGTCACTTGTATCTCCGCACTCCGCACGATGTTGGTCACCAGTAGTCAAGGTCGACCTTATTGAAGTGATCTTATGAACAAAGAACTCACCCATTTCATTTGCAACTGTAAGAGCGTCTGTATAGGGTGGGAGGGTTTTGTCTGGTTGCATATTCAAAAGGCGCTTACTTGCTTCAAATAACTCGGATTGATCATCACCATTGTCCTCAATGAACTGCTTGTAATATTTACGCCTCGCCTCATTCATAAGGTGAATGGCGTAATTTCTTTTGACTTTAAACACAGCTAGGTCTTCGGGCAACCTGCTAGCCCTCCAGCGCCTTTCAGCTTTCCTCCTATCTTGCCTCGCCTTCTTGATGTCATCATTGAACCAGGATGGCTGGACACGAGTTGTAGTATGACGTGATTGCACCGGTGCGTGCTTATCGAGCAATGAAGACAAAGTCCTATTGTAACAGTCAACCAGCGTATCAAGGTCAGATGGAGGGTCAACGCATAGAGTAGAATTGCGAATGTCCTCTCTAAACTGCTGCATATTAATTGACTTAAGCTTACGGTACTCTGCGTGCTTAACACTCTGCTTAGATCTGGTAGTGGTAAGCTCACATATTACGGCTGCATGATCCGGAACAGTAGCAGTCCTACGTGTCGCATTATTTTTGCTTACAAGCATTCGTATTTCTTACACAAGATTGTAACGGATCAAAAGTGCTATATGAATGATGAAATTTTTTTCTCAGTAAAGCGTTCTCTCCTTAGTCCTTCCTTGCCAGTCATTACGAGTGTAGTGTGGTTTAAGTTCTAGTGTTTGATCACATAAAGTGTGGCATTCAAACGAAAGCTAGTGAGTTTCCATTAGGTGGCATTGTTTTGTTTGTTTGTTTGTTTGTTTGTTTGTCTGTTTGATTGTCTTTTTTTTAAATCTTTGCCGACTTGAAAACTGGAGACCTTGGTGACCTCCGACTTTTCTAACACTTGACTGTCTTTCATTAGATGGCGGCTGGTCCAAATGGTCGTTATGGCGCCCTTGTACCCAGCAGTGTGGAGGCGGTTTTAGAATTCGGGTGCGATCATGTGACTCACCAGCGCCCAAGTATGGCGGAGCCCAATGCAGAGGAAGCTATTACGAAACTACTTCGTGTAACACCCACCGGTGTCCTGGTAAACTAATATTTTTGTTGGATATTATGTTTGTGGAGAGGTGGTAGTAATATTCTTTCTTTGGCACTCTCGTACCCCGAGTCCTCGGGCTTCTTAGTCAGAGGTTGGTCGCCGGTTTCTCTGGGCACGAGATTGCATGTGAGGGTGCAAAAGCTACCTCGTCCTCAGGGCCTTCTCCTCGTTCAAAATGGCGGTCGGAGAAACCCCTGGCCAAGGCTGCCAAAGTGGCTCAAAAAGTTCGTTAGAATTTCGTCACGCAAAGACGATGAAATGTCTTTGTTTTGTTTGAATAACGGTTTTCAATTGCAGAAAAAAAACAGGGCCGCCAGACGCTGGGAACAACCTCCGAAAAAGCCATTTTATCATGTGTCACGTGACAGAATGCTCCACAATTCGTGGAGTATTTCAGCAGCCTTAGCGTGGGGTTTCTCGGCCGCCATTTTGAACGAGGAGAAGGCCCTGGGGATGAGGTTGGGTGCAAAAGCAAACTGGGCTATCCAAAACATAATACCTTAAGGTTGCCCATTTTCTTAAAGCTGACCCCTACCAAGCAACAGGATATATTGTACATTTTTGAATAATTTTCTTCTTCGTAGCCCCACATATATGTCACAACCAGAACCCATAAATAATCCCCTGCTTTGCCCGAGATGTCAGCGTTTCAATCTCTTTAGGTTGGCGAGTTCACTTTATAGTGATTTCAGTTGTCATTTTATTTAAGAAGAGTTGTTATTTAATTCAAGAGTAATACACTAATTGTAAAACTCCGATCGTGTGGACTGCCTCTCCCTACCTATGCTACTTAAGTTTATTGACGTTGCACCAGAACACAGCGACTTCCACTTCAGTAATAGATCTTATTTTCTACAGGGAAAATTAGAGTTCTAAAGTAAAGGTTATTCTTGTTTTTCTTCGCAGAGTTTCCTTCATGGCCATACGATTTCAAGTTTATGTTCATAAACTTCTTCCCGAAGCGAAAGCAGTGCATCCCCATATACGAAAGGGCCCAGTATGCTGACTGGGCTCGGGCGAAGCTCTGCTGGCCGAATACGAAGAGATTCGTTGATATTCGATGGTCTGACCGCGGGCGACTACCGGGCATGCGGTGCACAAGAATCACAGAGCGCAGCGGGCAATACCAAAGCAGTGGCTGGTATAACAATTACCTGTGTGTCAAGCCGGGTGTACCTTACGTGTGAGTATACTCGCGGAAAGGACAAGGGGGGGGGGGGGAGGGATGAGGCCGGGGCTAGAATGTAAGTCGGCACACTCGAGGAAGAGGAAGAGGCGATGGCTCTTCTTTTACGGTCACCCTCGAACGAGCTGCCATTTTGAGGTAACAGTAAAAGTGGGCCCCTTGGACGTTTAGTAGACGATAAGTCAAGGAATAGGCGAACAGTCATGAGCGAACGGTCAACGATAATGAGGCGTTGACTGTCGCTTATACGATCTCATAGACGTCGAAATTTTAGAGAAGTTCAACAGAGTATCCGACAGTAGCTAAAAGATAGACCACTGCCGCCCAGTAATTAGTTTGTTCTCCTTTATTTTCAGCTTTAGATGGTCAACAAATGGGCCTATCAAAGGCTTTGAGTGTTTGCGATGGCAAAATAATGCGTTTGCTAGACGAAACCTTTGGCAGAATAACTATCTCTGTGCTAGAGAGTATCCTAGACCAACACGTTGTAAGTTTATTTTCAGTTAACTATATCGATATTCGTTTCCTGCAACACAAGGGTGTTTCTTCGCCGTAAATTTGTTAGCATCGACGCAATTTCCATCCTGGACGACGTCTGGCCTCTCACCTTAAACTTGCTTTGCACGGTAGGACCTGCCGGGGCCGAAAACCTGTGTTTATAGCTAGTAGGGTCAAAGAGGCACAAACATCCACATATAAAGAACCAAGATTTTTCCAAGTTAGCCTAAAAAGATTCTTATATATTTGGTATCTACTGAAAATATAGGCTATTTAATGTTCTTAAATAGGTTCTTATTTCGGCTTAAGAGTATAAAAAGGTGCTAACTACTGTATAACAACTAGCCTATATGGGTGTGGTCCCTTCTTTATTTATAAGAAAGATAAGGGATTGTCACTTTGAATTAAACTGGTTGATAGTATCCTTTGTTAATATTTGAGGGTTACTGTTACTGTTGTCATTTTTTTCTCTGTCTTTCCAAAAACGAACCCTTTTAAGTTTTTGGCTTAACAGGTTCTTATATAACTGGGGTTTAATCGCCAAAGTTTTAGCCTACAGGTTCTTATACCAGTTGTTATTATATGTGGGTTTTTACTGTAAGACTTCCCCCTACTGGTTTCCAGTGCGATCGCTGAAAGAAAGGATCAGGCACCGCTAAAATCGTAGCTAACATATGGAAACCACTCTTCAGCGATAGCGTCGATCATTAAGGGGTGGTTGCGACAAAGATTGCAAGGTGACAGCAATTACTGACCAGTTATAACCAGCACCGAGGATCTACCATGCATGTCCAGAGTTACTTCATTGCGTCAGTAAACGTGGTCTTCAATCATGCCAGTGGAAGCTACTGAGCCTTCCTTTCCATTTGTGCTGTTCATTATAAGCTGCGATCGTTGTAACGATTGTAAGGTGGCAGCAATTACACCAAATCCCGCCACCATCGAGACTAGTTAGAATTAGTACCGAAGCAATACCAAGGATGTCCAGTTCATTCAAATGAAAGTACAAGGTGATTTTAGCTTTTTGGTCCAGGGGGGACTCCCATAGGAAAGGAACGGGTATGCTCGTCGGAAAATTAGAATTAAAACCCTAAAGGAGACCAATCTGGGTGTGGCTCAGGCTTTATTTGACCCCTAAAGGAGACTATGATAAAACAGACAACCAAATAAGAGCTATAGTGATTTGAATTGCGCTAAAGATGTTTGCATCGAATGCTGTATTCTATTGTTAAATTTTAGGAGCATTGTCATAAACCTTTAGTTTTCGTTCATGGTCTACCCTAAGCGATACCTGTATGAGTAAAAATATTGGCTTCCTGTCATCAACCCCAAGTGAGACCAAAATCTGCAATTTACACTTCTAAGCGAGACCACCAGCATCCTCGTCACTTTTTATATGGGAGTCCCACCCCCCCCCTGCGCTTTTTGGTCACCGATCAAAATACGTCATGAAAGATGTCATTCATCAGGTGTTTAAGACGATCATTCAACTGAAAGCTATTCAGCAATCAACCACCTCTCGTTTAACATTTTGCAAGAAAAATTTGGAATTTGTTGCTAACAATGCTGTGGTTACACGCTATTGGGAGTTAAGCCAACCTACTCCTACACTTACGTGTTATTTTTGTTATTTTTTTTTTTGCAGCTTCGTCTACAGGATGCTATCCAAGATGGCGCTCGTTCTTTGTTAATAGGGTTCCATATTGTTACTTTCCAATTAGCAAAAAATACTTGACTTGGCAGGAAGCAGAGGATTTCTGTAGGGAGAAAAAATCCCATCTTGCCAGTATCAATAGTAAAGAGGAGCAGAGTTTCATCAGAACTATCACTTCATCCAGTGTTTGGATTGGACTACGCAAAAAACAGGAGTGGGAATGGTCAGATGGGTACGAATAATATGAAAAAATCATTTTTACCCTGCCTCCAATCCCGTTCTCAGAGTCCTCAGGCTTTTTGGTCAGCGGGAGGTCGCCGGGAGAGACTCTGGGGTAATGGAAAAATTTTGATTTTTTTTAATTGGCTGTTCACAGTAACAAAACTAAGAACCGTTAAACGCAGGATTCCTGTGGTAACAATTCCATTACCCCAGAGTCTCTCCCGGCGACCGCCCGCTGACCAAGCAGCCTGAAGACTCTGGGAATGAGATTGCCTTGCCTCCTGCACAGACTTGAATTTTATACGCAGACTTTTTATACGCTATTCGTTTGATTCCGGACCATAACCCAGAAATCTTTCCACCTTTAAGGCTAAACAAAAAAAAATCTATACCTATTCATTGATCCCTTTAGAGATTCTTCACAAAAACTACAAAAATCTCTACTCCTTTACAAAGATCGGGCCCATAAAAATATTATTTGATTTGTATTCAAATTACCCTCCACAAAAAAGACACCTCTTTTACGGAAGGTTCGCGTGGACCAGAGGATGTCACCATTCATGCAACTCTAGTCCTATCCATTCCGTGTTCCTATTGAAAAGGTTCGACTGTACTTTATATTGCAGGAGCCGCATAACATACCTCAATTGGTCACGTGGTGAACCCAACAACGGCGGAACTTCAGGCGTTGCTGAAGAGTGCGCCATGCACAACAGCATGAGCAGGCAGTGGAATGACTACCCATGTAACACAAAATTCAATTTTGTCTGCAAAATGAGGGGAGGTTAGTTGAGAAACAATATACTTTTCAAATTTGACGCCGGGTTTACGCGGTGCGCGATGATCCTTTAGTTATCGTGTCACCCTTGAGGACTGGCGACTCCTGGTTTTCAGGGAAATAGAGAGAAATTGAGATATGTTAGGAGCCCATAATTGGTAATATTCGATAACAAAGCAGAAGGGGGGAGCAGGGATGGGGCGGGGGGAGCAGGAGGGGGCCGTGGTGAGAGCACTCGCCTCCCACCCAATGTGGCCCGGGTATGACATTACGAACTCGCCGTCACACGTGGGTTGAGTTTGTTGTTGGTTCTCGTCCTTGCTCTGAGAGGTTTTTCTCTGAGTACTTCAGTTTTGCCCTCTCCTAAAAAGCCAACACATCCAAATTCCAATTCGATCTTGGAGGTGTCCCCAATTAGCATTCTGTGCTAAATACCGTTAACACCTAAATAAAGTGGTTTATTTATTTATTTATTTATTTATTTTAAAGACAGGAAAAGGTCCCGGGAAACGAGACTGGGTTAAGACCATTTTCACCCTGTTCTATATACTCAACTGTATTCTTACATCAATGGCTTTTTTCTTTTTATTTCAGCGTTATAATGTCCCTGAAACTTTTGAAAAGATGGATGCTGGAAGATACTTGAATGAAATCAGACTTTTATTAACGCCTTAGACTGACTTTGCGTAAAAGTGATTTCAGTGGCAACTTAATTTCGGTTGACATGTCGTTGTCCATAACATTTGACGTTGCCAAGGGAAACATATTTTGACAGGCTTATCTTTTCTCTTCTTGATGAGAAATTATGATTTTCTTGAAGTAACTGTTACATGTTAGTTCATTCTAATGTTCTTTTACGACTGGACGTTTACACCCGGTTCAAACGTCGCACTTTCGTCGTGTCGAACTCGTTTGAAACAAAACGGATAATTAGACGGCTTCTTTTGATCCAGTTGATTTCGACACGACGAAAGCGCGACGTTTGCACCTGGTCTTAGATATACATTGTAAAGTAAAAGAGACTTTGTTGATTCGTGATAACCTGCCTTAAATGAAAACTTTGGCAGTGAGAAACTTTTCCTTCACCAACTAGATTTTGTTATATTTCGCAGATTTCAAGCGGAAGTCTGTTTGTTAATATTATCAGTCTTTCACTTTACATTTGAATTTATTTGTAATTTAGCCCAACGGTCACTTCTAAGAATGTATGTTGAAGCATACGAAACGTTAAGTTAAAATCATTTTTTTTACATGAGTTGTTTTGTCATGTTTGTCGCCCCAGTTTGCTTTTTATTCTTTGATTAATTTGGGTCACTTTTTGTCAATTTTGGAGCTTTTCGTTTTTTTTTTTTGGGAAATCTGAGAACGTAATTCGTACGTCATGTAAGGTCACCAGCTCATGTTGTGGACTTCAAAGGAAACATTTCTGGACGTACTACCTACCTTCTAAATTTCGTAGTCAGCTTAAATGCTCTCGTAGATAAGGAGGCGGGTCTAGTTCCCCTCCCGGGGGGGGGGGGGGGCTTAAAAGACTAAGAAAACAATGGTCTGGATAACAACTTCCTAAACATACGTGATATCCAGGCTACATAAGGATTTGTATCAGAACCCTTCGCTAGTTACTAGGACGAAAGAACTGTCTTGGCTGCCACTTCACGAGTAGAGTGCCTACAGGCCTGTGCTCAGGCATAAGGCTCTAAGCAATCTGCGGAGATCTTGTAGTGCGTCCATTGCTCATAATTCATTATTTCTTGTTACATTTCATTAGATGTACGCGATTTTTTTTCTGGGAAGACGCGAAAACAGTAATTGGCCTCCTCTTTTTCTCCAGGAGACCCCCAAAAGGGCTGCCACTTCACCCGCATATCCGGGGTAATTTGGCCGTGCGCCTGCGCATGATTCTGGCCAAACTGTGGAGATTGTATTTTTGTGCCTCTTTGTTGTCTATTCGTTGTAGAATAGAAGGAAGCCAAAAATTTGCCACGGAATGTTGCCCTTCCTAAATTATAGTAGAGAAATTACGTTCTATCTCGCCCCAACCCTCCACGTAACAAGTTACATGTACAAGGAGGTGAGCACTCTAAAATACTTCTTGTTATAGTCGCATCAGAACCACGTAGTTAGAGTCCCCATATATACAACACTGGAAATTTCTTACGTGGAAAAGGTAAGGGTGTTAAATTGATAAATTAATCCATTAACCCCATGCCCCTCGGGTTCTCGACTGGTAAAACACGAGCAAAAGAGAAGAGGACTGGGATCGAGTTAGGGATGAAAGTGTGCGCAACGCCTATAAAGTAACCCCGAGTTACTTTTACACTGTGGCGCCAACATCAAGACGTCACTTTACAATCATAGCTGACTCAATCGGCTTATAGGGACCAGCCGCTCTGCGGTCTCTGCTACATTATTAGACGAATACCACAGCAAAAGTACTACTCTCTTGTTCAACTACCAACCTATTATATTCATTTATTTTAAATTTTTAAACTTTTATGTTAACGGTCCTGTAACGTATTTACTCATTCTACTTTTGTAGCCCCTGAAGAAGGTTTGTTTTACAAACCGAAATATCGGGCAATTTTTTGTTTCATACATTTTTTTGCTTTACGTATTTCGTCTTCTGTGTCTTCGTTTCTTTAACTGCCGTAAGGATCAGTCGTTCCGTATATATTTTTTTACTTCAAATGTTTTACTGATCCAGGTCTACTTAAGATCCAGCAACTCTCAACGCCTTGTCGCTGTGGTCTTTCCAGTTTATAAACTTTGTATGATTCATACTCTCTTGTAGCCTGTGAGCAGGTTCTCTATTTGTAGTCGCGTATAAGGCCTTTCTGAAAAGGCCCTATGCTTCACAACCGTAATAAGGAACCTGTTGACATGTTCCTCTTTGGAGACATTTTTAACTCCAGAGCCGTGAGGGCCATTCGACTCTCCTAGAGGGCGGGTCTAACCTTGTCTGTCATGCTACAACGGCTTGTGGCTTTCAGGTTGAAGTACTAAAGTGCGCATCTCTAGTTGAATTGAGTGTTTCTGTCACGACGGTCTGGAACCATACGATTTATTCTTGTGCAAAATGATAGACCTGGAGAAACGCTATACAAAATGAACACTCGCAGTCTCTCTCTACGAGGTGCTTTTGGGATGAAAATCAAAATGCACCCTACAAGGCACGAGGAAAGATGACTGACGGTCGCGTCTCGATTTCAAAGTACGAGCCGACTGAGTCCGAAGTTCAACATGAAAACATTCAAGAGGGTCAATAGCGGTACATTTGATCGAAAATCTCTGAAAAAAAGTGACTGTTTCCATGAAAAGTAAACTAGTTCTTGGTGTCGACGCTACTTGTCAGAAATTATTTCGTGATTGAATGCTTGCGCGTGGCAAATCCATTTATATCTAAAAGAGAATGGGGGAAAGCCGCAAAGTTTCCGGACAGAACTTCCACATACAGCGGGTAAATGTCATAAAACCTGACCGCCAACAGCGGAAAAACGGAAACCGCATATCCTATTTCACTTTATATGTTCCAGAGGGATAACTTTCTTGCTTGGGCATACTTGAACGTCAAACAAATTCTCAGCAATCACTGGAGTAAAGTGAAGGGAGCACTACCGCCCAGTACGCCTGTGTTGTTTTAAAGATTACGAAGAAAGGACCCCTGACGGCCCCTGAGGTGTGCGTATCCCAATAGGCAGCGCGGCTGAAATTATTGACTGGACAAGCCGGTTAAACTGGCTTGGAGGAAATCAGCCCGCTTCACCACCAGGGCAACTAGATGACCAATATCCGCTTTTATTTCCACGACTGCGGCAGACCGGCCTTTGCTGGGCTTCAAGGTAGCCAAACAAGGTAAGAATTTTGACTCTTTTATTTTCGGTAGCCTGGGATAACGAGCCAAGCTAATGAAAGGATTGGGAAACATTGTCTCGAAAAATTGAGAAATTGATACGTGTCTTGGGTCGCTAATGTTAGACCTCACAAAAATCTGTAACTGTTCGGAAGTGATACTTACGGTGCTGTAAGATACATGCAGATATCGTGAGATATTTCCAACCTCAAGAACTTAGGTTTCGTGCATTCGCGTTATTTTATTTTCCGTTTTGTGGGGGAGATATAGGATTTAGAAGCTTGCACAATCACTTATCTTGCTCGTGTGATGTTGCTAAGCTTTCTTCCATTTTTCGCTGAAATTTTTTTGGAAAGTTGAGGGTGACCCGTAGGTCAGCCGGCGTGTAGGCAGTAACCTTATATTTTCCCTTTTATATCTGAAGGCAGTCTTGAAACAATCGTTAATCTGCTGATTTTAGATAGCTAAGAAACCACTGAAATACCAAAATTGTAGTAGTTCGTGGAGAGAGAGATCGGCAGAGACATCTCGGTAAAGACGTCCGTATCGAAGCTGATATGTAATTGCCAGATATCATATAGCCATATACATATCATCTCGAGGCGATATGTGAGGTTAAAGCCTTCCCGGGCGGAATCCCTCTTATTGCATGCCTTCTCCTTCTCAATGTAAAACTTAACAACGCCATGTCGAAACTCTTAGGATGCAAAAACCTTTATCAAAAAGCTGCAATTTTTGTTTTTTGCGTGTATCGGTTCTCAATTACCACCTCAATAGCCGTTAAAGTGTACTGCAAGTTTGCTTACCAGATTGAATGAAAGCCACACTTTATTTACATCGATGGCTATCGCTCAATTCCTTCGTTAACCAAATAACATCAAAAATTGTTGATGCCCTTGAATTGTTTTCAAAATGACCGGATTCATAAATCTAAACAAGCTTTAAAACCGCGCTACAAAATTATTTAATTTTTAAAACAAATCGTATTAGCACAGAGCAAAGATTGCGAGCAAGATTGTGAGATTGTGTGATTGTGTGTCTATCTGTAATATTTCACGGTTAACAGATTTTATTCAAGGCAATGACAAAGTTTTATTGCACAATTTTTTTTGGCTGGAGATACTTTGCAGACGAACATGGGCTACAGAGAACAAAATTTGTTCACCTACTGCGTCGTTAAGTCAAGAGAATCTGGTAATCGATCATAAAATTAAGAGGTTGATCTTACGAAATTCTCCCAATAATTGCTGTCTTGGTTACAGCGACTCTGTGCAGACTAAGCTTCGCTTGGCTTTATTCAGGCCGGAAACCTATTCTTGTTATTGCACACAGCTCGACACTGGTAAGAAAGTTTCTTTCTTGTTTTATTCCTATCTATTTCCTTTGCTCTTGTCTTTTCGATTTTGAGCGATCTTCAATCACTGAGCTCAAAAACCAGAACTGATCGGAGGACTGATCGCGAGTCCGGGCAAACCCCGCTCGCTTGGCGCCACGCAGGGTAAAACCCTACGCAAATTCTTTTCGTGCCGCTGCAACAAGATGCGGCTTCGTGAAATGCGGACAGAGGATGTTATTTTAAACGTAGGATGCGTATTTCGCTGAGCGGATGAGTGATTATAGGCTTAAATGAAAATGCCGTAATTTTCCATAGTTCTCATGGGGAGAGAGAAATACAGTGGGCAAGTATTGTAATATTGAATCCCTGGATAAAGATTTACTCTAGCAGCCCAAGTGAATTACTCGTCGATAATGCTGGGAAAATCTTCATTTTGTGCAATTTAACTGTTTGAAGCTATACTGAAAAGGTTGAATGAAACTGAATATCTTACATTTACTGGCCTCTGTAATTGCAGGGGCAAAGTGAATTTTCACTTTATGTTTTCTTATCGCGATTCTTATCAGATAAGCCCAAGTTACGTTTCTTACATCCCTGGTATATATCACGCCATGTTTTAACCTATGATGGCAGAAACATCACTCATACCTTGTATCTTATAAATTTATTTTTACGCGTCGCTCATACAGTTGTTAATGGCTGATCGTAGAAAGGAAACGCGGAATGTTTAATACATGTGGTTCAGGGGGTGTTCCCAATTGGAACCGGGTTTGGAAACACAACGGCTGAATACAATAGTTTCTTTGATCACGGTATAAAATTTCTTTTTGCAAGTCTGCTCCTTGGCAAAATCTAAATCTTTGAGTCTCAACTCCCGTGACAGTTGCGGTTGCATGAAATGTTCAAGTGAGGCTGGTGTACAAAATGTACAACATTTGCGACATTATTGGGTTGTCAAGTTACATATATGGCCTTGCGTGAGAGGTCGTCGCTATTCGCGCAATGTTTCGCATGCTTTAGCCTCCCTTGAACATAAAAATTGAACAAAAAGACAATCAAAATACATTGACAGAAATTCATTGTACACGCAATCATATGCCTAGCCTGAATATATAATTTGTCACAGTATGCCAAGGGGAGGGGAGGTGGGAAGGGCGAGAGATCGCGATCGCTTGCTGCTCGGAAAAGCCCCGTTCCGCTTTCCAAAGCGCGGATGATTTTGATTGGTTGAGAACATTCTGTCACGTTCAGTGTAGGTAACGCAAGAGGAATCATAATGACATATTCTATGCGCATGCTTTCGCCACGTGAAGCACGGTTTTCCCCGCATGGCGAAGGTTATTTTTAAATTTGCACTTTGTCTCACCGGGAGATCTCATGCCATAATTTTGAAACCGGAGGATTTTTGAAGTATTCTGCAAATCTGATTTTCCGCACCTTGTCTTTGGTTGCGTATAAACTCTATATGTTTAAACATTATATTAGAATCCTAAACTAATTGCCGCTCATTCAAAATGCCTTTGGTCTATTTTCTTGTTACATGTAGTTTTCATCTTCGATTTGGTTTTACACTAATGCGAGATACCTTAAAAAGTTATGTCAGAAGAGGCATCTGTTCAGTTTAATACAAGCGATTCTTTTAGGCAGCAGGGGACACACGTCCTCAGGGGGGCTGCAGGTACTCTGTTCCCGTTATGTTGAGCTAAAAAAAGGTGCACTCCATCGTTTTGCTTACTTATTTCCTTCCCACGCAGGCTATAACAGTGTGTATAACCAGTTGATAATCGGAAACTGCTTTGAATTATGTCACAATTAAGTGAGAATTTAGTGTTCTGGACATTTTCTGTTTACAACCTGGCCGAATGAACCTGGGACGTGACGGGCCAACCAAGCATTTTCGTGCAGAGATCAAGAGGTTGCATTTTAGTACTAAACCAAAGTTATATAAGTCGATAGAGATATACCGTATTCTGTGTGTTGAAAGGAAATGCTCAAAATACCACCAAGCTATCTTTGCCAACTATACTAATGTTCGATAAATCCGGCGTTGGAAAAGCTTTTTATTTAGATGTATCAGTATGGATATATAGGAGATAAAAGTTCTACTTCTCCATTAAAAATTTCGTTTTCTCTGATAAAGAAAAATTTTATTAAACGGAATGAAAAAGTAGACGTTTTGTTTTTCGGAAGTGTGTCTTTCAACAGGAAAATGCAAGACCGTGACCGATAGATTTTTCCCCTTGGCCTCTTAATCATTTGAAGACGTTTTCACATTGGGATTATCCTGTGACGACAGAAGACGGAAATTGCCCACTGTATTAGTTTCTTATTTCAGTTTAATCCTCTAGGGTATCCCTTCGAAGTTTGTTTTTGGGGGGTGGGGGACGTATGCCCGCTCGGAGCTCGAAAATGCTACACCCCTTCGTCAGGCCAAAATTGGTGTCGCAGTCAACGCCAGAAAAAGTGAAATCTTCATACCCTCTGGCATCGTACAAACCCATATTCGGGCTGAATCCTCTCTTTATTATCCTACTAGGGTCAGGTCATTAGCAGTATGCATAGCAAGCGTAGAAGGGGCGGGGAACAGTGAAAGAAAGAGGGGGGGCGGGGGTGGGGAGAAAGGGGCTTTTGCACTAGGTGTGTCTTCCTTATTGCAAAAACATTGTAAGAGCGTATCGCAAAGGCACACTTTTCCTGCTCGCGTTTTAGACAAAGTCGTTTCACTTCGTGGGCTGCTTTGCTTCTGCTTTCCTCTCTGTAAACTAAGAAACAACTTGATTTTATTACGTTTTTCATGACTGACTTACCCGCTATCGGGATGAAGCGAGGAAGGCACGCGCGTGCGTGAAAAGGACACACGCATGTTTCGGTTTTAGCTAAATAGCATGATTTTCGCACTACTGGTTCGTTTCAACGTTGCCGCTGTTATCGATGTTGTTGCCATTCTGAAAAAAATCCTGTTTTACAAGTTTTGGTGGAAACAAAACCCGACCCTCAGCAAAGTGCCCCAGGCAAACTGTTGTTTACAATTTTATAAACTTGTTTCCAACAAACAAACAAACTAAGAAACTAATTTATGTGACTGCACTGATGATATCGCTCACCAAAAGATGCAAATTTGAAGTGAAACAATTTGAAGTTAGACTCTGATGGTTACAATTGACCCCGGTATCCCCACTGGCTGAATAGCGCTGGTCTTTACCACGTTCCAAGGGTATTGTTTATCTTGACTGCGCTGCGCGTAGTTCCGATTTGCATCGGATAGCATGCTTGTATTTTTATAAATAATGTTTTAACTTTTCTTTCTGACCTTTTCTGGGTAGAGAACAGGGCCTCATACCATATTATGGCAGACAAAAAAACTCGTTTTTAATTGGGCATTTAGAGTACCAACTTTTCAAGTGTTCTGATGGCGTGTGTTCATTCTTTCAAATTTTGGTTCTTCTAGATTCCGTGTGAAATTTTGTTATTAGTGTCAAACTAGTTGATATTTTCTCATTGCAAGCAGGAAACATTTGTTAGATTTGTTTTTTGAGCTGCACGTTCAACGGAAACCACGAGGGTAAAGGTTCAAACCACAAAGCTTTAAGTATCAATAACACCCACAGGAATCCTGCAGTGCCGAAATTTTGATCTAAAAATACATGCTCGAGGAAAACAACGACAATCAGTTTTACCAGGATTAACTAAATAAATATGATCATGAAATTGACCTTTTTTGAACATGTTTCAGACGACGTTAGTTGTATGAAGTCTTGCAAGAAGTTTTCTTCGAGTTTTAGCTCAAAGGAGCGACTTTATAAATTGGACAGAAGTTTCTAAAACGAAGATTTACATTCAAACTGATACTTTTGAATAATGTAAACCACTGTGGGAATTTTCGAATAGAGCAGTTTTGAATTGTCCAAGAAAGATGTCAACTTTATCCATAAGCCATAATTATCCACGAGACATCTTGTTATGAATGACCACTCTTTTTTCATTTCACGCTGTAGCAGTGTGCCAAAGATAACATCGGAGATTGTTCAGACTAGTATACACAACGTGGTAAATGTAATCTTTTACGCAACGTAGTAAATGCAATCTTTCCATATTTACGTCATAAATTTTAAATTTCGATAAACGTCTTTGCGTGATTTCATGCATTTCCTGCTTCAAAGGTTTCTTTTGACTTGAAAGGGATTAAATAGGTGACAATTGCCAATTGACAACAAAGAGTGTGTTATCAAACGTCTTAGCCATGGTTTTAATGCACTATGTACAGCGATATCAGGAATTAACAACGGTAATGTTTGGATGCTGGCTGTTCAAACAGAGTCAAAAGAAATAAGACACCATCACAATTAACATTGCAGAAGGTCATGATGTGAAACCATACTTCAGAACCAATTAGAACCCACAAATGAGGCCACCTTAGAAAAGTCTCTTTGGGCTTGAATTTCTGGCGCGGTTACCAAGCTCTCGTTCTTGGGAATCTCTTGAACCCCAAGGGTGTGAAAAAGAAAAGAAATCCCGAATCAGTTATTTTTGATTGCTAACCTCTATTCCCGTTCTTCTCGATTAAGACGATTTCCGCTCAACGTTCGAGCAGTAAGTGCAAAAATTAAGTTACCAAAAAAATACTTGCAGTACTGTAACATTTAGAGAACAGATAAGAAGAACTTATCGTTACTTTTGCTCCCAAGCTGACCCCGCGAGAGAAAATTGGATTTGAAGTCATCCATATTTCAATTAAAAAGACGCTTCATGTCAGTTCAAAACAAAATGGCGCCCGTTTTTAGGATACTTTTACGAGATTTGAAATTAATTTTCTTGAGAATGCTTGAGAATTTCATCGCGGGGTCACTTGGGCAAGTGAACTAGAGTGAGATGTTTCAAATAGCATTTAAAATGTTACCGTGCTATGAGTAGTTTTTTGGTAAATATTTTTTGCACTTATTGCTCGAACGTTGAGCGGAATCCGTCTTAAATACGAAATACTTTGGATGTTATTTATGTTTGGGACACTGCCACAGACTCACAGCCAAAACAGTGTCAAGTTAGCGCTTCAAAAGTTTCAAATAGCTCTTTATCATAATTCAATAAGCCATAGACATATATTGTCAGTTGAAAAAAAAATTGGCGTTCCACAAACAGCGTGCAATCAACAAATGCCCATTTGAATGAACAACTTGAGCTTTAACGTGCTGTGCTGTTTGATTTGTAAGCTGGGATGAGTTGAAAACTTCGGTTATAAGTTCTCTTTTTTGTCACAATTTTGTAAAAGAAAAATGCATACGTTGAATACAGTGTACAGAAATTCGATTTCAAGTTGTTTTGGTTAACCTAGCTACCAAAATTTAGACGCTTTCCAGATTTCAGGGGATTTTTTTGGTTCTGAGCACATTTTTGAGATATAGATGTAATGGGAAGTACTCCATTGACGCGGGAGATTGCACCGGTCTTACAGAGACAGTTATCGTAATTCACAGAGGAGACACTCTTGCACGCCCCCAGGACAGCTGTTTACTGAAAATTGATCATTAACTGATAACTTTTGTTTGATGCCTTAACAGTGTTTAATTGCCACACTCAGATTGCTCGTACAAACACTGTATTTCGCGACTACCTTGTCAAATGGCAGAAAACGCACGACCTGATCTTGCATACCAGACAATAGGGGTCAGATCTTCGAGGTGGTCCGTTGGTCGTCTTCGATTCAGTTACTTGCTTACAAACCTTTTCAATTGCTTAGTTAGAAGGTTTGTCCGCACGATTGCAACATAAAAATCGCGGACTTTCCTTTCGTTCATCTTGGATACAAGAGAGTCGCTCAATTTCGTTTCCCGAGAACCATCAAATTTCAGTCTTGTGCTGCCTGATCGTTCATGACGATCCAATTCTCCGATGAGAGATGAGGTCGAATGCGCTGGGGAGCTATGTATATACACACGTGTAGATACGCGCAGAAGATGGATTAGCTTAGATAGCCTGCTGTAGCCTATCGAAAATTAGGAGAAACAGCGAACAAACAAACAAAAAGAACAGAAACAAAAGGAAACCAAGAACAACAAAAATAATCGAGGAAACCTTCGCCTGTGTGTTTTTATGGGTGATTCATACAAACTAAGAGCCTGAGAATTCAACAACACTCGTCAGCTGAGCTTTCGTAAAGCCGTTCCGTGAAATCTCCGGAACGAGCTTCATTTAGTCACTGTCGTCTGCGAAACTCATTAGCTGCATGCCAGTAATGCAAAATCCTCAAATATCGCCATCTTGCTTTATTCAAATTGAATAAAACAAGAAAGCCAAATGGGCATTTTAACCAGCCGTCCTGTCCCTCCCCACCCCTAGGTTTCACAAATGTTAGCGCGATCCTGTATTTATACGAACCGGTGTGACGAAAAGTGTGATTGTGTGACACAATATTTTGACTATAGCGTTACTGGATGACTTAATGTTTAAACTCTGATGATTCAGCTTATCTTTCTTATCGCGTTTATTTCTGCTGAAAAACGCAGATTCACTCAAACTTTATCTTTAATCTTTAATCATGGTGAATGTCTGTATAAATTTGCCCACAACTGAGGATGCTTACAAAGGGATCACGAAATATTTACTGCTGTGCCTAGACCGTGAATACAAACAGTGATCATAGCAGTAGAATCAAAGTATAACGCTTGATAAACACGAACTCAAGCAGATCGTCAGAGTCTGGGGCACGTTAAGGCATATCTCATATGCGTGACATGATGTTTAAATCCGGTTTGCTAACCCGGGAATCCCCATGCAAAGTAAACAAGTTGACTCGGAACGGCTACGTACTAACAAAATTACCTCAAAACCAACTAACACCACACGCAATCCACACGCATCGCTTGATAATATTCAGTTATTTTCTAACTTAAAGACTCGTAACAGCTACCTTATTAAGTGATCTCCTTATTAATGACCAATTCCTTCGTCTTTATGCAATTAAAATCAACTTCTCGCTTCAAATAAACACTCATTTCTCTCCCGTCTCAAGAACTATGATGTATCGATGGTGCAATCCACTAATTGCATCATCATACTAGTGCCAATCTCTTCTCTTCCTAAGCCACCGTTCCTTACCGTGCTAATAAGCTGCAAACACAGCTGTCGTTTCTCTCCTCTGCGAAATACAGGTTAGCCAATGAGAAAACTTACAATCCACTTTGGAAACCGTCCCCTCATAAAACGCCAAGGGAAACTGCCTCTCACGCAGCACAATATTACACCGCTGCTATACAAAACGCAACTTTCAAAGCAAATCACATTCACAGAAGCGTGGTATGCTCCTCACATTCACAAATCCTTCCACGTTTCCAGTCGAAACGTCGCGATCAACAACTCAAAGCGATTCCATCGTGAGACAAACGAATAAACGTTCATCTCACCTATCTTACACCACGATGAACAATAAACACATCTTTAATGACATCCCTCATAATGTCAATCCCCACAACAAAACTCCTGCGCTAAAAACGTTTTCACCATAACCAATAACTAGATCAAACAACACAGCCAATTTCGCATTCAATCCCATTAGCTGCTTTACTCAGTTGCGCATGCGTTATTCAAGACAAATACTGAAACTCCATACTAAACAACCCTTCGCCGTTCATATCTTAAATACTGTAAATTAAAAGACAAGAACACACGGAGGTAACATTCAGCAGACTAATATGCGCATGCGTCTTATATAAGACAGTACCGCTCTTGAGTACCCGTACCACAAGCTTTACAGCACTTTGTTCGTATGTTAAGCCAACTGACGCAAAAAAAAAAACCAAAAAACCGTGTCCATTTTATAAACATATGGCGACGGCCGGTTAACTTGTGTTTTGCATCGTTTGATCTTACATATGTGCTCAATGTGATGTCACTTTATATAGTATTCCTCAAACATATTTCTTTCTATATTTAGACGAGGTTTGTATATAGTAAATCGTTTTAGTCCAGGAGTCATATCATATGTCGGTGAAGTGTAGGCCGGGTGAGTGTAGTCCTGGGAAGGACTGTTCGACGACCTGCGAAGACGTCATCGTCAGAGTCAAGTGAATTGAGATTCGTCAGTAGATGAATAGAATAGAATAGAATAGAATAGAATAGAATAGAATAGAATAGAATAGAATAGAATAGAATAGAATAGAATAGAATAGAAGAGAAACTTTATTTACGTGTCAATGCCATATAGCCCAGGAAAATCGCATACTAATTTGGGGACACAAAATGGCCGTCTTTATGCTAGAGACGTTAATATCGTCTAAGACGTTATTATCGTCTCGAGACGACATTAACGTCTAGTATAAAAACGGAATATAAGTCAGACGACTTTAACGTCTGACGATATTAACGTCTTCTGTTAAGTGCGACTGAACGTCGAACTTAACAGACGACTTTAACTTCTGAGACGTTAAAGTCGTCTAGTATAAAAACGAGACGACCTTATCTGGGACGAATTTAGCCCTAAACCGCTTTATCGTTCCAATTTAGTTAGCCGTTTCTCCACCACGAATAATCCCTCCGTTCATCTCCACTTCTTTCCTTCCTTTCTCTCTTGTTGGCCACGACGCACAAGCCAAGTGCTTCTTCCAAAACCGCTTCCTTGACTGATTTAGCCTTTTTAAAAAACATTTGTGTTTCCATGTCTTTTATTTTTCGACGACGTCGAGAAACAAGCCTTCAGAAGCTGCGAAGCAGTTAAGCAAAGTCTCTGCCATGTTTACATGCAGATGGATTTGTTGTTTTGCACACTTAGTTTGATTTGTCGCCGAGTTTAGTCGCGTCTAGTGTCTTCCAAGAATAGAACCCAGTCCTTTTCTTAGAAAATCTTGGGTTTCTCTACTTGTTCGTCTACTTTAATACGTCCCGTTTTTATACCAGACGACATTAACGTCTGAGACGTTAAATACGTCTAGACGACTTTAACGTCTCTAGCATAAAAACGGCCAATAACTAGATACTGAAATTAAAATGATTGTATTACGTCTCTGGTTATGGATCTGATTGGTCGACGTAGTTACGACGTTTTTGGTCGTCTATGAGTTAAGCCGTGATGTTATTGGCTGTGAAGACTGTAAAACGTGATTCGTGCTTCGTGTACTTTGGTCTTTTGTTAGTAAAATTAGTCGGTTTGTCTATTGCTTATTGTTTTTTTTTTTACCATCTACTGACGATTCACGATTCACTTCCGATGAAGACTTCTGCTAATGTTGTAAAAACGTCAGCCAGTGTCACCACAAACAGTCCTCCTCAATACTACACTCAACTGGACGATCACACTTCACTGACTTTCGAGTCTGTACTTTTTTCCATAACTAGGGAAAATGTTTATCTTTTAGCATAAAACTGTTGAAATTGCTTATTTTAGCAAAATATGACTTACCACAATCACCTGTATTTTTTGGTTTTGGTTTGTTCCACAGATGTATTTAGAAAATACAACCTTAATATTGTTTTTGCACTTTTCATCATGCCAAACAATCCATAAGTCGTGGGTTGAAAATCAAACGAAGCTGAACGTACTATAGAGAAATGTTCAGAAAAAAGGATTGGAATGATGAAAATCTCCAGTTACTTTCAAAATTTTACAAATGAAAATGGCGTCCTCTAAAAAGAAAATTCTCATCTTGTGTTTTTATCATGTTGCAGTTTGGTTCCCAGAGTGGAGGAGATCTGAGAACTAGGCTTGGTTTGGTAATCACCACCTAGAAGTTTACACCATCCACCATCTTTTACGCAAAGGTAAATTATAGAGAAATGAAAGTTTTATTTTTTTGATCTTTTGCTGTTGTTGAGAGAGTTTTACAATATAGAAATACCCAGTGCTGAGAAAAACACTAGATATCAAAACTAAAATAATGAAGCAATAAACTTAAGGTGCAGGATTGCGAAAAATTAATTTAGAGTTTTAAAGAACGAGGCATATAACAAATTTGCCGTTTTCTTATTCTTTTTTATTCAATGAGTTGCAAATGAGTGCGCGGCATTTTTCTGCTATCCGGCACCTTAGAGTAAACTTGAAAGTGCCAGGTAACGTTAACCAAAATACGATCATTAATTATTAAGAGTTGAACTCCTCTTAAGTGCGATGGGTATTTCACAAAAACCCGAGGTGCATATCCACACAAATATCATCCCGTAACAAAACCACAATAATATCAAATATAAACATTATAACGTTTCGCACCATTTTTGTATTTAAGTTCATTAACAGTTGTCGTAAATGACAAAACATAGTATAACGTTACAGAGCTGTGAAGTGTTTTAAGTTGATTTCCGAGATCCTTCCATACATTGGTCAGTACAAACTCACCCACTGGCACATAGACTGATACAAACTCACCCACCCACTTCCCCGTTCCGGAGGGTAGATGGGTTTTCTCTGTGTTTTCTACTTACCTATTTATTATATACCTCTTCTCCTGCACTTACTTGTTACCATTTTTTTTTAAATCGCCAGGCAAAGAAGAGAACCATGATGCAAAAGCGAAGTTTTCAAATGCACGGGACCCTAGACGGGGGTCTGAGTTGGTTTGTGGTCCTTGGGTCATTCATGACGCAGTTTGTTGTCATAGGGATACACAATGTGTTTGGCCTTCTGTATCTTGACCTGCTAACAGAGTTTGGAGAAAGCAAAGCAACTACAGGTGGGTGTAATTTTTGCCTTGCGTTTTTAGCCGGAAACCCCCAAAATCTGCAAGCACACATTTTCAGATGATTAACTCTAAAATACGAATACCAGCAAGAGCGATTGCAACTCCATGGAAATCTACTCACCAACTCTTATTAGGGGTACCCGATGATAAAAGTTTAGCAAAATCTTTAAAATATCATTTTCTACTTGCTTAGTTTGTGTCAGAGCTTTTTAAAGGCAAATTTGTGTAAGCAAATACAGGTTGACCTGTTCGGAGTTTTTAGCTGAAATTAAATAAAAGCCGCAGAAAATTGTAGGAAACAGAATCCTATCCGCCGAATTTCCGAGCAGCTGATAGCTCCCCGAAAATGCTAGCTGGCCTTATTTTACACTCTAAACGACATATTTGTTCCTGCGAAAACAATAGGAATTAATCAGTTCCCTCAACACGAAAGTCTGAAGTGATGTTTCGCTAAATTTTCACGGCAATTAAATCCAAAAATCTCAGACGAATTAGGCCTTCCGAACAGACATTCCCCAAAACGAACCATTGGGTGCCCGTGTTTTTATACGAGTGGCCAAACTAAAGGATTTTATTCTTTCACTGGAACGTTAGAACCACCTCGTACCTTGGCACAGTTATTAACAGCACCAAAAAAGTATTGCTTCATTT
This sequence comes from Siderastrea radians, assembly GCA_964017195.1. Classification (NCBI taxonomy): domain Eukaryota; kingdom Metazoa; phylum Cnidaria; class Anthozoa; order Scleractinia; family Rhizangiidae; genus Siderastrea; species Siderastrea radians. Next base: position 51,899,409 of record OZ024890.1, on the reverse strand, counting down.
TCATGGTCACACTCTGGGAATTCATCCACAAGCTGGGAAAGTAAATACTTACATTTAAACGCCCCAATTTTTTCATAGCACGAAAATGGAGACACCTTTGGCATTTGTGTTCAATTAGTAATATTATTTGCTAATCTCAACAATAACGTCTTCGTTCCTCAGCATGGGTAGCCTCGATTTCATTCGGCCTCACATTCGTGTTCTCGCCACTGAGCAGCTCTCTGTGTAAGAAGTTTGGTTGCAAAGCAGTCACCACACTTGGTGGAATATTAGTCGGTATGGGTCTTCTCCTCTCATCCTTCGTCGACACCATCTTCCGCATGTACGTCACATATTCGTTCCTATTCGGCCTGGGCTCTAGTATGTGTTACGTGTCTTCAGTTCTGGTCATCAGCGGTTACTTCAACAAGAAACTAGTGCTTGCTAATGGTATTGGTCTAGCTGGAGCGGGAGTGGGAACTATAGCACTTGCACCAGCACTCAACCTCCTGCTGGACAGTTACTACTGGCGTGACGCACTCCGAATTCTCAGTGCTACTTCCGTGCTTCTTCTGATCAGCGGCTTAATCTACTACCTTGTACCAGCACCTATGGAATTTGTCGATGCCGAGGAATATGACGACGAAAAGAAACACTTTGACTTCACTCTTTTCAAGAATAAAGCTTATGTTGTGTGGATTGTGGTCGTTGGCTTGGTGCTGTTTGGATTTTACATACCATATGTACATTTGGTAAGTGAACTCGGCATGAGCCTGCTTTCTTGTACTCTCCAGTAAGCGGTTAGTGGCTCCATGACGACCATACATTGATTCTCCCTCCCCCTTCCTCCCCCCCCCCCCCACAAAAAAAACGTTTCCTCATCTCTCATAAACGTCTTGTATTTTTGATTTATCCAGGATGGAAAGTTGCATTGCGTTTCCATGGATTTTTCATCCCTGGACGAAACTAATGGAAATGACAAGATAGAGAGATGGACTTATCCCGGGACCAAAACCTCATTAAACGGGCCTTAGTCAATCTTGTACTTAGATCTTAAGCTATTATATTTGCTTTTGCATGCTCATCGGTTACTTCTGACAAATTGCAATTTACATTCCCCAATAGGTGCGGCATGGACAAGATCTTGGCATACGCAAACACGAAGGAGCTGTTCTTGTCGGCTACATGGCAATGTCGCAAACTCTCGGGAAGATTGTGTTCGGTCGAGTCGCTGATCATCCACGAGTAAATCGAATTCACTTGTATCAGATGTGTTTGCTTGTCTGTAGCGTTCTTACCACACTTCTCCCTGTTTTCACAACATACAAATCCCTGCTGGCCTACTGCATCGTATTTGGTTTCCATGAGGGCTGTTTTGTCGTCCTAATTGCTGTTCTCACCGGAGATATAGCTGGAAGGAAAAAGATGGCAGCAGCTTATGGAATCATGTACTTTTTCACCGGTATCCCAATGATGTTGGGCCCTCCGGTTGCCGGTGAGTACCTGCTTTATTTCATTGAACCAACCACAGAGGTCTGCAGTTGGTACAAGAAAACTTGACTGCCTTTACAGCCACTTGTAGTAATGGGCAAGGAAAACGAGAATTGGGACTTGGATTACGCTCGTTTTCCCGGCCTTCGCACCTGTTGTAGGTTTTCCCGCATCGGGTCCATATTTTCCCGGGCTTAGGCTACTACACGCAAGTGGGGGCGTGGTGGTGTTAAGTGGTTAGCGCGTTGGACTTCAGATCTGAAGGTCGGTGGTTCGATGCCCAGTCTCTGCCCTCTTGTTGTTTCCTTAGACGAGATACTTTGCCGCACATTGTCTCTCTCCACCCTGGTGTATAAACGGCTACCGGCAGCATACTGCTCGGGGGTAACCCTACGATGGACTAGCATCCCGGGATAAGCTCCGGCAGTGTGGGCCTCCTTGGCCCGAGTGCGACGTTCAGGCTACTACACGCAGACAATCCGAAGATTTTGAGGCTATGTGAGGTCACTCTACGCTGTTTGATCTCATACAATTTCAGTAATTTGTAACAGCTGATCCCGGTCTGATTCAAGTGATCGAAAAAAGGGTTCTGAGTCCATTAATTTCTTGTTTGCCGCTGACGCCCCCACCAAAAGAACCAAGGAGAGACAAGGCGTGCAACTCTAGCGGCCACCGATACCGACAGCCTCCTGGGGTTTGTCCACTTTCTTCCACTTTCTCGCGTCGCTTACCATCTAGCCCGCTACCTTTGGAATATTTGTGACAACGCTCGTTGCAATCACTTGGTTGCAGCGAGTTTAAAGGCTGCTGCATTATGGGGTTCTGTTTGTACATGTTATTGAGGTTCGTTCAAGTTTAATACCAAATCACAAATGAGCAGCTCCCAGTTGGCCTTATAGCTCAGTTGGTTAAAGCGGCGCATCGGTATCGCAGGGCAATGGGTTCGAATCCTGTTCAAGCCTGAATTTTTTTCAGGTTCCTCTTTTCAAGTGACACATACCTCTATTTTGTTATTGGCTAAATGCAAAAGAAATATTTGCTGAGTGAATTTCTTACTGTTTCTTAACAGGCTGGATGTACCCCATTACCAAGAATTACGAGCCCGCGTTCTACATGGCCGGAGCTTTCACTACGCTTGGAGTATGCCTATTATTTCTGATTCCTTTTCTACTGCCACTTGAAGTACGTGAAGAGTGGCGCATGCGTAAAAATGGCTTTCGCATGCGTATTCAATCATCCAGTTCTAGTGAGGCTACTAAATCCTGGACATTGGACTCTGGTTCTTTTTGTTCTGAATCTGAAAGGGAATTGGAAGAATATGAAAAGAAGGATTTTACAGTCTCCTTGGTGGAAAACTCTTTGGAATTAAACATTGCTAAAAGACAATCAGAAGGGTCAGGTGTCGGATATATCCTAGAAAAGTATTTTTCTATGCCCAAGCTCGTAAACCAACAAGACTGCCTTTTGGCAAATTTCAGAGACTATTCCAGTTATTCTGATGATGTGTGGATTCATTCTCTGGATCCAAATAGGGAGACCATAGTTTAGTTCTATGTAACTAACGTTAACATTCTATTTATCATAGTCTAGGTAATTTGTTTATATATAGGTGAAAGAAAAGTAGATAGATCCTCTCAAAAACTCTATCAAAACAAATGTATCGGCAGAAGAACGGATACCGCTTTTTTAGGAAAACCCAGGGAGAACGATTTTAGGTTCACGTCTGCGGGATATGCAGTCAAATTAGCTGCAAGCAACAATTGCTTCCAGCTGCATCGTCAAGGAAGCGTTTTAGCTTTTTTATGTTTTTTTTTGTTTTGATTTTGGTTAAGTCTTATTTCAAATTGATTTCTTTGATTTTAGTTTTCTTTGTAACGTTTAATTGCTTCATTTCGAGAGAGAAAGATGTCATTGAACACTGTCGGTGTATCTGGGTATTATAATTATTTATTTTCTTAGCCAAGTTCATCGACGAGAGACTAAACTCAAAAATACGTGCCTGGCGTGGCTCATATATGTTGCAACGAAAAAAATCATTCTCCTGCAGTTAGTTAGTTGCCTGTGAACATTGAAAATGGAATCGCTGGTGGGAAAACGCCATGTTCGAGCATGAGTTAAGATGTTCGACGTTTACGTTTGAAGTGTGATCCTGCTTTCGTTTTCGCTTGCTTTATGCGCCGATCAATTCGAAACTTCAACATCCCCCCGCGGGCATACCCCGGGCATTTGACTGTGCATCGTTCCCGGGGAGGGGGGAATTTGAACGTTGCGTTGGAAGGGTGGGAAATTTGAACCGGATTTATCTCTTGCTCTGACGTAATAGGCCCGTGAATTTTTTCGGTTTTTGCGGGGTATGACGGATTTACAAGATATAATTTCGCCTTTGTTAGTGAATAACTCTTTGAAAAGGGTCTTTAAAAGAAGATTGAAGGTGTCATTACGGCATATCTCTGTCTGAAAGGCATGTTAAGTGCTTGATTGAAGACCAATTTTGTCTTTGAGGAGAGGCAGTTCAGTGCTAATTGGTGGGGCATTTGAACGGCTTTCTTGCCCTGAGGGGAGGGAATCTGAACAAGCCAATCTTCAAAAGTTCAAATGCCCGGGGGGTTGCCCGGGGGGGGGGATGTTGAACTTTCGAATTGATCGGCGCATTATGCGTAACCAGGGGGCCGTTTCTCGAAACTCCCGATAACTTTCCGGGCCCGAAAACTATTTTAGGTGTGCAATATGCTCCGATAGCTATACAATTTTTATTGATTTTGAAAGCTAAATTTTAATCTTTATAATTTCGTGAAGCACATTGCTAAGTTTGCGCCAATAATTACCATTTGGCGATAAATAAATAAGCTCGAAAAATTACTTACCGGGCCCGGAAAGTTATCGGGAGTTTCGAGAGCCTCGCTCAGTAAAAGATGGCAATTGTATAGATTGTATAAGAAAGCCTTAAGCATTTGATGTTCTCTATTAGCCTTCACCTTTTCCAAGAACTAAGTGAGAAACTCGAACAAGTAACAAAGCGATATCAATTCAGCTACTACTGAACAGCAACAACACTGACCCAAAGGCCGATTGTTGTGGGCTCAGTCAAACAACTTTAGAAGTTCAGTTCAATCGCAATTTTTTAGTTTCGGACAGCAAATTACCATCCTGTGCTCAGTCATGTTTCTTAAAAGTCCTGTTTAAAAAGGGGCTTTGTCACAGGGTACCAAAATCTCGTTTCCATGACTGTATGTTACATAGCTTCAAAAATATAAACTTTGTTTCAATTCAATTTGTTCGGCACTTCTGAACACCGGTAATTAACGCAGTATAACTGTGTGACATAGCCCTGCTCTTCTCGAATAGAGAACCTTAAATGCTGAAGGCAATTTTCTGGAATATTACGTCTAGTAAGCCATAAATATTGCTCTTGTTTTAGAGAGCTTTTTGACCAGTTCATATGTTGAACTCTCCACGCTCAATCCCGAGTACAGTGTCGGAGTTTTGTGCATGGGAGTTTCACCGAGAACTAAAAAACAATTTTTGATTATATTTAAAAAACAAAGAATTGAACAAGTCGGTGAAGACGGTTAATGTTTAAGGTCCCACAAAGGATGAACAAACAAATTCTCCTCATAAAGAATACAGGATACGAGAAACAGTTCAGAAGAAACCATATAAAGACCGTTCATAAGGAAAATTTATTTGTTATTACTAGGACCTGAAGGTTAATAACATTTATAAATACACGTTTGGTTGATATCTTTAAAAGTTTGCATCCTCCGCTGAAGCGAGACCTAAAAACCATTCTGTGGAGGTTTTGTGTTGCTATGAAAATTGGGTCACGATTAAAATTATTTATATTCAATTAATTTAATTGAATCCTAAATAGAGTATTGAAAAGAATTACGCTTTTTCCTTCAATAGTGGAAAAGGTGAATTAAAAAAGTACTTGTGCGACAAAAGTAGTTCTTTTGTTTCAGGCACTCACGAATGGGCCACTTTAACTAAACCATGGAAAATAAAAAAAACTTCTAACTGAATGCAGAGTGGGACACACTTTCCCACCAACTATATGATTTTTTTCGTTGACCAATCAGGACAACGACCAGAGACTTAAAACATTCTACTGACGATTCACAGTTCACTTGACTCTGATGATGACTTCCGTTCAGGTTGTCGAAACGTCAGTCAATGTCACCTCAAACAGTCCTTCTCAGGACTACACTCACCCGGACGATCACAATTTACCGAATTATGATATGACTCCTGGGTTCAAACCATTTACAGTGTTATATGATTTTTTTCATCACTATTTCATCTTAATTGGCACTATTTCTTTTGTATCTGCCACCATTATTTTTATTTTTAAAAAACGTTAGCAGTTTTTCCTTGCCTCGAAATTTTGTACAACACTGGCACGCTTCAGATCGGATTGAGCTCTGGCCATGCTCGATCTCAGTCCTTATTTATTTGCAATTCCAAGGCATGAAAGGCTGGGGAGAAACGATGTCACGGTGAAGGGGTTTCAGCGTTCGGCCTTTCCTTGATGCAATGCATTCTCTGTTAAATCCTTCTCCGGGGCAACTGGGAACGAGTTTGACATTTGTGATCTGGTAGGTAGGTTAAGGTAGGTAGGTAGGAAGGTAGGTAGGTAGGTAGGTAGGTAGGTAGGTAGGTAGGTAGATAGGTAGGAAGGTAGGTAGGTAGGTAGGTAGATAGGTAGGTAGATAGGTAGGAAGGTAGATAGGTAGGAAGGTAGGTAGGTAGGTAGGAAGGTAGGTAGGTAGGTAGGAAGGTAGGTAGATAGGTAGGTAGATAGGTAGGAAGGTAGATAGGTAGGAAGGTAGGTAGGTAGGTAGGTAGGTTAAGGTAGGTAGGTAGGAAGATAGGTAAAACTTTATTTAAACACGCTTGCCCCGTCAACTAACATAATACCAAAAGCTGATTTCCACAAGGGGCGTGTGGTGATAGTAAAAAGATTAAAGGTATTTAGCTCGACAGCTGTTAGCTCGACAGAAATGTTAAGCTTTATTATACAGATTAGAGTTAGCCTGTTTCAGGCTCTCAGACAGTAGGGTCGATGCGAACATTAGAAAGAGAACGCGAAAATAAGACGCGCGGAATCCGGGGCAGCCCACGCGTTTTCTTGCTCGTTTTCTCAATTCGCAGTTTCCCCACTATTTCGAAGCCTGGAGCAGGACCTTCAAGAGTGTTTTAGTGGAAAATAGACCACTCGTAAAGTTCATCACCGGGACATCGATGACGTCATTTCCCGCTTTTACACTGTTACTTGTAGAAAATATTCTTGTCTATATAATATCAGAAACTCATAAGGACTTGATTAGACTCCTTTTGAGTTTCTGATAATAGATAATAAAAAGAGAATTACTCGGCGTCTTGAAGATATATATGTTATTTACCGGCCGGAAAGCCCACATAAGGAGACACTGTGCCCGTGATGTTCAGCATGGACCGACCTTGACCGGGAAATAACATATTTATTTTTCCAACATTTGCGAGCTAATCATGTCAGGTTCAGCCACCGTAGAACGTTGTTGAATAAAAATGTAGTGCCTTAGTGCTAGCCCCAGTCCCCCATTCTCTCCCGCATTTTCGCTCCCCTGACCTTCGCCCGTTTACGACTGCTACACAAGCCATGGTTGACCTGGTTATTACGACCATTTTCTCGTCGCCCACACAGGAGCTCAATTAGCCTAGTACCCAGGCGTTCTCCTCCCGTCACCTAATGAAGTAAGCCATTCGGTGACGTCCGAAATTTCGCGCCAAGTTGTGTGAGCGAGAAGACTAGGCTTTCTAAATTCCAAAGTATTTTTAGTCCAAACCTTTAAACTTTTAAGAAATATATCAGTCCCAAATTGTTGTGAAAACGAAATGACTGGTGGCATAATTGATAAAATCGAAAAAACATTGACAAACAAAAACTGACAAAAATCGAAACTGCGTTGCTATTTATGCTGCCTTACTAATTACTCTGATGTTTTGCTTTTTACCACTTCTCCTGTCTTTTTGTAGGCTGTCATCATCTGACACGACAAGAGAAGGCGCAAAATATGCCACGGTATTACACAGTAAAATTATGTATTGCACTGCAAAATCCAGGTTTCACAGGTTTTCTGGCCGAAGGACTGGAAAAAACAAATATTGACGTGATTTTTTCAAGTGGAATAATAAATCCCTTATTCGATGGCTTAACATATAATACGCGCGGACATTTTGCTCATTGCTCGTATTTTTCCTAGCCCCTTTGGGGCTGGGAAAAATACTACGTAACTCGCAAAATATCTGCGCGTATTATACGTTAAACCATGGGATAAGATGTATTTATTTCATTCGTTTTATGCATGTTGGTGAAACCTGTAGGGGGTTTATAATCAAGGGGCTGTTCTGAGCTGACCGAGAGGAACTGGGCTGATATGCCATAGTTCGAAACGGACATGCTCAGGTGATTTCTAGAAAATGGCGCGGATTGTGAATCTCACTCGATGGGCTTTTGAATCTCAAATCCGAATGCTACGATGCTAGCAGTTCAGTGGTGATTGGGATTCACAGATGGCAGCCATTGAGAGCAATAGCAATCAAGAAATCAGGGCTAATCGCGGCGAACATAACGGTGATGTTGTGGATTTGACGAGCGATGCGAATGAAGATGAAGTACAAGAAATGGAAATTGAGACTGAACACGAACAGCAAACTGTTAACTTAAATCCGGCGGAAAACGAAGATATACAACCAGTGAACGATGATAACACTGCCCCAGACGATAGAGAAATGCAGTCTTCCATGCAGAATGTGACGCCAGCAGCTGGAAGAACTGTTCACGTTTTGCAGGGCAGCTCAACCGTGAATAATATTTCTCCGGATGAATTTCAATGCAAGGCTTCAAAACTGTCCAAGATAAAACCCTCTAAGATTGCAAAGTCACCCTTGAAATCTCCTGAGAAAGATGATGACGTAAGTTTGGCGATTTAGGTGCCCCTTTTCCCATCATGATTTTGGTGAATTACCTAGATTTCTAACTTCTGTAGTTACATAATTGTTATGGTAAACTCCTTCGTGATCGGCCATGTATATATAGGATGCAACAGTCATTTGAAATCCCTGAATCCCCAGCCACTCCAATCTCGGAGGTACAAAAGGCTCACAGTCACTTAGCTTTGGGTTGAGCAAAGGAAGAAGGACGGTTTCTCCTAACAGAGATTATGTTTGTAAAGGTTATGTCTATTATATGGGGGAAAGTAGATCTTAGCAAGGGTATTGGAATCCAAAAAGAAAAATGTGGCAAATTCCTTAGAACCCAGATATCTTGAGATGTGCAGAATGTATGCGCAGTAACAAAAGGAGGCACTGTCCTTAAAAAGCCTATTTTTGAACAACATAGTTTGCATCTCGAGAGTGGTTTTCAAATGAGTGTTGAAAAATCAAGCCAAATGAAAGTAACTACTTTAAAGAGCCAGTGTCACCCAAAGTGCTTTGCGCGGTTGTGTTTTTGTTTTGAAGTTTGGCTGGCGCATTTGCTGGACGTTTTGCAAATTATACCCTGCCACACTGGCCTTTCAGCAGGCTGATATTTACAGTAGTAGCCTCTGAAAATAGTAATATCTTCATCGCTAGATGTTACTGGAGAAAACAACTCTAGATCTGACTTTGTAGTCAACGCGTATGGAGCTTTAATAACAACCAATCGATCGATTGACCGATCGATCTTGATGGACGTAAAACCAGAGTAGCCACTTCCACTCGATATAAAAATAATAAGACAAAAACAAGTAGTAAGAATATTGACGTCTTCATCGCTAGATGTCACTGGAGAAAATTACTCAAGATCTGACTTTGCATTCAATATGTATACAGTCTGATTGATTGATTGCGCGATCGATCGTATCGACCGATGTCAATGGATGCAAAACCAGAATAGCCATTTACACTTTTTGTAAAAACAAAACATAACCAGACAGTGAACACAAGGAATAATTGAGCAGAACAGCACAAGCTCATGACCATAAGCATTAGTTTGGAGCAAGCACGTAGCTACTGTTATTTTGTGGTAAATTATTAAATGTTCCTTCTGTTTTCATTTGGCAAAGAATGTAGCACTATTTTGGCAAACACAGTGTCAGTACTATTGCTGAAACCTGTAGATGTTTTTCTTTCCCTCCACTACTGATACACGGACTCCTTCAGCCGTACAACTTTGGCAGAGCCCAGAAGACTCGGCCTTCGCCCCAACTTTCCTGAACCCTATGAGGTATCCAATTTAAACATCTCCTTCTCCACCGCGAAAACACTTCAGAATTCGGAAATATGCAACGAAAACAATACGGTGACACTTAAATGTCAAGTCAAAATTCATACTAGTGCTTTCGGGTTGCTAACGGCAGTGATGGAAGAAGATACAAATCAGACTTCATGACAATCAAGAAAATGGTGTATTTTTCATATATGAAAATTGTACCTCGGCGCGCAAAGCACTTTGGGTGACACTGGCTCTTTAACCAATCAAAACAGGAGCAAAACACATTATGAACCAATCATAAATCAAAGCAAATACAAGTAATTTGCATTAAGCGTGGGAAAATGCTTGCGAGCAAGTCACGATTGTGGCCTGAGTATTTTTAACCAATTAGAGATCGTAGTAAAGCAAAACTAAAACAAACACAACACTACTTTGGACACTCAATTGAAAACGGCTCTGTAAGCAATCATTGAGATTTATGGCCAAAGATCAAAAGTGAGTTGCTTGAATAGGAAACATGACCATGGAGTAGTGTCCCATCAAGACATAACAAGTGCATGCTTCTCTGAGTAACTTTATCATACAAAACCCTTAGACACATGTAATTCTTTAATACCTTTTCCATTGAATGGTACTTGTGAGATCTATAATGATCATATGCATTGCTTGCTTTCCATCACTAGTCGCAGTGTTGTCCGATTTGTTTTGAGCCTTGGTCAAACTCAGGATCCCACAGACTTTCCTCTCTCAGCTGTGGGCATCTCTTTGGAAGAAGGTATTTATCTTACATGTAGATTACTTAATTTTGTTATCACACGCAGACAGTTGTAGCTGCCACCCTCAGCACTGGCACTCTAAGCAAGACTGCATAATGGCAATAATTTCAATTGGTAAAAAAGAGTGTAGAGGAAAAAAGAGTAAATTAAAGTGAAAATTATTTTGGAGGGAAAGTAAGGTTACTTGCAAAATTATTAGGTATTGAAAACAATTCAATGGGCTACATATGACAACAAAACAGACACAATTAATGTTTATACCCTTTTTAATGAGCCCCTCACTTCAAATTAACTGGTCTACTTTTTAACCCCCCCCCCCCCTGTACTTATGACTAAAAAAATGTAATTAACTATTTTTCTTGAGAAATTGTTCTGTACAAACATAAACATGGTCAGGTTAGGCTTGCATAAATCTGTCCATTGGCACACTTGAACCGAGGCCCTCAGAATGCAAGTCTGGCACTCTAGCCGTCAGGCAATGCCACCTGTCTTAGAGATGTGAAGGAGAGAGCCAATCAACTATATCCGATAAAAGTAACATTTGAATGGATCGGACATCTAACAGTCATTATTCCCTGATTCATTTGTCTGATGTATTAGCTACATGTAGATTTAAAACCTCATCCATTTTACCCTTTAAGCCCTGGCAGTGATAAAGATGAAAATTCTCTTTTCATTATAACTACTTGTTCAAACATTTAAATGATGAGAATAAAGAAAGTGATCATTGATCAAGGATAAGATGTCTTGATATTTAGGCAAATTCTCTACTAGTTCCATAGGAAATGTATGGAGAAGAGTAAGGAGAATATGCAGGGCTTAAAGGGTTAATTTTGTTACTTGTAACTACATTTAGTGATTGAGTTGTCCTGCCATTATTTCTGTGAAGTAACTGCAATTTGTCTTTTGTCCTAAGCTGTATTGAAAGATGGTTAAAATCTAAAGGAGGAAATGACAAATGCCCACAGTGCAATACACCAGCAAGGAAAAAAGACATCAGAAACATCTACACTAAAGCGATAAAATCAATTGATACAACTGAGCGAGACAGGGCACTTGCCGATCTGGATAAAGAGAAAGAAGCTAGACAGAAAGCAGAAGAACGCGAGGCTAGAGCTCTTTTACAATATCAGTTGGCTAAAGCAGAGTGTGAGAAGATTCTGGCACAACTTAGGAAACAAGAGCAAATGGTTTTTAGTTTGCAGGCTGAAAAGTAAGAACTTGTAAACACTGGTTGTAATTTTAACTCTTCCTTTATACTTTTTTTGAGGGATCACAATCTGTTTTCCATCCTTGTAATACTCTTTTCGCAACTGCATAAGTTGCGTTAATAACTGCGAGGATCTTCTTTACATTTATTTCTTCATTCCGCAGTTCAAATATATGAATTTCATATATTCATAATTTCATCTTCATCTTTCCCGGGTATATTACGAACCAATTTAATGACCAGCTCCCAGTTGGCTTGATAGCTCAGTTGGTTAGAGCGCTGCACCGGTATCGCAGAGGTCAGGGTTCGAACCCGGCAAGCCTGAGTTTTTCAGGCTTTCTTTTCGCAACTGCATAAGTTGCGTTAATAACTGCGAGGATCTTCTTTACATTTATTAGTAACCTTACAATGGCTAATCTCACTGCCAAAAGTGTCCAATTTGCAAAACACTTTTGGCGGTGACATATATATGTGGGTCAGTAATACTCCCAAACATAGAAACAAAATTTGCTGAAAAGACTCAAGGCAGTTATGTACACATTATATTACTCCTTTCTTCCATTGCACATAAGCACATGCAGTTCATTGAAGCAATTTGCAAAATAAAAGATTGGAGTGAGAGAAAAAAACACAGCCATTCTGTTGAATCAGAAATGTCTACATTATAGATCCTTTACAAAAATGGTCACCAATGAAACATTTGTTTAATATGTGCATTCAAATTAGCCTTCCTGAGTCTATAATTCTCTAGGATGTTTACATTTGGACAAGCTAATTTGAATGCATTTGTGCAATACTCGTTGGCACCATTTGTGTCGCATATGCGCTATTCACGCACACTCAGTGAATTGCAGAGCACAAGAAACACTGAAGTGACAATTTTAGCATAAATTACAAACAATTTATCCTATGCAAAACCAATTTATTTCATGAGCAGTTTGTCACGGCTAGTGACTACATTGCAATTTTTTTGCTCTGACGTTGAAGAAAAAACTAAATTATTGCATCATCATCTAATGAGTTTGTAGCTTTCTTTTATGCAACATCTTTGAGCTTTCAGTGCCATCAGCAAATCGTGTGAATCGAATGGATGAGTTTTCTTGTGAGCCAGTGAAATATTTAACTTTAAGTTCAACATGGGGAGATTGAGAGGGTTGTAGCCTACGCGTAGCTGTACCCTCCCTCCAAGGAGAAAATGGGAAGGAGGGAGTTTTCTTCTGGGGGGAGGGTATGGCTATGAGGGTGGTATCTACTTTTGAGTGGTACTGTACATGCACGAAACCACTATCAAAGTGGACAACTTAATGTCTGAACTCTGTTTCAGGTCAACATTGTGCAGTAGATGCAACTCTGAATCTGAAGGAGCTTCAGCTGGTTTAAGAACCTATGGACAAAGCACCTCCAGTCAAAATGTATCGCCTCAAAAGTCATACGTTCTTCAAACCTCATTTCAAGTTGCACAGGTACATAGGTTGTGAAATTTGTTTTTAATTTTCCTTTTCTTTTTCTTTGTGTTTTGATAGAGGGGAGAGGGGTACAAAGAGTAAATATGCATAGGAGAAAAAGATCAGGAGGTGGGGGGGGGGTGGTGTTTTGGCAAGGGAAGCTTTGTGGGGTTGCACTTTAATTTAGTTTGCTTTCCCTCTAAACAAAGTGGTGATTACAATAATCATTACCATCATCATCCTATCTGGGCCTAAGTGGCATACAGGGCTTCAACAAGTCTTTTCCACTCAGTCCGGTTGGTTGCAACTTCACGAGCCTCTTCCCAACTCTTCCACCCCAATTCTTCATCCCTTTCCTTCTGAGCTATTCTGCGCCATGTTGTTCTAGGCCTTCCCACTTTCCTCCTACCAACTGGAAGCCATTTATGCCTTTCTAGGGTCCTTGCTCAGTTGCATCCTTAAAACACGCTCTATCCAGTTCCGTCTTCTCTTCTTGACTTCCTTACTGACTGGTGGCACTCCAGTCCTTCTGTATAATTCATTGTTGGAAATGAGATCTGGCCTTCTTATCCCTAGGATCCTCCTTAGACATTATTCTGTTCTGAAATGTATCCAGTATACATTGTACTGTTCTCTTTCTTGTTCATTTTCCAGTTCTCAGCGCCATACAAAAGAACAGACTTTACCTTAGAGCAATACAGATTGTTTTTGGTCTTTGTGCAGTACATAGCCGAGGAAAGCACTGGTTTCAGCTTGTAGAAGGCTGCTCTAGTTTTACTGAGTCTTGAGACTATGTCCCTGTCTGTCTCACCTTTTTCGTCCATAACTGATCCCAGATATGTAAAGTGCTACACCCGTTGCAAATTGGATAATAATAATAATTATAACTATTATTTATTACAATCTAAATGATCATCAGCCTTGTCTTTCTACATTCTACAGAGTGGTGCAAGAGTAATCGCATTTGACCAACACCATGCTGTTTTGGTGGTGTCCAAACCTTCACCTAACCAGCTTTTTCCTGGCTTTGGTATTGTAAAGGTAAACATTTATGCCTGTAAGCCATCAGCTTAAGACAAGATGATGACAAATGTCATTATGGTTTCAAATTTTTGAATTTTGACTGCCTTGAGCATTGTACATGTAGGATGTATATTCATGTACAATAATTGGGAGTATCATGAGATACAAGTCTTCCACTGACATTATTATGTACCAGTCAAATCGAAGTTTGAACATCGCCGCACCGGCACTTGAACTTTTGAAGATTAGCTTGTTCAAATTCCCTCCCCTCAGACAAAAAAAGCCGTTTAAATGCCCCACCAATTAGTACTGAAATACCCCACCAATTAGTACTGAAATACCCCTCCTCAAAGGCAAATTTCATCTTCAATCAAACACTGTTCATGCTTCTGAGAGAGAAATATGCCATAATGACACCTTCGTATTACACTAGAACGAGAGATAAATCCGGTTCAAATTCCCCACCCTTCCAACGCAACATTCAAATTCTCCGCTCCCTGGGCATGATGCACAGTCAGATGCTGGGGGGGGGGGGGAGTTGAAACTTTGATTTGACTGGTGAATTAAAGTATTATTCTCTTACAAATTGTATCAAATGATGAACAAAGTGCTAGGAGGCGGGGAGGGGACAAGAAGGGTGACAAAGGATTTTGATACCATTAGTATGATACATGTATACATCACACTAATGGTATCAAAAGTCATGACATTCCTTTCACAAAGGCTTAAAAGAACCTGCACAACCAAGGCCTTGACATCTTTGTAAAATTTAGAACAAGAGTTCTTGAACATGACAATGCACTGTGGACTATGCCATTGAACTGTAATGAGATGTGTCAACATTAGTGCATATCACACTTAGGATTGCTTTTGGCTGATCATGAATCTTGGTTAAGAAATTTTTTCTGTGATTAAAAATTTTAATATGCAAGACTACTTGACTACTCGAGAGCTTTTAATTATATAATACTGAGAGTATTACTTCAAAGAGACATCATTAGTAATATCTGTCCATATTTAGGTGAGCTCCTTGGACTCCAAGCATTGTGAATTTGTGCGGATTCACCAGAAGCCTGTGCGTGATGTAGCATTCAGTTGCCGTGGTGATGGCTTATTGCTGACAGCAGCCATGGACAAAACAGTTCGAGTCACTAGCATGCTTAGCAACACTGTTGTACAAACGTAAGTTAATATCATGACTTAGAGCAGTTTTCAAATGAGTGTCATTACTCTAACCAATCAACACAAGAAGGAAACACAAAATGGACCAATCAGAAATCAAAGCAAATGCAAGTAACTAGTGTCAAGCGCAGGAAATTGCATGCGAGCAGGTCAACATTGGTTTGGGTTTTATTTCTGATCGGCTGAGAAAGTGGCGCAAGCTTTTATAGCCAATCAGAGAGCGAAGTAAAGCAAAACCAAAGCAAACACAACATGACTTTCGACACTCAATTAAAAACTGCTCTGGACTAATAGAACTTTATAAAAGAAATTCCTACAAAGTATTGTATCATTTCGTACCCCCATCTATCTGGAATCCCTCATTATCTCAAGCTGTGATATGGTTGCTCCTGTACAGTAACTTACTACTGGCTGCTTTGAATTCTCGCTTCCTCAAACAAGTCCTGGGACTTCTAAATACATTGCCTACAGTACGGACTACCATCAATGAATCACTCTGGAAAGCTGGTTTACTAACTTAGAACAAACACCACTGAATTTTCTCCAAAATGACCTGCACCTTACAAATGACTCGTTGATGACATCAACAAAACAGACAAACAATAGACAAACCGACTGATTTTAACAGCAATAGACCAATGGACATTTGTCTAACAATAGGTGGATCAAAAAGCATCAATCATGTTTTGAAGTCTTCACAGCCATTAACATCCTGGCTTAAGGTGATTCCAGCGAAATAGAAGGAATATTTAAAATTTTCTTGACTTGGTCCAATTGCTATTTCAAAAATACAATGAAAAATAGGGGTCACCGAGCTTGTTTTGGCACAACATGGATAGCCATTGATAGCAACTATACGACCCACATGGTTTTCCTGAGAAACCCTAGTAATCAGAAATGACAACTATAATTGCTTTAAAAATTCATTGCTTGTGTTGAAATATAGGAGCAGTTCAACAAAATAGACATTTATCTTGCATTGTATACTATTTTAGTTCAACAGGAATCAAGGATATGAAAAAAAATAAAGGATCTGCCGCGTGCGTACATAGCCTGTCGTACCTTAAAACGTGTTCTTTTCGGCATTTAAATAAAAATATCTCAAAGTAGAATTTTTAACTTTTCTTGAAATCACGATATATTGTACTCGGCTGTGTACCGTTTGAATTTATGTATTAAAAAATGGGGGTCACCAAGCTCGTTTAGGAGAAAACGACCAGTTATTTCTCTGAACTGCTCAGCTTTCGTAGAAAACCTATCAAGTTCTGAAGGTGCGCGCGCTCGTGCGCGCACTAATCACGCAAAAAATGATGCGCAGAAAGGATGCGCAATGCAATTGAAGGGAATCACCTTAAGTGACAGATGACCAATAATATCATGACTTCAGCTTAGTTGATAGACGACCGATAACAACATACATGTATCTCTGTCAACCAATCAGGTTAACAACCAGAGACTTAAACAAATACCATCTACTGATGATTCTCTGTTCACTTGACTCTAATTATGACTTCTGCCCAGGTTGTTAAAACATCAGTCAATTTCACCCCAAACAGTCTTTCTCAGGACTACACTCCCTGGATGATCGTACTGCATCAACTTATGATATGACTACTGCTTTCAAACCATTTACAATAACAAAGACCTTTTCCCTTGGGTATCTAAATCTGAGAGAGCCTGCTGTATGACAGCCTGGTTCAAGTCACTGTAGTCTTAGTCTATTTAGTGCAGTTGTTTAAAGAATATGCATTGAAATCAAAGAAAACAAAAATAAACTGAAAATAAGTTAACCTTAAAACACTTATTGCCTGAATGAGCTTCATGTTGTCTGACCAGTTTTACTGGATACACATATATTGTAATGCATTTTGACATAATTTCTAGATTAGATCAACATCACCGGAGTTCATACATGTACTTTAATATTGTAGTCATGTCCGCAATTATGAGCAAATGGCATCTTAAACCAGAAGTTTTGTCAGTGCTTTATATGGGGAGGTGGGGGACCTCCCACTTCCCGTGCCATTTGCTCCTCGTTCCTGTCTATGCCCTTTCCTTGGCTCTTTCCTTCCGCCCATGCGCATTTGCCTGTTGCAAAATATTACACAATATTGCAGGGGTTTTTGTTCTCTCTCCCTATTCCTGCCCCCCCCCCCTGCAAATGCCATTTTATCCCAGTTCCCACTCCATTTTCTCCCAGTTTTGGGCACCTTTACCCCGGGGTTTCCACTCCTTATCTCCATCCACGAACTGGTGACATAAGGATATTTTCCTTCTAAGCCATCCACTGCTGTAGAACTGTTTTTGTCCTCCTTGACACTGTAGTTTTACACACTAGTCTTCAGTAAAACCTAGAAACTGCACGTCTTTCAAGTGATTAAACACCATAAATACCATGTTGAATAGTTGTTTTTTGTCATTGATGTCAAATAAGGCACATTTTAAAACAATACTGTTAGAACTTATTACCACCTGTTGTTTCACTTCATTAGATACAGTACACCAGCCCCAGCCTGGTCTTGCGCGTGGAATGATTATGACACCAACTATGTTTACTGTGGCCTTCAGAATGGTACATGTCTGATATTTGATGTTAGAAACACCAACACTTATCTGAAAAGTATCCAGAATGAAACAGGTGGCTCCTGTCCTGTCATCTCAGTTGCCCATGTGTCACCTGACCCACATGGTGTCTTAAGGTGAGGCTACTGCTCATCTGTTTTGTTCAAAACATTAGCAACCTTCAGATTGGATTACGAGATTGAGTACGAGTACGACTTTCGAATTTCAAAACAGCTACGTTCTCAGAGCTCTCGTTCCTCCCTCTGACCAGTGGAAAAGGATACTATGGGAACGGTATTGGTGGGACAGATCACAATCTTAAACCCACAACCAGGAATTGAAAAGTTGTACTCGTATTTAATCTCGTACTCGTAGTCAGATCTGAAGGTCGCTATTGACGATGGTTCTAATACTGTTGACTTCAGATAACTTGAACCTTCTAGGGAAATTAGTGACTGAGTTATCGAGGGTAAAATTATAAAGAAAATGACCTGATGGGAAAGAACATTCACTTTAAGTTAGCGGGAGGATCGAGTTACCAGGAGCAAACTGTATATGTATTAGCACTGGTAAATACACTACATTTCACCCAAAAGACACTGCCATAAGACACTTTTCTATCATATGAAGTTCACATTGGTCTCAGGGGGACCAGTTTTATACCTTTTCACTCCCAACAGTGCCTAAAATCAAAATTCAAGACAAATCCCAAATTTCATTTTGTAAAAATAATACTTGAATATAAATAGTACCATGTGAAAGTACTGCTAATGAGGTTTCATTTGAATGGTAACACCATTGGATTTAGAACCACCGTAATGTCTCCACAACTGACTCTGGGAGTGAAAGGGTAAACATATACCGTTTATCATTCTGTTTATTGTAAAGTACATTTGTACTTTTGTCATTTCTGTGAGTCAAGTTAGTACATTCATTTTTTTTTAAGACCTGGGGGAATTCTTGTCTGTAAATTGGAAGGAGCATCTTTCTGGGAGAAGACTCCTGGAGCTGATTACCTACCACATCACCTGACCTTACCTGAAGGTATGTAGAAAAAAGCTGTTGCAGTTCACAACACAGTCAAAAGTTAACAAACACCCGTTTGGCTACATCTTGTTGATGATATAAACATCCTGTCTGTGTGCATGTCTGTGCCATGCAAGTCTTGTTCTCCAACATAAAAGAAGTGACTTAAGATTTTCAGTTAGATTTTAGATTTTTAAGATTTTCTCTCCAAGTTTCATTACAGTCCAGTCAAGTTAAAATGTCTTAACTAGCATAATTTAGTCACCATTATGAAACAGTGTTAAAAGGGAAAAAATATTTCAAATTTTGTTAGTGTAGCCTGTGAACAGGCTTCTTTGCTCTTTCCTATTCTTCATTCTTTCCCTAACCAGAGAGCCTTTTAACAAGCTATGTTAGTGGGGCTGCTGGTACCATTATTCACAGACTTTTGTGTGTGCACACATACTGCTGTGTCTTGTGTAATAACAATCTCAATTTAAACCAATTTTGCATGCCTGCTTTCAACACGTTAATTCTGGATCCATCATCGTCTGTTTCAAAAGAAATCACTTGAGTTGTAGGACATCATGGCGTCTTTCATCATCAACATGTGAATGAAAAAAAGTCTATGTTTAAATTGATCCTTACTAACATCTTAGTCTTATTTTTGATTTTTTCTTTTTTAGGATGCTGCTCCAGTTTGTCATTTGAACCATCAACTCGTCATTGTTTGTTCTCTCTTCGCCCCTCCAAAAAGTTTCCTCACACAAGACATTTGGTAGGGGATTGCTATGAATACCAAATTAACATGTAATAAAAGAGCTGTTCAAGATTAGGTACAAGTAATCTCTTTACTGATTTGAGAAACAAGGTTTGCCACGGCCGGGGAAAATTCTGGGGTTTTTTTGCATCAAGTCCGGGAAATTCTTAATTCTGCTTCAAAGCCAGGGAGAAGTCAGGAAGTTTTATTTTTGACTTGCTACAAAGTTTGATGTCCTTTAAAAAAAAAATCGATGAATCAACTGATTTTGGCAGTTTTGTTGCTGTGCATGGCCTGTGAAAAATGCCTTGCAATCAGTGAAACATCAGAAATTTTGTTTCATCTTGCTGGGTGGCAAATCTGAAAAGTTTTACCCCTGCTGCTCTCTCTCTGTACTTCCCTGAAACAGTGTCTTGCCAAGTGAGTACAAAAAGTAGTTACCAGACTGCGCAATCTACTTGTCATGATTACGACAAGGGAGCCCTATTCTGCAACCAGGACACTTCTGAACTCACCAAACAAATGTACTAGAATTATGTAATGATATCCAGGTTACTGTAAACAGAATATTCCAACTTGCCTGGCTTGTTTATTTTCTGTATCTGAAAATTCTTACAGGTTTGTCAGTTACAGGGGAATGGTGTGGGAGTATCAACGGCTCGAGCTCAAACAGAAAGAGCAGGGGATGCAGATGCCATTGACCAGGGTTTGTATGGCTTTATGCATTTATTGAAGCAGCCTTGTTTATTAGTTGGTAACTAAAAAACGGGAGACAAAGTAGTGTAGTGGTTTGCTGCGACTTTTAGTCAAAAGATTCGGATGATTCCACGTTTCTGGGAAACTCCCCACCTACCCCTCCCCTAACCCAACATTTTGCTCTAAGTGATAATATAAGTAAAAATGTTGGGTTAGGGGAGGGGTAGGTGGGGAGTTTTCCCAGAAATGTGGAATGAAGATTCATGAGGTGGTAGCTCAAGGTCTGACCTCTTATGTTGCAGTTTATTTACTAGACAAGAAAGTCAACTCCACATTATTTCTTTCCACTCGAGTTAATTAATGGGTATCAATGACAAGCTGCTGGGGATAACCCTGTGACTGACTAGCATCCCACTGAGGAGGAAGTAGCAATACTCCTACCGTGTGGCACTAAATTTTTGCGGGTTCTAATTTTTGCGGTTTTTTTTGCGATCCGCAAAAATAAGTTCCCACAAAATGAAATTACCGCAATTTTTTTCTCCGCAGAAATTATTCACAAAAATACTGGTTGAAGGACAAAATGCCATAGATAACCTGGTATCGACCGGTGGATAATACATCAAGTGGTACCCTTCGATCCATTGTTGTGACATAGAGTGACATTCCCATGTTGTTTTATTTGTATTTTGATTGCTTTTACTGGGCCTTTACTCAAAAAACGAAAATGTTATCAGTTCCATTTGAACCCGACTTCCAGAAAATTGCACAAATTAATTCCCAGCAAGAAAAGCCAGTCCTTTCAAATCGCAAAAATTAGTTCCCGCAAAACACAAAAAATCGCCAATCCGCAAAATTAAACTCCCGCAAAAATTTAGTGCCACACAGTAGTCACTCTATGCTTTGGAGACTGGATTGGAGTGCCAGCCATGCAGGCTTTTTGTCACCCATATGCAACTTTACTAACCTTACCAGTAATTATCCCTCCCCATCCCCAACAATGAAGATCTAAGGGACTGGCCAAGTCAAGATTTGTTGTCAGTCATCCAAGCCAGGATCATGCAGGCTTTTTGTCACCCATATGCAACTTTACTAACCTTACCAGTAATTATCCCTCCCCATCCCCAACAATGAAGATCTAAGGGACTGGCCAAGTCAAGATTTGTTGTCAGTCATCCAAGCCAGGTTCAAGGCTGGAGGCCTTGTGGGAGGAGGATCTCACTTAAACCATGAAGCGTCCAGTTGTGTGTATATATGTACTGTATGACCAAAACTTATCACAGCTTTATACCCCACGTATTTTGTCAGGTTTCTCTTTAGTGGAGAGAGGCAGTGTGTGTCTAGGAGTTTCTGTAAACTAAATTTGATTTTGAGATGACATTATGGCTTTATGATGATGGCTAGTCGTGACTCCACCCAATACGGAATATATTTTCTCCCAGTGCCATCACGTAAAGCTGTAATGCCATCTCAAAATCGAATGCAGCTTTTTATTCCAAACCATGTCTCTTTTTCTGTTGTTCGAAATAGAATTTCTTACTCATTGTGAATAGTTGCACGCGTGATGCTCCTGAAAAGTTTTCACGAGCATCAATTTGCAGTGAAACGTTTAAATTCGCAATGACAATCAACTGATTTTCAAGGCCAACGATAGTACTTACATGGAAAGTAGAAACTGGAAAACAAACTGTTTTATAGAAATATACACAGTTTTAAAGCTTTGGTACTCACATTTATGGCAATCTGTCGGGGGTAAGTTGCTGTAGGGATGAATCACTTTGTAATACAGGTTTTTCCAACTAAATTTCTGAGCAAAAACTAAAATTTTGCCAGCCTTTCTGTGAAGAAAAGTTTTGAAGTTTGATCTTGGCTGCATTGCCTTGACAGTTTTTGAACCAATCACAAGCAAGGACTTGAGAGGACATCATCGCAAAGCTAGTAAAAGGCAGTACTGAATCGTTGCAAAATGTTGTAGCAGGCTGCAGCCACTACCCCTAACAAAGTTAATAATTATTCTGAGTTGGTGGATAATGCCTCCCAACCACAGCCCCCTAAAGTAGAGGCAGTAGTCTCATGGCCCCTTATACTCTTATATGCATAATTATTACTCTGTCTCTACTTTAGAGGGCTGTGGTTTGTAGGCATTATCCACCAACTCTCCCTTCCCTTCCCCTGTCAAAAAAATTTGCTCTTCTTGACAGAAGTAAGTATTGCCCCTGTTGTATTGTTTTACATTGTATTGCACTGCATGCCTATATTGCACTCATTTCAGTTCAGCCACTTGTTTTGTTTTTCTTGACAGAAGCCAGCCTGTGCACATGTCAAGCCATCAATCAATGTGTTGGTGGCTCTTCGCAGAAACTTCTCAGCAAATCAAGGCTGTTCACCAGTCCTGATGATCAAAACACTCTGGTGGTGGCTGCTGGTGACGAGAGCTCCTCATCAGTAAGTTAGACAAGTTAATTTTGGGTTGACTGTTACCCTCTGTCAGGGCTCGAGACTAACTTTTCAGCTTAGTAGCCTAGTGGCTAGTAAGAGGTTTGATTTCACTAGCCAAAGTAAATTTTCACTAGCCAGACTTTTTTGCATAATCTCTACTGTGTTCAATATATCTAATATTTAGCCGAGTTAAGTACTGCAAACATGTCTCTCTGTAATCTCAAGAGTGAAGAACTTGAATGTTGACCAGTCTTTCTAACGGTTAAAGATACTAACACGCGGAATACAAAGTACTATGTGCCTTCAGGGCAAATTCCCAGGCACGATGTAGTTCACTCGTCCCATTTCCGTTCGGTCAGATCATGACGAATATCTCAAACAGTTATAAACCTTATATGAGCATGCCATCGTACGGAGAAACGTTGGGAAGACAAGACTAACATTGTACTAACGTTGTAAGGTACGGAGAAACGTAAAAAAGACAAGACTGATACAGCACTCAACTCACGTACGGAAAAACGTCTACAAGAGAAGAATCGTAAATTATAAGCGTATGTAAGTGCGGAGAAACATTGAGCAGAAAAAACTAATAAGGTTCGAACTTACTAAGGTACGGAGAAACGTTAAGAAGTCATCTCAAACACGTTGGTTGCAAATGCACTACAGTACTCTAGGCGGAAACATTGCCCACATACCAAGATACCGAGACTAATAAAATACGCCACTACTTACTAACGGAGAAACGTTTTTAGACTAACTCTAATTCTAACTAATTCCGTAAGAACGTGTGTGACGTACGGAAGGACGCCGAACGGACAAACTGAACTATTACAGCCGGGACAATAAATTACGGAGAAACGTAAATGAGACAACTAAAATAGCACTAAGGTACGGAAAAACGTTGAGAAGACAAGATTAATACCGTATGAATATACTAACGTACAGAGAAACGCTAAACAGTGTCGACTTATCGTACGAATGTACTAACACACTGAAAACCTTAGGAAGACCGGAACAATGTCGTGTGAACGTGCTAACGTACGAAGAAACGTTGAGAAGGCTAGACTAATAAATCGACGATCCTACTTACGTACCGAGAAAATGTTGTGAAGACGTTATGTAAAGAGAAACGCTGAGAAGAGAAACTATTGTACGAACGTAGCAATTAATGGTAAAAAGTTGATAAGAGAAGACTAAAGAATTGTGTGAACGTATTAACGTGTGGACAAATATCATTATGAATGCACTAATGGACCTTTTAAGGAAATGTATGGTGAAACGTTCTGAAGCCGGCTAATTTCGTTCGAACGTAGTAATGACGGAGAAAACGTTGCCAACCGACTGAGACAAAAATTAGTAGGGAAAAACGCTGAGAGGACAAAAGAAGTATCATACGAACATTACTCGATGATATCCTTTTAGGGAATAAGTTTCTGCTCACTCAATTTGCTTTTGGGATCCGATAATAATAAAATAAAAATAAAATAAAAACAATCTTTAACGAGGAAGCGCCCGTCACGTAAGTACGTGGTTTTCAGGGAGGTCCTCCATAAAATAAAAAGTATTAAAATCTAAAATAAGAAATACAAATGTCACAAAATAAGAAATACAAATAAGAAATACAAATATCTATTTCAGAAGCAATATTTAGTTTGGTTTCCATCCGGTGCTTTAGTGCTTTGAAATTTTCACTTGCCAAAATGGCTAGTGAAAGCGCAAAACCTACTAGCCACTGAAAACGGAATTGCTACTAGTCTGTGACTAGTTGGCTACCGTTAGTCTCGAGCCCTGTCTGTGAAAACTGTTTCTAAGTCTCTCTTGAACCTACATAATTGCAAAAAACCTAACAGTGAAGTTCCAAAACAAGAAGATATTGTCAAAGCACATCATAACTATTCAAAGCGAATTGCATAGGCACTTAAACCATTTTGGGAGTATAGACTCCCACAAGAACAAACACAATCAAACAAAGGAATCAAACCAGGAGCTGTGCAATGCCAAAATGTACTGATCATATTGCGCATGCAATAATTTAGGTATGAAACATCCACGCAGGTGTGCATATGTACAAATGTACATACGCATAGTGTACAGGACATGATCATGGAATGGCCCTTGCATGGTTAACCCATTTCATAAGTATATTGCTCTACTTGTGCCAGCCTTTTGGTCTGCATTGAAGCTCTGCTATTAAAATTGATGCTCAGGCTTCGACAGTACATTCAGATTGTAGTTTATACCTGTCTACTTTGTTACTGGGGTTTCATGTAACTGGAATTCGTGTTATTCTCTTAGACTATGATATGGAATGGCAGCAATGGAAGTCAGCTACAGAAATTGCCAAACCAAGGAAAAGAGACACTTGATGTTCTTCCATTTGCTGCTAATGGAAATGACTTTATGGCCACGATTGATGAACAGAAATTAACTGTTTACAAATGGCTAAACATGTGATGTGTGGATTCTTCTGGAGACAAGACAATTAGTTTGTTTCACTGAGGGTCTTTGGTGTGGTGAATGCATAACCAACAACAAAAACGTGTCTTTTCAAAGTGCAAAGAGGGAGCCATGCCATTTATCTCAAAGACATTGGAAGGAAAAAGTGTGAAGCTTCAATTTTCAACCTCAGCCTGCAGGAGAGAGGATTGTCGTAGCCCTTATTGGAAAAAACTATTATTGGAAAGCTGTGAACAAGCCTAAAGGGAAGAGAAAATGTGGAATCTCACTTGTGTATTGACATTGTAGTACTGTCTTTGCTTGTGGGGGATTGTCACGTTCACTTTGTGAAAATCATTAACTTGGTGAGGGAAACGGTGGGTGGTGTGGGTGGGCTGGGTTATATGCATCTCCCCTCCCCTCTACCCTAATTAGATTGTGACAGACATACTGTTCTGACAGTTTTTCATATTTGCCGCTGGAGTGATTTCACATAACCCATGAAACTAAATCAGTCATGTCCAAATATCAAAAGTGAAAGAAAACAATGGAATGTGTCTAACAATACCTATTTGTGTGAATCATTTCTACAGCTTTGTGGGTTATGCAAAATCACTCTGTTATTGACCTCCTTTGTTATTAGACCAAAGTGATAGTCTATCAGCAAGCATGATCTCTGAATTTTTCTTTACCAGTTCCTTCCCTCAGTCTTAAACCCTCCAATTACATTAGACAATTAAAGCACACCAGTAGACCATAGTAGGAAAATGAATTTCAGTACAATGCTAAATAGATCAATTTTTCACTTTATTATTAAGGTTAAGTCACAAAATTTGTAAAATAAAATTTGATTTGATTATAGAATTTGAGTCAAGAAGCTTTGCTTGATTGTGTCTTCTTTGCATCTTCACCATTCTCTGCATTGATCCTCACACCAACTGCAGAAACCCTCCACACCACAATAAAGTACATTGTAGGGCAGATTTAGTTGGTGCTGGGTTTTGGTTCAAAAAGACTTTGTCCTTTATTGTATCAGTAAATACACTGTTTGATTTGAAGTTACGTGAAAGAAAGTACATAAAAAAATGTACAATCAAGGTGTAAAAAAAATTTGAACAGTTTTGCTTGTGTGTAGGAAACGTGAGTACAACATGTAGCTGCTGTTTTCCACACACACATTCCTTGTAAATATCAAGAGAGTTTATCTTTGATAATTCCTTTGATTGTCATGTCTTGTTCAATCATGTGTTGAGGTAACAAGAAAAAACAAAAGCTGAACAGGAAAGGGGGTTTGCGCGCACTTCCCGATAGAAGCCAGTATTTTCCACGACAGATAAAGCTTTAACAAGAACATCAACAGACCTTTTACAGCCTCAGTGTAGATGATACTCGATAGCACATGGGTTGAAAAAACCAAAATATTTCTAACTTCTCACATTTTTTCCCCTTTTTTTGGCAAAGAAAGCATCTATCAGTAGAAAAACTGGCCGCGAGGGTCTCTCGTGCATTCATAATTATGATATAATGGAAGAACATCTTAGTCACCTTGTTTTTATGGCCGCATTATTTATCCAGCCCCTCCCACCCCAACAAAAAGCTCTCTCTTTCACTTTTCCAATATCCAAACTGAAATCCCATCACATAATCATCTTAACCAGATTTTCATGGCATTTTAGTGACCAGATTAACAGGGACCGACTGTTCAAAGGTATTACATACCCATGGGTGCAATATTAGTCTACTCAGTGTACACACTGAATGTATTGTGAAGTGTGACATTGGGACATGAATTAATAATAATAATAATAATAATGTTTATTACTTCTATAGCGCTTTTTACATTTAGATATGATAAAAAGCGCTTTACAAATCCTTTCTGATAATAAATTACATGATGTAAACAAATTGTCTAAAAACTAAATGACTAACTAAACTATTTACATTATATTGCATAGGACAGCTAAAGAAAATTGGAATAAGCAATTCTGAATAAATGCGTTTTTAGCATGGTCTTGAAAGTAATTATATTAGTCTGGTCTCTTATCCCTTTTGGCAGTGCATTCCAGGTTTTGGGGGCAGATGCCCTGAACGATCTATCACCTAATGTGACTTTGTACCGACAAGTCGGATCATCAAGGATCAGTCCATTGGACGCTGACCGTAGAGAAAATCTATTGTTTCCCTTAATAGATAGTAGGTTACTTAAATACTGCGGTGTTTTAAAATGAATTGCTTGAAAGTTAACAACCCTATTTTATACTGAATCCTATATTTAACTGGGAGCCAATGCAGCTTGAACAAAACCGGCGATATGTGATCGAATTTAGGCGTGAGAGTAATTAAGCGCGCTGCAGTATTCTGGAGACGTTGTAGCTTGGACAGATGTACAGCAGGCACGTTATACAGTAAACCGTTACAGTAGTCAATTCGTGCCATAATTACTGCTTGCACAAGAAGCTTAGCGCTATCCTGCGTAAGGTACTTGCGAATTTGTCTGATATTGTGCAGATGGTAGTATACAGACTGGCAGATCTTGTTGATATGAGTTGACATACTTAAGTTACGGTCAAACCAGGCTCCTAAATTACGTACAGCGGCAGTCTCCACTGATAAATCTACATGACCGACTTTGATATGGTCAAACTTGATCTTACTTAGTTGTGGCTTAGTGCCGATAAGGATTATCTCTGTTTTATCTGAGTTCAACTTAAGCTTATCTAGTTTCATCCAGTTGCTGATGTTTGCGATGCACCTCTCCATTGCGCTGACTGCCTCCGCTTGGTCTGCCTCTGAATCTGCTTGGAATGATAGATATAACTGCGTATCATCTGCATAGGCGTGTGCATCAGGTAGATGAAACTTGATGACTTCAAACAATTTGCTTGCATACACAGTGAACAGGAGGGGTCCTAAGCATGACCCCTGAGGCACGCCGTGGTGTAAGTCAAACGTCTTGGATATGCAGCCCTCATAGCAAATGCGCTGTGATCTTTGAGACAGGTACGATGAAAACCAGCTTAACGCAGTTCCAGTTATCCCAAAGCTAGTCTCCAGTCTCCTTACTAACACCTGATGGTCCACCGTGTCGAAAGCGGCGCTAAGATCAAGAAGTACTAACAGCGTAACCCTCTTACGGTCCATGTTCAGCAAAATGTCATTCTGTACTTTAAGAAGTGCAGTCTCTGTGCTATGCCCAGCCCTATAAGCAGATTGTAGTAAGGGGTATAGCTCATATTGCGACATGTGACTGTGGGTCTGATCGTAAACAGCGCGCTCGGTTAGCTTTGAAATATACTGTAAGTTACTGACAGGGCGAAGGTTTGGGAATGATGTATCCTTTCCGGTTTTGAGGCGCGGATCCACAAGAGCATCCTTCCATTTTGATGGAAAATGTCCTAATGCAAGAGAAGAATTCAGAATGTGTGTTATCACAGGTAAAAGTTCCTCTAAGCAGGCTACTACCATTGATGTCGGCATAGGATCAAGGCTACAAGTCTTTTTAGTAGACTTCTGTACCAGTGAGCGAACCTCGTCATGCGAGAGTTGGCGGAAATCTTGAAGTTTTTTCCCGTCACCAACCACAGGATCCTCGGGTACCGTAACTTTCTCCTCTTGAGTGATTGCAGAGGAATCTAATGTTGTTCTGATGTTGTGAATTTTGCGGCAGAAGAATTCACCTATATCATTAGCCAGAGATTGATGATCATCGTAATCAGGAAACAACAAACACTGACTTGGGGCGAGGAGCTTTTTCATATTCCTAAACAGCTTTCCCTGATCTTCACTGTTGCTATCTATAAAATCCGAATAAAAAGCCTTCCGAGCTTTATTAATAATATGTGTCGCATGGTTCTTTTTCTTTTTAAAGATAGCAAAGTCAGATTTGAGTCCTGATCTCCGCCACACCCGCTCTGCTTTGCGGCGTTCTCTTTTGGCCTTAGCAATCTTTTCATCATACCAAGGAACTTGGGTCCTTGTTTTGATAACCTTTTCTTTGACTGGTGCGTGATGGTCAATCAGCCTCGACAGCGTAACCTGATAATCATCAACCAAATGATCGAGATCAGTAGCTTGGCGACAATGGGAATGATCTACACTGCACAGTCCAGACGAAGCTAAGTCGTCACGAAGCTGGTCCGTGTCAACTAATCGTAGTTTCCTGTACGCAACCCTTTTGACTCTTGCGATCGGTCTTCGTATATTTAGATGACATATCACAGACGCATGGTCAGAGAAGAACCGGTCAATAGCAGGCGAGTTCTGAATTAGATGGCTTGTCTTGCGTGTGATAACAAGATCCAATGTGTGATTATGAGTATGAGTGGGCTTATCCACGTGTTGCTGGAGACCGAGTGAATCGATCAAGTCCAGGAATTTTGTAGCATCTGGGTTATCAGGGACGTCGACGTGGATATTGAAATCACCTACGATGGCCAAGTGCTCCTTAGAAAGAATAACTGATTCCATGTAACTGGAAAAGTCCCGAAAAAATGCGCTCATGGGTACCCTGTGGTTCTCTGAGTAGGGTTGTCGATACATGATGACCATTCTAAGATCGTGGCCAGCACCAGAAGAGACTACCCATTCAGAGTATTCTAGCGACTCAGTGTGTCCAGATTGAGAGAAAGAGACTTTCAAAGAATCATTGAATAAGATTGCCGTCCCACCGCCGCGAGCGTGTTCACGAGGTTTGTCCAAAAATCTATATCCATTTGGGCAAAGCTGGGCTCTGAGAGAATCATCATTCGAAGTCAACCATGTCTCAGTGATAGCAACTAGATCAAAGTTGTTTTCAGAGACATACTCCACAAAGTCCGCTGTCTTGTTTCTTATGGACTGGGTGTTCATTAATGCAAAGGAAATACACATGCACATTAAGGATATGCATTATTAAGGAATTGCATTGCACATTATTAAGGAATTATTAAGGAATTGCATGCACATTAAGGATATGCATACACAATAAGTATGCCCATCCTAAAGCAAGTACTTGTCCATCATACCAAACCTTTTTTCTAGCCAAATTTCTATATTTTAGACCTCTTCTAATAACTATCATTACAGGCAAGCATCTTTATAGGCATTTAATGAGCGGATGTACATGTATACTTAAAATCAACACATTTTATAATTATAAATTTGTTAAATAAATGTAAATGCAAAATAATTCAAAACACATTCTCCTACAGTGTAGAAATAATTGACTTACTGTACAAAACAATAAAACGCGTCCAAGACATTTTTGATGCAGCAAAGTACAAGATAAGCCTACTAGAAAACAAAATGTAATTGCATCTGGGAGAACCATTTGAAAATACACCTTAAAAGAATATGTACAATTCAATGAAACCTTTAGTTCACTCATTTAAAATAAATGATATAACTTCTCTAAAATAACATTTCATAAGTAATTAGCTGTTTATATGTATTTACAATCTTGAATAGCCTACAGCAGCCTTATTTCAGCTATTGTTTCACCCTTCACCACTGAAAAAGACAGGTGATACAAAAGCTGAGAAAACAAATTGCTGACAAAGGTTAAATCTTGAGCTACACTATTGAATAATTATTCAAATTAACTTTGTGGAAGAGTTGGATGTACCCCAACCGTAGAATACTGCCAATGTGTTTTCACCAGAATTTTCACTTGAAAAGTAGATTCGTTTACAAATGGACCTTAGATTTGTCTTGGTCCACATGTAAATGAAGAAAAAACTTGGCACAAATGTTTTTACAAATAACTGAGCAAAGCAAAGCAAAACCAAAGAAAATTCAAAATTCTTTTACCGGTCAACTGAAAACCAGTCTGAGGTACATGAGAATATTGCATGATAGAGAGGACAGAAATGGACTACAATAAGGTCAAATTTACAATGAATATTTTCACTGTTATTCAGATGATGTGAAATTGAAGGCCTCTGGGCATCCTGGTTGCCCACAACAACCTTTAAGAATCAATATGTTATAAATACCTTCTTGTAATAAATATCGACTTCAATTCTTGAATTTTTCTTGCAATTTTCGAAGTATTTTTCAATAACAAAATTTCCTGTAATATGGTATACGCTACAAAATCCTTGTTATAAGCTCTTGGCTCATACAACTTCACAAGGATTGTTTGTTGCCAAGCACAAATATCGTGGTAACAGGCCATGATCTCAGTTGATATAATGTGACTTTTTTTAAAAAACAAAATTCCTTCTAGGAGATGTGGTACACTTACACCTTAAGAGGGGATATAACCAAAACTTAATTGACATTTTGTAAGGTCCTGGTGGACTTATAACCAAAAGAGCTTATTACAACCTCGTTGTTACATAAATTATATACAGAACTTGGATAACTTAGGGCTGTACTGTTTATAGGCAATCCTCAAAACTGTCATTCAAGCTTTGATGGATCAATCATGTGTCTGTTAACATTCCGTGCTCCAGTCAGCAAACAGCAGCAGAACAGAGAAGCTAGTTCAAGGGCAACAAAAACACCTCCCCAGTCATATGACTTGCTGATTGTCGCAAGAGGAACTCCAGCAAGTGTTGCTCCAACTAAACAAGAAAAGAAAAGATGGTTTCAATTCACTAACAAATTTATGGAATCTTCATTTGGTAAACCCCCCAAAAAATCTTGAAGTAAATGAATAAATGAGCACACAAATTAACAAACAAATGAACAATTGAAACAGATCTATGAATAAATATAAAAGGTAAAGCAATGGAAGAAGAGGGACACAGGAAAACCACCCTCAGTCTACTCAGGGCACAGTCACATTTGAACAAAAGCCAGACTGAAGCAACATTGAGATAAAATTAGTTCAGAAAACACCTATTAAAATGCCTCTTACAAAAAATCTCAACTTTAACTCAAGAAAATTTTGGTATAATAGTTCTAGAACAAAACTAAAAATAAGAAACAAACAAATGAGTTACTAACAGTCTTTCTGTTAAATTTAAAAGCAACCAAAGTTAACATGTTAAGATTTCTCCAAGTTTATTACCCCGCCGTCAGGACGGGGTCTAGTAATACCCATTTTTTTTCCGTGGTTTTTTTTTGGGTGGTCACTTGCCCCAGACCTCTGGTTTTCGCTCAGCCAAACAAATACTCGTCGTGTCTTTCGCTACACAGGCAAGGGCTTTTATCTTGAGTGTCCGTAGAATATTTTACACCCCCGGGCGGGAGAGAACAATGGCGGGGTCTAATGCTCCTAAGGCTTTTCTTGTTGCACACAAATCACAAAAATAATCTAAGGATTAAATTTTTGGCAAATAAGCAAAGCCCAGTTCTGAATTCCAGCTCACTGATAGCCACATTGCCATGGTAATATGGCTTATAGACCAACCATAACTTCAAAAACTTAACTTGTTTGGTTAACACTTATTCCTCTCTAGTTTTAGGTGCCCAGGCATGAATCACTTAAAAATAATGATAAATAGCACATAGGTGCAATAAACTTGTGTTCAGCCAACTTACACACTTGTCATGAAAAAAATTTACATACAATTAATCCTTTAAATTCTGATTTGAAAATGCATATTCTCCTTACTGTTCTTCATACACTTCTCATGGAACTAGTAAGGAGAATTTGTCTAAATATCGAGACATCTCATCCTTAGTGATCACTTTCTTTATTTTCATCACTTGAATGTTTGAACAAGTAGTAATGATGCAAAGAGAAATTTCATTTTCATCACTGTTAGGGCCTTAAAGGGTTAAAGTACAAAATCCCCCAAATTCTCACCATTAGCTGCCAGTGCAACAATAGCGTGTGCCGTTCCAGATAATCCTGGTGGACTATTCTCCATGGCAAGGACACCATACAAGTTAATGGCTGCATACAGAGAGAAACCTATGCCAAATACTAGGGCTGATATTAACCACTGCAGAAAAACAGATCACAAGAGGTTTTTGTTAAGACTAAGAACTAAAAAGCATTAGCAGTCCTACAGGTGCAATTCACTGCAAACAAAATATGATTTTTACACATACTATACACTGTAAATAATGATGATGTTCCCTGTTTTCTTTACGGTTCATTTTTGTGCCTTTCAGACAACTATTTAGAATCATATGAAGATCATCGCAGTGAAGGTGTTTCAACTTAAGCAGTTGAAAAGAAGAAACCTGAAAAATTCAGGCTTGAACGGCAATGACCTCTGCGATACCGGTGCAGCACTCTTACCAACTGAGCTATCAAGCTAACTGGGAGCAATTGTGAGTTTGTATTTATCCCGTAGATTGAGAAATGAATATGAATATATGAAATAAACATATATTTGAACTGCGGATAAAGATAGAATTATAAAATTATGAAGATCATCACAGTGAAGGTGTTTCAACTTAAGCAGTTGAAAAGAAGAAACCTGAAAAAGTTGAAACACCTTTGCTGTGATGATCTTCATATAATAATTATTCTATCTTTATCCGCAGTTCAAATGTATGTTTATTTCATATATTCATATTCAGACAACTATGTATGAGATACAAACTGGATTTCAAGTCTCAACCAATTGTGGCATTTTTTACTCCCATGACCTGTCACAACAGAAGCATCATGTTGTGGTTCAAATTTTTCTTTGGTTTGAAAATTTTTAAACCAGTTAAATTTTTATTTTCCTTTGTCTAAGATTATGGTAATGAATTTGAGACAAAGGAAAAGAAATATTAAACTAGTTTGAAAAATTTTAAACCAAAGAAAAATTTGAACCACAACATTGACATTATCATGGTTGACAGCAGTGTAATTTTTAGTTGGGTTTTGAAGCGCAGGTTTTGTGATAGCAATAGTGAAAGGCACAGTAACTGAATATCACCTAAACATATATAAATAGTTTCCACGGTAAGTTTGATAAAACTAAAAGTATTTTACCAGTTACATACCAAAGATGATGTTGATTTTACAGCTGTATGTAAAAGATACAAACATGCTAGCTGAATAAATGCAAATCCAATCATGGGAGGAATTCTGGGACTGGATGATGTTGAAGTTCCATACTGTGATAAAAATGGAATAAAATATGGATGGCAGTAAATCATAACAAAGTTAATGGAATACTACGTATTGCACTTTTTCATCTATATGCACAAACTAATTTCTCAAGGTATCAATGAATCATTATGATACTAAGGCATCAATTCAAAATGGCAAATGGAAACAAAAACAAGAAAAGATCTTTCAATGAGAAAGTAATAAAGTTACTACCATTTTCGTTCAACACTGAAGTGTGACGATTTTTTCGCGTATGTTTACGTTTTAAACTTAATGGTTTTGTCTGGTTACGTATCACTTTAGGCAATGAAACCTTGTCAGTTATGTCGCGAAACTGACAACATTCTTGGCGCCATTCGAACATGTTTTGTTCACGTGCTCTGAAACTTTTCAGGTTTTCCGTGCACAGGAGCATGTTTTGTTCACGTGCTTTGAAACTTTATGGTCCACGAAACAGCCAACATTGAAATTTGTTGTACTCCAAACTGCACTAACTCCTCGGTGATGTGGGAAAGGGAGATAGATCAGTAGTGGACTTTCAATAATTCGATGAGTTCAAGGTCATCTTCCCGTTGTTTAAGGTCATGCAACTCATTCGCAAATTGTCTAAAACTCTGCAGAATTTTACCCGTAACTGTTCATCCCCTTTACTCAGACCCTCACTGATATAAAAAAGAAATTCTGTCA
Source organism: Siderastrea radians (assembly GCA_964017195.1). Lineage (NCBI taxonomy): Eukaryota > Metazoa > Cnidaria > Anthozoa > Scleractinia > Rhizangiidae > Siderastrea > Siderastrea radians. The sequence continues at coordinate 51,864,502 of OZ024890.1, read as the reverse complement.
ATGATCTAGCATTTTAAATCTTGATCTAAAGCGACTCCTGGACGGTAACTCCTTCCAAACTTGTTAACTTGTTAACTTTTCTCATCTCCTTCACTGCAAAAAATTAAAGACTTTCATGCAGCAAAACCTGAAAAGTCTCAGAGCACGTAAACAAAACATGTTCGAATGGCACCAAGAACCTTGTCAGTTTCGCGACATAACCGACAAGGTTTCATTGGTCTAAAGTGACACGTAACCAGACAAAACCCTTAAGTTTAAAAAGTAAAAATCGCCATGCTTCAGGGTTGAACGAAAATGGTAGTATTATTAGGAAATGGGTTATGTATTCATGTGTTTATGGTGAAGCAAACAGAGACTATCTGGACAAAAACAAGGGGACATAGCAATCAACCTCTTGAATAAGATGAGTCTGAAAGGCAAAAAGTGTTTCTTCTCTTCCTTTTCATCTTATTTGCGGCAGCAGTAGTAGCTCAAAGCTACCACCATCTGCAGCAGTGTTCGAAATTAGCGGTCATCCGATCGGCCGAGACAACTAGAAAGTGTTCCGGGCAACCATTTTACAGTAAAATTACAGTCCCGGTTGTCCGAGAAAAAAATGACGGACAACCCACAAAGAATGGAGCGAAGTACTTAAGCTTACATTTTCGTCATGACCGACAAAATAATGAGCCAATTTGCCACAGAGAAATGTTTCCCCATTCTTTGAATAGCTCTCAACCTTCAGGTAATAAATGGAGGTGACAAAACTCTTTAGAAGCCGAGTTTAATACACGTATCATACTGTGTATTGCAGTCAATGACTGTCCATGGCGGCCCGGGCTTACGGCAATTTGCGAAACGAAACCGTATTTTGCGAAACGGTATTTTGCGAAATAGTACTTTGCGAAATGGTATTTTGCGAAATAGTACCATTTCGCAAAATACTGTTTTGCAAAGTACCATTTCGTTTCGTTTCGTTTCGTTTCGCAAAGTACCATAAGCTGTCAATGGCCGCCATCTTGAATCTATGTGTTCCGATCTTTGTGTTTACCGATCCAAGATGGCGGCAGTTCCCAGGCTTTCCCAAAAAGGTTTTGCACTCAAGCTTAGTGCTTGTGTATTCAACCTTTGTAAAGCATTACAGGTTTGTAAATCCGGCATTTCAATAGAGGCCAGATCATACATGTGTTTATTTTCATCCTTTCAATTTTTGATTTTAAAAAGTCAAAAAACGGGTAACAAAGGGAAAGTAGTTTTAGTACACTGTGAAATATTCATTTTAAATTTTTTTTCAATTAACTACAGGGTACTATGAAAATAGAGACATTAATTGTTAAGTCACAAACCATATCAGTCTGTCCTTAGTAGGATCTATTTGAATGGGTAACCAAATTCAGGGGTTTGGCTGCCCGGCATAGGGACAACCTGAAATTCTTTTTAATTTCGAGCACTGTGCAGTTCCACTATTTTGACTTCCTTTGTTCGAGGTTTAAATCTCCGTATGCTTTGAAGTACAAGATCTGTATGGTACACTACAGGAGTATGAAAATGTTAGCAACAACAAAGTTTCACCGAATTATGTTTAAGAAGAAGCAAGCTCTCTGACTCAGGCCAACAAATCACAACATGTACATCTACATGTACCTTGATTTGAATTGGCAATTAATATGTCAAGCACCAGATAAGATTACTGTACCTTTCTAACCAACTTATCAGTCACATAACCAGATACTATACTACCAAACAGACCACCAATCTCCAGAAAGCTCATAGCAATGCTACCTGAGAGAAAGAAAAAAATTCTTGATTTAAGGAAAGCTAAATTCCTTTAAGTGACAGTTTTGCTGTGAAAAGCTTTCTTCATTTAGAGATCAATGGTTGCAGGAACTGTGCATTCACTCTACCACCTGACCAAATTGATACACTTAATTGAATTTAGGCCTCTTTTTCTTTTCTAGTTCTTTTTTTTCATTATTATCTCTTTTACTTTCCAACTATAACATAATACTATAACACGTATTCATTGCAATTTAGATAGATTTTTCCCTAACTGGTGGTCATTTCACCCTCACCCCAACCCCCCAGATGGGACTGCTAGCATTCTCGCAAAAATAAAGTTACCAAGAAAATTCTCATAGCATGATAACATTTTGAACAAAAACAGAAATTATCAATACTTATTTATAAACTCCCAAGCTGAACCCACGAGAGAAAATTAGTATGTGTAATCAAATGGTGACGAGTGAAATTAGGAAATAATTTCACGCGCATTTTGTCAAAATTCTAATAATTTCCAGAGCCTTTAGGCGAGGGAAATTATTAGAATTTTGACAAAACGAAAAGTGAAATTATTTCCTAATTTCACGAGTATACCATTTGATTACCTATTAATATTATGGGTGACAAATTACGCTCACAATTGTGCGGTTTTGACTTGTTTATCGCATCGAGATCTCCAAGCATTGAAAAGTTTAAAGCATACAGTTTGGCCAAGCTCACAAATTTCTGAGAGAAATGATAAAAAAAAATTTGGGGGCAGCTTATACCGCACTTCTACGATTTCAAATATTTATAACCAACAATTTTCGCTGTCACACTATCACAAATAATCTCTTCTTTTTGCCTCGCAGCTGGTTTCTGAGAAGCTCAGTCAATTAAAAGTGAAAATTTACAGATTACGGATTGTGTCCTCAACGAATATTTCCAGAATTTCTGTAGTTCTAATTCTGCACAAAACATCTTCATCCGTAATGTCTTGGCACTGAGCTGTAGGCCCGTTGCCATGGCAATTTTGTAATTTCACACGTGAAATTATAAATTAACGCTAAAATTTCGCGCCAAAATTAAGGAGTAATTTGTCACCCATGATATTATATTTGAAATTATCCTTATGTTCATTGAAAGGACGCTTCATGTCAGATCAAAACAAAATAGTGCCCGTTTTTAGCATATTTTTACGCGATTTGACATTAATTTTCTCGAGAATGCTTGAGAATTTAATCGCGGGGTCACTTTGGGAAGCAGATTAAAGTGAGGTGATTCAAATAGAATTCAAAATGTGACCGTGCTATGAGTAGTTTTTTAATAAAAAATGTTTGCACTTATTGCGCGAATGTTGAGCGGAATCCATCTTAAACATGGTGACATACTCACTGTCGTACTGTGATCTTCCTACTGTCTGTATCAAGAAAAGCTGTGTCCATTCACCAACTCCTGTCTTTACAAACAATGTCATAAGATATCCGATGCTCAAAACCCACAAAAAAGGGCTCAGTAATAATGCTATAACCTGTTCCTTTGTACTCTTTCCTGTTTTATTTTCAGTTCTAAATTCCTTTAGGGTGGTTTGGTTAAACTCATTCAGTCCTATTTCAGATGGAGAGTCCCAAATAACAAAATATATCAAGAAAGACAGTACCACAGTCACAACACCAGGAGTGACAAAGGCAGCTGACCAGCCATAGTTTGTTGTTAGGAACGCTGTCAAGATCGGAGAAACACTTGTTGCTAAGTTACAGCCAGCTGTCAGAAGACTCCAGAGAGTACCGAGCTGAAAATGGAGAAAGAAAACAATATTTTAAATTTAAGGCTAAAATTGAATATTTGTCATCAGAAATAGCCAATTTTAACAATAAAGATATTAACAATCTATTTTGACTCATACATTTTAAGGGTAGTGTAATGGTAATATAATAGTAGACGTAAGTAGTTAATTGTTCTCTTAAGTTTTTGCTTTTACCAAAATGCTTTTGTAATCATTTTGATTTTTTAAAAATTGTTTGTACCTGTAAACTAGCTGGGGTGTTTCTGCAGATGTCACTTGTCAAGTCTTCGAAAACCACAGCTAACAATATTGATCATGTTAATAAACTATGTCTAAGACCAACAAGGGGGTTAGTTTCTAGAGAAACTGTGGTGCTGTGTCGGTGGGGATGTGAAACACAAAATTTTGGATTTATCAACCGAGTTCATAAGGTAAATTGGCCACCGTAAAGAGATTGAAAGCTGACACTTCGAGCATTAGCCCTTCGTCAGACAAGGGGCTAATGCTCGAAACGTCAGTTTTCAATCTCTTTACCGTGGCTAATTTACCTTATCCAGTCAGTTGATAAATCTAAAATTTTATTTGTCTAAGACAGCACTACGACTGCTGCACACATTTTCCATTTTTGTTCACTGGAATGTCACTGATCATAAATTTCCACTTCATTTTTTTGAAATAACTTTCACCATGATCAAAGACTTTGGTGGGTGGGTACTATAGGCACCAACATATAAAAATGAAACATTTTACACTGGACACTAGGTTCTAACACAAAATGAATAAGCAAGGTGGTGCGGGGGGGGGGGGGGCACTCCCTTATTTGGTCTAAACGGGTATGTGCCGCTCAACAGGGTATGGTTTTCGGGGTCTTGCCTCTTAAACAGGGTATGCTAATTCACTATTTAGCGTCTTGAACAGGGTGTTTTTCTGGACTGGAAGCCTTGAACCGTACATGTGGGTACCAGCGATTTTTTTAAATCACATTCTAGTATGTCTTTTACATAAAAAAAATTTTCTGTATGGGAAATGAAAAACAAGGCAGACAAAAAATGAAGAACACAAGCAAAATATAGAGGTCTCTTGTCTTAAACAGGGTAGCACAATGAACGGAGTTTGTCTGAAACAGTGAGGGTTTGAAGGCCTCAGTGGCACACCCCTACCCAAACTTCCCTAAAGTGCCCCCCCCCCCCCCCTGCCCGCGGGAGGTGGTGCAACGGTTTTCCACTTATCAGAGTTTTCACTGTAACGAAGAGGAGCAGACTTTTTCACAACAAATACTGACCTCGTATGGGGAAAACCATTCTCTAAGTAACTTGGTACAAGGTGGCCATCCACAACCTTGAGCTAAGCCATTGACACTCCAAAGAAACGTAAATACCGACACATTCCTAGTGAATCCGATCAGGATGTTTATAAGTCCAGTTAATAGCATCCCCATCGTGAACATTGTCCTCGGGCTCAAAGTATCAGACAAAATGCCACCGCTAAACTTTCCCACACCGTACATAGCCGCAAATCCGCTGGTTATCACGCCGAGTTCGTTCTTCTCCAGGTTCAGTTCGCGTATCAGAGCTGGTATAGCAAACGTGTATGACTTTCTACAAAAGTAATACGAGGAATAGCCAAAAAAGAGAGAGCCATAGACTGTCCATCTTATTCTTTGATAGAGATGGATGTCCTTCGGAGCCGCCATGTTTGTATCACGTGACCTGACGGACCTTCTCTCTCTCTCTCCCCAGTTTCTTCATCAATTGAATGGAAAATTACCGGTTGGTAAGAAAAAAGCGAAAAAAGTGAGAAAATCACTGAAAAGAGTTGCTTTCACCAAGTTGAAAGAACGAGCCACTGTCGAATAAGGGGACAAATGATTTTCCCAAGCAGAGAACGACCCACTGCAATGACAGGCAAGGAAATGCTGATTCTAACTCTCTCCTCCAGCAGAGGCCTCCTACATGCAGTGGCGCCTCGGACTGCACCTTGGGGAAAAAACGCGCGCAGGCCGGTTACAACAGTGTACAAAGAGAAAACGGGAGTACAGAGGCCTCTGTGGAGGAGAGAGTGATTCCAAGAAAATGTAATTTCGGGTCTCTGTTCGGGAATTTTTTAAATCGAGTCGAGGATAAGCGGGCTGAATCATGGAGAAGTAAATGGAGAAAATCGAAAATCATCCAATTTCGTCACTGTTCAATCACTCGTCCCTGAAGATATTTAAAATTCTACCAAATGACAAAATTTGTCTTGTTAACAACCGGATAATTTATTTTTAACAGTAGGTTTAGCTGTCTTACTGTAGTTCGACACGGTTTGTTCTCAACTGTTCGACAAGTTTATCGAGGACCTCGACCGTAGTATTTTTCTTGTGCATGACATGTTTCTTAAGGTGTTTACTTTTCAGTTCAAACACGACTCGCGGATGATAATTTATTCCTTTAACTCGTTTCATTTATCTAACATCTAACATATCTAACTCTTGCAAGTAAGTTGAAAGAACTTATTTCCCCCTGCCAATGTCTTTATCTCTTTTCTTTTGCACGGCTTTTTGCCCTTTTTGTAAAAAAAAAAAGCAATGATTTGTACAGCTGGCGTTGTTTGGAATGATACAAATTGGTCGTTGTTTGGGAAAAACACGAAGGTCTTTTGGTGATCGAAAGACTTTGTGAACAAGCCTGTCATTTTTACATAAAGATGTTTGTTTAGTCGACACTCTTCGTTTACAGCTGTATTTATGGCGCAATTACGCATCAAAGTGTGTATCATTTTAATTTTAATTTATTTCAAAGATTATGAACTGAAATGGAGAAATGATATGACAAAAACTGAGACCATACCTTTCTCTATTTTCCAAGCGAAACGCAATCTGGGGTGGTTTGACAGGAAACAATGGCTTAAACAAACAAACTACAAAGCTTTGTAATTTTTATTCAAGAAAATCGTACACTCACGAGTAATTATAGAGCGGGTAAACATAGAAATGAGTTTGTAGTATTTGAAAAAGGAATTGAGTGTCGTAAGCCTGATTTCTCTGACAAGCTTATTGAAGCATATTCAGTTGGTTTCAACGCGGCTTGACAACTCTTATTCAAGCTCACTGGCTGACTCAGAAAGAAGAAATTCGTCACAAAGAGATTTTCTACAATCTTAACGACTAATCAACCAGTAACAAACAAGGTTAAGCCTTGGTTTGGACGAAGCTCCGTGTTTTCAAGGGAAAAATTCAAGAAATAAGCAATGAATATCACCCAAAACCAAACCGCTTCGTCAGGATCGTCTAAGCCATGCGAACACTTAACAAGTCTAATCTCGATGTGCGGTGTGCAATTCTTATCATTCCTGGCTAACCTAGTGGCAGCAATAGCAATTTGGAAGCTCCCAGGACTTGAAGAAAACAAATACCATCTTGTCGTCCGAACATTGGTCGTAAGCGATCTGTTAATCCCCCTTTCGACGCTACCGTTTTCAATCATTTCCTACGCCAACTGTTCTTGGACTGGGGGGACGCTACTTTGCTCCATAACAGCTTTCATCTCCACTACCTTTCTAAGCTGGTCGTTTTTAGTCGTCTTCATAATGTGCTTGCTGCGTTTTCTCGCCGTCACAAGGCCTCTGTACTACAGAAACCAAATAACGTGCGCAAGGGTGCAAACAACTTTAGTATTAGCCTTAATCTGGCCGTGCGCTCATTTGGTCCTTCCTCTTACGGGTTTCGGAAAGTTTAAGTTATACAAGAGGGGATTTTATTGCGCACTTGATCTTACGCCAGAAGAACCCAAAAATAAGGCCTTGGTTTATGCCACTGTAGTTGAAGGGGGCTTAGTTGCTTTGGCATTGGTGTATTTTTGTGGAACCATTCTGTGTTTTCTTAACCGGAAGCGCAGAGTCAATAGTTTGCTGACCGAGCAGCAACAACGAGGAGCAGGCATTCACAAAGTTAACAAGCAGCATGGCGGCTTCGCCCGATTGACGTTCGTGATTGTGGGATTGTTTTACGTTTGTTACGTGCCTTTCTTGGTAAGTTTCATTATAACTTTCTAGTAATTTCAGTCAAGATAGTATGATTATAATCTTTCTGGTCAGTATAAAATGTACAGCAACAGAAATGTTATTTGACGAACTAAAGAAGATGTGGTTTGTAGCGTTATCACCAGCAACTAAAACAACACAACAACGACGACAATGATAATGGCATTGATGGTGACGACAAGTAAACCATTAGTTAGAGCAAGAGAGCATAATCCTTCACTGCTTTAATGTGCTTACACTTGATTGGAAAAAAAGCCGAAAACTGAATTGTCGGGTAAAAAGGATAACTTATGAAATAATGCAACACACTGGTTTTCTGGGAAACGCGTACAAACTTTTTTTATTCACTGCTTCCTTGCATGTTATAATACCACTACAAGCCGCTAAATTAATCTGCTCTAGAAACTTTATCTGGGAATGAAAGTGTCCTGAATATCAATAAATGGAACTCAGCAACAGAATTGCAAGTGCCTTCTTCCTAGAACTCATTGTGTAGCATCGTCAACAATGTTTTGCATTTTCTTATCCTGACAACGGTTTCTCTATTAGGTGCGTGCGGAGCCTGTACATCTAAACAAGGCTAAGTAGAGTTTTCATTTACATCATAAGAAAACTATGTTTGCACAACAGAGAGAAACGGTTTTTGAAGGTTATACTTGAACTCTCTGAAAGCGCATGCGCGAGGTTCATTACGAGTTAGATGGTCAAAAAAAAAAAAGCAGAGCAAACGTTTAAAATTCCACTCGACTCCATAAAAAAGCTGAAAAATGAGGCAGATTAAAACACTTCGAGAACGCACAGGAGTCGCCTTGTTTTCTCCAGTATTGACAGCATTGGACGGATGGTCAACTGCCTTTGCTACTTCTGGTGTTGTGACCGTGGTACTGTCTTTCTTGATATATTTTGGCTCGGCGGCTTGGTGACCTGTCAGTCGAGCGGCAGCAGCTCGGCAGTCAATGGAGAGCGCCGACCTGAGTAGCTGTCATTAGTTTACCTGGAAAAGGGGCGTTATATTCTGTAGTTTGGTCAAAAAAAGAAAAAAAAAACAATTAGGTTATAACGTTTACGTTGCGAGTAGAAGATTTTCACTTAACCAGCCAAACGAAGCCTTAGAATCTCAAACATGGCTTTTGGGACACCAGCCTACGTGCAGGTATCCTCAGCCTTCTGAAAGCAAACTATCCAGACTCATTGGTGCCCTATAAGAATCGTTTTGGAGACGAGGCTACATAACCTCGATCTGGTTGGACTCCATGGCCTCGATCCGGAGGGGGTATAGAGTGGTGTCACCGGATGTCAATCGCCTATCAGTCGTATCTTTCTTGGGCCTGACTTCGTTTTGCTGGTGATTAAAATCTTCTCCTTATTGCGAATCCCAGATTGTTAATATTTGCGTTGTCTTTACTCCATTCTCCTGCAGTCATACCGAGTTTTGATCCTGGTACAAGGTCCTTCTTCATACAACGAAACTAGTTACTTCTACACGGAGCTTCTGGCGCACATTAACCCTCTACTGAACCCGCTGGTCTATGTACTCTGTAGTAAGCAGTACCGTTCTTCCATTAAGGAACTGTTCACAAGCTGTTCTTGTAAGAGAAGATGTACCTTGTGCAGTGAGAAGTTTCACTTGAAGGGTGGGTAACTAACAAAAACAGTAATGCTTTTTAACCCTTTTAAAAAATGCGTTTCTTCCTTACAAAAACGCATTTTTTACTGCCAAAGTGGTTTTTGAAGTGCTATGTTGCCAAATGCCACTATACCTTGCTACAAAAGCGTTTTCTTACATTTTAGCTAAATTTTGAACCAGCTTCTGTTGTAAATTGTACATTATTCTGCTTTCACGCCTGCGGATGAGCCAAAATTTGAACTTGTTTTTTTTTTTTTTTTGATGATTCGTTTCTAATTTTTTCTCGCTTCTTTTGCTTTCCTTTTTCTCTCCCTTTCTTTTCTCTTTATGTTCTACCCTTTATCAGCTTTCTATCTACTGGAAAAGTTTTGGCCTCAGCCCTTCTAAAAACCTGGAAATGGAATATTGATCAACTAGGTGACTTGGCTTATTTTACTACCAACTTTGCAGCCAAAATTGGACACGTTTTTTATGGTATAGCTCTGCCAGAATTTGATCGATATTCAAAATGGACACACGTATGGGTGGATCTGTCCTTGCTGTGTTAGCTGCTTATCAAAACAATCTGGTGACGTCAAAAATGATGACGTCACAAGTGGCTCAATGGTTCCCGACTTCAACGTCGGGAAAATACAACTCTTGACGGAAAAGAGTTAAAGCTTTAGACAGCAATCTAGGATTTATCGCTTTTTGGCCAGAGAAAAATTGGGACGAAGGCAAAAATATGGAAGGAGCAAGGTGGGGGTGAAATTTTCGTGCAACCAAAAAGCGGGAAAATGTTTTGGCAAGGAAAAAAAAACGCACAGAAACATTTCCTACGCAGGTTGCCTTCCAGTCGGACCTTCGTTCCCCGCGTCTGACAACTTCGCGTGCTCGTATGAAGGGCGTTTACAAGTTTTTTCTTTATAAGAGCAGGAGTCACAATTGATTATAGCTCCTGATAAGAGCGAGAGCTTGTGCTAATCTCTTGTTCTGAAAAGACCTCTTTTTCACACAAATGAAATTCAGTTTTCGAAATTAACAACTGCTAATTCTATCTCAGAAAGTCATATAGGTTTTTTATTTTGATTGTTTAAGGCCTGGCAAGACCTATTAAACAGGAAAAGCAGGAAAGGTTGATGGCTTGCGTGGCAGGCCAGAAAGGCCGGGGAGGGAACGGGAAGAAATTAGTCACGACCGCGGAGCACGGAGCGGGGCTACGTGCTCCGCGCTTATCCCCTTTCCTTCACCTTTCGGTGCCTGCCACGCAGACTACAAGGGTTGACTGTGTAAAAGTACTTGAACTGATGTCGTAAGTTTTTTTTTTGTATTTCACAGATGAATACGGACGAAGTATTGAGTTACGGAAGATGTCAGCGTTTTCGACGAGAACTCAGAGTATCTTTTTAGACTAGAGAAATGAGGATCTTAAAGATACATGCGTGGATATAATGAACTGCGGTTAAACATGAAATGAATGGAATCAGTGAATTTTGCAATGTGTGTGTTCGATTTACAGTCTGTATGCGATTTGAATACCAAACACACATAATGAAGTTCCTCATTATGGCGTTATATAGCTCTGCTATCGAAGTGCATTTACAAAAATGTATGCATTTAGTTGCATGTTTACTTCACGTTGTAAAATTAGTAATCTTGACCGTACTGATCATGAAATCAACACAGGTGATCACATTTGCAAGCAATGATAATAGGGATTAAGATTTTGAGGCATTTTTTCTTGTTTAACCAAAATATCGAGACCACCACCAAGAATTGCTTTGTCTAGTTCAGTAGTATGACGTAAACAAAAAATTTGGTGTAGCTGTTATATTAAAGACATTCAACTCTGTTAGTCACTTCTACTTCTTCTTTACATCTTGTACTTAGTTGCGAAGCAAGACTAGTGTTGTAGCTCTAAGTTGTACTTTAAGTAACAGACCTAAGTAAGGAACGTGGATGAGCAAGAAATTCCTTCCGTCAACCACACCTTCTAAGGAACGTCTTTCAGGTCAAGTTGGCTATAACCTAGCTTGAGCGCAAAACCTCTCGCATAGCTTCTAATCAGGACAACTGGTACAAAGATCAATAAACGAGTGATAATCCAGAGATTCCCGATTGTGCTTGCTTTACTGTACAACGGACACTGTTTTTTTTTCTGTCAATAAATTTTATCAGAGAGTGGCATTAATTTATTTCTAGAGAGATTCATTTATTTTAATCTATCTCCTGCTACCTGGACTAATTCTAGTTCGATCAGGAAACAGCGGAGAAACTGAATTATCAAAATGGTGCCGGAGAGCATTGAGTTATTAACGGGTCACGGGACGCCCCCGGATGCCAAGGAATTTCACGCGAGGTTGCGGGATGCGGCAGGTATGGGAATAAAGCATTTAGAGGGGGGAATGCTGAATAAAAGGAGTGCAGGTACAGGTCTCTGAAGGAATACCAGTGCCAGAATGAAAGGAATGTGATAAGGAAACGGAGAAGAATGGACTTTAAATATTTTGATACCCCTTATTACCATATTCTTCAGTTTAAAACTTGAAATAGTTTTAGCCCGAGTTATACCATGAGTCAGTGAAGTATGATCGTCCGAGTGCGTGAGAGTAGTCCTGGGAAGGACTGTTTGTGATGACATTGACCGCGGAAGCAGAAGATCCTGGTGGAAACCATCATCAAGGACTTGATTCGAACCTCCCTGTGCGGCCACCTCTCGTAAGCGACCACTTCCGGTCAGCGATCACTATTCCAAAATACCGAACTGTTTGCAACCTCGTTCCTAAGACTTTTTCTCCCCCCCCCCGCCTTTTTTTAATTTGGAAACGGGAAAAAGTCCTGGGAACGAGGTTGAAAATGTGTGTAGTCAAATCAATACAGTTGGAACCCTGTCTCCTCCGCAGAGGCTCCTATTAGTACATAACAGTGGAAGAGTAAAAGGGAGCGCGGGGGGAGAGAAACTGGAGCGCGGGGAACGCAACCCCGTTCCCAGGACATTTTCCCTTCTTTTAAAATTTGGAGAGGCGGGAAAAAGGAAAAAAGATTAAAAAAAGGGAAAACGTCCTTGGAGCGAGGTTGCAGGGAACGGTGAGAGGAGGGAACAGCGTTCTCATCGTTCCCATGGCGGTGTACTTTTTCCCTCTTCCCAGCCTCCGCGCGGTTTTTCCTAAGCGTGTATTCAAGGCGGCACGATCGGAACTTGGTAGGTTTTGTGAAAAAAGATGCTTGTTAAAAAGTGCCAAGTTCAAATTTTTGACGAGACGTTTCGGGAATAACCCCTTTATCAGTCGTGGCAAATATTACAACCGTTAGGTCAGAATCAAACGTTTGTGAGTACACGCGCGTCTTATGCTGTACATGTGATTTAAAAAATGCCCATGCGCGAGAATTTAAATAAACTTAAAACCTAACTGAAATCCTATGTTCATGCCGCTGGGGGTAAGTGTTTTGAATTTGAGAATCAACCTCTTTTCTTCCCGCTGCAGGGTTCCTGTGCCACCCTTCTTCACCTGCATAACCACCGACACTCTCATATCACGGATGTTGTTGTGGTCGGGAATATTGAAGTGTTTAGCCACGGATAAAGCACCCCCATGATGGCCGAGATTCTGATTGTGTCCTTCCACTGAGCAAAGGTGTTCACCAAAACGGTCCGACAATCTACGACCGGTTCCACCTATGTGCATCACGTAGCATCGCTCTCACAGGACGGCATAGGCTACGCCAGCTGTAGTACAATCGAAGCGCCCTTTGAAGTGGACGCGCCCACCCACGGAAATGACCGTAACCGGCCTCCCCATAAAAAAAGTTGCAGGTGCGACACCTGGGTCGGTGGCAAGGGAAAGCTCCTGTTGGTGCTTGGTCTTGAGCAGGGCGGGTGGGACGAATGTTAAGCAATAAAAATACGGAATTTTTCAGAGTAACCTTCGCGTGGTAAATTCTGAACATTCATATTTTATTCATCAGTTTTGACAATCCACGTATCAAGAAAAGAGGATCAAATTCGACAACAATAGGTATTGTTTACTGTTGAGAAACTGGCCATATTTGGTCATTTTTGAGAGCGGCGAAAACAATGACTAGCTAATGCACGAGGGAAATTCAAAATTTCCGATGACGGCACTCGCGGTAAATTTGAATCTTCGGTGAAAGCAAAGTACCGGCAAAATTTCCCTGTGGGAGAGAGTAAGAGGAACATTTGTCACGGCACGAATAGTTACACAGGGGTGGGTGGTTATGACAATGAATGTCGCTAAACACCCGGACAACAAAGAAAAAGTGCAGCTTAGTTTCTCGGCTTACAGAACGAGTAGAAAACATCTATACTTGTTTCGGCGGCATTTAAGTTTGCTAATCAGGGACTATATCAAAGGGAATACACATCTGCAGGCTGACACACGCGAAATTCAGCAAGGGACTGTTCGCGCGTTTCATTTTGTTCCACACAACTCCTTTCTTTCAAAAAGCAGTTACCCATTCAATTCTCGTGAAGCTGAAAGGGAACGGAGCATTTCAATTTCGCGCTGCATATATCATTTGGGTTAAAAGAAAAACATTAGGCCGTCATGGCTATTTGCATCACTTTTGACTGAACAATGGCTTCCCTCAAAGTCGAGAATACACATCTCCACCTGACACACACGAAATTCAGCAAAGGTCTGTTCGCGTGTTTCATTTTTAGTGTTTTACACAACTCCTTTCTTTCAAAACGCAATTTTAAAAGCCAGTCAATTCTCGCACAGCATAAATAAACCGAACACGCGTTTTCCACTTCGTTGAATAATCTCATTGAGTAACACCTCATTGTTAAGTGCCGCTGGCGCAATCTTTGACAAAAGATTTATCCTTTCCCGGCATTTTTTTGCAAGCCGCGTTATGTCTACCCATTTACACACACTAGTCTAGAATGACAAATAAACAATCTTTTCTCGGTCTAACGATTCGGAACTCAGTCAATATTTTAAGACCAAGTGCTGTTTTTCACACACGAATTTTTTTTAAGAGTGTGGCGGTCAGTTGTAAAACTAACACCTCTTTGTTGAGCGTCGAACCGCTCACTTGACAAAGCCTTTTCATTATTTGGGTTTTTTGTGCAAGCTTCGATGACTAAACTCTGAACATTGAAAAACATAAAATTATGAATGAAACGCTTCAAGTAACTTTGTAACACAAAACTATCTTAAGGGGGCGCGCTTAAGTTTAAGTTACCGCGCGAGCGTAATATAAATCAAGGTGGAAGCGATTTGTCATGAAGTCGGTTCCCGCGTTTAGTTGCGTCTGTAAGAGGTGCAAGTCTTTAAAATAAACCGGTTTGGCAATATATCAGAGTACCTCCTACACAAACAGAAAGAAAATGCGTTTTTGTTTGACGCTATCAAGAAACGCTTTTTAAAAGCTTAATTTCTTAGGCAGAGGAGATTGTTAATGCTTTCCTCTCCTACAAACTGAAAAGCGATCTAGGTTTAATGGCAATAAGCGCTGACTAAAAAAGTAACCAAATCTAATGAACGGTGTCCCTAAGACAGATTCTTATTTCATAACAACAATTATTTTGATTTAAAAACGGCGCATACTAAACGATGACTTTTAGAGTTTGGCGAAAATTCTGTATTTTCAGTGGCGGTCAGTACAAAATGCAGACTGCAGACTGCAGACTGCAGACTGCAGACCGGGTACAAAATGCAGACTTGGTACAAAATGCAGACTGCAGACTGCAGACTGGGTACAAAATGCAGACTGACATTTGAAACTGTGTTTTTCGGGTTTTTTTAATATTATTCATTTTATAACTTACCGGTTGTCACGCAATCCCTTTTCCGATGTCATACTCGCATTACCGGGGAATGATCTTGCTCCTTTACTCGAAATATACTTTTTAAACGAAGTCTCGAAGATCAATTCGTTCTTAAACATGATTTAAGCCTTCTCAGTCTTCTTACTTCAAGCGCGAGATCGCATAACATAAAATAACAACACTCGTTGCAACATGATACCGAGAAACCAGCAGACACGACCTTCCGTGCACGTGGTCGCTTTCTTTGCCTCTACGCCAGTTCGTCATGGCGGCCTTTCGGAGGTCGGTTAATGCGGTAAGTAGCAGTTAAATCACCTTCCTTTAACCGATGTGTGTTAATATAAAAATACTTATACCTCGTGAGAGAATTTAGATCTTGCATGTGAAGTAGGAGCATAGATGTCGTGTTGTATTTTACCATTTCTTTGTAGCTTTTAGATCGGATTGTATTTTTACAAGTTCGTTTTTGTATTTTCTCTTAGTCTTGTTCGCGGGTTGACCTCACTATGTCGAGTGACAGTGGTGAAGAAGAAGTGCCTTCGTCAAGTGCCTTTGCAATGTGTTTTATCTGTACTTATTAATTAACAAACCATGAAGATAACAAAAGTCAAATCGGGGGAATTTTTCTAGGACAAGATTCCGTGACTGACCGTTTGTTTACATTTGTTGTGGTTTTATCGCTTCGGATCATGAATGACCGCACAATTGCCACACAAAATGAAACCATGACTCAGCGTTTTCGTTTCGAGCAATGGAGCAAGATCATTGCCCGGTAATGCGAGTTTTCGTGGAATATGACATCGGAAAGGGATTGCGTGACAACCGGTAATAATATGAAAAAAAAAAAACAGTTTCAAATGTCAGTCTGCATTTTGTACCCAGTCTGCAGTCTGCAGTCTGCATTTTGTACCTAGTCTGCATTTTGTACCCGGTCTGCAGTCTGCAGTCTGCAGTCTGCAGTCTGCATTTTGTACTGACCGCTTTCAGTGGCTAACAGACAATACAGCGAAGGCTCGGTGAGGAGACATTTTCCCCTCAGTACGCTAGAGATAATAGCATCACGCTAGCACAATCTACACTCCCCACCCCCACCTAAGAAGAAAGTTTGTCACGCCGAAAATTTTACGATCTTCAACGAACTTTTCGTCGTGATCTCGGCATGGCTTCCACAGCGTCCCTGTGAACAAAAGGCTATTGTTCCTGCAAACAACAGGCTATTGTTTGTGCGAATTTGATCCGGTACAATAGACCATTTCTTGATACGAAGGTGTTACAGCAGCTTCAGTTGTCGTATCTATTGTGGTTTTGTCGATACTTGCGTTGTGAGATGCTTGATTCTTTAGAATAATGATTGTATGAGTTTTGAGTAAGATATTGTAGGTTTTAGTGATCGCAGCGTTTTCAACAGTTCGTTTTTGGTTGCGTTTTCGATATTTATTCCTTGGTACGATTTTGGCACGAAACAGATGTTTTCCAATGTTTGTTTACACGTTGCTGGGTAGTTAATCCTTGTTTGATGGAATGTTCAATTGTTTTTGTGCAGTGCATCAATTTGCTTGTTTTGGTTTTGACCTTAAGGTTAAACATTCGTGATTGTTTTCCTGGAAATAACTTTTCTATCTTACTTTTAACATTTAAGCGCAATCTCTTCGTGTTTCCTGCTGAATTCATACCATTTAATATTCCGTGTAGTTACTGCCTTTTAGTCGGTTTGTTTTTAAAGGGAAACTTTAATTCACAAGTGTCAAACAAGACAAATAGTCTATTGTTAGTGGTGTTATGTCAAGTTCTGTTGTGCATGTTAATTTTACTCTCCAAGATAGCCGATCACGTACATTTTTAATTTAGTGAAAAAGGCGGACCTTAAATCCGGAGAAGAAGCCTTTGTTCTAAAATTAGTTTACGTGTAGCTTACTGTTAGGTAATAATATTCAACTTGCGATTTCACTTGTATTTAAGTAGAATGTGTTAAATTTAAATCGATAGAATTGTTCTTTGTAATTTTTATATTGCTCTTGTTACTTTATTTTGACCAGATACCTCGAGAACGATACCGAAAATTTAGCTTAAAGTAGATTCTGTATCTACGTAGTTGCTCGAAGGTTTTTATGCTAATCATCTTCGTGCGCTTGCGTATTATCGTAATGGATCTTCTGCGCAGGACATTGCGTCAGCTTTAATTTGCGTTTGATGGCAATCTCGTCCCCAGAGCCCGCGCGCATTTACGGTCAGCGGGATCGAAATGCCACGGGCTCTGGGATAATCAAAAACCGGATGCCACTTTTTAGGCTTCCGGTTTTTTAAAGCGCATGCTCGACAGTTTGCGAACTGAGGCGTTATGGGTCGCGTAAAGACAAAAAAGGCGCGAAATATTACGATGTCCCCTTGTTTTTGGCGCCATTGACATTCACGCGAGACTCGCGTGAAAATGAAAATTTATCCGCTCGCAGTCTCGCGAAGATGGCCGCACCGGTTTCTATAAATTTACTAAGGCCCAGTTCAGACGCCGTACCTCTCATGTGCCGTACCAAGTAGTACGTAGTTTTTTGGCAGTTGTACGGTGTCCAAATGAGTTTTTTCCGACAGATTTCAATTAGGCAAGCCAAAATCTCAGGGAACGGCAAAGCTTGCCGCTTAACACGACCTGGGAGCGAAAATGTATTTGGTACGGCACATGAGAGGTACGGCGTCTGAACTGGGCCTTAGTTCACTTCGCGTTAGAAAATTCAGTTCAGAAAGGAGACCGGACCTCTAATGCAAAGAACGCCAATACGAGGCACTGAAGACTGTTGTTGTTGATGGTAAAGATACCCTTTGTGTACTGCCAGGTGAATATGGAAGATCTCTCAGTGACTGGCTGCCTCCATACGTTGTGTGTGTTTTTTAAACAACAGTGGTGAAGAGAAAATTAACTCTTTTATTGTAGCCGTATCCTCATTAAACTTTTTGATAGAAGAACAAATATCAAGCATGAACGTTTTCAAGGGTACTGAAAACGTAGCCATTGTCGAGGAGTTTGAAGTGCCGCCGCAAATTTTATTTCACATCTTACGGCCCTTTACAAAATTAACAAATTTTCAGCGACATCTTGAAAGAAAACGATAGTCATGGACGAGGTTCTTTAGCAGTCGAATAATGTGTAAGCTTACTAATTTGAAAAGTCTAATTGAGCAAGAAATCAACCTTAAAAAAACTTGACCTTGTTTTTAGCGCGCGGCATATACGCGTAAAAATTAGCTTAAATTTTTTTACAGAGTGCGACTGCTTATTTATTAAGGAAGACACAGAGCAAATCAACTGTACTGATGCTATTAAACGGTCTTGGACAAAGTAGAGCGGTCATTTATTTATGAAACGTGCCTGAGCAGGCGTTGTGTTATGTTCGCCTTTCGACTGTGCTGGTGTTGTGTTTTCTCCACCACTACGTCGGTAAATATTTTACTACGGTATAAGTTTTGTACGGAAAGCTCGTTTGCCGAAATACTAAAACACTACATAGAATAAACACAAAAAAATGACTTAGGTACAATTTAGTAACGAGTATCACAGGTCTATAAATAATTCAACTCAATGAATCAAGGCAAACTGAACAGCCACTTTTTAGTACAGCTAGAAACATTAAAAATCTATCACAATCAAGGATGGACGATTTCTTACACAGACAATCAAAGTTGAGAGTGAAAACAATTTAATCTTAATACTGGAGAAAGACCTTTTACCTACACTCGACGAGGTTTATCAGTCTTGCCAGCTGCAAACTGTCAAAGCTTACAAATACGACAGCTACGATGTCCTGCAAAAATAAACAGGATCGCTGTTCTCGTTGTTTTTGTCATTCTGTCCGGTCGCTGCAACAGTTTTTGCACCACTTAATTCAAGAATCCAATCTACCATTCACTTTTCAGCTACAGTGAGATTATCGGCTCCAGTTCAACAAAATAAGCTTAAGCTTAAATTCTGTCTTCTGTTCCATCAAACTTGCACATGGCTCCGCGGAGTGAACGGATTCTTAAAACAAAGCCGCTTATTTTAACTTCTCAGTACGGCTGCACTGGAAAGACTGCCAGCTTCCATCCTCTTTAGACAATGTTGAGAACAATTTTCAAGCCATCAGTGTCCATGAACCATACTTTAGAGCTGGAAATTAGAGGAATTAATCCAAAAATTGTACTCCTTCTTCAACCGTCGCGTCGTCTATCTTGCAGCAGGTATTCATTCAGCTTTCTCAAGAACCGCTGCAACACATCACAAGGTTTTGGCGCCTTTTTCGTTTTAATCATGTGATCGACACCAGTTAGCTTTTTGCGTCTTCTCTAACATGAATTTGAATTTGACTGTATTTCGATTCTTTGTTAGTTTGCATCGCCCATTTTCAGATTTCTTTCCCATTGTCCGTCTCTGACGTGATCGAAAACGTCCAGCAAAAGCATTCTAAGTACTTTTATTTCCTGTTTTGACACTTCTTTCTCGTAGACTTCCGGTAAAAAATAGTAGCCAATCAGATTTCGATTCGCCAGCATTTTGACATTGATTATCCCAGAGGTCTTGCATCCTTGGTGCTGACCAAAAGGAATGCAGCCTCTGGGAACGAGATTGGTTTGATGGGTAACCGACATGAAATTGACAGTTCTCTCCTGGTCAAAAAAAGAGATGAGAGCGATAGTTTTTGTGTGATTCGAAGCTAGCTCTTGTACTGTAAAGTTCAGCAGTGTGCATTAAAAAAAAGGAAACTTGAGAGAAGAAAGTTAGTCTACAGTTTTGTTGCTGGTCTGTACGCTAATCCCCCTAAACAGACCAATTTAACACGAAACGGTACTGTAAACAAGGATGTCTTGAAGATTAGTATCCCGCCGATAGACGCACAAAGATGTGGTGTTAAAGAGATGACTAGTGGTGGGGTCTTCAGTCAGGATGTAGAGATTTTTCAGAAGGATTTTCTCGACTTCCTGGTTCTGGGATGGAAAGTGGGGACCAAGGGCACTTTTCCCGATCTTTCAAGACTATGTGCGCGGTCATAGTGTAATAGAGCGCTAACCGAGGAACTCTGGATTATCACTCGTTTATTGACCTTTCTACCCGTTGTGTAATTAGAAGCTATGCGAGAGGTTTTGCGCTCAAGCTACAGGTTATAGCCAAGTTGACCTGTAAGACGTTCCTTAGAAGGTGTGGTTGACGGAAGGAATTCCTTGCTCATCCACGTTCCTTACTTAGGTCTGTTACTCAAAGTACAACTTAGAGCTACAATCCTAGTCTTGCTTCGAAACTGAGTACAAGATGCAAAGAAGAAGTAGAAGTGACTAACAGAGTTGAGTGCCCTAATATAACAGCTAAGCCTAATGTTTTGTTTACGTCATACTACTAAACTAGACAAAGCAATTCTTGGTGGTGGTCTCGATATTTTGGTTAAAAAAGATAAGATGTCTCAAAATCTTAATCCCTATTGTCATTGCTTGCAAATGTGACCACCTGTGTTGATCTTATGATCAGCACGGTCAAGGTTACTAATTTTACAACGTGAAGTAAACACGCACATTTAGCACAATCGTTCAAGTGTGTCTAGCATAACGAAGCTCCAAAACAACAAGAATTTCACTTCACAACAATCTCTTTGGCTCGCTTCTGGCTAGTAATGACTAGTTTTCGGGGATAGCCTTTGTTCTCGAAGAATGACGCCATTTCGGCAGATTTTATCATAGTCGCCATCATCAGAGCAGATCCTACGAAGACGGAGATATTGGCTGTATGGAATGGCTTTCTTGCAATGGGTAGGATGGGAGGAAGTATACTCAGGGTAGTTAAGAGTATCGGTGGGTTGTAGTGAATAGTATTGAGGACTCACTTATCTCAAATGTCTACCATATAAGACGATTTTAAAAAAAGTAGAAAATTCTGCTTTTATATATTTTTAGTTGAATGCCGAAAACAACACGTCTTTAGTACAACAAGGTATGTGCGACGCACACAGCAAATCCTTTAATTTACTTCATAATCTTAATTCCTGTTCAACTAAAATAGTGTACAATACAAGATAAATGTCTATTTTGTTTAACTGCTCCAATATTTAAACGAAAGTAATGACGCCTTTTTAAAAAATTATAGTTCTCACTTCTGATTACCAGTGTTTTCTCGGGAAAACTGTGCGGTAGAATAGTTGCTATTTGTGCCTATCCATGTTGAACAAAAACGAGCAAGATGACCCTTATTTTTTTATTGCGTTTTTGTTAAGTTCAGAACATGGACCAAGTTTAAGAAAATTTTAAATATTCCTTCTATTTTGATGGAATAAGTGACCACCTTCCGTAAGCGACATATTGGTCGCCCATTGGAGGTTCCATTATTGTATATGAAAAAACAATACATTTAATGACCACACCGCAGGCTGGTGCTCGTATGTGCCACTTGAGTAAATTAAGACATGCTGTGTTATTATAATGCTCACTTGTCTAACAATAGACGCACTATTTCACGCTTCCCAGAGCACCATTAGCTCGCATCGTCGGTGATTTATGTTTTTACCCGACAACGTTTTTCGATTGCAGGTCAGAGCCCTTGTAAATGAAGCTCTCTTGGACCTTCAATGCACCCGGGAAGAATCCGGGAATACATTTTTCTGAAGTCATAGAAACCGACCATGCATGCGGTCCATTTGATTTTCATTTTTTGGCGTCTTTTTGAAAATTAGCCTTTATATCGCTGCAAACACAGCAAAAACACACACGGACAAGGTTCACTTTGTATTATAAAAGGGATATCTTGTACTCATTTTTCCTACCGTGCAAGTCAATTTTTGTTTGTGAGATTTTGTTGTCCGAAGTTTTTGCATTTGTAATTACACCTGCTTTTGTTTGGTTTCTCTTGTATGTCTTTTGTTCATTATTTATTGCCGAGCAAGGGATATTGCTGTTGATGAAATTTTATTGTTAGTAAGGTCAACCGAGGGCGAGTTGAAATATTCTGATTGGATAAAACTTTGTTTACTTTCTCCTGATTGGTGAGTTCGTTGCTACACATTGGATAAGCTTACACAAAGTGAAAGGACATGAGAGGCACCTCATTAAAATTTCAGTTTGCTTTGCGAGTGGAGTATACTTACAGGTAAGTCTTTGTCGTGTTTTTTTCGCTTCAGCATTTAAATGTGGCCAATCTGAATTTTCTGGCTTTGTAACCCCCTTTTTTGTTTGTAGTACTTCTATGAACCTCTAAGAACGGTCGCGTTGAGGACAGTTTAGCCTTCTGACGAGCTTCTGACTGAGAAATGCGGCAGTATTTCTTTACACGTTCGATGGGCACGCGGTGCCCTTTGTTAGGTGTTTCTGAAAGGGAAATAAGTTGGATACCTTCCACCGAGGAAGCGATCTTTTGATGGTGAGTTCTTTACTTTATTAGTTAAAAGTGTAATCAGTTTCATAGTGGATATAATTTTTTGTGATCGGCGTCTAAGGTCTCAAGCTTAAGCTTAAGCTTAAGCTTATATTGCTCTCGCCAGAAATTCAGCTGTTTTGCGCGAGCTTCGCCAAATCATATTAAAAAGTAAACAATTCTAACTTATTTTCGTAAGCTAGAGTTTTCAAATGTTTCGTGTTTCATACTTTACTACTTTCCATGTTCACAGAATATTCACTTAAATATTCAGCTATTAAACTGTGCTTCATATTTCCTTTTTATTTCTCAGGAGCTGGATACTTACGTTAACGAAAGCTTAGATCTTCGACAAGAATCGATCTGGATTTGCACTGAATTTTGAATTCAACAAAGGTAAGGACCTGTTAGTTTGTTCTCGGTCTGTAGTCTTGTAAATTGGTCGGAAAGAAATTTTTTACCGATGTAAAAACCCCGAAAAAATGAGAGTTGAATCTGTCATGAATGTAAACAAACATTCACGGACCCTCTTGGTCATTTTCCCAATTTAAAATTTGCTTTCTATTTTGACCATGCTTATTTCGAAATAATAACGTTCACCGTTTCGGCCTCGCACAGTAATGGCTAGAGTTCATGTACTTTCTATATCTAGGGATCGAGATGTCCACTTTTTACAGTTCAAAAACAGCTGTTCAAATATTCCAGTGTGTATGGTGGGCTTTGTGATATTGTTCTTCATAAGGACGACCGCTTTTACCGAGTAATGGCAATTTTCTTTTATCTCTGTGAGTGATACATATAGATATAGAGGGAAGTAATATTGTTGCTGAAAGTTTCTGAAATTTAACTGTGATATTACTTGCTTCATGTTGTTTTGGGATGAAAGAAAAAGACAGGTGGATTGAATGCAAAATAATTCTGAATAGTGTTTGTTAGCATGTGTCATTCAAGGTCGTGGTTAATTACTTTGCCATGAATAAAACTAGAAGGCAAAAATTTTGGTTGAGGTCTTGCATTAAAAGCTTTAAATCTTTGATGTTTGGAAGCCAATTCATTTGGAACTGAATAGAGAACCTGGTTAATGGTTGAAGTGCAACAAGATTGTTTTTTCAGTGGATATGTTGTAGTTCAATTTTTATTTTCCTTTGTTCTTTTTTATGTAAATATATGATAATGAATATAAAACAACAACAAAAAAATCGAACCAAGGATAAAACTGAAGTACAACAGATACATTGCATGCCTTGGTATGCTACGCCAAACGTGACAAAATACCAAAGATCCAACTTTATAATTCAAATCCTTCAATTCACTGTCAAGATCACTGCAATTAGCATCATCTTGTTTGTTGAATATATCATGTTCTTAGAATTTAATTTGATTTTTTGCATGTTTCCTTTCATGTCATTCGCGTTGGTATGAAGTGCTACGTTTTCTAATTCAAGATGCGTGTTTTATAAATCAAGAAGAAAGACGACAGATTTTGATCAATTCTGTTTCCGAGAGGGACTGAAAACGAGTACAGAAGTTCGAACGGCCAGAAGATGGCTTCCAATCGTTGCTATATTCCAAATGCAGATGAGTTTTTTGAAGCCAGGTTGCTTTCTCTTTTACAGCAGTGCAGGGACTGGGGGGCATGCAGAATTTCTTGCAAGACGTCTCAAGGAATATCAACGCACTTTGCGGGTGATTCATGGTCGAGTTAGGGAGTCGGTTCAAGAAAATCAACTTACTCAGGATTTGGAACGCTTAATGCAGGTAATTGGCACCAGTTCACATTCACTTGCAACACTCTACAGTGAGAAGCATTATTTTAGTTACTCTGCAGTCAGGCGTGGGTTTGGTTCAGGGAGCGCTTAGATTGAAAGGATTAAGAATACAAAGGTGTCGTGTCATTGAAGCACTTCAGGAGACTTGACCCAGTAATGTCAGTGTTAAGACAATCGAAGAATCTGCATGCCCCCATCAGAATTTTCGTGCAAAAAGTCCCTGCACTGCTGTAAAAGAGAAAGCAACCTGGCTTTAAAAAACTCACCTGCATTTGGAATATAGAAACGATTGGAAGCCATCTTCCGGCTGTTCGAACTTCTGTACTCGTTTTCAGTCCGTCTCGGAAAGAGAATTGATCAAAAGCTGTCGTCTCTCTTCTTGATTTATAAAACACGCATCTTGAATTAGAAAACGTAGCACTTCATACCAACGCGAATGACATGAAAGGAAACATGCGAAAAATCAAATTAAATTCCAACAACATGATAATTATATTCAACAAGCAAGATGATACTAATTGCAGTGGTCTTGACAATGAATTGAAGGATTTGAATTATAAAGTTGGATCTTTGATATTTTGTCACGTTTGGCATAGCATACCTTGGTAAAACCTTGAGCTTGCCAAGTCTAAGGTGTAAAACCTGATGAGTCATCTCTACTCATCGATCAGTTAAAACCTTTTTGGTCACAGCAGGGTTTGTGATTCAAGGTTCAAATGAAAGTTATAAGCTTGTAAAGGAGTATTTTATCCCTTAACATTTTTGGGAAGTTAATGAGTGAATTACAGTGGAACCTCAATTTAACGACCTGCCAAGGGACTGGGGAAATTGGTTAGTTATATCGAGGGTTCGTCATATCAAGGTTCTCCTCCATACATTACCCTATTACTGGACTGAAAAATATAGTTCGTTATACTGAGGACTTCGTTGTATAGAGGTTCGTTAAATCGAGGTTCCACTGTGCAAAGATTTTCAGTGAAAAAAATTTGTGGGGTTAGTTGCACTTTAAAAATTTTTGTAGTGTCAATCTACAGTACATACACCTGGTTTGCTTCCCTGTAGTGTCAGTTCAGAAAATTCGACATATATATCTGTGCTGAATTCTGAGACACAAAACTGGTGGTTTCTGTGCTAATATGAAGGCTTACCAAATAAACATGACTACAAAGCCATGATGTTCACTAAGCTAGTAAGGTCATCTCCGGTTTCTTCTGTTTAGTGTTGTCCTACAGATCCAAATTTTCGTGTTTTCAAAAAAAAAATGTTATGAGGACTTGTAATGACCTAGCAAACATATTTTCACCTTTAATCTGAAAAATCATTGTTATTGCAAATACAGTTTTATTAACGGCATTTCTTAACGCTGAATATCAATTTCAACCTTAACCGCCATATGATCTTGTCTTCCTCGACCCTCATTGCTGCCATGTTGATTTTGTAGTAACCGCGTCTTGTTGTTTCCGGCCTCCGCAGGAATGATAATGGGGCACCAAGCTACATAGTTCCAGACTCCTCCAGATTATTTTGGGGGCCATTTTTAATAATCTGACCGACTGACCCAAAATCACATTCAAAAAACACATTCAACCCTAATCAAAAAAAGGGGATGGCCTAATTAAAATCCAGCAGCTATTTGTAACACTTAAGAGAAGAGCAATGTACATTACTTGGTGCAATTTTAAAATTGGGTGTTGCTTTTCCACAGAATATGGGCACAAAATGGAAACAGTTTTTCTGTTGAAATTTGGAAAAAATTATGGAACTTTTCCCTCCCTAAATGCCAAACTAATGGAGAAAATCAAAAGGAGTGAAAAACGTTATTTGTTAAAAGAGAAAAAATCTTCATTTATGAGTCTATGGGGCAAGAATCGTCTTTTCATTTTTGTAAACAAAAAATACTTATATATGTTTTCACTCCCTTGCAAAATATTTGGATTGAATAATGTAAGCATTTGCATTTAACACTCACCCACTAGGTTGCAATATTCTAAAGGCTGGTTTTCACCAGCGATGGAGTCGGAGTCGGAGTCATAATCAGAAGCGTAGAACGTTATGATCTAGTGAAAATCAAACAACGGAGTCACGCAGAGTTTCCAATTGCATTTATGATTCCATCGGTTATGATCTAGTGAAAACCAGGTTGTCGGAGTCAGAAGCAGAAGCAGAAGAGCAAAACCAGTCACAAAGCATGGGAACGAGCACTGTGATTCCGCTTCTGCTTCCAACTCGGACTATCTGGTTTTCACTAGATTGTAAGCAACGGAATCATAAGCAGAATCGGAACAAAATGGAAATGTTCTGATTCTTCCGACTCCGATTCTGTCGAGCTTATGACTATGCTTAAGACTCCGATCTTTTATTTTCACTAGGTCATAAACGCTCTTACAACCCCGCTTGTGACTCTGACTTCGACTCCGTCGCTAGTGAAAACCAGCCTTCACACAGGTGAACTAACAAATTAAAGTTAGTTCAATTTTGCATTAGAGATAAGAAATACTGTTTGTTTTTGGAAATTTTCTAAAACGTTTATGTTCCTGTTTTAACTAAAAGCAAGGTTGATAAAAAGTGAGCTTCAACAGAAATGATAGGATATTTTTATTTCTATTTCTGTTGCCTGTTTCTCACTACAGTTTTAGTCACTTTTTGTAATTCATCTGTTAAATGTACCTAATTTTCTAAAGCACCAGCAGCATTCACCATCAAAATGTAGAATTGTTACTACAAATTTTGAAATGGATATTGAACTTTAAGTCTCTACTTTCAGGGCATTTTTTTCAAATTGTGTACTTTGATTGATATTTTTAGTTTTCTTGCCATCATTATTATGATGCAGTTGTTAAGTTTCATACTGGTAATTGTTTTTCACAGGAAATGGAATAAATACAAGCTCCAAGGCTGTAGAGGGAATGTGTAGGAGACAAAGCAACTCAAGGTACACATGAGTTTTCATGAATGTGTTATCTTCGTTGGGCTTATGGTCACATTCAATTCCCAATTTGATAGTGAAAACTCTTAACTTACCGGTATGTTGGAAGTGTAGCATGTGCATGCAGACATCTACTTTCTACCTGCCTCGATAAAGAGACACCTGCACTGTGATGACTTTGATTGTTGGCAAAGAATTGTGGACTGCAGTAGTAGATGTCTCTTGTCCCTGTGCAGGAAGGAAATAGGGAATGTTCATGTGCATGCTTTCATCATTAAGTTGATCACCCAGTGTTTTGACCATGCATCGTATTGAAAATATCAAAGCTTGCTCTTAATTCAGTTTGAACATCACTGTTTCTAGTGACAACTTTTGACCACTTATTTTATCCACTTACATGTATTAGTTATTTTGTGAATTACATCACTGATAACTCACCAAGAGAAATTGTTTCCAAACGTGCAAATAATGATGATGATTATAATAATGAAGTGGCTTTAACTGAGAAAAAAAATACTGGTAATGTCATACATGGCTAGTCAAGATAGCTCAGGCAGTGAGAGCGTGTTATTATCATGCTCAGTCACATGACATACAATAAATATGACTCACTGGGGAGGAGAAAGTCTAACTTGAAATACACTTAATGTACTTGTAATGTACAACACACCTTAAAGTAAACTGTGCAGGAAACAGGAAATTTCTTGTTTGGAAAAGTGAAGCAGCTGATATCCTCCTTTTATTCACAAACTAAATGAAATTTGCTCAGTATCAAACTAAGTATACATGTTAAGGTTTGTTCTGTGCTCAGGCAAAAGTATTAATTTTGATGCTCCATTTTTTTTTGGTTTTTGCATTTGCATATCTTGTATATACATTTTTCCAACAGCAAAATATCTAAAATAACTAAATCACAAAATAAACCCAAAATATACTGTAACATTTAGCTAATTTTTAAAAAGTTTCTTACTTTAGTTTTAAAATTATTAAAAATTGTGTCTTCTACAATTTCTTTTGGGATTGCATTTCCATGTTTAACAACATAAAAAAGAATAAAAAGAATATAATAAGCTCTTTTGTCAATATGGGCCAAACCAATTGGTATTTTTCGATTTTGTGGTAGTGGAAAGGCATAGTTCTGACTGAATCTGGTGGATGTGGCAGCATGTTAAAAAGCCACCAAAAGTAAGTGAAACAGGTTTATTGTGAAACACCATAACTAATGCAAATATCATATATGCAGCACAAGCAACAAAAGCAAATACAGCAGACTTCCTCTGCCAAATTCATTATTGACACTGATACACGCGGCACAGACAACGAAAGTATAGAACAGTTTCACCATTGTGTCATCAAAAGAAAAAAATAATTCTCCCTATACACTTTCGTGTTGTTGCATGTTTTTTTTTTAATTCTCCCTTTACGCCTTTCTATCTGTTTCCACAAATTCAGTGGAGCAGAGTGCAAGACTTTCGATCTATTACGTGTAGATCAATATCTTTCACAGTCGGGGAAACATATCTACAAATTAGGGCATTTAAATGTACAAAATGGACCGCCCGTTTGTGGCGATAGCATAGCATTGTATACCAAACTTTTCCTATTCTCGAATACTGTCACAGCTCAGAAGATGTGTCAAATTGGTTACAAAATCACCTGTTAGCCAGTTGGAGTGATTAATTTCATCACAATGCACATCCAGGTCTCTCCAATATTGTTTTTTGGTATTAAAGTAGGATATCTGCAAGTCATCACTTAAGGCCGTTTGGGGCTTTCTTTTCTATTCTCTCTTAACAAATTCTGTTGATAATTTCCACAGTTTAGACAATGAGTAAAATTGATGATGAAGTCACACATCAATCAGCTTGAGCGATTAATTTGATCATGATGTTCATCGAGGTCTTCCATGAAAACTGTATTTTGTTCTTTTTTTTTGTGTGTGTCTGTTATTGGATGTTTCACAGGATTTAGAAAAAAGACACTGACAAATTGTTAAAGTACTTTTCTCTTCAACTTTGGGGGATAGCGTACACAAATGGACGGCACACTTTTCTATGGTTTTACCTCTATATTCTCTTTCAATTACTTTACAGTTCAGCTCAGTACAACAGAATGAATGATTCTACTTTGCACATTGCTTTTATGTTGGCTGGGAATGATTGACAAACGTTTGACACAGTGCTGTCAAACTCTCATCAGCTGGAAATGCACGCTTACGCAATCTCTGAACAGATGTGATTGGATGTTCTGATACATTTCCATAATTTTCTTCGGTTTGTTTGACTGGGTCGAAACACTTTTCTTTTAGATTTTCATTGTTTTCCTCGACATTTGCAGCCAAAACAAAACAACGGGAGAAATATAAAAATTACAAAGAAGTGTTCTGTAAATGATTCTCGATCAAAACGCCTGCTTCGTGCCGAATTCCTATAGGAGAAAACACTATTAGATCAGCGCTATACTGAAAGTAAGAATAGATATGATTGATAAACAATTCAACATTTTTTATTTTTGCCCATTATGTCTTACATAATAAGTAAGACACTCGTTGTAATGTTACCCAACACCAAACCATGAATAAATCCGAGAAAACCTCAATAAAACAAATACAAGTGTGAGTCTTTTCATTGCCTGTGCAAATGAAAATTGTGCAAATACTGGTATTGTCTATTTAATGACATGTGTGTTTGGGTCCAAAACGGAAGTTTTTGTCTTTAAACTGGTCTGTTAAGGGGGATAAGCTTGCAGACCAACAACAAACTAAATGACTAGTTTTCTTTTTCCAAGGCTTGACTGTTTAATGGCAACTGTTGAACTTTACAGTACAGAGGCTAGCTTCGAATCACACAAGATTTATCGCTCTCCTGACCAGGGAAAACTCTCAATCTCATGTCTGTTACCCTCAAACTCAAATTTAGGCTAACGTAATACCTTGCGCAGTAGATCTTTTGCAAAAGTACACTTGTGCACAAAGGTGATTAGCATAAAAATCTTCGACCAATACGCAGTTACAAAATCTAGTACTTCCTAAATTTTCAGCATCATTCTCAAGGTACATAAACGAAATAAAGTAAAAAAAGCAACGTAAAAATTACAAAGAACAATCTTATCAATTAAAATTCAACACACTCTACTTAAATACAAGTGAAATCACAAGTTGAATATTATTACATAACAACAGTAAGCTCAGTAAGTTAAATATACATGTAGTACAAAAGCTTCTCCTCCAAATCTAAGGTGCGCCTTTTCAATACATTAAAAGTGGACATGACTAACAATCTTGGAGAGCAAAAATTAACATTCAAAACGGAACTTGACATAGCACAAATAACAACAGACCATTTGTCTTGTACAACACTTGTGAATTAAAGTTTGCCCTTTTAAAACAAGCCGACTAAAAAGCAATCACTACAAGGAATATTAAATGGTGCGAATTCAGCAGGAAACACAAAGAAATTGTGCTAAATATGCTAAAAGTAAGATATTATTATTATTTATTTATTTATTTACCACACATTATAAATTACACGATTACAATTACAAAAAGATACAAAAATGTAGAAAGTAATGGTGAGGAGGCCTAAAGGAAACTCTAAAGCTTATGTTAATTAGGCCTCCTCAATTACAATTTTTCAAAGATGGCATAAAATTACAGCCACGGATCCAAATTATTATCAGAAGGAAATTAAAGTAACAATCAGTATTAAGGAAGTTTACAAGTGCTAAACATTAACCAATTTTTTCCAGATTTTTGTAAAAATATACTAATAATTATTACAAATAAATGCCTTAAGTGCTTTTTTTAAAGGAGAAAGGGGAGGAAGAGTTGATGATGTCGGTGTTTAAGGTGTTATAAAATTTAGGTCCTTGATAAAAGATGGAAAAAAAAGATAGAAAAGCTATTTCCAGGAAAACAATCACAAATGTCAAATCTTAAAGTCAAACTAAAGCAAGCAAATTGATGTACTGTTACAAAAACAATTGAACATTTCATTAAGTGGCTCGATAGTCTAAAATTGACAATTTTAGGAGCAATTTTTCAAACAGTTTGCCTTTCATTCATGGCCTCTTATCAAAGTCACAACACTGATAACTCTTTAAGGAATAATTTCCATCACATTGTTGGTACATTCCTTACATTCCAGACGAACCACACCCCTTCAAAGAGCCACACCCATTTCCACAAGTCAAATAAAAGGCATATTGGCAAACACAATATCTCATCTCTGCTTCAGAGAGGACAGTTGAAATTTGGCACACTGGTAGCTAATGACCAGAACTGTGCAATGAACTAGAATTATCAATTCACCATGAAATGTTTTCGAATGACACTCTCACAAACAAAGTGCAAAAAATTCACATGACGTTGTTTGGACAGAACAGCAATAAATCAAGACAAACTGCTCGAAACCCTGCTATTTTAGTTCATTGCACAGTTCTATTGATATGTAACCTTGTGTGAAAATTTCATTGAATTATTCCAAATACTTTTTGAGATATTGTGTTTACCATGTCCAAATAGACCTAAAATACGGAATTTAAGAAAATGAAGTATAAAGTTTAGTCACACAATTTCATTCATAGTTCAGTCTTAAAAGGCTCCAGCTGCATAATGTGGGCCTTCAAGTGCCTCCAAAGTGTCAGTGTACCCTTTCTTCCAGTTTCTTATTTGTCTCCTTCTCTTCTGTGAATGCTCACTGCTCTTTCTGCGAGCATGGCGCAGTCTGTCATGATCAAGTTTTGAGCAGGCATTCTCACAGTGCACTCCTGGGCTGATTCCCAACTCCTCGAGGACCAAACTGATGGAACCTGCACCATCATTGAAGGATGAAACTGCAAGGAACACAGCAACTTCAACTGTGTTCAGCCCAGAGTGGGTTTCTTTAGTGGCCCGTTGCCAAATCAGAGCATTGATGGCTTCATTTTGATTCTGCGTCCCTCCATGCAGACAGCGTTTGAGTAGGTCTTCGTCACTCAGATCTTCAAAGATAGGGAAAATGGTATCAGCAACAGCCCTGGGAAGAGCATGGTTATGCTCATAATCAGAGGTTCCCATGGCTAGATCCCTCTGATAGCCACACCAGGAATCTTCTCCAGGGGGACACAGGTCATGGTCTGGGCTGTCGTCTGTTGACTGGGAATGATGCCAAATGGCCAGGACAGCATTTTGCATCTCTCGAATGTCATGTGTGTTGTTTCTGATAGCATTCCCATAGTAAACCTGAAGTTTGTCAATTGTCTTTTTAGTTAGCCTTCCAGTACCACCAATTGACTTGCCATCATCGAGACGCGTTTGACCCAGCCTCGTTTTCAGTGAGCGGAGGCGGGAGCCAAGACGCTTTTGAACATGGCCGACACATTCAAGCTTGGTAACTTCCTTATTACCGTAAACTCCTTCCTCCACAATAAGTCTGTGGGCCTTACTATCGCCATCTCCCAAAAATTCCGTGTATCGAACAGAGTAATTGTCAACTGACCGCTGAAATATAGCTAATAAACCGGAGGCGTCCATTGATGCTGAGGAGCCCAGGTAGTTAGCCTCACAGAGATGCTGGTGTCCTTCCCACCAGTCATGGAATTCTTGGCTCCCTTCCTTGTTCCTCCACACAGTACATTCCTTACAGTCCTTTGACATAACCTCAACATCTAGCACTTTACCAGTGATGGTTGACAGAGCAGTGACAATGCCATAAGAGGAGGAGTATCCTCTTTTCCTCCAAGTGCCATCACCCGAAACTCCAATGTCAAAGATCCCATCTTGTTCAGGTTCATAAAAGGACTTTACCTCTTCCACAGCATTTCCCATACTTTTTTTGCAAACAGTCTCAGCAGCATTTTTAACAGCAGCAACATGGTCTCTGTACGAGTTCTCATTCATGGGGGAGGGCATGTTCATAACACCAGTAAATTTTGTAAGAGCTTGATGGCCAATGCCAATGTTTCTTGTAGCCAAAACAATTCTACGGTTTACCTCAAATGCTTGGCTCCCTCCAATTTTTGAAGAAGTATAAAATCTCTCCGAGAATTTGCAATTTCGATTCTTACACTTCAACACAAGCAGGGATGCAAAACCCATTTTGGCACTGCCATCTTCTTCCAACTCGATATGACCATACTTGCAAACAGGGCAACGGAACAACTGAAAAACTGAGGCAAGCACGGATATATCAACAAAGCGAAAGCCTTCTGGTCCGTTTGAATCGTCTTTGCTTGAGCTACTGTTTGATTCACCTGAAGGTTCGTCCAGTTTTCTCACTGATGCTGGAAAAGATTTCATTTCAATTGCTTCAGCGCTCAAGGGCCGCGTGGTTTCTTCGGCGTCGGACTCTTCGGTTTCTTCGGACGATTCTCGCTCGACTGAAGCTTCATTTTCCTCTTTCTTTTGCTTTATAGTATACCTGTTACCTGCAAACCTCCTTTTCTTGCTTCTACCGCTCCTAAATTTCTTCTTTGGAGGCATTTTGTCAAGACGTTTCACAAGAAAAATTGTCAACAATGGCGACTCAAGCGATCCACGTTTTACGGCTTTTACCGCTTCATGTATTTACAATGTAATGTCCCCGGACTCTTCACCAGTCCCCTAAATGATTCGAAATCGCTCCTACACAGCTTTCACTGGATTTGGATCAAAACATGACCAGTTTTTGCTTGAAAAACAACGCGTAAACAACTCTGGTTGCCATGACAACCATCCAACTGACACTGAGCAGCTTCACAAAAGGCTCTAAAACAAATTTATACAACAAGAAAATAGGAAAAAACATACTTTTCTTAAGACTACAATGACTTAAGATGCCTTAAAAAGGATTTTCAAAAAAATCACATTTTTGATGAATTTTGGCCTATCGAGCCTCCAATCTTCCTAACAACGTATACACAAACAACCTCACCGTTTCACGCTTGGGTTAAGTGTCGATGCCGGCTTAAAATCAGTAATAAAGTAATAAGCCTTTGACAAATTCCCAGGCAATTAAGTTGGTCAAACTTATATAAAGAAAAGAAAGCTAGAGTCTTACATCCCGACTCGTGCATTTTACGGATCAAAATTAAGAAATCTACTTTACCGTAAGTATGGTAATCTACTAAAAGTATATATTTGCTAAACAAAGAAAGAGCGTAACTTCTGTCCAACATCAAGAAACTACAAAAACTAAGAATATCTGCTAAAGAAACATGCGTACCAGAACTCCCTAAATTACCATTTAAAATGATAAGCATCAGCTCCAAAGAGTAATTGTCGAAGGATGGTAAACAAAGTGTTCTTCTGCAGTGTGTCTGCCTGCAGGTGGCACACCACTTCAGTGTGGAGGCCAAGTGATCCTTCAAATATTTATTTATCTTGTTCATTCTCGGGTACCAAATCTGCATCGAAGGTGGTCTTGTATCAATGTGAGTTTTGTTAAATATACCAGCATCGTGGTGAGGTTGAACGTTGGCTTAAATGTCAATGCTGGCTTAAAATCAGAGTGTACGTTGGTTTGTTTTGGTAATTGCCTCACAAAATGTTTTCACAGCTTGGTCTTCTGCTCATATCTTTTCTCTGATATCTTGACAAGTATGAGTGCATGTACTTTACCAATGAACTTCATGTCTCTGTCTCCATTTTCTTCCACCTTCAATGTCTGAAATGTAATTGCTACTAAAGTCTTCTCACCTGTTGTTTATATCTTGTCATCACCTGTTCCCTTAAATCTGCTCATCTCTTACCATCACTTCTTTTCTCATATCTGTAATAAACTTATTTTATTTCAAGTAGACATTTCTTCTCTTGGACTTTCTAAGTGGCTGTTGACCATCTGTTCCTCAGAACTCTTTTTACCCTTGGTGAAATAAAATATCAGGATATAAAGTAATAAACCTTTGACAAGTTCCCGGCGATTAAGTTAGTCAAACTTATATAAAGAAAAGAATGCTAGAGTCTTACATCCTGACTCGTGCATTTTGCGGATCAAAATTAAGTAAACTACTTTACCGTAAGTATGGTTATCTTCTAAAAGTTTATATTTGTTAAACAAAGAATGAACGTAACTTTCATCTAATAACAAAAAACTACAAAAATCAAAAAATATCTGACAAAGAGAAATGGGTACCGGTGCTCCCCAAATTACCATTTAAAATGGTGAGCAACAGTTCAAAAGAGTAGTTATTGAACGTCGGAAAACACAGTGTCGTTCTGCAGTGCGTCTGCCCGCAGGTGGCACACCATTTCAGTGGGGAGGCCAAGTGAGGCCTAAAGTAGCCACTGATGTTCATTAATTCACTTAAGGACTTTGTTGAATAGGCGTCCCTATTTAGTCCAGGTACTTGCACATTCAACGTTTTCAAATAATACTTCATTGTGGAACTGTGTAGTTTAAAAGGAAGCAACGGCCAAGAAATTAATTGAAATGAAAAGAAACAAATACGGACCAGCCACCCTTAGTCCTCTCTTTTTTGTCCTAACTCAAGAACCTGTTCCTCTACCAAAGGCTGAAATTGAGGTGCGCTACGTGAGCTGAGCAAATCGTTGAAATCAAATATTCCTTAAAAGACATACTAAAAAAAGTTCAGAGGGAGTGCCATTACACTCTCTCCGCCTTGGCATGACCCGTAGCTGTAAAGTTTACGATATAATCGTAAGCGCTTACTGGGAAGCGGCTGCCACATGGACGGTGGAACATCCTTTTCAGTTCCTTGGCTTTTTGCTGGCAGCATTGTATACAAATCAAGTGATCACATC
The DNA here is from genome assembly GCA_964017195.1 of Siderastrea radians. Taxonomy (NCBI): domain Eukaryota; kingdom Metazoa; phylum Cnidaria; class Anthozoa; order Scleractinia; family Rhizangiidae; genus Siderastrea; species Siderastrea radians. The sequence goes on along the minus strand of OZ024890.1, from coordinate 51,828,786 downwards.
TAAGCAACGTCCAATCTACTTTAGTGTAAGTATGGTAATCTTCTAAAAGTATGTATTTGCTAAACAAAGAATGTACGTGACTTCCGTCCAACATCAAGAAACTACAAAAACTAAGAATATCTGCTAAAGAAAAATGCGTACCAGTACTCCCTAAATTACCATTTAAAATGGTAAGCAACAGCCCGAAAGAGTAATTGTCGAAGGATGGTAAACAAAGTGTTCTTCTGCAGTGCGTCTTCCTGCAGGTGGCACACCACTTCAGTGTGGAGGCCAAGTGATCCTTCAAATATTTATTTATCTTGTTCATTCTCGGGTACCAAATCTGCATCGAAGGTGGTCTTGTATCAATGTGAGTTTTGTTAAATATACCAGCATCGTGGTGAGGTTGAACGTTGGCTTAAATGTCAATGCTGGCTTAAAATCAGAGTGTACGTTGGTTTGTTTTGGTAATTGCCTCACAAAATGTTTTCACAGCTTGGTCTTCTGCTCATATCTTTTCTCTGATATCTTGACAAGTATGAGTGCATGTACTTTACCAATGAACTTCATGTTGCTGTCTCCATTTTCTTCCACCTTCAATGTCTGAAATGTAATTGCTACAAAAGTCTTCTCACCTGTTGTTTATATCTTGTCATCACCTGTTCCCTTAAATCTGCTCATCTCTTACCATCACTTCTTTTCTCATATCTTTAATAAACTTATTTTATTTCAAGTAGACATTTCTTCTCTTGGACTTTCTAAGTGGCTGTTGACCATCTCTTCCTCGCAACTCTTTTTACCCTTGGTGAAATAAATATCAGGATATAAAGTAATAAACCTTTGACAAGTTCCCTGGTGATTAAGTTGGTCAAACTTATATAAAGAAAAGAATGCTAGAGTCTTACATCCTGACTCGTGCATTTTGCGGATCAAAATTAAGTAAACTACTTTACCGTAAGTATGGTTATCTTCTAAAAGTTTATATTTGTTAAACAAAGAATGAACGTAACTTTCATCTAATAACAAAAAACTACAAAAATCAAAAAATATCTGACAAAGAGAAATGGGTACCGGTGCTCCCCAAATTACCATTTAAAATGGTGAGCAACAGTTCAAAAGAGTAGTTATTGAACGTCGGAAAACACAGTGTCCTTCTGCAGTGCGTCTGCCCGCAGGTGGCACACCATTTCAGTGGGGAGGCCAAGTGAGGCCTAAAGTAGCCACTGATGTTCATTAATTCACTTAAGGACTTGGTTGAATAGGCGTCCCTATTTAGTCCAGGTACTTGCACATTCAACGTTTTCAAATAATACTTCATTGTGGAACTATGTAATTTAAAAGGAAACAACGGCCAAGAAATTAATTGAAACGAAAAGAAAGAAATATGGACCAGTGAGCCTAAGTCCTCTCTTTGTTGTCCTAACTCAAAAGACTGTTGCTCTACCAAAGGCTGAAATTGAGGTGCGCTACGTGAGCTAAACAAATCGTTGAACTCAAATATTCCTTAAAATTCACGCGATGTAGAACGTGCAAGATCTATAGCTAACCACTGATAACCTGCTACCTATAAAGCAAAAAGAGCATCACAGAATTGGTTTGCTTAAGATTTAAAATGTGACTAAAAACAGATAACTTGTAAAAGACGGAATGGCAAATACAAAACTGATAACCATGGTACGGCAAAAACATAGTTAACTACTCCTAAATTGCGACAAAAGGGAGCCCTAGATTAGAGCAATTGTAAAGCTAAATCAGCTTGTAAAACTAAATGAGCTTGCAATGGCTAGGTGCAACATTATTTTAAGTTTAGGGAAAACAACTAAATGAGTACCCTAAAATTAGCTTTATATTTAAACAACGAATTAAACAAATTCACAAATTAATTAAGTTAAATACTGTAAATTGAATAATAAATGGCTAAATGATCCCTCATTCCATGTAGTTTTAACCTTTTCATTGATCAACAAAAGAGAGGTTACAATATGTTGAAAGCCAAAAAAAAAATACAAAAACACAGGGAAAGTGAACAAATGCTGGCAAAGAAAAGAAAGCAAAACAAAAAATTGCGATGAAAAGGATACTCAATTGAAGCTTGCATAACAAAATGTGGTTTCTTACACGGAGTAGGCAGTTGTCGAGAATCAACCATAAAATCAGTTTTGCTCATTTGTGAGTTGATTGTCTCTAGTCAAGCCCACCTTGAAACTGACACCACAATGAGCTCCATGCCTGATTCGCCACTTTCCTTCAACCTTCACTGTTGCACTTGCAATTGCCTCACAAATTTTTTTCACAATTTGGTCTTCTGCACGTATTTTTTCTCTGATATCTTGACCATTATTGGTGCATGTACTTTTCACAATGAAATTCATGTCTGTCTCCATTTTTTCGACCTTCAATATCTGAAATGTAATCCCTTCAAAGTCTTCTCACTTGTTGTTCATATCTTGTCATCACCTGTTCCCTCATATCTGGGTATCTCTTATCATCACCTGTTGTCTCGTATCTTTCGCAAGTTTATTTCCTCTCTTCTCTTGGACTTTCTAAGTGGCTGTTCACCATCTCTTCCTTGCAACTCTAGGAACTTTCTCAATATGTGTTATGTGTTAGGAAAACAAGTAGAAGTTTATGTGGCATCATATTAGGTGCAATATTTTTTCAGTTTGGTGTACTTTTTGTAGAAATATTTAATGGTTCAAGGGTTCACACGTACATACTTATAGAACAAAAACGTGATAAAAATCAAAATATTGTGAAGTTAAATTTGCCCATGCATGCCCATTATTGGCATATCGAGTTTTTTTCCGGAAATGAGCTGCATTTTCCTACTGTATGTACTAACACAGAGGGACTTCAAGGATGTGTCCTCGGCTTTTCTCCTCTGTCAATTTAGCTTCTGCTGCTTCCACCACTTCAGCTTCCGTTGCTTTCTCCACTTTAGCTTCTACTGCTTTCTCCACATTGATAGTAATATAAGGGAGAAAGTTTTGAGAGCTTGGCTGATTGTGAATATGTGCAAAATCTTGGTCAGTTTTGAGTGGTATGGCCAACATTAGGTTAAATTACTAATAGCTATCCTAAGTGAGAAAACTACAATTGTTGAAGCCCAGTAGTGAAGGGGAATTAAACACGAGGATTCTTTTGTAGCCAACTTTTTTAATGTAATGCATACACTTTTTTGAAGCAGTGCAAAATGTGTTCTTTGTATAGCAAACTAACCACAAAAATCTTTAAGGTACTTTGGACGTATTTTCATCTTGGACTTCTTGATGGAATAAAAAGAACCTTTTTAGTGGAAAAGGAAAGGATCCCTGTTAAGGGGAAAATTCTACTTGCTGCCATCATTTCATTTTTCACTTAAAGCAACATTCATGGAGATGTTGGCACTTGTCGTTTCATGATACATGTCACTCTTTTACATTCCACGGCAAGACATGGATCAGTTGGTTGAAGAACCGACCAAAAAAGTTGGGATGGATAGCTTTACTTTGGTCTGTGGCCGATAAGCCAGCCTCTCGAACAATATCTTCAACTAATGGTCTCTTCTGCTCTCCTATTTTCCTCACCCAAGTCTCGTTTGCCCAAACCGCCTCTCTGAGACTGGCACCCAAGATCAGCGACGACTGTAAAACTTCCAGCAGGTGAAGATTTGTCTCACAACGGCCTGTCATAGGCGGTAACCACGCCAGTTTTTTATTGGACGATATTACAAATTTACTTAGGTTGATGGGGTCGAGAACTTGTAGGGCAGCAGCAACGAAGTTCGTGCGCACGATCTTGTCATAGTCATTCAAGGTTGTCCATTGGCATGGAAATGTGTTGAGACCATAGAGTTTCTTGACATTTGTCGATATGCACAAAGCAAACTGTCCATTAGCAGTGGACAAGATCTCCATGGGAGGAACTCTCCCACCTCTCTCAATAATTTTACTACTCATTTTCCCCTCTGCACTGATTTTATTATAAGATCTCAGACTCTTTCTGTTCTTTTGCTCTTCTTTTTGGATTGCTTTCATCGACTTGTCTTGCCTTGTTTTTCTCTTCCTTTTGGATTGCTTTCATCAACTTGTTGTTCCTTCTTTTTTCCAAAATGTTAAGCTCATTTTGGTATGCACGCAAGTACGCCGGTGATAGGAGTAGTAATGTAGGCTGATACAGGATGGTTTGCCTTGCTTTCATGTGGCACAAAAAACCTCGCTTTCATGTGGGGTCTCAATATGAGGTCGAGGCATAGGGGAAATACGTCACGAGATCTTAGGTTTATTATTAATTATGATTGACAGGGTACCCCCTCCCCCCTCCCCTCGTTGACTCACAAATGACAGTATCCCGACATGCATTGGTTTGTTTGTCGGTAACGGCGTCATTTTGGTTCATGTCTGAAGCGTGTAAGGGTGAAATTATGAAGCCACGTCGAAGACCTTTGCGATGTTTGGATTCTTTTCAGAATATTTTTGGACGAGAAGCATTGCGTTTAATTACAAGACCCGAGAGATCACATTTGGCTCGATTGGCCGAGAGGATCAGAGAAAGAAGAGAAGAAATGTGGCGTGTGTTGAATAGAGATCGCGTGACAGCTTTTATCGAGTTGGTGACCCTTGTCTGGGTAGATGAAGAAAATGCCCTCCGTCACGCTTCCGATAGAGGATCAGCAGAAGAAACCCTTATGGAAACATTAATGCATCGTGTGTTACCGTTTGCATCGAGACATTGCAATGACTTTTCTACATCGGCGAAATGGGCAAGACCCATGTTGATGGAGGACTTTGAAAAAATGAAGATGTGCTTGGATTTGAAGTTTCCAGACTTGCGCGAAACATCTAGACATTGGCGTAAGGTTTGTCATTATTAGGAGGGAATATGGAAAGACAATCAATAAGACATATAGCGTGACGTTTTCATGTTTATTATTTAACCCAAGTAGAACAATTACAAATGTTTATTAGCTTTATCTAACAATTGTTGTAAACGCACACGTTTTTTGTCACTGAATTTTTCTTTTTGTCGACTATGAATTAAATGCATGTATTTTTTCAGTCGTTTTCGTTTTGATTGAAAAGGAGAAGATCTCACGGTTATGTCTTCCTCTGAAACAAGAGGTTCAAATCGGAGTAAATAAAAAGTGTTATTGTTCATGACAGGAGTGTAAGTTTTGACTTGGTTTGAAAAACGAACACGCTTCATGTTTTACAAATGAAGTCCTTCCAGCTCTAGTCTTACTTGCTCAATGTTTTCGGGTAGACAGAATGTTCTCTGGAACAAGTTCTTGATTGCTGCCCTTGTTGCAGGAGTAATGTCTCGTGAACCAACCACAGCACTGCTCTGATGAAGGGTGGGTAGTCGAAGAGTGCCCCAGTGTTTAAATGATGTCACTTTTTTGAGACAGGAGTTTTCGATGTTGTAGGTATTTTCTGACCGATACCACTGATTGGTGTTGGTGTCAAACAGGAAGACTTCTTTACCCTGATCTATGGCTAATTGCACAGTCCACCCAGTTCCTCCTTCCACTCTTTTTTTGTCTGCACACAGTTTTCCAAAGGCAAAGACGGTATGGGCTTTTCTGGCAATGTGGTAATTGCGCTGCAAGAGGGAGAGAGTGTAAAAGTGAGTTGGAACACGTTTACACAACTTGTGAGCAGCAGCACCTATGGCAGGATCGGCTTGCATCAGCACTTCGACAGAACCAGGTGAAGTGAACTTTGCAGGGGGATGATTTGGCGGAACAATCACTTCAATTTGCATTCCATATTCCCTGGCCATTTCCTCTGCTAGGGTGTCTGTTCCGTCTGCACCCCCCCGTATACAATACATGTCCATGACCAATAGTCAATTGCATTTCTTCTTCATTAGTCATCATGTTTGGATGCATTTTACCTGAGTTCTCTCTCTCTCTTCTTCGTCTTTTTTGAGAATGAAGAAACAAGTTAAGAAAACACCGAATTTATGGACAAAATGATCGAGTGAAACAACCAATCAGAAAAACAGTTTCCTTATATAGGCAAAGCGTGGGGTGTTGAGGAACCAATGAAAAAACATATTAACTGACCAATGGGAAACAGTTTTTCCTTATATGGTTAATGTGCGAGGTATTTTCTGACCAATGAAAAAACAGAACCAAAGGAACCAATCGCGATTAAGTATGTCCTTGTATGGATATTTGATGAAGTTTTGAAAACCAATCAGAATTGAAAGTGATTGTATAAAGGACGACTAAGTTGAAGGGAAAAATCACAGTTGAGAAGAGAAGTTTCAGAAAGATGGCTGAAGTCGAATTTGTTGGCAAAGTGCCTTCCAGAAAGAGAAAAGGTGGTTCTCACACGGACAAGAACAAGAAGAGGAGGAGAGAGCCCACGATTGAAATTCTTGAGAACCCGATCGCCCCTGTTGAAGTTCAGTCACCTGCTGAAGATGAAACGGCTGCGGCTGTTCAAGAGTTGTTGAACAAATTGAACCAAATTCAAGTTGAAGATTATTCAACTCCTTCGGAAAACGTGGCTGCCTTTACGTTCGACAACAAAAGCTCTGAAGAAAAAGAGAAAAAGTTTGATGAAGTCGCTGATAAGAAGAAGAATGAAATGTCTCTCGATGAGCGTTTCAAGAAGGCAGTGAAGTCTGTGGAGGTCTTTGACACCGTGGAAGATTTTGAAAAATACCTCAATGGTGAAAAGAGAAAAAAGTTCAAATCTCGAATGATCTACAAAAAACCAGAATCAGAGGATTCCGATTTGGACTATGGCAATGTGTCCCCTGTGCCTGGCGTGTTTCCAAAGTTGAACTCAAACCTCAAACCAAAAAAACCAAAAGAGGACGACGGATTGGCAAGAATGGTGAGACTGAGTACCATGTTCCAAAGCCCGGGATTTCTGAAGGACAAACCCTCCCGAAAAGTACAACCCCCGCCTAACGAGACGGACTACATGGTTTGTCTGTGTCACGACGTGCGTTTGGAGAAACGAGTGTCCAAAGAGGGATGGCATTACGTGAAATGTCCCAGACAACCCTGCCTCCTCTTTTGCCCTGAAGATAGTGCTGAAGAGTACATGAGACAAGTGTACAGGAATGTCCACCCCACCATTTGCGATAAGTGGGAAACCCTGGTCTGCTACTGTCGTCAACCCGTTACCATTCGTCAAAGTAGTTCAGAGAAGAACCCTGGACGATTGTACATTGGTTGTTCCAGTTCTGGAAAAAAGTGCAACTTCTTCAATTGGACAGATCTCCCCCTGACTGATTCGGACGATGATTTAATTTGTTATGAAACAATGACTGAAAGCGATGAAGAGGAAGATGCATTGTGTAATGAAGCCATGGACAACTTTGAGCGCCAGCGTGCATTTCAATCACGTCTCATTCAACAGAGCGGCGGGGCAATGCCACTTTTCAGTCGTCATTTGGGTCATCACCTGAAAAGATCGTCACAGAGCATTTTCAGTAATCGAGTAGATGCCAACAGGTGATATTTATCACACCAATAGCACCGACGGAAAAAGGACGATGACCACATTTCTGAAATCACCTACAAAGTCAATAAATTCGAATTAATGGATGGTGTGCACAACATGTCCAACACCAAACCATTTCAGGTGTATTGTCTAAATGTTTTTTAAAGTGATATTGTTTACAATAAGGACACGAAATCATTGTCAGTTCCATTTCTTCCAACACCTATCAAAAATCACAGAAGCTTTTAGTCATTAAAAACGCAATACTTCTGACACGAAGAGCACCACATAAAAAACGACGATGTTGACATTCGTCTTCCAAATGTTTTTCATAGTGAAATTGATGACAATAAGAACACCAAACCATTGACGCCTCCATTTCTTTAATCACCTATTTAAATAACAAAAGTTTTTTTATCAATGCCAGATATTTAAATAACAAAAGTTTTTTTATCAATGCCAAACCAATTCTGGTACGTGTTCATTTCTTCCATTACCTATCAAGAATGACAAGTCATCCAGTGGTAAAACAAATACGTTTCCACTCGAGGGCAATGGGAATGAGAATGAGTGTGATGACCACAATCAAAAAGAGGTTCAAATCCATTCCAAAGCAAACAGTTGGCTTTGGGACAATCATAAGCTTCCAAATCAACGTGTGGAATATTCAATCGGGACAATAACTGTTTTTCAATTGTTCCTCCCTTGTAGGCGACAACATCTTTATCGAGGGAAGAGAGTTTCTCGTGCAACGTTTTCACTACAAACTCGACCAAATACCCCTCAGCCGGCATTCTCTTGTGAGCGTGCTTCAAAAGGAAGGGCGTGGATGTTGTGGAACACGTAACTCACAGTCCGCTTATCCCTCGGAGATAAAGAGTTGTATTGAACTTCAGGTTTAAAATGAAAGCTATCCGAAAATCCATTCATGCCGCACCATCCCACTTCGCGAACAATCACTCTATTCCCTCGGAGAACGAAACCTTCCATATCCAATATCATACACACTTGACGCAAACCGGGGTTAATATGAATGGGTGCAGGACAACACTCCAAATGCGCGGGTTTTTGACAACAGGGTGTCCACAATATCCCCCACTCTTCTTTCTTGCAAACAAAACATTGTTCAATCAAAAGAGACTCATCTTCTCCACATACCTTATTCAACTTTTCTCGATGGGCTTCACGCGCTGCCCTGTCTTGAATTTTCTCCTGGATCTCGGGAGGTAGTTTCTGCCAATGACTCTCCGCAGTGGCAACAACTCTCGGCTGAATCTTTGGGACAGCCACAGTGTGAGTGAACCGTCCTTCGGTCTTGATTTTTTTCACAACTGGTTCGATCTCCTGGATTTCATGGGCGGCGGAGTCTTGGGTCTCTTGAACTCGTGTTTCCATTGCGGGCAGCAATAATTCAATCCTTCAATAAACCACTCACAAGTCAACTGGGGGTAAATGGTCGGAACGGAAATGAGTTGATCTTCTTTCTTCAATTGAGCAGCAAAAGTTTTCAAACTCGTGGACTTGGTAAACGCTAATTCGTTTCCAATCTCTCTCAAGATGTCGCCCACTCGGGACATCGTATGAATTCACCTTCTTTCGCTCTCTCCTTTTATAACGCCAAATATCTCATCTCGCAATGAATTACGGGGAATTATATAACCGAGTTACATAATAATCACACGTGAAAATTACACGTTTATAGGGGTACCCCCCTCCCCTCATTATTCAATCATAGTGATGTAACGTCAAAAGTCACTGTTATGTAATTCAACTAAAACCATCACGTGTTGTGTTTCACGTGAAACACGCAAATTATGTAATCTAAATAAAAATCACGTGGTATGAAAAAAGGGTTTAAAAGGAGCGATCTCGGTTCGTTTCATTACAATTTGCCTCAACATGGCAAACCAACTACCTAAAGATGTTGGTGAAAATGTTGAAAGAAACTATGAGACCCACTTAGCGTCCCTTGGTTTAGACCTCAGTGATTCGGACGATGATTTAATTTGTTATGAAACAATGACTGAAAGCGATGAAGAGGAAGATGCATTGTGTAATGAAGCCATGGACAACTTTGAGCACCAGCGTGCATTTCAATCACGTCTCATTCAACAGAGCGGCGGGGCAATGCCACTTTTCAGTCGTCATTTGGGTCATCACCTGAAAAGATCGTCACAGAGCATTTTCAGTAATCGAGTAGATGCCAACAGGTGATATTTATCACACCAATAGCACCGACGGAAAAAGGACGATGACCACATTTCTGAAATCACCTACAAAGTCAATAAATTCGAATTAATGGATGGTGTGCACAACATGTCCAACACCAAATCATTTCAGGTGTATTGTCTAAATGTTTTTTAAAGTGATATTGTTTATCATTGTCAGTTCCATTTCTTCCAACACCTATCAAAAATCACAGAAGCTTTTAGTCATTAAAAACGCAATACTTCTGACACGAAGAGCACCACATAAAAAACGACGATGTTGACATTCGTCTTCCAAATGTTTTTCATAGTGAAATTGATGACAATAAGAACACCAAACCATTGACGCCTCCATTTCTTTAATGACCTATTTAAATAACAAAAGTTTTTTTATCAATGCCAGATATTTAAATAACAAAAGTTTTTTTTATCAATGCCAGATATTTAAATAACAAAAGTTTTTTTATCAATGCCAAACCAATTCTGGTACGTGTTCATTTCTTCCATTACCTATCAAGAATGACAAGTCATCCAGTGGTAAAACAAATACGTTTCCACTCGAGGGCAATGGGAATGAGAATGAGTGTGATGACCACAATCAAAAAGAGGTTCAAATCCATTCCAAAGCAAACAGTTGGCTTTGGGACAATCATAAGCTTCCAAATCAACGTGTGGAATATTCAATCGGGACAGTAACTGTTTTTAAATTGTTCCTCCCTTGTAGGCGACAACATCTTTATCGAGGGAAGAGAGTTTCTCGTGCAACGTTTTCACTACAAACTCGACCAAATACCCCTCGGCGGCATTCTCTTGTGAGCGTGCTTCAAAAGGAAGGGCGTGGATGTTGTGGAACACGTAACTCACAGTCCGCTTATCCCTCGGAGGTAAAGAGTTGTATTGAACTTCAGGTTTAAAATGAAAGCTATCCGAAAATCCATTCATGCCGCACCATCCCACTTCGCGAACAATCACTCTATTCCCTCGGAGAACGAAACCTTCGATATCCAATATCATACACACTTGACACAAACCGGGGTTAATATGAATGGGTGCAGGACAACACTCCAAATGCGCGGGTTTTTGACAACAGGGTGTCCACAATATCCCCCACTCTTCTTTCTTGCAAACAAAACATTGTTCAATCAAAAGAGACTCATCTTCTCCACATACCTTATTCAACTTTTCTCGATGGGCTTCACGAGTAGTTATATAGTTGGGGGTACCAGAGCATTTTGAAAAATGCTCTGTTACCAAACCCAACTATATATCTACTTTCGATCTGATGGCAACAATTCAAAAGAAATCTATATGTTTTTATTTCATACAAAACCGAACGCATTTTCACATCGCGTGACTTCATACAACAGGAAGTCTTAAAATTCTCGGAAAACAGGAAGTCATACCGAGAAACAAGTCTGGACATGTCTGGTGAAAACAGGAAGTTTATGATGAAATGGGACTTTCCCGATGAGTCATCAGATTGTTATGTAATATCAGATGAACTTGTATTTGAAGTAAAGTTTGTCAGTAAAGTTTGTCAGTAAAGTTTGTCAGTAAAGTTTGTCAGTAAAGTTTGTCAGTAAAGTTTGTCAGTAAAGTTTGTAGTGAACAGAAAAGCAGACTGTGTTTGCGGAACTTGTATTTACATAAAAAAATATCTCATATAATAGTATAGAATGAATTGTAACAAGGAATTACATGATGAACTGAAAGAATCAGGAGATATTGTTTGTCCTTTTTGTGACCAAAAATTGGAAGATTCTAATGAAAAACCACAAGATCGTTTAGTGAAATATTATTCATGCTGTGATAATCAGTATATTATTAACGACGATGGGATGTTAGCATGTCTAAGTTGTGGTTTAGTACAAGGATATAATTATGTGAAAGAATATGTTAATTTTTATGAGAACAGACATAAACTGAAGAGGAAATCTATTTACCATCGAGAGTACCACATCAACAACATATTACTCGATATCGAAGAAAAATATAATATTGAAATATCAAACTGTCAAAAACATAAGATTGATGCTATATATGTCGAGATAGGTAAGGTTCTTAATGAAGTTAATGGAACTCGGAAAAGGATGATTAGCGTTAATTTTATTATGAGAAAGATATTCAAGATGATGGGAATACCTTACAAAAATATTCCAATTAGTAAATCGAAAAAAACTTTAGCTTTCTGCGATAAATATTGGAAGCACATCATGTTGTTGATAGGGGATGAAATAAAATCTATTATTGGATGAATACCTTATTATATTTCTTTTCAAATTTGTCAGTGATAGGACACATATCAATGATTATATCATCGAGAACTTTAACATAATCAATAAATTCTTTGTCATTATACTCCAGTCCTCTCATAAAGCACCATAAATGAGTTAAAACCTTTTCATACGTAGTGTACGCGAATTTACACATCTCAATCTTTCTTTTGTAATTTTTAGCCTCTGAATATGTTTTAAGCAAAAGCCCGGCACCAGATACTGTTCCGAGAACAATAGGGTTTAGTGTTACACCACCGACAACTGTCCCTGTTACTACAAAAAAAACAGATCCAATATTACATGCAAGTTCTGCCTTTTTGAAATATTTCTAAGTCATTTTGAAAAGCCAATATTTTTTATGATAGAATTTATACAATGCTTTCAACTCATATATTTGATCGTCAGTTAATTTTTCTGACACATGGTTCCAATTAAAAATATTTTTTGTCATATATTATACGGTTACATTTTTTTTCTTCTTGAATGATAATTTAATACTATGGTATAATTTTTTGATGTTTTTAATCAATCTTTCTATGCTTTCGAGAATTTCATTAATTAAAATAGCTGTTCTCATATATATATAAGTTAGATTATTCATCCTGTAAACGATGTCGAAACATCGGTCAGCTTTGAAGTGTTTGGTCGATATGGTTGAATTCGAAAATGTCCCGCATTGTGTTATATAATAAATGTAAAAATATTTATGGTACTCTATATTTAATCAACGTTAAGAATTTTTCTTTTTTGAAATTTGAAGAATGCAATTGCACCATTAAAATGCCATTTGATAGTTCTAAATTAATGTCTATTGTTTGTTTTTGAGTTGATTGTGTTGAATTGAAAGTTTTTGGAGGGCCACTTTTAAATATTTTTAAAGGAATACGTGGAAATGGGCCTCTGATTTTTTTATCTAATACTGTTATATTTAATATATAGCTTTTTTCTGGAAGGAGTACATTAGAATTACCATTTATTGAAAAAAATGTTTCACCATTTTTCGTATCTAAACTCCCATTTATGTAATGAACGGAACCACGCAAACGATGTCCGTTTAAAGATAAATCTGTTTCCGTCACCAATTTTCCATTCTCAATTACAAAAGCGGTGTCATAGACACTTTGGTCAACGTTTGAAATTGTTTCTTTTACACCATAAACAATAAGATGTCCAATTGTTAAAAGTGATGGAAAAGTAACTGTACCGTGTAGATCGAGATAAATAAATTGTGGAAGTGAGCTACCCCATCGGTGAAAATTGATAACTGTTTTGGTGTACTTCTCGAATGTTTTTGTTGCATAATTAGAAATTGAAATCGTAGTGCCTTGCACTGCCACACTCAACTCACTCATTTCCGGCGGAAACCATTCAACTACCAAAGTATAGTAACCGACTGGAAGTTTAAAAAGGTTAAAACCAAGGCGTGACTGGTACTGGTTGGGTGAGCTTTTTTCAAACAAGAGTTGGAGAGAGTAAGCTTTTTTATTAATTTGATGTGGAGACCCAGAAAAATCAGTGATACCCAAAACCTTGATATTGTTTTCACTCGAAGATTCATCAGTGTCTTCCATCAAGTATCTGAAGGCATCTCGTTTTTGCCCTGAATTAACGATCTGAGATTCATGAATTTTTTGAGTGACAAGATCTCTCATAGTTGTTATTTCATTTTCCATTAACTCAATATTAACTGCGGATTTCGAAATTTTTGAATCGGTTTGTAAGTTAACAATTTTATTATTATTTAAATTTAAGTCTCCAGTCATGTTGGCAGAACCATCCAATTTGAGATAATTTTTTTGTGTGTCATTAAGTCTTTTATTGACAAACTCAACGTTTGTTGCGTCTTTTTGGTTTGATGGTGATTTAAGATTAGTAATTGATTTATTTGTCATATCAATATCAACATTTTTATCCAATTTTTTCACAAGCTGAGTATCGACATATTTTTTATTTGTTGCATGATCTGCCTGTGTGGGGTCTTTTACGTTGTAGATTGTATTATTGTTCATATTAATGCTTGCTTCCATCTTTCCGCCTTCCTTCTTCGAAAGAAAGATGTTTCTCGTATCCTGATAGTTTATTACCTTTGTCAGATCACCATGGATAGGATAAGGGTTGCTTTTTAATCTTAAAATATTGTACTTATTTTGCATGTCAATATCAGATGAACCACTAGCACTACCCTGAGGTCCACGATCACCTTTGTCGCCTTTGTCGCCTTTGTTGCCTTTTTGGCCCTGGGGTCCTTGTGGCCCTTTATCACCTTTATCACCTTTGTCGCCTTTGTCGCCTTTGTTGCCTTTTAGGCCCTGGGGTCCTTGTGGTCCTTTATCACCTTTATCACCTTTATCGCCTTTATCGCCTTTAGGACCAGGTAACCCAGGCAACCCTCTAGGGCCTATCTGACCTTGTCCTTGAGAATCAACATGATTAAGAATACCGTTTGTATAACTCATATAATATAATATTAGTTTAGATTTTTTCGTCGAAATTTCGGGCTACCTTTTTTTTGACCTTATCAACATACAAAAAACTATATGGATCCTTAGTAGCTTTCTGATAATCTGATTTCTTTATGTTCAGTTCTCGGCAAATCATCGATTGCTCGTTTATAGAAGAAAAATCAAAAACACAAAAATGTGAACTATTCAGTCTTATTGTTTTATCGGTTCCGTAATAGCTTTGACTCAAATATATACAACAACAATTTTTATTTCTTGAATTGGTGAAGTAGTCTCGTATCCGTTCATCATTTTTCTTACCTGTATTCAAATAGTCATCAAATATGATTAATTTTTGGTTTTCATCAGACAAATCTGTCAGAGGGATGATTTCATCGTTACTTGCTTCTATCACGTCATAACCGACCTCTTTTGATTTTGATATTGGTTCAAGAGATTTCAACAGATGCTTATATTTGCTTTGGGAGAGATTTCGAGCATAAAGGTATATCTTGTCAAAGTATAAGAGTCTGTAGATCATATCCAGCAGAAGGTTGGTCTTACCACCACCAGATGGAGCACAAACGAGCATCCTAAAACATCGGTTTGGCATGAAACTCTTTAATTGAACAAAATCGTCATTGTCATCATCTTGGATGTCGTAATTTTGAATCTTCATATGATATTATGTTATACAATTTTATCGCATAGCGACACGCTATGCGACACGCTATGCGAGCGTTTTTATATATGATAACCCTAATTTTTCCAAACAAAATACGAAATTTTATGTAAACAAATGATATAATGAGTTTACTCAAATGGAAAGAAATGGCAGAGAAACGATCCGAGCTTGGTAAAAAGATTAACACAGTAAGAGAGACAATAAAACAAAAAACGATATCTGATCAAATGGGTGAAGTCGAGGCAGAGAAACTTTTCAAACCTATAACATCTGAGTTAAAGGAACTTACAGCCCCAAAAGCACCGTTGAGAAGATTACCAAAGAAAAAGCAACCTGTTCCAGATTATGGAATAGCTATTGATGATGAAGTGCCTGATTATGGATTGGAAGATCTATTTGGTGATCAAGTTATACCACAAAATGACAAACAATTGGTTCCAAAACCTCCAAGTTATGAAGATATCCTTAAGGATTTAGCATCAGGTGAAAAACAAATGTATATAGATCCAGAATTTATGTATGAACCTGAAGATCTTCCACCTGGATACGAAGAAGAAGAAGAAGGACCAGATTATAACATTCTCGAGGAGGATGCAATTAACCAAGTTTTGGATGAAATTCAAATTCCTAACTATGATGAGATTGAAATACGACTTCAACAAGAAGATATGAATGACCAAAAGAGGAAATCTTAGCTGAAAAAAATCTTGAAAAATGCTAAAGATCAACGTTTGAAACGAAATGGTTATTTGAGTGATATCAGTAAAAAATTAAAAAGTGGTTTAATGACTGAAGCTGAGGCTCAATATCGAAGAAAAATTATTCAAGATACAAGGAAGGTTCTTACTGATTATATCGATTACAACAATCAAAGATTAAAAAATATTAAAGGATCTGGTTTGAAAAAAAAATAAAAAGAGGTGGACAAGTCCAGTTTTTCAACAATCCGACAGAAATGATTAAAAAACTTGAACTGATTATCGGATCGATGGTTGCAGGTAATAATAGCATAGAGCTAAGAAACACAGGTGTTGCACTTCTCGACATCTTGTTGAGAAATTCAATACTCAATAAGTCACAATACAACAAAATATACAAAAACTATTTTAGTCTAAACTAATCATATATATGAATAGACAACTCGTATTATCCAGTCATACCGTTAAAGGTATAAGTGGTAATAAACCATCGGATTTCACAATCAAATACCGTAATCCGATAATAGTAGATTCAAACAGACAATATGAAATCGGCCTAGACCGAATCATTTCGATGTCATTCACTTGGTTTAATGTGACAAAAGAACTCAATAATCAGAAAATAAGATATTCAACAGATAGTGGTGCTAATTGGACGGAAATTATATTCAACCCTGGAGTATGGAATTACATTGATTTTGACAATTAATCAAAGAAAAAACAAAAACAGGAACCTCATCAAACCCTCAATATCCAATCACTCTGGAGTTCAACGATACTGTATTCAGGACAATAATAACACTAGCCTCAAATTACAGATTAGATCTTACTCAAAGTAATTTTAATGATCTTATTGGTTTCAATAAAAAGATTCTAACAAGTAGTGTAAATATCGGAGATTACATTCCTAATCTCTCACAAGACAGAGAAATATTGAATGTTCATTGTGATTTGATAAGTGACAGTCTTGTCGATGGTGAAGAGTCAGATATTATATATAGTTTCAGTACCTCAACTCTCACCCCGAGTTATAGTTTCACACAAGAGCCTCGACGAGTACAGTTCAATCCTGTCAATAAAAATACGATTAATAAAGTTCGGATTTATATCACCGACGGTAAACGAAGAATTATAGATCTTAATCATAGTGACACTTCATTCAGTTTGATTTTAAGAGAGAAGAGAGATTAATCTAACTAATAGTTATAGATGGCATCATATGAATACAAGCGAATTTATCATCCAAAACTTGGACGATTTGTTTATAAACATAAGGGATCTGGGATCATTGTTGATAACATTTTCAAACCAGTTGGAAGGGTGTTAAGTAAAGTTCCAGAAATGGTTGTAAAACCTTTTGCCAAAAAAGCGCTTGAATCTGGTATTGCACATGCTGGAGACAAACTGGGAAAAAAAGCAGCTGAAAAAAGCGGAGAGCTTATTATGAGAAAATTACATGGTTCAACTAAACAATCAATGAAACCAACCAAACCTACTAAACCAAAACAAGAAGACTACAACACGATTCTGAATAGACTTATATCTGGTACTGGATTAAGACGCTAAAATGTTATTAAAAAGTGAATTTTATCTAAACTACTCATAGAAATGAGTTTCAGAACAAATGAAAATCTGCAACGATATGAATACGTTCGTTTCCATTTGGATAATGTCATTGAGCAACCTGCTAACAATCAAAGCCAGAAAAAGACGGGTTACAGATTCACAATCAACGATCGGTCGACTATGTTTGATTTCTTCAATGGGTATTTCGAAGTAACTAAAGAGCTTCAAAAAAGGGCAGATGGTGCTGGATATGCTCAGGCAGATCGCATCACCATGATAAACGGATCTCACAGTCTAATCAGACATATGGTTATTAAATCGTCTGGTAAAATAGTATACGAGAGTGATAATTTACATAGAATTACGAATGTCAAAAATCTCCTTGAATACAGCGATGATTATAGTAGATCCGTTGGAAAGAATTCGTTCTGGTATCTAGATACTGATGGAACTACTGCAGATACAAACACAGGTTTCAAGGCCCGTCGTATTTTAACCCAAGCAGCACAAAACAACGGTGGTGGGGGAGCTAAATCGATTAACGAGATGATTCCGTTAAACAGATACAGCTTTTTCCAAGAATTAGAAAGAAAAATGTTGCCCCCAATGCAGCTCACATTTGAACTAACCCTGAACGACGATGATGAATTGATTCACAAAGCAGCAGCAGCAGACGCTGGTCGTGTTGTAGTAAAGAGATTGTATCTTTGGCTACCAAGACTAATTCCAAAAGACAGCATGTATAGTAATTTCGTTTCAGAGTTTCTTAAGCCAACAACCTGGACATATATGCGAGATCTCTACAATCAGTCGGCAAATACCAGAGCTATTCAGAATATGTTTCAAATCAGTCCAGCTATTGATAACGTTAACCCATTACCGCCCGCGTGTTTTTTGAGCGCGTCGCTAAATTAGCAGTTGGTAATGAACAACCCCATGTGCAGTACGAAGCGACAATTTATAGGCTCGAAAACACAACACTCACTTGATCTAGAATAGTTAAAATTTCTCACTTTCGAATAAAATACACCAGCTGTCAATTAAGAATTAGCCAAAAATACAATCTCAAAGTCTAAATTTTGAAAATTTACGCAAGAGATTACGCATCTTGTCTCACGCGTGAAATCAAACCGCAGCAGAGGATTTGTGTCTGTTTAGGTCAGATTACTATTTTTCGAAATTTCATGAACGAAGATTCACAGAAGAGGAGACAGTAAGCTTTTCTGAATAATACATTTATTAATACACGCCTTTATTCGTTTCTGAAAACCAAACGCGTTCAATTCTTTCTTCGAGGGAAGCTACGCGCAAGCGATTTCGCTCGATGTGCAGGTTATTTTGAAGAGCATTTACTGATGCGAACTGTGCACGTTTTTCAAAACTTTTACGAAAACTTTAAGAAATACAAAGAATCCTTCAATTAAGAAGTTATCTCGGTAAAAACTTACAATCAAATGTGTAATTTACTCTACCGTAGACTCGTAGAAGTGCTTGAGCATTTCCCAGAAAGTCCGCAGCTCGAAAAATCTCTTGCGATGGAAGATTGTCCTTCGCTGTGACAAAACGGCAGTTCGTCCTCGAAAGATGTTTTCTTCGCTCTAAAAGCTCTAAATTCCATCGCTTAACTTGTCGAGTGTTCCTTAGAGCTTCTTCTTTCGATTTTTAACTTTCAAAAGGTAATCCTTCCTTCTGAGAGTGAGATATTGCCATCTTGAAAATTCACGCGTGAAGAGCACGGCAGCCATTTTGAGTGAAATGTGATCTTCTTGGAGAGTGACAAGAAGTCGTCCCTTCTAGGACCCCCTCAAACCTTCAAATATATGCGCAGTAGGTGGATTCTGATTGGTTGAACATTCCCAAAGACAACTAGGACAAAAGGGGACCAAAAAAGTCTTTCTGGGGGAGGCTGGGGCCAAAAGCGAACACGCGCAAAATCAAGGCCGGCTCAGGCCGGCACGGACGTTAATGGGTTAAACATGTTTTTATTTATCTCCAGCGAACAGACGGACCGAATGATGTTGAAGCAGAGAGGAGTCCGTATTTGTTCGATACTTTTAAGTTGAATGCTGCTGACACTAACAGCTCTCTATCAAGCTGTAGGCTTGAATACGGGAATAACGTTTTTTACCCAGAGCTGGAATATGATAGTGACTCTAAAATACGGATATTTAATGATCTCATGTCATATGCATTTCGTAAGAACGATTACAATTCAGGAACACAGCTTAATGTATCCAATTTCACTAGTTTGTATGGATTATTGTATTTCGATTTGTCATATCAGAAAGAGGTAGTGACTAGAGATCCTAAACAGTTGATTCTCCATTATCGTCTCAATGTAGCCCCTACAGCAAACGTCCGAGCTCATAGCATCGTATTTTACGAGAGTGAGGTTGTAGTAAAGACAGTTGGAAGCGAATTGATGATAGTTTAAATAAATAAGTTTTACATCGATGAAAATTTAAATGAATATGTTTTTTAAAAGAGAATTTATCTAACATATATTATATGACACAACTATACGAAATTAAAGTTAGTTTATCACTAAACCAGAAAAAGAATCTTAGTAACGCGTATAATAAAAGAGAAACAATAGTTCTAAGGCTCACGAAGGACTCTCTATCTGGGAGTGACACTCTGTATGTACCTCAGAATATAGTTAAACGATTGGAAAAAAATCGGAAACTTAAGAAAGGGATGGACATTAAACTTTCTAAAACAAACATTCGAAAGCAAGTAGGTGGATCTCTTCTGTCTACAGTTCTGACGCTTGGAAGAACTTTTGGTCCAACATTAGCAAAAACTATCAGTTTGTCAGCTTTAGCTGGAGCAGCTAGTGAAGGAGCATCTCAGATTGTTAAGAAGATATCTGGAAAAGGTGTTCAAACTGGTGGGTTCCTCATACCACAAAATAAAATCGATCAGTTGATAACATATAAACATCTTTTGACCACCAAACAAAAGAAGGATATATTAAATGCTCTACAAACAGGTTCTGGTGTTCATATAAAACCAACAAAAGTACAAACGGGTGGGTTCTTAGGTACTCTTCTTGCATCAATTGGAGTCCCTTTAGCTATTGAGGTAATAAAGAAGATGACTGGTAAAGGTGCCCCTCAGATGGGACAGCCTAAACAAAGACCACCCAGATCTATACCAAAACCAACTACTGTTAACAATCAAGATGGTGGTTTGTTAGTCCCAATGTATAGAACTCCACCTTTTTATGGAAATTGGCCTGATCAAACATTAGGTATGGGGACTAAAAAAAAAGCTCCCAAAAAAAAAGCTCAGAAAAAGGGCAAAGGTCTACTATTAGGCAAAAACTCACCATTCAAAAACGTCCCTCTCTTAAACATTCTATTATAAAACCCAAATTTCATAAAAACATTCCTTTGTCAAATTATGATTTAATAAAATGGTGTAAATATCTGAATATCCCAATTAATGATGTATTGTCAAGAGATGAAAATGTTCCTCACAATCATAGACAGGCTCTATTCATTTACAATCTTGAACCGAGTTATATGTCTGGGAGTCATTGGGTGGCTACTTATGTTAAGGACAAAGTCATCGATTACTTTGATAGTTTTGGTTTGCCTCCCTTCCAAGAAATGGTCAATCATGCGAGAAAAAAGAATTTAACATTGCTTCATCAGAACAATCAAATACAAAATTTACTAACGACAACATGCGGTTACTTCTGTCTGTACTTTTTGAATGAAATGAACAAAGGGATATCATATTTTGATCTGTTGGAAGTTTTCGACATATATGATACAAAGAAGAATGAGAGGTTTCTAGAACAGTATTTCAAAAATATCTAACTCATACATATATGAGATCATATTGCGTGAAACAAAAAAAGGTCACAGAATGTGTTCCAGGGAGTGAAAGATATGTGAGAGCCAAAAATAACAGACTTATGATGAAATGTATTTGTGGTGAATGTGGTATTACGAAAACCAAATTTATCAAAAGCCAAAAAGGAGGTGAAAATCCATTAGGTAAAGCTTTCGAGGCAGCCAAAATAGCCGAACAAATAACTCGCAAAGTAATTCCATCAACCAACCATGTATTTGACCGATATTGGTCTGGTGATATCTTAAAAGGTGCTTTCACAGGACCAACAGGTATAACAAGCAAGAAATTCTGGACTAAACCAAAGAAGGGTACTGTCATGCGTTTGGTGAAAAATCCAAAAACTGGTAAATATGAGAACGTATATATTGAACCTTAATCTAATCTAATCATATTATATATGAGATCATATTGCGTGAAACAAAAAAAGGTAACAGAATGTGTACCTGGGAGTGAACGACATGTTAAGGCTAAAAATGGGAGGCTTATGCTTAAATGCAAATGCTCTGAATGTGGAATCACTAAGACGAAATTCGTTAAACAGGCGGGAAACGGGTTGGCCCGTCGAAAGGGGCGGGCGTACTAGATACAGTAGCATCGACTGGTACTGATTTATTGATTCACCACGGTATTCCTTGGCTGGGAAAAAAGGCAGTTGAAATGGGAAGATATTATGGATCAGAAGCCTTGAGAAACCCAAAACTGCAGAAAAAGGCTATCGATTATGCTCTGGATAAGTTGAATCCAATGATTCAAAATGTTGGAAGTCAAGCTCTTAATCAACTATCAAACAAAATCAGACCGAATAGAAAGTATAAAACTGACAGAAAGGATTTGGATGGCGCTGGTGTTGATATACATAAACTAATTGGGAAAATACCGAAACCAAAAGCTGGATGGACTCCTGGAAAGTATAAATACATGGGGCCATACAATCCTCTCGATAAACAGTTAGAGTATGATAGGAACACTGGAGAGGTCACCAAGTGGCACGTACAACCTTACAATAAAGTGGATGAAATAGCAGCTCAT
Organism: Siderastrea radians; assembly: GCA_964017195.1. Taxonomy (NCBI): domain Eukaryota; kingdom Metazoa; phylum Cnidaria; class Anthozoa; order Scleractinia; family Rhizangiidae; genus Siderastrea; species Siderastrea radians. The sequence continues at coordinate 51,806,599 of OZ024890.1, read as the reverse complement.
CATGATATTTGTTATGATATGGGGAAAAACAAAGGTGAATGTGACAAACAAATGGTTAAGTCACTTGATATGATTCCTTATGGCCAGATGCCAAAATGGGGTCAAACAGGACGATTTCTAATCGACAAAAAGCAGAAACTCGGTCTCGGTGTAAAACAAAGGAAGACAAAAAACGGAAAAGGCCGTCGAGTGAAGAAAACTGGCAAAAAGAATTAGCTGATGAGCTTCATAAGCCCATAAAACGAAATTTTACTCGACGGCGAGTAATTGTAAACCATATTGACAAAACATGGTGCTCTGATATTGTTGAGATGCAAAAGTTTAGTCGATGGAACGCTGGCTACAGATATCTTCTTATGGTTTTAGATGTATTCTCTAAATATGGTTGGATTGTCCCTTTAAAAGACAAAAAAGGAGAAACTGTTACTGAGGCATTGAAAACAATCCTTAAAGAAGGTAGAAAACCACAATATCTTTGGACAGATAAAGGAAAAGAGTATTATAATAAACATGTTAAAGAACTACTTGATAAGAATAAAATAACCTTATACTCAACCGAAAATGAGGAAAAATCTAGTGTTTGTGAAAGATGGAACCGTACAATCAAAACCAAAATGTGGAAACAGTTCACTGTCCAAGGTAATACACAGTATTTAGAAATGCTACCCAAATTAGTGAAACAGTATAACAATACTAAACATAGTTCTATCAAAATGACACCCATAGAAGCCAGTAAAAAGAAAAATGAAGGCACTGTTTACTTTAATCTGTATGGTAGTTTGGAGCAAGTATCATCTAAACCAAAATTCAAAATAGGTGATAAGGTTAGAATAAGTAAGTATAAACGGAATGTGTTTGATAAGGGCTATACACCAAATTGGTCTGAGGAAGTTTTTACAGTTGATAAAATCCAATATACGAATCCAATAACTTACAAACTAAAGGATCTCAGAGGTGAAGAGATAAAGGGATCTTTCTATGAACCTGAATTATTAAAAGCAAAACAGGAGGTATTCAGAATTGATAAAGTCATTCGGAGAGATTACAAGAAGAAACAAGCTTTAGTGAAATGGAAAGGATATAGTGATGACTTCAACAGTTGGATACCGTTCAAGGACTTAAGAGATATATAAAATGTTTTAAAGAGAAATATCTAATATATAGTATATCCTATACAGTATATACTGTCTTTTGCTTTTGGTAGCCAAAAAGATAATTGTTTCTGGCTATCTTATTTAAACAGAAAATAATATATAGCATTAATACATACATATGGAAATTTTCACTTATGAAGGAAAAAAACTGAATATTATCAAAAAGGATGATGATATTTGGTTTCGTGGTAAAACAGTTGCTAGCATTTTGGGATATGAAGATACCAAGAAAGCGATTTTCAAACATGTTGATGAAGAAGATAAATTTTCACTTAAGAGGCTCAAATCCAAGGGGGACGATTCGTCCCCTTTAACACGGAACGCTGGAAACACGATTTATATAAATGAATCTGGATTGTACAGCCTAATATTGAGATCAAAAATGGATAAAGCTAAAGATTTCCAACGATGGGTTACTAAGGAAGTTTTACCATCAATCAGAAAAACTGGTAAGTATGAATTCAACAACAGACCATGCAAAATGCTGACATTCAATATCAACACAGAATATGATTTACATAAAAAGGTAGTCAACTTTATTAGAAACAATTATCCTAAAGCAATCCTAATCCCAACATTAGGTGAAAACCAAATTAATGGTAACATGAGAATAAAATCATACAACATGGGTTATCAGAAGGGAGCTTGTGATCTATTCATTGGAAATATGCATTTGAAGTACTCAGGTTTTGCAATCGAATTTAAAACACCAACTGGTTATGGAAAGCTTTCAGAAGAACAGGAGATAATGCTACAAGAGTACGAAAACAACAATTACAAAATATTAGTCAGCAACGATTATGATGAAATCATTAAAGAAATCATACTTTATTTCCAGGGTGTAAGAATCAAATGCAAACATTGTTCCAGAAAATTCAAGTCAACAGAAACATTAAGCAATCATTTAAAATTCATACACAAACACTTATAAAGAGAAAAATAATATATAGATTATATATATGGAAAATCAAAATGTAAAGAGAGGTCGAGGTCGACCAAAAAAGTATTCAACTGAAGAGGAGAAGAAGGAGGCTATAAAACAACAAAAATCGAAGTACATGCTAAATAAGGAATGGTATTGTGACGTTTGTAAAAATGGACTAAATTATACTCTTGCTGGTAAATGGTGCCATTTGAAGACGATAAAGCACCGAAAAAATAGCATTGCATCAATATCATGGAGAAAAATAATTGACATAATACACAAAAAATAAATTCTTTCAATATAGTTCTAAGGATCCATGCTTTGGATCATTTGAATTATAACCCCATTTAAACGCACTAATTATAGACACTTAAAAAAATATCTTTACTATAGTATATATAATGAAATCAGAAAAATCTAATTATATAGATATGGATAAAGCTAGTTTGAAGAAACTCAGCAAATCGGAACTTATCAAATTGCTTCTGAAGCAGGAGAAGAAGAAGCCCAAAATCATAGTGGTTGACGATACCAAGCCAGTTCCAGCACCAAGAACATACAAACCAAGGAGACCAATACCAACACCTCGCAAGAGTGTCAAACAGATAGCTAAAGAATATGAAGAAAACATCATTCTGCCACCTCTTGAATTCAGGGATGATTACAAACCAGTTCCAGCACCTAGAACTAAGAAACTATTGGATAAACCAGTTCCAACACCTAGAACCAAAATAGAACAAACAGACAAAGCTTTAAAAGGTTACACTAAGTCTTATGAAATCAACATCAAAAACAATAAAGACCCCTTAGCCCAAATGCAAAACACGAGAAAGGCTATAGAACATCGTGTAATAACTTTGTTGAATGAAATGAAAGGCTTGAGATACGTTGAAACACTGAAAGTTACTTTCGAAAAAAATTCAGGTGATGAAATAGTTGAAAAGTCAGCATATTTCAATAGTACACCTCAAACAATAATCAACCAAATGGAAATCGCTGATTCATTACAATCATCAAAACAACAGATACTGAATAAGATAGCTCAATGGATATCAGAAGGTTCAGGATGGACCATCCAATCTGTTGATAGCCATTACCTCAACATTGTCAAATACAAACCCATGAAAGGATCCTCATATATCCAACTGCCTAACGAACTGCGAAACAGCGCTAAAGGCTTAATAAACATGAAAAATGAGGATAATGAATGTTTCAGATGGTGCCACATAAGACATTTAAACCCACAAGAAAAATATCCTCAAAGAATAAAAAAGGCAGACAAACAATACGTTGAAAAGTTAGATTATTCAAACATTGATTTTCCAGTTAATGTCAAACATTACAACAAAATTGAGAAGCAAAACAGTATCAATATAAACGTATTCGGATATGAAGACAAACAACCGTATCCCATCTATGTTTCCAAAGAAAAGTATGAAGATCATATGGAACTACTTCTGGTAACGGAAAATGAAAACAAGCATTATGTTCTGATAAAGGATTTCAACAAGTTCATGTATAATCAAACAAAACACAAAGAAAGGAAACACTTTTGTATGTACTGTCTGCAATGTTTCAGTTCTGAAAGAGTATTAAACAATCATAAAGATATTTGCATTCAAGTGAATGGTGAACAAGCAGTAAAAATGCCTGACAAAGACAATAACATACTGAAATTCAATAATTTTCATAAGCAACAACCTGTGCCATTTGTTATCTATGCTGATTTTGAGGCTATAACAGAGAAGATTCAAGGATGTCAACCCGACAGTAATAAATCATACACCGAAGCCTACCAAAGACATACAGACTGTGGATATGGTTATAAAGTGGTTTGTTGTTATGATGACAAATATACAAAACCAATACAACTATATAGGGGTGAAAAGGCTGTGTACAAATTCATGGAAAATATGTTAGAAGAAGTAAAATACTGTAAAAAAGCTATGAAGACATTTTTCAACAAACCATTGAGAATGACTGAAGAGGATGAAGATGAATTCAAAAAAGCAACAACATGTCACATCTGTGATAAAAAATATACTGAAAAAGACATACGTGTCAGAGATCATTGTCATATTACTGGCAAATACAGAGGCTCCGCACATCAAGACTGTAATCTGAAACTCAGAATAAATCCACAAGAAATAAAAATTCCAGTGATCTTCCATAATCTGAGAGGTTATGACAGCCATTTTATAATGCAAGAAATTGGAGCTATTGTTAAGAATAATACATACACTAAAAACGGAAAAGAGATTAAAATGGACATAAATGCAATTCCAAACAATATGGAAAAATATATGGCGTTCATGCTTGGTAACCATCTAACATTCATTGACAGTTTCCAGTTCATGAGTTCTAGTCTTGATAAATTAGTCAGCAACTTACCAGCAGAAGCTTTAAAATATACAAACAAAAGATTCCAAAAAGAAAAATTCAATCTTATGACACGAAAAGGTATTTATCCGTACGATTTCATGGACAGTTTTGAAAAATTCAATAAAACAGAATTACCAACTAAAGAAGAATTTTACAGCATATTGAATAATGGGCATATAACAGATGAGGATTATAGCCATGCTCAAAATGTTTGGACTACATTCCAATTGCAAACGATGGGTGAATACCACAATCTATATCTTAAGTCTGATATACTTCTATTAGCCGACGTGTTTGAAAACTTCCGCAAGACGTGTCTGCAGTATTACAAACTTGATCCCTGTCACTACTTCACATCTCCTGGTTTGTCATGGGATGCCATGTTGAAGATGACTAATATTCAACTAGAACTAGTGACAGACATAGATATGTTTCAATTCATTGAAAAAGGTATGCGCAGTGGTATATCTTATATTGCCAATTGATATGGGAAAGCAAACAACAAGTACATGAGAGAATACGACGAGAAGGCGCCCTCAAAGTATATTATGTACCTTGATGCTAATAATTTATACGGTTGGGCGATGAGTCAATATCTCCCCACTGGTGGTTTCAAATGGTTGACTGAAAAGCAGATTAATAAAATCAATTTAGCTAAGTATAATGAAGATAGCAATAAAGGATTGATACTAGAAGTTGATTTAGAATACCCCAAAGAGTTGCATGACCTTCATAACGACTACCCTCTAGGACCGCAAAAAATTAAAGTAACTGATAACATGTTGTCAGGATATTGTAAGAAGATACAAAACAAGTTCAAAATATCGACAGGACTGGTGCATAAACTAATCCCTACATTATGTGACAAAGAAAAATATGTTCTACACTACAGAAACCTACAGCTATATCTTGATCTCGGATTGAAAATAAAGAAAGTCCATAGAGTGTTAGAATTCAATCAGTCACCTTGGCTCAAACAATACATTAAATTCAATACACTAAAACGTACTCAAGCGAAAAATACATTCGAAAAAGATTTCTTCAAACTAATGAATAACTCAGTTTTTGGTAAAACTATGGAGAACATAAGAAAGAGAGTTGATGTCAGACTTATTACTGATGAAAAGAAATTATTGAAAATGGCTTCTAAACCAACTTATGTAAGCAGTAAGATCTTCAACGAAAATCTAGTTGCAGTGCATAAAATAAAGGAAACGCTAACCCTGAACAGGCCTGCATATGTTGGTATGTGTATTCTTGATCTGAGCAAGACATTAATGTATGATTTCCATTATAACTACATAAAAGAAAAGTATGGTAATAAGGCTAGACTACTATTCACCGACACAGACAGTTTGACCTATGAAATAGAAGCTGATGATGTATGCAAAGACTTTTGGAATGATAAAAATAAATTCGACAACAGCGACTACCCTGAAAGCTCACCATATTTCGATAAAACAAACAAGAAGGTAATCGGTAAATTCAAGGATGAAGCATCTGGAATACCAATTACAGAATTTGTCGGTTTGCGATAAAAAATGTACAGTTATATAAAAGACAATCATAAATGTGTAAAAACAGGAAAGGGAATTAAAAAAAACATAATAAAGAACGAAATCAACCATGAAGACTACAAAAATGTTTTATTAGAAAATAAACAAATACAACATACGATGAAAACTATTCGAAGCAGCAAACATCAACTTGGAAGTTATGAAATAAACAAAGTATCACTTAGCTGCTTCGACGACAAAAGATATATATCAAATGATGGAATAAACAGTTTCTCTTACGGACATTATTGTATTAAATAAGTTCAACTTAAAGCATTAATTCATCTAACATCAGTTCATCATTGGGTGTAGGCATTTGTTCACCATTAGGTGGAGGCATTTGTCCAGCATTAGGTGGAGGCATTTGTCCAGCATTAGGTGTAGGCATTTGTTCACCATTAGGTGGAGGCATTTGTCCAGCATTAGGTGGAGGCATTTGTCCAGCATTAGGTGGAGACATTCGTCCAAGACGTTGAGCTCGTCTGTGCCTTTTTAAATTCATCTTGAAATCTGCAGCTTTAAATTTCCCTCTAATGACTTCTTTCAAGGCTCTTCTCTTCCTCTCAGTTATTATAATTCGCTGATACTCCTCCAATACTTTTATATAAGCTGACACATTTCTTTCTTCATTCTGTGTGTCAACGTTTTCCAAGTTGGCGATCACTTGTGGCATATCAAAAGAAATGGAAGTATTACTTCCCATGTATGATTCAATCGTTAAAATTGAATCCTGAATATTATGAGAATAACTCTCATATCGTTTGGTTGCTTCATCCAGACTGAGAGGCATCGTTGACGTATAAAAGACTGAAGGTCTTGATATCCGTATCAAAATGAAGAAACTTCTGATATTTTTATCAAAATGAAGCAACTTCTGATATTTTTATCAGAAAAAATAATTTATGGGTACGCTTTTAATTGGTCGATATAGATCATACGACTGATTCATGACCTTGAAAATGATAATAAATTGATTAGTCACTTCCTCGGGAAAGTCCCTGTTGTTTTTAATACTTCCTACTTCCTACTTTCACCAGACATGTCAAGACTTGTTTCTCAGTATTACTTCCTATTTTTCCGAGAATTCAAAACTTCCTGTAGTCTGTGGTCACTCGATGTAGAAAGCGTTCGATACTGCATGAAATAAAAACATATAGTATCCAAATAATTGTGACCATGAAATAAAATACATATAGTTATCCATATAATTGAAAAATATATAGTTCTCCATATAATTGAAAAATATATAGTTCTCCATAAAATGATGGAAAGTAGATTTAAAGTTGGGTTTGGTTAGAGATCATTTTCAAATGATCTCGAACCCCCAACTATATAACTACTTTCACGCGCTGCCCTGTCTTGAATTTTCTCCTGGATCTCGGGAGGTAGTTTCTGCCAATGACTCTCCGCAGTGGCAACAACTCTCGGCTGAATCTTTGGGACAGCCACAGTGTGAGTGAACCGTCCTTCGGTCTTGATTTTTTTCACAACTGGTTCGATCTCCTGGATTTCATGGGCGGCGGAGTCTTGGGTCTCTTGAACTCGTGTTTCCATTGCGGGCAGCAATAATTCAATCCTTCAATAAACCACTCACAAGTCAACTGGGGTTAAATGGTCGGAACGGAAATGAGTTGATCTTCTTTCTTCAATTGAGCAGCAAAAGTTTTCAAACCCGTGGACTTGGTAAACGCTAATTCGTTTCCAATCTCTCTCAAGATGTCGCCCACTCGGGACATCGTATGAATTCACTTTCTTTCGCTCTCTCCTTTTATAATGCCAAATGTCTCATCTCGCAATGAATTACGGGGAATTGTATAACCGAGTTATATAATAATAACGCTTGAAAATTACACGTTTATAGGGGTACCCCCCTCCCCTCAGTATTCAATTATAGTGATGTAACGTCAAAAGTCACTGTTATGTAATTCAACTAAAACCATGACGTGTTGTGTTTCACGTGGAACACTCAAATTATGTAATCTAAATAAAAATCACGTGGTATGAAAAAAGGGTTTAAAAGGAGCGATCTCGGTTCGTTTCATTACAATTTGCCTCAACATGGCAAACCAACTACCTAAAGATGTTGGTGAAAATGTTGAAAGAAACTATGAGACCCACTTAGCGTCCCTTGGTTTAGACCTCAGTGATTCGGACGATGATTTAATTTGTTATGAAACAATGACTGAAAGCGATGAAGAGGAAGATGCATTGTGTAATGAAGCCATGGACAACTTTGAGCGCCAGCGTGCATTTCAATCAAGACTCATTCAACAGAGCGGCGGGGCAATGCCACTTTTCAGTCGTCATTTGGGTCATCACCTGAAAAGATCGTCACAGAGCATTTTCAGTAATCGAGTAGATGCCAACAGGTGATATTTATCACACCAATAGCACCGACGGAAAAAGGACGATGACCGCATTTCTGAAATCACCTACAAAGTCAATAAATTCGAATTAATGGATGGTGTGCACAACATGTCCAACACCAAATCATTTCAGGTGTATTGTCTAAATGTTTTTTAAAGTGATATTGTTTACAGTAAGGACACCAAATCATTGTCAGTTCCATTTCTTCCAACACCTATCAAAAATCACAGAAGCTTTTAGTCATTAAAAACGCAATACTTCTGACACGAAGAGCACCACAGAAAAAACGACGATGTTGACATTCATCTTCCAAATGTTTTTCATAGTGAAATTGATGACAATAAGAACACCAAACCATTGACGCCTCCATTTCTTTAATCACCTATTTAAATAACAAAAGTTTTTTATCAATGCCAGATATTTAAATAACAAAAGTTTTTTTATCAATGCCAGATATTTAAATAACAAAAGTTTTTTTATCAGTGCCAAACCAATTCTGGTACGTGTTCATTTCTTCCATTACCTATCAAGAATGACAAGTCATCCAGTGGTAAAACAAATACGTTTCTACTCGAGGGCAATGGGAATGAGAATGAGTGTGATGACCACAATCAAAAAGAGGTTCAAATCCATTCCAAAGCAAACAGTTGGCTTTGGGACAATCATAAGCTTCCAAATGAACGTGTGGAATATTCAATCGGGACAATAACTGTTTTTCAATTGTTCCTCCCTTGTAGGCGACAACATCTTTATTGAGGGAAGAGAGTTTCTCGTGCAACGTTTTCACTACAAACTCGACCAAATACCCCTCGGCGGCATTCTCTTGTGAGCGTGCTTCAAAAGGAAGGGCGTGGATGTTGTGGAACACGTAACTCACAGTCCGCTTATCCCTCGGAGATAAAGAGTTGTATTGAACTTCAGGTTTAAAATGAAAGCTATCCGAAAATCCATTCATGCCGCACCATCCCACTTCGCGAACAATCACTCTATTCCCTCGGAGAACGAAACCTTCCATATCCAATATCATACACACTTGACGCAAACCGGGGTTAATATGAATGGGTGCAGGACAACACTCCAAATGCGCGGGTTTTTGACAACAGGGTGTCCACAATATCCCCCACTCTTCTTTCTTGCAAACAAAACATTGTTCAATCAAAAGAGACTCATCTTCTCCACATACCTTATTCAACTTTTCTCGATGGGCTTCACGCGCTGCCCTGTCTTGAATTTTCTCCTGGATCTCGGGAGGTAGTTTCTGCCAATGACTCTCCGCAGTGGCAACAACTCTCGGCTGAATCTTTGGGACAGCCACAGTGTGAGTGAACCGTCCTTCGGTCTTGATTTTTTTCACAACTGGTTCGATCTCCTGGATTTCATGGGCGGCGGAGTCTTGGGTCTCTTGAACTCGTGTTTCCATTGCGGGCAGCAATAATTCAATCCTTCAATAAACCACTCACAAGTCAACTGGGGGTAAATGGTCGGAACGGAAATGAGTTGATCTTCTTTCTTCAATTGAGCAGCAAAAGTTTTCAAACTCGTGGACTTGGTAAACGCTAATTCGTTTCCAATCTCTCTCAAGATGTCGCCCACTCGGGACATCGTATGAATTCACCTTCTTTCGCTCTCTCCTTTTATAACGCCAAATATCTCATCTCGCAATGAATTACAGGGAGTTATATAACCGAGTTACATAATAATCACACGTGAAAATTACACGTTTATAGGGGTACCCCCCTCTCCTCATTATTCAATCATAGTGATGTAACGTCAAAAGTCACTGTTATGTAATTCAACTAAAACCATGACGTGTTGTGTTTCACGTGAAACACTCAAATTATGTAATCTAAATAAAAATCACGTGGTATGAAAAAGGGTTTAAAAGGAGCGATCTCGGTTCGTTTCATTACAATTTGCCTCAACATGGCAAACCAACTACCTAAAGATGTTGGTGAAAATGTTGAAAGAAACTATGAGACCCACTTAGCGTCCCTTGGTTTAGACCTCAGTGATTCGGACGATGATTTAATTTGTTATGAAACAATGACTGAAAGCGATGAAGAGGAAGATGCATTGTGTAATGAAGCCATGGACAACTTTGAGCGCCAGCGTGCATTTCAATCACGTCTCATTCAACAGAGCGGCGGGGCAATGCCACTTTTCAGTCGTCATTTGGGTCATCACCTGAAAAGATCGTCACAGAGCATTTTCAGTAATCGAGTAGATGCCAACAGGTGATATTTATCACACCAATAGCACCGACGGAAAAAGGACGATGACCACATTTCTGAAATCACCTACAAAGTCAATAAATTCGAATTAATGGATGGTGTGCACAACATGTCCAACACCAAATCATTTCAGGTGTATTGTCTAAATGTTTTTTAAAGTGATATTGTTTACAATAAGGACACCAAATCATTGTTAGTTCCATTTCTTCCAACACCTATCAAAAATCACAGAAGCTTTTAGTCATTAACAAAAGTTTTTTTATCAGTGCCAAACCAATTCTGGTACGTGTTCATTTCTTCCATTACCTATCAAGAATGACAAGTCATCCAGTGGTAAAACAAATACGTTTCCACTCGAGGGCAATGGGAATGAGAATGAGTGTGATGACCACAATCAAAAAGAGGTTCAAATCCATTCCAAAGCAAACAGTTGGCTTTGGGACAATCATAAGCTTCCAAATCAAGGTGTGGAGTATTCAATCGGGACAATATCTGTTTTTCAATTGTTCCTCCCTTGTAGGCGACAACATCTTTATCGAGGGAAGAGAGTTTCTCGTGCAACGTTTTCACTACAAACTCGACCAATACCCCTCGGCGGCATTCTCTTGTGAGCGTGCTTCAAAAGGAAGGGCGTGGATGTTGTGGAACACGTAACTCACAGTCCGCTTATCCCTCGGAGATAAAGAGTTGTATTGAACTTCAGGTTTAAAATGAAAGCTATCCGAAAATCCATTCATGCCGCACCATCCCACTTCGCGAACAATCACTCTATTCCTTCGGAGAACGAAACCTTCGATATCCAATATCATACACACTTGACGCAAACCGGGGTTAATATGAATGGGTGCAGGACAACACTCCAAATGCGCGGGTTTTTGACAACAGGGTGTCCACAATATCCCCCACTCTTCTTTCTTGCAAACAAAACATTCAATCAAAAGAGACTCATCTTCTCCACATACCTTATTCAACTTTTCTCGATGGGCTTCACGCGCTGCCCTGTCTTGAATTTTCTCCTGGATCTCGGGAGGTAGTTTCTGCCAATGACTCTCCGCAGTGGCAACAACTCTCGGCTGAATCTTTGGGACAGCCACAGTGTGAGTGAACCGTCCTTCAGTCTTGATTTTTTTCACAACTGGTTCGATCTCCTGGATTTCATGGGCGGCAGAGTCTTGGGTCTCTTGAACTCGTGTTTCCATTGCGGGCAGCAATAATTCAATCCTTCAATAAACCACTCACAAGTCAACTGGGGGTAAATGGTCGGAACGGAAATGAGTTGAACTTCTTTCTTCAATTGAGCAGCAAAAGTTTTCAAACTCGTGGACTTGGTAAACGCTAATTCGTTTCCAATCTCTCTCAAGATGTCGCCCACTCGGGACATCGTATGAATTCACCTTCTTTCGCTCTCTCCTTTTATAACGCCAAATGTCTGATCTCGCAATGAATTACGGGGAATTACATAACCGAGTTACATAATAATAACACGTGAAAATTACACGTTTATAGGGTACCCCCCTTCCCTCAGTATTCAATCATAGTGATGTAACGTCAAAAGTCACTGTTATGTAATTCAACTAAAACCATCACGTGTTGTGTTTCACGTGAAACACTCAAATTATGTAATCTAAATAAAAATCACGTGGTATGAAAAAAGGGTTTAAAAGGAGCGATCTCGGTTCGTTTCATTACAATTTGCCTCAACATGGCAAACCAACTACCTAAAGATGTTGGTGAAAATGTTGAAAGAAACTATGAGACCCACTTAGCGTCCCTTGGTTTAGACCTCAGTGATTCGGACGATGATTTAATTTGTTATGAAACAATGACTGAAAGCGATGAAGAGGAAGATGCATTGTGTAATGAAGCCATGGACAACTTTGAGCGCCAGCGTGCATTTCAATCAAGTCTCATTCAACAGAGCGGCGGGGCAATGCCACTTTTCAGTCGTCATTTGGGTCATCACCTGAAAAGATCGTCACAGAGCATTTTCAGTAATCGAGTAGATGCCAACAGGTGATATTTATCACACCAATAGCACCGACGGAAAAAGGACGATGACCGCATTTCTGAAATCACCTACAAAGTCAATAAATTCGAATTAATGGATGGTGTGCACAACATGTCCAACACCAAATCATTTCAGGTGTATTGTCTAAATGTTTTTTAAAGTGATATTGTTTACAGTAAGGACACCAAATCATTGTCAGTTCCATTTCTTCCAACACCTATCAAAAATCACAGAAGCTTTTAGTCATTAAAAACGCAATACTTCTGACACGAAGAGCACCACAGAAAAAACGACGATGTTGACATTCGTCTTCCAAATGTTTTTCATAGTGAAATTGATGACAATAAGAACACCAAACCATTGACGCCTCCATTTCTTTAATCACCTATTTAAATAACAAAAGTTTTTTATCAATGCCAGATATTTAAATAACAAAAGTTTTTTTATCAATGCCAGATATTTAAATAACAAAAGTTTTTTTATCAGTGCCAAACCAATTCTGGTACGTGTTCATTTCTTCCATTACCTATCAAGAATGACAAGTCATCCAGTGGTAAAACAAATACGTTTCTACTCGAGGGCAATGGGAATGAGAATGAGTGTGATGACCACAATCAAAAAGAGGTTCAAATCCATTCCAAAGCAAACAGTTGGCTTTGGGACAATCATAAGCTTCCAAATGAACGTGTGGAATATTCAATCGGGACAATAACTGTTTTTCAATTGTTCCTCCCTTGTAGGCGACAACATCTTTATTGAGGGAAGAGAGTTTCTCGTGCAACGTTTTCACTACAAACTCGACCAAATACCCCTCGGCGGCATTCTCTTGTGAGCGTGCTTCAAAAGGAAGGGCGTGGATGTTGTGGAACACGTAACTCACAGTCCGCTTATCCCTCGGAGATAAAGAGTTGTATTGAACTTCAGGTTTAAAATGAAAGCTATCCGAAAATCCATTCATGCCGCACCATCCCACTTCGCGAACAATCACTCTATTCCCTCGGAGAACGAAACCTTCCATATCCAATATCATACACACTTGACGCAAACCGGGGTTAATATGAATGGGTGCAGGACAACACTCCAAATGCGCGGGTTTTTGACAACAGGGTGTCCACAATATCCCCCACTCTTCTTTCTTGCAAACAAAACATTGTTCAATCAAAAGAGACTCATCTTCTCCACATACCTTATTCAACTTTTCTCGATGGGCTTCACGCGCTGCCCTGTCTTGAATTTTCTCCTGGATCTCGGGAGGTAGTTTCTGCCAATGACTCTCCGCAGTGGCAACAACTCTCGGCTGAATCTTTGGGACAGCCACAGTGTGAGTGAACCGTCCTTCGGTCTTGATTTTTTTCACAACTGGTTCGATCTCCTGGATTTCATGGGCGGCGGAGTCTTGGGTCTCTTGAACTCGTGTTTCCATTGCGGGCAGCAATAATTCAATCCTTCAATAAACCACTCACAAGTCAACTGGGGGTAAATGGTCGGAACGGAAATGAGTTGATCTTCTTTCTTCAATTGAGCAGCAAAAGTTTTCAAACTCGTGGACTTGGTAAACGCTAATTCGTTTCCAATCTCTCTCAAGATGTCGCCCACTCGGGACATCGTATGAATTCACCTTCTTTCGCTCTCTCCTTTTATAACGCCAAATATCTCATCTCGCAATGAATTACAGGGAGTTATATAACCGAGTTACATAATAATCACACGTGAAAATTACACGTTTATAGGGGTACCCCCCTCTCCTCATTATTCAATCATAGTGATGTAACGTCAAAAGTCACTGTTATGTAATTCAACTAAAACCATGACGTGTTGTGTTTCACGTGAAACACTCAAATTATGTAATCTAAATAAAAATCACGTGGTATGAAAAAGGGTTTAAAAGGAGCGATCTCGGTTCGTTTCATTACAATTTGCCTCAACATGGCAAACCAACTACCTAAAGATGTTGGTGAAAATGTTGAAAGAAACTATGAGACCCACTTAGCGTCCCTTGGTTTAGACCTCAGTGATTCGGACGATGATTTAATTTGTTATGAAACAATGACTGAAAGCGATGAAGAGGAAGATGCATTGTGTAATGAAGCCATGGACAACTTTGAGCGCCAGCGTGCATTTCAATCACGTCTCATTCAACAGAGCGGCGGGGCAATGCCACTTTTCAGTCGTCATTTGGGTCATCACCTGAAAAGATCGTCACAGAGCATTTTCAGTAATCGAGTAGATGCCAACAGGTGATATTTATCACACCAATAGCACCGACGGAAAAAGGACGATGACCACATTTCTGAAATCACCTACAAAGTCAATAAATTCGAATTAATGGATGGTGTGCACAACATGTCCAACACCAAATCATTTCAGGTGTATTGTCTAAATGTTTTTTAAAGTGATATTGTTTACAATAAGGACACCAAATCATTGTTAGTTCCATTTCTTCCAACACCTATCAAAAATCACAGAAGCTTTTAGTCATTAACAAAAGTTTTTTTATCAGTGCCAAACCAATTCTGGTACGTGTTCATTTCTTCCATTACCTATCAAGAATGACAAGTCATCCAGTGGTAAAACAAATACGTTTCCACTCGAGGGCAATGGGAATGAGAATGAGTGTGATGACCACAATCAAAAAGAGGTTCAAATCCATTCCAAAGCAAACAGTTGGCTTTGGGACAATCATAAGCTTCCAAATCAAGGTGTGGAGTATTCAATCGGGACAATATCTGTTTTTCAATTGTTCCTCCCTTGTAGGCGACAACATCTTTATCGAGGGAAGAGAGTTTCTCGTGCAACGTTTTCACTACAAACTCGACCAATACCCCTCGGCGGCATTCTCTTGTGAGCGTGCTTCAAAAGGAAGGGCGTGGATGTTGTGGAACACGTAACTCACAGTCCGCTTATCCCTCGGAGATAAAGAGTTGTATTGAACTTCAGGTTTAAAATGAAAGCTATCCGAAAATCCATTCATGCCGCACCATCCCACTTCGCGAACAATCACTCTATTCCTTCGGAGAACGAAACCTTCGATATCCAATATCATACACACTTGACGCAAACCGGGGTTAATATGAATGGGTGCAGGACAACACTCCAAATGCGCGGGTTTTTGACAACAGGGTGTCCACAATATCCCCCACTCTTCTTTCTTGCAAACAAAACATTCAATCAAAAGAGACTCATCTTCTCCACATACCTTATTCAACTTTTCTCGATGGGCTTCACGCGCTGCCCTGTCTTGAATTTTCTCCTGGATCTCGGGAGGTAGTTTCTGCCAATGACTCTCCGCAGTGGCAACAACTCTCGGCTGAATCTTTGGGACAGCCACAGTGTGAGTGAACCGTCCTTCAGTCTTGATTTTTTTCACAACTGGTTCGATCTCCTGGATTTCATGGGCGGCAGAGTCTTGGGTCTCTTGAACTCGTGTTTCCATTGCGGGCAGCAATAATTCAATCCTTCAATAAACCACTCACAAGTCAACTGGGGGTAAATGGTCGGAACGGAAATGAGTTGAACTTCTTTCTTCAATTGAGCAGCAAAAGTTTTCAAACTCGTGGACTTGGTAAACGCTAATTCGTTTCCAATCTCTCTCAAGATGTCGCCCACTCGGGACATCGTATGAATTCACCTTCTTTCGCTCTCTCCTTTTATAACGCCAAATGTCTGATCTCGCAATGAATTACGGGGAATTACATAACCGAGTTACATAATAATAACACGTGAAAATTACACGTTTATAGGGGTACCCCCCTTCCCTCAGTATTCAATCATAGTGATGTAACGTCAAAAGTCACTGTTATGTAATTCAACTAAAACCATCACGTGTTGTGTTTCACGTGAAACACTCAAATTATGTAATCTAAATAAAAATCACGTGGTATGAAAAAAGGGTTTAAAAGGAGCGATCTCGGTTCGTTTCATTACAATTTGCCTCAACATGGCAAACCAACTACCTAAAGATGTTGGTGAAAATGTTGAAAGAAACTATGAGACCCACTTAGCGTCCCTTGGTTTAGACCTCAGTGATTCGGACGATGATTTAATTTGTTATGAAACAATGACTGAAAGCGATGAAGAGGAAGATGCATTGTGTAATAAAGCCATGGACAACTTTGAGCGCCAGCGAGTAGTAAGTATATGTACTAGATGTCAAAAAATATGCTAATGAGTTCTAGTAAAAAAAGAGGAAAAATAGGGAAATTTAATGAAAAAAAAAGATGGCGGCGGCAGCGGCGCCTCGTTTTGGTGTGGATGTTGTTTAGTGTTGTGGGAGGGGTGGGTGGGTGGACGTGTGGTAACCGGAAGTAGGATGAGAGGAAGTGACGTAAGAGGAAGTGACGTATCAGGAAGTGACATCATAAATGGAACACGTGATGATTTTTTGTATTTTTTGTATTTTTTGTATTTTTTATCATTATTTTTATACAATATGGCGGAGGCGGAGGCGTCTTTAAAGGAACGACGGAAAGAAAGAGAAAGAAATCGAGTGGCCAAGTTAAATCAAAAGTATGACGAGTTGATGGAATTAGTTCCTCCAGAGTTTTACTTGCGTTATCATTGGGGTAATGCTGATTTGATTTACGGAGCCGTTCAATACATTGCCACTTTAACAGATGTTATTTTGAATGATTTAAACGAAGTGCCTAACCTAGTACCGATGCCAGAGATTCCTGTTTCCAATAATTCATACGTGACAGAGGAAGAAGAAAGTGAATTTTGTACGATGTTAAAAAAGAGAAAAGGAGGTGGATGGAAAGCAGATAGGAAAAAAAAAAAATTGCACGAAGTCAAAACACAGAAGAAAATTTACGATCACAAATATTGGAAGGAATATAGTGAAGCGGTGCAGAGAATGCAAAAAGAGGTACCGGATGTTTTTATAGACAATGGTGTGATTAAAGTGAAAGAAGATGACAAGAGATCCTACAGAGAAATTGTTTCTGACGGTTGTGACGAGATCGATTATTTGAGACCGATTTATGACGCCAAGATAGAAGAGAGAGAAAATCTTCTCAAGCAGAACGAAGAGCTTAAAAAACAATACGAACAATTGAAAGTCGAATTGAAACCTTTAGCGGATGTTGCAAAAGAACAGCAGGATTTAATGAATTATTTGAAAGTAACGTATGATTTTATTGTATAGAATGCGAATATGTTGTTAATAGAATGCAGGAATTTTTTTAATTGATTGCTTGGCGGCAAGTTGGTTTGAAGTAAAGGTTGCGTGATAATTTTTTATCATTTTTGTTCCAGTTGACAATGGAATCGGACGGACGGATCGATGTTTTCCAAAAAGAAGTCGTTTGTTTCATGTGTGAACATGGAAACTATAGATTTTACATGAGAACTTTAGAAAGTTCAGATTTACAAGAAGAAGTTTTGGTTTTTTTTAGAGAAACTCCCGTACGTGCTGATCAGCTGATGGAAGTGTTATGTGATGTAGAATCGTGTGGTGGTGACAATGGGGTGATGTCAAAACACGTGTCATCAAAAAAGCAAACACGTGTTTATATTGGCACAAAGAGACAAATGATTGGGTTAATATCGAGTTTTTTATTATTTATCGTGGGGTTGATAACTGTACTCGTTTTACTAACTGTGGTTGTTTGGTTTTAATGGCAACTGACGATTACAAGTTTGCGTACATCATGGATGATTTGGAGGATGTTGGT
Organism: Siderastrea radians; assembly: GCA_964017195.1. Lineage (NCBI taxonomy): Eukaryota > Metazoa > Cnidaria > Anthozoa > Scleractinia > Rhizangiidae > Siderastrea > Siderastrea radians. Next base: position 51,788,304 of record OZ024890.1, on the reverse strand, counting down.
TGGGTTCGAGGAATGTGTCCTGTAGTTGAAAACATCATGGTTTGTGCTGATAAAGTTAGAGGAACTCGCTTGGATCAATTGGATTTGAGTAAGACGTTTGATAAGTGGGATGAAAATGCTGATAGTTTGAAAGAGATGCATCAGGCTGCAGTAGAGAGTGTTGCTCATTATGCTACCAGAACTGTCAAGTATAAAAACATTATTTTGAAGTATAAATCTAAACTTGAAGATGCCGAGAAGGAGATTGCTACCTACAAAAAACTTGTAAAGAGTATTGTGCAAGAAAACAGCAGTCTCACGCTGGATAAAGCTGATTTGCAACGCGAAGTGGATCGATTGCAGTTGATGGTAAAGGAACTGCCACCAACGCCGACGATTTTGGCATTAGAGGAAGATGAAGAGGATGAGGAGGAAGAAGAAAGTGGGTTTCAACCATTGGACGTCACTGAGGAAGTAGTGGTTCGAAATGAAGATGAACACGTGGAACAAGGTGAAGGAGAAGGAGAAATGGAGGAAGAGAATCCAGCAGCACGCAAAAAATTGTCATTTGACGATGTTTTAATGTCTTCTTAAAAAAAACTTTTTATTACTTACTACTTTTTAATACATGTGTAGTTAAAAAAAGAATAAAAGTTCATTGTTTATCATTAGCTTTGTATTGTTCCATGTCGTTGACTATTGTGGGATGTCTTTTCAGCATGAGATGATGATGATTCAGCAGATATTTTATTTTGGCTTTAACCATATCGGGTTCTCCAAAAGGACACTGTGTTATATTTTCGTGATAAAACACAGAAATTTGTAATTCTCTCTTATAGTGCTGCATAGTAGCAGTTACATTTTTTGAAAATTCGATCAGGCGTTCAAGGTAGAGTGGACGGGAAGCATCTTCTCTTTGTTCTTTTTCCAATAACTTGATCGTATTCCACCAGCCCGGTTTTTGCATGTAGTGGTGCTCGATAAACTTGATATCTGCCTGCATAATTCTTTCCGTAGCTTGTATTAATCCGGATAAACAACTCGGTCGATGAGAATTATCTGGGTCTTTACAGATGCATAATGAAGACACGTGTTTGAAATCATCCAGTCTTTCAGGCATTGAATTTACAACTTCTTCGTGGGCGACATTTTCAAAAACCTCATTACTGCCCATGTCTTCATTAAGACCACCTTTTTCTTCTTCACTGTCGCTGTCTTCCCATTTGTATTCCATTTTTACTTGTACTTTTTTGGGTTTTTTGTATTTGCATCTTTTTAAAATGTTAGCAATGCTAAATGGATGATCAAATGGTTTTTTGGCCATTTTGCGTGTGAAAACATGTTTGCGTGTGATATTATATTGTGGTTTATGTAATTAATTATGTATGCGAACGATACGATACGGTTGATATGATTTTGAATTAATTTATTTTTTGTTCACACAGGAGAATGGATAATCGTGGCGGTGCCTTTTCTATACCGACTATTCAACAGTGGTTTCAACCCCCAAGCTTGCAATTTCCATCATTGTTTGGTGGTAACAATAGACCATTCTTTCAAACTTCCGTTCCTTGTAATACAGAAACTCTAACTACACCTTCGGTGGTGCAGCAGCAACCGCAGTTTTCGTTTGTAGCGCCAACACAAGGTCAAGACGCGTTTATTGATCATAACGCTCTCTTGAATGACATAGAAGATATTTGGAACAAGAATCATTGTGAAGTGTCTACGCAAACCTTGGCGTTACCTTCAAAAGCTGAATTGAGAAGATCTAGACGTTTAAAAAGCGGATCGAAGGTTAGTTTTTTATTTTTAGGTTGGTTTTTATTATAGCGTGAGAACCAATTTTTTCTTTTGTTTTGTTAAAAACAGATGCAGATGGATTGGTAATTGTATTTTTTAATTAAAATATTTTCTTTTGTTTTTTTATAGATGCAAGAAGTAGACAAAGCAGTAACAGCGGAAACAAGCGGTGTGACAGATGTGGTCTCCCACGGAGAAGATAACAATGACTCAGACGTCATGGAGACAGAGCCGGAAACCGCAATTGCCGACGGGAGACAAAGAACCATCTGTCTCATACCGCGTGACGACAAAAAAACAATCATGAAACAATTGAAGGGTGACTTATCATTGTTTAATTGTAATATTGAATCAGGGTTAGGCATTCTAGAAAATGAATGTTCAAACGCTCTAATTCCGCTAAAACATTACGATGAAATGACTGGCTATAGAACAAAAATAGCATTTAAAATTCATGCTGTTAGGTGTGCCACACAAGACGTTCGTAGATCTTTAGAAGAGTTAGAGTTAGAGCTAAAATGTTGCCCATTTGCTCTTCCATCTTCCGTTCTTGATCAAAATAGACCAGACCACCTGGTGTGTTTGAGTACACAACAGATTGAAAATTTATGCAAGAGAAAGAGCACTCACGAATTTGAAGATGAAGTAAACGCAAAGAGGCGTAAATATGCAGATTATGTGCCAGATGGAGGTAAAGCTTTACCAAAACACGATGACGGGGTTGCATTATTTGTAGATATTTTAACCCGTCTAAGTTCTGTAGAAGAGTTGGTGGAAGTCATTGATTTTCCGCAAAAGAAATTTTTGAGTGATGTTTCATCGCTGAAAAAATGGTTTAAATCTGTAAATTCAAATGATCCTAACAGGGCACGTGCTTATGCAAAGTTGTGTGGGGTGGTAAAAAGGCGCGAAACAACGGCTCGTGAGTTGAGACAACGTGATTTAATTTCCGAAGACGAGTTAACTAAACGTCTGAATGTAGCTAGCGAAGATAATGTGAAAGAAGTGTTAGAGTGTGATTTTCTCAGGCTGTGTAAAGAAGACAAGAGTAAAAAATAAAATCCTTTGTTCTTTTCAATTAGTTTATTGATGTATTAAATACATGTAGAAAAAGTGCAAAAAGGTGCAAAAAGTGAAAATTAAATTAAAAGTGTCAGTGTTCTTGTCTTTTAACGACGTCGGGGGACTGTGTTGATTTTTTTGTTTCCAAAATCACGTTGGTTGCGAGGATCTGCTTTGAAACGCGCCAATGCTGTACCGGTATCAAAACCAAACCGCTTTTCGGTATTTTTGGCTGCAATCTTGCGCTCTATCACCAATCCTCTGTACCTCTTTTCTAAGGGTTTGGGGTTTCTTCCATTGCGAGGATTGGCTAAAATCACCTTGTTGCAGGGCACTCGGTTTTGTTTATCTTTCTTGGTGATTTCGCAAACCAGAAAGATACATCCCTTGAGATAAGCAGCATCTTCCTCCGTCATTTTGCTCACGTCGTGAACCCAAGTGGCTTGGAGAGGTAAGCCATGAGTGCAGGTTTCTTTGGTGGATGGATACTGATATTTTGGGCTCAGCGTCATGTGGGCCTCTACGATGAACTGATGGATCTTGTTGGGAGGTACGTACGTCCATTTGCAGGTTTGTTTTGAACAAAAAGCCCACAATTTCTCTTCGCCCGTTTTTTCGTCAGGAGTGCTTCCGATGGCCAACGGACCAAAACAAAAGGGACATTGGTTTGCTTTGATGCGTTCTTCTGGAGTTTTTTGGGTGTTAGAGGGTTGTTGTTGTGCCAAATGATCATAATAGTCTTGTAATTCCAGCTGTTCTTCGTCAAAAACTTCATTTTCACTGTCGGTGTGAAACGCCTCCGTCAATCCTTCTTCTTGCTGTTCGTTGTCCAGTTCCTCATTTTCAGAAACCACTGGATCGACTGGAATGGGCCGGTTTCTTGGGTTTAGAGGTCGTTTCTTGGGTTTGGTTAGCTTGATTCTCTTTGGGGTGGATTCCAGATTGGCGCTGTCGTCTTTGCGCTTTCTCTTTTTCGCTTCTTCTTCCATTTTCTTTTTTAATTTGCCTTTCATTTCTTTTCTCTTCATCACCTCCTTCATCACCTCCTTCATCGTCGATGAATTCTTCATCGCTCTTGGTAGGTTTGTTACTGATCACGCCACTGGGAGCTGGATTTTCGTCTTCATCCGACGAAGAGGAAGAAGATATGATGGCTGCCGATTTAGGAGGATTTTTGGGCTTCTTGGGTGCTGTTGGTTTGGGCCTCTTGTTTGCATTGGCGTTTGTAGGAGTTACAATTTTGTCTTCTACAGCTTCTTTATCCAAGTATTCTGCCATGGCGTTTGAAACTACTCTTTCGATGATGTCTTTAGCAATGTAGTCCATCAGATTGATTAATACACGTGTTTTCATTGTTTTATATATATACACACGTTTCTAGTTTGGCAAAGTATCACGGTTAAAGTACTTGAGTCCAAGCTTGATTAACATCAAAAATGGGAATGAATTGCACCCATTGTTTTTTTGTTGTTTTCATCATGCCCGATCCCGATTGTTTCGGTGTGTAGTCAGGTGTTTCCGGCCAGTATTGTCCTGATGATGGGGTTCTTTTTTTAAATGTCACGGTGCCCGAATTAGGTGTCACGAAATTTAATTCTGGCATTAATTCTACTTCCCATTCATTTTCGCTATCATCTGAAGACGAATACTCTAAAATGGGTAATGGTGGTGTTGGGGGAGGACTGCTGAATTGTGGACTTGGGGGTGGTGGAGGAGGAGGAGTGACCGGATCGGTCCCTACACCCATTTCGTGTCTTGCAGCAATGGCGGCCGGCGGTTGTCCAGGAGCTCTTCGTACATATTCGTGCAAATTATAAGCACCAAAATTTAAATCTTTAAATTTTCCTGCGTATTTGCGTCTTATTTCGAGAATCTTGTGAAGCACCATCCTCAATTTGAGACCATTTGGTAATGGCATATTGTGTTTTATATGATCGTCTTTGATGGACTTTAACCACAACAATTGTTTATATTTGTTGATGGCTTCCGAGTTTCCACCAATCACCTCCCACGTTTTCATCTTTTCGTTGAGTTCGGGCATGTCGTGTGACGGCATAAAGGGATCGTGATAACGGGATGCTGAGTTACGGGTCGAGAGTCCCGCTTTTTCAAAACGGGATTCGGGACCGAGTCCACCACCACTCTGTTGAATTCGATCTTTTGCCTCTTGTTCGTGCTGTCTTTTACTGTAAGCAAACATCATATCCACTGTTTCGGGTCCCACCAAAAACATCTCTCTCCAGAATTTACTCTTTTGTAAAGATTTGGTGTCTTTTATCACGTCTCCCATTCTTCGGGCGCAAACTCGTCCAAAACGATACCCACAATGTCCTTGATGACTCTCGGATTATATCGTAAAGCTTGAACCCTGGAGGGAAATTTTGATTTTTTTAAAAATAGAGGTGCTAGATTTTTGTCTTTGTTTCTTATGTTTTTGACGTCTCTGTCGTTTCGAAGTTTATATAGCAGATCACACAGTCCTAGTAAGGCTTCTGGTTTTGAAATCAATTTTTCTGGATTGCCTCGCAGTTGAAATTTGTAAATAGAAGGAAAATGCTTGTAAAAACGTTCACTCCCCGGTGGTAATATTCCCGGTTGACAAGTTTCTTCTTCTTGTTCTTCGTAGTTGTCTTCGTTACTGGTTGTTAGCGTTGTTGTTTCGTCCTCTGCCATATAGTTGCCAGATGCGATCGCGTTCATTAAACGGTGGTCTAATAACGTTCGTGTTGGGATCGACGGTTAATAAGTCCGCTTTAGCACCCAATACCTTTCTGTCTCCGGGTGCTGGAGTAACTCTCATGCGGGGCGGATCGGTGAAAGGTTTTTTGTCGGTTCTTTTAAAAGTAGGCGTAGCTCGAGTAGTCATGATGTTATTGTGGTACTAGCAACACGGTAGGACCTTTGTTTTTGAAAATTTTTGATGCAAACTGTAAACGACTATCTGCGATTTTTGGATGATTGTTGATGATGACGTACCCGCCAGGTAGAGCATTTTGCATCACGTGCTTGTCGTAAAATTCTAATAGACCGGCAAGTCTCTGTTTACTCGTAAAACTGCCAAGCCTTCTAGCGAGACCCTCTCTTTCGCCCGGTAATCGCAAAATCACTTGAACGTGAAATTGTTCTCTAATGGATTTGGCAAATTTTCCCCGAGGAAATAAAGTTTGAAACGTGAACAATACCCCCAAATTATCGTGGTGGCTGTCTTTGAATACAAGCTGAAACATTTTGGTGTCGTTCTCTATTAGATCCATGAGATCGTCAAAAATTAACAACATGGGTTTTCCCTTGTCGTTTGGTTCGAATAAGGAATGAATGTTGTCGGGTAGACCTTTGTGAAAAATCACTCCTTCTTGATCTGCCAAATCCGTAAAGATTGGTTGATAGGTAGAACCGTAGAAAAAGAATATTTTGTGTATGTCCGTATATCCTCCATCCAGTGTGAATAAATGTTTTCTTTCTCGAATCAAGTTGGCCAAAAAAGAACTCTTTCCACTCTGTGACATTCCATATAAGCCAAAATTGCCGGGAAAATGAAATTTATAAGGCGGACAAGTTTCCAAGTTATCCCTGGTGGGTGACTGTCGTTTTTACTACAAAAAAGACAATGCCGTGTTGTGTTTAATATGTATATAGTTGCCTTTAATAAAGTATAACAATAATAATACACTGTAAGTATAATTATTTTCTAGGTACGCTAACTTGAATTACATTGTTGGCTAAAAAACATTCTAATGGACACGGTAAAGATTCCATAATGGATAACATGTTCATTCCTCCAAACTGATTGGGATGGTTGCTTCGTGTTCTTTTTCTTCTTAAATGGTCCGTATCGTAGGCGGTTTCTATATTGTCGTGGGAGGTTTCGTTGAGGATGCGGGGCCAGCGCGCGTGTGCAAAATCTCTAAACATGCGATCGTTTTGTCGATCATCGTCCTCGTCAAATTGGTTAATAAACGATTGATGTGATCTGCCTGAAGTGATGTGTTTTAAAAAACCAAGACACGCATCCCCACACGTGGTGCTGTTATCTTGTTGTAGGTCGCGATCGGATCGTATAAAAGAGTCTAGAGGCACTTTCCAAAATTCGTTGTACTTGCTAGGTCTGTTTCCATAACTGTCGAAAAAATACGACTTTCCACCAATTTTAGCGCCGGCCACCCAATGTTGACCGGGTTTGTCACTCGTGTCCGTATTCAAGATAAAACAACATTCGCCCGGTAAACGAGCGGGTAGTCCGTCTGCCGGAAAAACTCCTAAAAACAGAGGGGCAATATCTGGATCTCTTCTACAACAGTCTCTCAATTGAAATGTATCGTGCATCTTTTTTTTCTTTTAAATTTTTCCGTCTCTCAGTCGGTTAATGTTATTCACCACCACGGTGTTTGCGGGAAACTCGTTTGGCGGTCCCCAGATATTATTCACCGCGTTCTGAATGGTCAGCAAATGTACGTTGAACCAAGTGAGTACATGATGAATCCACGGGGTGGGGGCGGGGGCTGGGGGGTTTCTACCACCGGCTTGGGTTGTTTGGGCCCACACGGTACCTTTAAAACGCTTATCCATTTTATCTGCAGCAAATTCGTGTCCCTCGGTGCCGTTTGCAGTCATGTCCACGTAGGCGTACTGAAGTCGATGTTGTAGATTGTAAGGCTCTATATCTTGGGGGTGTTGACGATCATCAGAACTCTCGTTTTTGACAGAATCGCACTGTAATTCCCACAGATATTTCATATCATCATGTCTGCGGTCGTCCCAGCCCAAATCTTGCTTTTCCCAGACTCGTTCATCGTCCATTTCAAAGCGGACTTTGGTGATCCACTGATGGGTCATGGCGTACGGTTCTCTATCGCCCGGTGTGCGACCCAACATGTCGTCTTGCCGGATGAAAGCAAAAAAAAAATGGTTGGGAACTTTGTGATTGATCAGGTTATTGTCGTCCAAAACGTGACCCCCCGGTTCTTCGTTGACCCTAAAAGCTTCTGAGACATAACTATTGGCTTGATAGGCCACGGGAATCTGCTGAATTTGTCCCGGGTTAAAATAGGCAGTCTCAAATCTCTTCATCTCTTCAATGGTTTGAGAATAGTAGGTAATTTCTAGATGTGTGCCTCCTTCGTCCACTTCATAGGCCAAATCGGGCACCACGGCTCCCGTACCATCCACACTGCCACTTCTGCCAATCAGAACGAAATTGGCAGAATTCAAGTGAATGGTCACCAAAAAATTGGCCAGACCGTGAATAAATTCTGTGGTGGTAAAAAATTTACCGGGCAAGGGCACTTTGATGTTGATCCATCCATTTGCATCTTCTTCCCACCTCTGTCTTCTCTCAAAATCGATCATTTCCTCATCTTCTTTGCTCAATGGTGGAGGGGCTACATTTCCTGCTGCAGTTCTGTAGGGAGTTCTGTCTGTGGAAATACCACATCTGTGCGGATTGGTGTGACTCAACAGTCTCTCGTCTACCAAATAGCGTCGTCGTATCACTTTGTTTTCTTTCTCTTCTTTGTCAAATCTGTGCAGATAATTCAGCCATTGCTCATAAGACAGTCTGGTGTCAGTGGGAGTTGCTTCAAGATTATTACCACCGTCGGGTTTCACCTCGATGTTTTTAATGATCATAAAACCAACTCCATTTATCCACCTCACCGAGTTAGTAGCTGCGCGGGCATTTTGTTGAGGTGGATTTCCACCGCCACCAGCATTTAATTGATCGTGTTCGTGAACAGCCAAATCGGGATCCACTCCTCTCGTAAATTGTCCTCCTACCATATATCCCTTTCTCACTTTAAGGTTTAAAAAGCTCTGGTACGGCCTCCAAATACCGTCTTGTTTATAAGCAATGTCAAATTCTAAGCGCCTGTTTTCCAAATCGGTCGGCTTTTTTAGAGCAATGGTTCGTTTTTGTGTTTTAGCCCAAGTAACGGGTCTTTTAACAGTTGGCACGTGCTCTCCTTCTAATTCTACATTTTCTATAAGTCGTTTAGGTGCTCTAACGTCTGCCATTTTGTTCACTTTCTACGAAATCTTTCAATGTGATTTTGAAGTTGTTGACGTTTTAGAGAAGCGGGTCTTGTCTTGTTCACTCCGCCGGCGCTTTTGGGCAGTTCGATTTTGGGTTTTTTTGTTTTGTTGATTGGCGGTTCGTCGACCGGGGGTGGCGGTGCGGTTTCTGCGGAAACCCCTCCACCTCCCAAAAGTGGTGCTAGAGACTCTGTAAGTAATCCCAAAATGGCCTGTGCTTGATTCTCTTGTTGGTTTTGTAGTTGGTTTTGCAATAAATTATTACCTATCAATGCCCTTTGATGTTTGGCTTGTTGTGCTAGATTAGAAGGTTCTTCTTTTTTTAAACCTCCACCCTGTGCAGCCAAAAGTGTGGCTGCCATCGTGTTCATACCATTAAAGGTATGAGCCATTTCGTCGGTTTTTTTGCGGGTCTCGTCAATGGCCTCGAACAAATGATTAAACACATCAATGTCGTCATAATCACCATCGTTTTGACCACTACCATTACCACCATCGACGGAATCTTGCACGTCTGGCTCGTCTTCCACGTCTTCTTCCTCTTCTTCTTGCGAAGCCCGAATCAATTTAAACCATTGTTCCTTGGTTATATTTTGTAAAAAACCATCTTCTAGTTTTTCTTTGGCTTTTTTGGTTTCCTTCATCACCTTTTTTAATTCTTGAGGTGTCTTCAGTTCGGGCACGGCAGTGGAACCTTGTTGTTGTTTTCCAGTATTCGCATATTGGTTCTGTAAAATATTGCTAACGTCGGATGGAATTGAAAATCGAGGCATTTTTTGTGTTTTCACTTGTTCTTTTGTCTCTGTTGAAAGGATGATTTTTTACAAAGACAAATGGAACATAAACTGGCCAAACGGTTATCTGTTGAAGGATAATGTGGATTAATGTGACCCGTTTCTCGTCTACATTTGAAGCAATACGTATCGTTTAAAGGCATGGTAATAATAAACAATAGAAAACACGATGTGTGGGTTTTCTCTATTTTTTATTTATTTACACGGGGTTTGTACATACTGTGATTATAGTGAAGTTTTTTGTTTAATTACACTTTAGCCAAAACTCTGTGTCCAAGTCTCAGAGCTAATGCTTCTGCAAAATCGCCGGCAAGTTTACTACCTATCATTCGAGACATTATATCTCCTGCACCAGTAGTCACTCTTCCCACTATGCCTTTTTTGACAGGAATGCTATTTATAACTTCAAGAGAAGGAGCTGAGGGAACTAACACGGTGGTTTGAGGAATATTTTCTCGAATCATACCACCTCCTCTCTGCTTTCGTTTTTTAAATTTTTTAAAAAGAGATGATGCTCCAGCTTTTACAAGCATGGGACCCAATGTGGTAGCCAATAATGTGCCTGCGCCTTTTAAAGCCGGAATAGCTAAAGCTGCCAGAGGTAGAGCTCCACCCCTTTGTCTCCTGATACTAGATTTGGCTTTTTGTAGCATTTTTCTAAATCCAAAACCTGCTAAATCGCCAGTCACTTTGGCAAAGGCTGGTTTAGCTGCCTTTGCAAGGGCTAATGCAGCAGCCTTTGCAACACCACCACCAACAGCACCTAATAATCCGCCGACAATTCCACCTCCTCGCTGTGCACGCCTTCTCGGAAAATAGTATCCCATTCCATTACCCATTTGAAGATAATGAGTGCGAGTGGGGGGTAACATTTTTATGCGCGAATAACCGACCATACCACCTCTCTGTCCTCTTCCAATTTGGGATAGTAATTTTGAAATGCCCAAAAGCCCACCACCTAGTCCCATTATACCCCCCTTTTGTCGTCTTCCCAATCCGACTTGAGAAAGGACTTTTTTAGCTCCGGGTATAAACATACCCGCGAGGTTACTTATTAAACCAATTTCTCCTCGCTGTGGCATTCTTCTTTTTCTGTAGAGACCCAACCCCACGGGTCCTCCCAATCCAGCACGTCTAGCATTGTATGCTTTTTCTCGAGCTTCAATCTGTCTAAAAGAAGCCAACATTTTAGCTTTGGTGGTGGGAGGCATGTATAGACTTCGTCTTCCTCGTCCACCCTTTCCTACTTGTGACTCCGACATCGTGGTCAATTTATCAAAGAGTTTGCCAACTTGACCTCTTCCGCTATTCACTTCTTTTCGGATGGCGTCTTGAACATGATTTCCAAATCTGCGCGCAACAGAACCTTTAAAACCTCCAATATTGTTCAATTTTCTCTGTAAATGTCTGTGACCTTGATTTGCCAAATGTTGTATCAACCTGTCCGTCCACTGTCTTACACCCGGAATGGTAACTCTTGCTAAATCTTTTAATTGACTTGTAGCAAAAGATTTGGCATCGTTGGCATTCATTATTAGTTTACTTCCTCCCCCTCTCTGACCTCCTCTACCACCATAAGCAATGGCTTTTCGCATTTCCATCATATGTCTCCAACGATTTTGGTGACTATTTGGTACGACGGTGAAAATGGGACGTGTTGCCATCTTAAACACAAACTCGCAAATGTGTAATGATAAGCATTTTTTATTGATATATTAAAATACATACAATAGTAAAAACACGGAAAGTTCATGTAGGTTTCAGAAAAAAATGTTTTTTTTTTAACAGCCATCATTAATTTTCATCGTTCCACACTGCTGCCGCCGGAGCCACTTCTACTATGGCCGGAGCCGCTCGAGCTCTAGGTCTTCTGGCTTGTCTTCGTGGAACTCTGACAATTCTAACTCTAGTTGGTACTCTTTTTCTTTTCATAGGCTGCACTGTTCGCATCACTTGCTCTGGGCCATATCCGTTCAAAATGTGTTTGTATTCTGGATCTCGTTGACCCCTCTTTATCTGCAAATAGGCTTTCCACAGCGCGTAGGCCATCATCCTGGCTCGGTTAGAATTTTTCATCCTTCCAGCATAGGCTCCGTGTAATTGAAACGGAGAGATGGCGTTATGCCAATTAGTTTTTTTAGTACCTCGCCTGCGCAGACCGGTAATGTCCAAGAAATGATCCAAGTCTGTTCTCACATTTTTATCTCGTGTTCTCTTGGGAGCTCTTTTTAAAAAAGCCCAATTTCCTCGAGCTCTAGCTGCAGTTGGGGCATTTGTAACCACTTGATTTGCTACTGCCACATTGCTTGCATCATCGTCAAAGCCTTCATCTTCGGGTTCTGCAATTATGGCATTGGCTGCTGCATTTGCCGCATTTTTTGCCATCACTCTTCTATTCATGGCTGCTCTAGACGCTCCTCTCGTTTGCACTCCTCCAAATTGAAGAGAACCTATACCGTGCGATCGATATCCCATAGGTCCACGATCCCAAGTCCAGGCAGTTCCCCCGGTTTGCCTTCTCCTCCTTCTTCTACGACCTCCGCCCGATTGCAACCTGTTTTTAAGATCAGAAATATCCTTAATCGCATTTGTTTTAATACGTTGACCTATGTTTTTTAAAGATTGTCCCGTAAATTTTATACGATCTTTTAACGATTTGATTTGACCCAAATCTTTGCCAAATTGTAATAAACCTTCTTTTGTATGTTTTAAACGTCCTTTTAGGCTGTTTCTTTCTTTCCAAGCTTTTAATTTTTCCTCCCTTTCCAATCGTTCTCTTTCTTGCCAACTAGGTCTAGAAGGAGGAGGAGGGGGATAAGGTCTCCAATCAGGTAGTTGTATTGCATTATCTGCTTCTGGATCGTACTCTGTATGATCCCACCATCCACCTTCACCTTCCCCAATAACTCCACCAACTTGCCTCATAATGCCTCCTTCTTGATTGGGATTTGTTCCGCTAAAATATAGTCCGTTGCCCATCTGATTTCCGTATGCTTTCATTTTAATACGACCCATTTTTTACGTAACTGGTCTTCTTCTGACACTCAAATTACAACTGACAAAAATATCTGGTATGGTGTTGCCTTGTCCGTCTGCTACGATTAATTCGGGCAATGTGGTCACCGTCTTTTTCAGTCGTTGCCAAGTAGCATCTTGACGCCCGTATTGTCGAGAAATTATGTCAGCGGATTCAGGAAAATTCATGTTAAGCAAGTGTTTAAAATATCCCGCACCCACCAGGGTGGGTTCTAACAAATTACAATACAAAAAAAGTGTCTGAATGGATTTTTCAGACACGTAATTCCAAATATTTCGGTCTTTGTCTGTCAAAAGACGGCATCTTCCGTTTCCATTTTGTAAAAAAGTAATGCGAAGCTCACGATCGTCTCTTCCGTGCTCGTTGGAGTGTAACTGGATTAGTGTGTTGTCTTTGTTCAAGTCTTGAATGAGTGAACTCAATTGGCTAGACGGGGTCAAAAAACCTAAACATCTAGCCACAGTCTCGTTTATTGAATAAGTTACACCAGGAGATCCTTCCATGACTACATTTCCATTGTTTGTATACGAAAAATATAATCCCACCAAAGTTTCTTGTATGACTCGGCACAAATTTTCTACGGTCACCACGCGGGCCGCGGGTAAACTTGTAACTGTCCACTCTTCAGCCGAATTATCATACACGGCCACAAAATGACGGCCCTCTTGCACATTTTTAAAGTTTCGAATGTCCATAAATATGTCCATTACGGCTAATTCGTCGTGATGAGAAAAGGAACTCTCTCGGATTAAATTGAGTGGAACGATGCCATTTTTGTCGGTGGTTCCTCGAAAATGTAAAAGTTTAGGCTGATGATATTCGTTTGGCTTTACTCTCCTACCCGTAAAATACATTTTTTTTTAAATAAATCCGGGTTGAGTATTCGATGTCTAAAGTGTAGACACACAATGGTGTAACCAGTCCAAAATAACACGTGTTTTTTGGTAGAAGAATCAGTAATTTCCACCGACAGTTCTTGTTCTGTCAATCTTTTGAGCCGTCTGTATCGTCCTTCTTGCGGAAATTGTAAAAATACCGTTCCTTGTTCCAGTCTGCTTACATAAACGCAAGGATTGATGCTGCCCGGTTTTAAATCGTCTTCGTGCGATCGATATCGTTCTTGAAAATTCAATCCGGGTATGGCCACATTCCACAAATCCGATTTAGCATTCACCAGGGCCTCACGGTCGAGACAATCTTTTAGAAATTCATTCATCTCGATTAAATCGTCGTCGTTTCTTCCAAAAAAAAAATGGTGTCTCCCTCTTTGGATTGTATCCATACGTAATGATTTTCTTTCATTTCTAGTTTCATTTTATCGTTATTTTCCAAATTTAAATTCATCACAGGTCCTCTAGATGTTATCAAAAGAGGTAGTGGGTCATGTTGAGATTTTAGAGTAAAAGTAATTTTTGTCAACGTTCCATGACCATAGTAAGAAGTCATATAGAAACAATGGTACAAGACGTTATTTATAACGAAACTCATTCTATGTACAGATGCAGATCCCAAATTACTACCCAAAATATAATAATCATTAAAATGATCTTTATCCATATGTAACATTTTAGCCACTTTATCGGGAATGGCTATCCATGGAGCCCAATATGCATCTGTAAGGGTCATGACTCTTGCATGAGCATCCCAACTCCATTTGATTCGTACATTATAGCCATCGTCCCCTGGACCAAATGTTCGATGCCATCCATCTGAAGCTCCGTCATACGCGACATTATATCCATCTCCAAATGTTCTATAGCTAAAACTTCTTCTACTTATCACTCTGGTTTGACTTGCTTCACTCATCTTTTGAAAATACTCTTCCACCGTATTGGAATCATGGTGAATATCGTGAATATCCTGAGGAGAAAAAAAATCACACCAAGTTCCATTCGAGTCCCCTGTTCCTGCATAAATGTAACGTGCATCTTCTCCATCACCAGGCAGATCCTCGCCCACTTTTGTTTCGTGAAACCACTGATAAATTTCTTTCAAAATGTCTCCCGTGTCGTGATAATCGGCAGGAGGCATTTCTCTCTCGTCTATGGTGTCAAAAGATCCATCCAAATTTTCTTTAAATAAAGTCACATTACCCACCACATTTTGAATGTTTCGAACGGTGATGGATTTGAGACAAACCTCCCAATTATCATCCAAATCCAATTCGTCTCCCAGAGGAGTAGTGAATGCGCTTCTAATACTACCTTCTTTATCATACAATCGGGCTTGTTTTTCGTTGGATGCCAAATACACTGTAAAATCTCCATCGTCCACCACTTTTTTCAATCCACCGCGGGTTGTCATCGTATCCACTCTTCAAAATCTTTGGGAAAACCAGGATAAGTAACTAGTTTTTTTCCCGTACGTTTATCGATGCGTTTCACGATGGGGTCGACTTTGTCGCCGCGCGGGGGATCGACTTTTTGCAATTGAGCCGTATAATGGATACCATCCAGCGGTCTCTTTAAACGATCTTGTAATTTATAGACGGGGATGTGGGGTTGTGAGCGTCGGGTACCCCTCGATACCACTACAAAAATTTCCTCTCCAAACGTACCGGCGCCCTCCTTTCTAAATTGACTCGGGTGATAGGCCACAAGCACGCGATCTCCCACTTTAAACGCGTAGCGCGGTTCGGGGGCACTCTTGGCCATATCTTCGCGATTTTGTAAAACATTTTGCAATATGGCCCCATGATTATCTAGGGTGATGTCCGCAGGGGCATATCTGTGATAGGAATGAGTGCGAGCGTTGTAGGCACGAATCACGTCAGAAAGCGATTCTTTTATGTTAGCTTGCGGATTGCGTCGAAATAGGGGATTCAGCGTGTTACGCAAAGTGCGATTAAAACGTTCTACCACTGAAGCTTTTACGTCGCTGTGTACAAAATATTGTTTGACTCCCAGGGTGGTCATTTCTCGATCCACGTGTTGATTAAAAAATTCTTTACCCTGATCCGTGTGTAAATAGGTGGGTTTTCCATCTTCCTCGATAATTTCCATCAATGCTCTAGCCACCACGGGTCCCGATTTATTGGACAACACTTTGGCGTTGACCTGACGCGAAAACACGTCTATTTTTGTCAATATATAACGCACGTGCGGTCCCCGTTTCCACTCCATCAAATCTGCTTGCCAAGTGTGATTTAACCCCATGGCAAAAGTCCAAAGCCGATCAAATTTTTTTCTGCGAGGTCGAACGTACTGTAATTCTGCAGCGTTTCTGCGATAAAAACTGTCAACGTCCTTTTTTTTCAAACCTTTTACGTTCCACTCTTTTAACAATTTCCACACGGTATTGGGTTGTTGAAATGCCACGGGAGATTGTTCCACGTTAAAGAATAGAGCGTTTAAAAGATCGTCTTTACTCGTAGACGGATCCAACACACTCTCCATCCCCTATCACTCTAATATACTACCATCACAACAATGATAACAATAAAAAAAGAATGGTTTTATTATGTTTATAACTTACAGTAATCTTAGTAAAGTGTTCGTGTCTACACGCTTAAACGGATACAGCGGGTGGTGCTGTTGTGCCACCAGGGTTTTTGATTAAAAGAACTTTGGTAAAAACTTCTTCAATTTCTGCACCCAGGTAGGTCTTGCCAAGATGTTTGGTTATTCTGCTGACGGGAACGGTCAGGTTTTGAGGCTGTTTTTGCTGCGGATTTTCTGCTTCCCTCACTGCTTTCTTTACTGCTTCTCTCATGGCCTCTTTATTTTTCTTTTTGTTTCCTTTACCAAACATCCACCATTTTCCATCCACAACATCCACTGCAGATGCATAACCACTGTCTTCAGAGTGATCATCATCCTCATCATCATCGTCATCATCATCTTCCAGCAATTCATCACACTGTTCCTTAGTCAGCATGATATCATTCTCTCTCATGTGTTTGATCATCAATTTGGCTGCAGCTTGTTTAGAACCATCATCCTCCTCATTTTCCTCCACAGCATCATCTTCCTCCTCTTCGACATAACCATCCCATTCCTCTTCATCCTTTTCCTCGATTTTTTCATCTTTGATGGCAGCCCATTCTTCTCCTTCAGAAGCAGGGGGTAGAATTCGGCCTATATTTGGTAGCACAGTAAAAATGATGTCGGATATCAAATCTCGAAAATCCGAACATTCTCCCAGCATTTTTATGAGCGTATAACGCTCGCAAAACATATCATAGCGGTTTGACAACTCGTCAATTACTGCAGTGGTGGTCTTTTGCAGATTCTTGGAGAACCAATGTTGAGCAGATTTGAAATCTTGAGTCATAAACTTCAATTTTTCAAACAACTCATCCAGAGTTTCTGTCTTTTCAAACATTTCTTCCAAATATTCTACCTTTCTGGCCAATCTCTTCAACAGCACCTTGTCTCCTACCTTTTCCTCCCAATCTTCTTCCCTGCCCTCCACACTCAGTTTCACGTAAGGCTGTTTTTGCGACTCTAAAACATGCACTTTGATCATCAACTCGCCAATCTTTTCGCACATCATTTGATGATACATGTTAAAGAGAACCTTAAATTCGCTTTTGATGTCTTCTGCATCACACGTCGGTTGTAATTCTATAGTCGACGTTTGCCGATCTTTTTTTTTCTCTCCCTCCTCTTCCCTCTTCGATCGCCGCCATCGCTGTCGTTTCGACCCCAGACTGGAAAGATCTGGTTCTGATCGCGCCGGGACATGACTGGGTTCTCTCGACCATTCCTTTACTTCCATTTCCTTCGACATGACTAGCCTGCAATCGTCTAGATTTGTTTACGCTCTCGTGAGAATCTATTATGTGAGGTCCTTGTTCAAATTGTTTATTAATATATCTAGCACCACAGCATACAAATATGGGCATGACGGACGTATCTCCACTATAATGTATTCCATCTTCGTCATCTCCCCCTCGCATGGTGGACGATGCGTTGGGTTTGACGGATTCGCCGGACTTGTCATCTTTTCGCTCCTGATAACGACGCCTCACACGTCTCCAAATAGCACTAAACAATCCACAACAACATTTTTTTTTTTTGTTCTGTTATTACCATTGTCGATTTTTTCTTCTTCTTTCCTATAACTCGAATACCATTCATTTGCCACTGCTCCTGC
This sequence comes from Siderastrea radians, assembly GCA_964017195.1. Lineage (NCBI taxonomy): Eukaryota > Metazoa > Cnidaria > Anthozoa > Scleractinia > Rhizangiidae > Siderastrea > Siderastrea radians. Next base: position 51,770,505 of record OZ024890.1, on the reverse strand, counting down.
TGCCGTTAGTATAGGACCTATAAATGGAGCTGCTTCTGCCATTTTTTTTGTGTTCGTGTATCGCTCGATATTTGGCAATCAGCCGTCTCGATTTGAACTTGTACAATCTAGCGGCAATCCAACTACTTGCAGCGTAAATAACGGTGATCGCGGGACAAAGCAGAAATGCAATTTCTAAGAAGAAATTACGTAATTTTTTAACCAATGGTCTGTTTTTTAAATTGTCTATGGCTTTGGCAACTATGCCACGACTATCTCCAACTTCGTCCATTTGTATTGTGACTACAGTAGAAATAATGTACACACGTGAAAAAACAATAACATTCTTTTAATGACATCATGTGATTTGTGATTGGTTAATTTTTTATTTCGATACATAGCCAAAAGGAAAAGTAAAAAAAGACTTTACATCCAACACTCTCTTGTCAAACACTAGCTTATAGGTTTTGACGCATTCTTCGGGGCGAATGGTAAAAGCACTCTCTTCTTCTCCCGAAACCCCCTTAAAGATTCTATTGAAATGGAGACGGGGGACTTCCACTTTTCGTTTGGTAATGCCGTTGGCATCGTTGTCACCCTTATCCCCCATAATGTCGTTCAATTTTGATTCCCACACCAAACTTTGGAGCGTTTCAAAATTCACTTTTTTTTCCGTGGCAGAATTTAAAGTGATCCCTCTAACTTTAAATTTGGTTTTAATAGTACCATCGGGCATTAAAATTTGATACCCATAATTTTTGGGGCCTCCACAAACGATCTTAATTATGGTACCTTCATCCTCCACCTTTGTCCACCCTCCCAACCCATCACTCAAAATAACATCCCCTTGTTGATGTTGGGGTTGATCCTTAAAATAGACAATACTGTCGGTATCCCCATAAATGGTTCTCATTCCCAGTTTTACCATAGCTTTTGTTAAAAGCACCCTTGCTAGAGCAGTGGTAAAAATAGCATGCACTAGACTACCTTTGGTGTCGGGGGCGAGACATTCACGATCCACGGAAGCTTCAAACAACAAACAGTCCCCACTCAACCAACTGGCTCTTTTATTTGTCAAAGAAGAATCACACATTAATTTAAAAAACATTTCGGGATCTCTCACCACTTGTTTTTTCTTTTTCAGCCTATTTCTACCCCAAAAACCCCAAGAAGAATTGAGAAACAATTTGGCAATTTTGCGCAACACGTCGTTTTTGACAATCTTGTCAGGATCCAACTTGATACCCTCGTCTTTTTCGTAATTCTCCACGTACTGCCTCTTTTTTTCAGGGGTGTCAGCCCAAGCGGGATAACCAGAAGCTTCTTGTTTCACTTTCATCCATAATTGAACGTAATCTTTGTAGGTCAGTTGGGTCCAAATGAGATAATGCCACACCTCGTAACATTCCAATACCTGGTAACCGGCATCCATGGCAGCAAACAATTCGTCTGAGGTGTATATACCAGTCAAAGATCTTTCTTCTTTGGAATGACTGCAAACATTTACTTTAAACTTGAATTCTTTGGCACATGCAGAACAATTGGTGTACACCAGTTTAGGACCGCTCAAGGTGTCTATGCGCGAAGGTAACCAGGGAATGTACGCATCTCTCACGGGTAAAACTTTAACGTAAAACAAACCCCTGTACTTGCGCACGTCTGCTGGTGGAACATCTGTAATGACCGTAGGATGACCCCAGGGGTATTCACACTGAGCCATACGAGAGGGATACAAAGATGTGACGTCTACAAATTCTATACTCTCTCCCAATTCCACATCTGCTTCTTGCAATAATTTAAAAGCTTCCGTTCTACCTCCAAAAAGAGCTTTTCGCAATTCGAACGGTTCGCGCAAAAAACCAGAATGATTTTCTCGAATTTGTCGAATGCTCGCAGCAAATGCTTCATCTTCTGCCAGGCGTTTTTTAAAATCACACTCCCATGTCACTTTAACGTTATAACCCGCTTCTCGAAGACGTGCGTTTCGAGTTTGAAATTCTTGCCGACAATCCAAGAGGGAACGCCCCGTTATGGGATTCTTAGTACGAGGGGTGTAACACTTTCCTATACACCCGTGCCACATGCAGCCAGCAAATTCTTCGATAGTGTTGGTACTATCGTCAAAACCATCCACTTTATATTTCTTATTGCCGCAAGTAATCAAAGCCTCACCGACTCCCTTTCTGGCGTGTTGTAAACGTCCTCCATACACATGAGAATCTAAATGAAACATGTAAGCCAAACCTTCCCGGGATTGTACGTCTTGATGCCCGTATCCCTTAACGGGTACCTGTCCGACACGCTTATCGGGCCAAAGGGACCTCAAATGCAAATTAGCCAATCCCGCCATAGTACAATTGTCTTCGCCACATCTAAAACCTCCGGTCAACATCTCCACGTTGGCGTCAAACCTCATAAAACCCGCCCTCAAAACAAATACATCTTGTTTACAATACTCTTCCATTTCTTCTTTTAAATTGTAAACACAGTTTTCACGTGCAAAACGGGCTTTTTCTTCTTCGTACCACTCTTCAAACTCTTCAATTTCGTACTTTTTGTGAAACTTGATGCCAAAAGATTCTTTCGGGGGTAGAGGACCTACGTAATCACGATTTTCGGGAGTGTTAAAATCGTGTGGAAAAAAACCCTTTCTTAAATCCACATCTAAACCACACAAATTGGGTACTTGACGCAGGGGGCATTGTAAATAGGCCAGACTATCCAACCATGTAATCTTTCCGGATTGCATTTTCAAAATCTTGTTTCCGTTAAACAAAATGCGCGGCACATCAGTGCGCGTTTCCATAAACGATTTTACGGCTAAAAAAGAATCAAACTTACCACCATTGTGTGCGATAATTTGATATCGTTCGCCCGTGGCCTCTAAGCTGTCATCTCCCACGTGCACGTAACGCAAAAATTGTTCCATGCAATCTTCTCCGTAAAAAATTCTAGCATCTTCTTCTTCATCTTCGGACATGGACACCACACAAATGGGAGCAAATTCGTACTTGCCGGGTCCTATGAGTCTTTTTTCCGTTTCCACGTCAAAAAAAATGCGAATGGTTCTCAATTTACGATATTTTTCCCTCACTTTGGAATCTTGGAGATCAATTTTTCTTAACATGCAAAGATGTTTACCATATTCGAAAAACCCGCCACAATTAGAACAACGGGATTTAAAACAACGGTGATCCCGGGAGCTATAAGCATCTTTACCCGTCACGATACCATCTTTGGCAGCAATATCCCGATTGCACTCTGCACAGGCCAAAATAGTGCCACAAACCTTCTTTTTTCTGAACATGGGTGAAGAGCCCTTCTGCTTGTGTCTTTGAAAACAATCGGGACTTTTGAAGTAACGCAAACACTCGTCACATTTAATAGGGGCAGTAACGATCTCGTTGGCTTTGTCACATCGCGTCTTACATTGGCGACAATATGCCAACGTACAAACATGATTCAATTTTGAACGTGAAAATTGCTCGCATTCTATACAAAAAAATCCACTAGGTACATTTAATAAAGATCCCAAATTTCGAATGATAAAAACATCCAACTCGTTCAATAACAAGAAAATAGGGCTCAAAGGGGCTCTACGATTAAATTTTCCCACAATGGAATACGTGTTTGCTCGAGAAAATACCACCACGGGATGATCCGAAAATCCAGGGGTATTGGCAATCTTTTTTATATCGTTCAAATCTACCCGCTCCCTACTGAGACCCAACCCGGCCTGTCGTAAAATGTCCCTACATTCCCGTTTAATTCTGTTTTTATTGTTAAATAATCTTCTGGATGGAATTGTAGAATTTTGAGCTAGTTTCCTAGCTCCCCACATAGCCCCCACCACACAATACGGATGGATGTTAGGAGGAATTTCAACGAGGGCACGTTTTTTCTGTAAAATGTTTTCCACAGTATTTGAAATCCCCATAAACAAAGCAGGATTCACCCTCCCGCCAGCCCCTGGCAATATCACTCGAAAAATTTGAAGTCTGAAAGAACCGTCATCCATTTCAAGCGATTCGTTTGACTGAATAACGTCCTCAATTTGAGTAATTATAAAGTCTGGGGAAAATTGATCCAGTCGAACAAAAGGTACTCCCACCCCACCACCCCGAGAATCGTCAAAACCAGCAGCTGTTACTTCACAAGATATTTGATCGGAAGGAGAAAAATGAGTGCGCATGTAACGGGTTACATTTCTCAAAAAACTAGCAATGTTTTCAATTAAACTTTCAGCCGTATCGTGCGTAGTGGGTCTTATGTTATATACCGTTCCATACATGCCAAATTGAGGCGCTAATTGACGCCAAGTTCCATCTATTTGAAATCCTGCCACATCATTCATGTTAACTTCGTTCACAACTCCTCGAGCGAGACGACCTCGTGCACCACCTATTTGGTTTGGTAATATGGGTATATGATCATCATCATCATCTGCATTCATGTCACGAACAACATCTCTAAATGCTCTTTCATCTTCTGCTTCGCTCTCATCATAATCATCGTCACTCTCTGACAAATAAATAGCATCTGCTCTTTGCACATTGTATTCATCCTCTTCTTCTGACGACGATGAAGAAGAATAGTCCACTAACGGACGTCGAGGCCACATTTTTCTTATTCTACACATTTTCAAAAAAAACGAAAGAACCACTCAAGAAATTCATTTCACAAAATATAAAATCACTAAAACATCAAAAAAACTTACATTTGTTCAATAGGCCATCCCTCATTTTTATCAACACTCTGGACACACGAAATAAACGTACATCAACGTTTTTATTTAAAATGTTATCTTAACAATATCACAAAAAAGGGGGTATACGGCGGGAATCACGTGTTTGAAGCGTTAACAACATTTATTTAAATTACTTACATTTTATAACAAATGATCTAGCAGTCTTTTAGCCATTGTATGGGAGTGAAACACAAGGTGGCTCGAACCTGAAACCGCATGAAATGCTAATTAAGTTTAAGTTTAGACTAAAGCATGCTTTTAATTAACATTAAACCCCGCTTCAAACACGTGCGCCATCCCGCCACCCCACAAAAAATCATGCAATTTTAAAAAGTTTTATAACAATGCTTATAGGTAAAAAACTTGCAAAAAAGTTCAAGTGTTCAGGAAATGTGTTTTTTTAGTCATCCACATCTTCAAAAACATCAAAAACTGTGTCGTTCAGCTTAAAACGAGCGATCTTTTCGGGGGGTGCAGAATTATTCCCTGTAGTATCCGCATCACGTTTTTTGCATGAACTCTCGCCTCCCTCTGCGACTGGTCCTGCTGGTTCGTTTTCGACAAGCATGGGTAGTTCTCCTCCTTCTGCTGTTTGCTGTGAATCACAATCTTTCTCAGAATTATGATCTTTTTCATCCGCTTTCTGCTCCTTTTGCCCTTCTTCTTCATTGTTCTCTTCTTCCGTCTGAACAGCTTCTTCGCTGGCTAAAAACTCTGCACCGTCTTCTTCTGGATAGAACTAAAAAAAAACATTATATGAAAAAACAAGATAATTTATTACCAACATCTTGAACAGATAACCAAAAAAATTATCTGTTTATGATGAAAGTAATAAAAAATTTCAATTCATTATCAACATTAGAAGCAACTCACACACTAAATATGTAAGATGTTCCTAAATTTAATAATAAACCAAATTAATTTTCATCAAAAAAAATAATGAAATATTTTATTACCAACATCAAGAACAGCTAATCAAAAAATTATCTGTTTTCGATAAAGGTACTAAAAAATTTCAATTCATTGTCAACATTAAAAGCAACTTACACAATAAATCCATAAAAATCCATTTATGTGCCCTGCTAATATCAGTTACTTAATGAAGAAGATTCTACTATGTTAAACAGTGTAAATACTTCTTCATTCCAAACTAATATCTTATTTCACATTTTATTGTATGACCATAACACTTGTGGATAAAATAAACTCCACTGCTAAACAGTAGAATCTATCTTTATCCACAAACACTACAGACAAAATCACCTCTTACCCTGTAATGATAACGGTGACGAAGATATTGAGGAGACGATGAACGATCATCATCTTTTACCCATGAATAACTAGTACCAAGATAAATTCTACTATTGTTAGCATAATATGAAATGGGAATAGTAACAATTTTAGAAGGCATTATAAGTGATAAAAACTCACGTTTTTTAACAAACACCAAATGCAAAATACTCTGTGGTTTCTCAAAAAACGTATGTTTTAACCACCCGCCAACAACACGTGTATTTAAACAATAAAACAATAAAAAAGTCAATTAAAACAGAAAATGTATAGTAAAAAACAAAAAACCACCCTTTTGAAGAAAGAGATAAAATAAATTAATCCTTTTCTCAAAAAAGGTGTTTTCTGTAATTTTTTAAACTTGCGTGACATCAATATGTAACGCACAGACTGAAGTTAAGGATAATAAACATTCTCATCTTCATTCCATGCATTACAAATTAAAATTAAAATTCCACGAAAATATATATATCGACAAAAAATCTACATTCATAATTCGCCTCGAATAAAAGAAGGAAAATTATGAATGTGAATTTTCTAACAATACCTGTGTTTCATAAATATAACGTCTCTCCAGTTCATGATATCTTTCAATACTTATATGGCCATTAATATAAGCATTAAATATAGCATCAAAACCATCTTCCAACAAATACGACATTCCGCTGTGTTATAAAAAGAGATCAGAAAATAGAATGATAAAAAAACACACTAGTTTCCAATCCCCTTATATAAAAACAACAGTATACAAACAATTAAAACATAAAAACTCACAGGCAAATCCAACTTAACTCGTGTAAACGGAACTTTTTTCTTTTTTAAAAAAATAAATGATCCATGACCGCCTGGCTCCCAACTCTCTGGTTCCCACATGATTTAAAACTTAAAAATTAAAAAAAATAAAATAAAAAATATAACTCACTGGTAAATCAAAATTGACTCCAGGAAAAGCTTGAGCTTCTGCTACAAGCAAAGCTTTAGGACATCGAACATGTGCTTCCTTCAATTCCACACTCTTCAGTGCTTTTTCTCCAGTAAGCTTATACGCAAATTTCAACTCGCCGTTTCTCACCAGCAAAATTCTACGGCCGGTACTTATTTTAGATTTAGCTTCTTTTTCCTTTAAACGGAAAAAATCTTGAATGGCATTGCACGTCCGATTTTTTCTTTTCAAATTTTCACAAGCAGAGTCGAACTGTCTTTCCGTTTCCTCCAGCATATACCAATAATTGTCTAAGAACTGTTCTTTCCTTTTTTCATAGTCGTCAAAGTTGAGATAGTAACTGTTAAAAATTTTTGAAACTCTTCGTCTTTCGGCTAAACCGAGACCAATATCATCAACTGAATGAGCAACCTGAAAACGATCCATACCTGTAAGACCTTAACTTCACTATCTTCCCACGAAAAGTAATAGTAATAGTTACAACTATAGCCACGACTCATCATATGTCCAAATTGGCGCGCTTTTTATTACAACTGTTACACCCCATTGATTATGAAAAACAATTCGACAGCTGTGCAAACTCGTAGTAGCGTGACCACATCAAATAACTAACCGCATCAAAAAACTTACCGCATCAAAATCTACATGTGCTCCAAACACGGCTTTTTCCCACGATCTCAAGCTGGTGGTGGTCCAAAATCCATTGTGATAAAATTTTCCTTTAGGAAAAACACGAGCACGTTTTCCCTTAAATGAATACAATAGAGACATTTCTTCTTTTTGTGGATCGATGAACAAACGTCTCATACCCATTATCGGCTCCTTCCTGTTCTCTCCAACAAAGCAAATTTTATTCAATGAATGCAATGTTTTTTTTTTCTTTATCCAACTTTTCGGTTCCCACATGGTCACCACATGGTTTACTTCTTCTTCTTGCACAGGATTTGGACCGGGTTCTCCAAAAAACTCCCAAACTCTCTTACACTCCTCTTCTCTCTCTCTAAAATAATGTCTAGCTCTCTCCACTTCTTCTTTCTTCGTATCCAACATTCGATCTCTATGTCGTATAAAATCATCCGAACGAACTTTAACAGATTTTGCCTCCTCAAAAAGCAAATCTGCAATATTATGACACTGTTTTTTGTCCATCTTGTTGCAGAATTTCACACTATCGTTAATGGTTTCTTGTAGAGTGTATACAAATGGTCGCAAACATATTAATTCGTCTAAAACACCCTCCATAACTTCCTCTTTCATAGGCTCCATATCACAATCGCAAAATATTAAACAAAATGAACCAGCCTCTTAGCACACACCTTTTATTCAAGAAGTCTTTAAGTCCCTTAATGGAACGAACTGAGTTTCCCGCTGAATAAAAGCTGTCTAATGTACTAGTCAGCTGGTGATTATAATATGGTATTATTTTATCTTATATATAACTTATTTCACGTTTTGTAATCATTGTGGTATACATAAAACTATTAATTATATCAAAAACCACGTGTGTTCCATTTATGATGTCACTTCCTGATACGTCACTTCCTCTTACGTCACTTCCTCTCATCCTACTTCCGGTTACCACACGTCCACCCACCCACCCCTCCCACAACACTAAACAACATCCACACCAAAACGAGGCGCCGCCGCCGCCGCCATCTTTTTTTTTCATTAAATTTCCCTATTTTTCCTCTTTTTTTACTAGAACTCATTAGCATATTTTTTGACATCTAGTACATATACTTACTACTCAGCGTGCATTTCAATCACGTCTCATTCAACAGAGCGGCGGGGCAATGCCACTTTTCAGTCGTCATTTGGGTCATCAACTGAAAAGATCGTCACAGAGCATTTTCAGTAATCGAGTAGATGCCAACAGGTGATATTTATCACACCAATAGCACCGACGGAAAAAGGACGATGACCGCATTTCTGAAATCACCTACAAAGTCAATAACTTCGAATTAATGGATGGTGTGCACAACATGTCCAACACCAAATCATTTCAGGTGTATTGTCTAAATGTTTTTTAAAGTGATGTTGTTTACAGTAAGGACACCAAATCATTGTCAGTTCCATTTCTTCCAACACCTATCAAAAATCACAGAAGCTTTTAGTCATTAAAAACGCAATACTTCTGACACGAAGAGCACCACAGAAAAAACGACGATGTTGACATTCATCTTCCAAATGTTTTTCATAGTGAAATTGATGACAATAAGAACACCAAACCATTGACGCCTCCATTTCTTTAATCACCTATTTAAATAACAAAAGTTTTTTATCAATGCCAGATATTTGAATAACAAAAGTTTTTTTATCAATGCTAGATATTTAAATAACAAAAGTTTTTTTATCAGTGCCAAACCAATTCTGGTACGTGTTCATTTCTTCCATTACCTATCAAGAATGACAAGTCATCCAGTGGTAAAACAAATACGTTTCTACTCGAGGGCAATGGGAATGAGAATGAGTGTGATGACCACAATCAAAAAGAGGTTCAAATCCATTCCAAAGCAAACAGTTGGCTTTGGGACAATCATAAGCTTCCAAATGAACGTGTGGAATATTCAATCGGGACAATAACTGTTTTTCAATTGTTCCTCCCTTGTAGGCGACAACATCTTTATTGAGGGAAGAGAGTTTCTCGTGCAACGTTTTCACTACAAACTCGACCAAATACCCCTCTCGGCGGCATTCTCTTGTGAGCGTGCTTCAAAAGGAAGGGCGTGGATGTTGTGGAACACGTAACTCACAGTCCGCTTATCCCTCGGAGATAAAGAGTTGTATTGAACTTCAGGTTTAAAATGAAAGCTATGCGAAAATCCATTCATGCCGCACCATCCCACTTCGCGAACAATCACTCTATTCCCTCGGAGAACGAAACCTTCCATATCCAATATCATACACACTTGACGCAAACCGGGGTTAATATGAATGGGTGCAGGACAACACTCCAAATGCGCGGGTTTTTGACAACAGGGTGTCCACAATATCCCCCACTCTTCTTTCTTGCAAGCAAAACATTGTTCAATCAAAAGAGACTCATCTTCTCCACATACCTTATTCAACTTTTCTCGATGGGCTTCACGCGCTGCCCTGTCTTGAATTTTCTCCTGGATCTCGGGAGGTAGTTTCTGCCAATTGCAATGACTCTCCGCAGTGGCAACAACTCTCGGCTGAATCTTTGGGACAGCCACAGTGTGAGTGAAGCGTCCTTCGGTCTTGAATTTTTTCACAACTGGTTCGATCTCCTGGATTTCATGGGCGGCGGAGTCTTGGGTCTCTTGAACTCGTGTTTCCATTGCGGGCAGCAATAATTCAATCCTTCAATAAACCACTCACAAGTCAACTGGGGGTAAATGGTCGGAACAGAAATGAGTTGATCTTCTTTCTTCAATTGAGCAGCAAAAGTTTTCAAACTCGTGGACTTGGTAAACGCTAATTCGTTTCCAATCTCTCTCAAGATGTCGCCCACTCGGGACATCGTATGAATTCACCTTCTTTCGCTCTCTCCTTTTATAACGCCAAATGTCTCATCTCGCAATGAATTACGGGGAATTATATAACCGAGTTACATAGTAATAACACGTGAAAATTACACGTTTATAGGGGTACCCCCCTCTCCTCAGTATTCAATCATAGTGATGTAACGTCAAAAGTCACTGTTATGTAATTCAACTAAAACCATGACGTGTTGTGTTTCACGTGAAACACAAATTATGTAATCTAAATAAAAATCACGTGGTATGAAAAAAGGGTTTAAAAGGAGCGATCTCGGTTCGTTTCATTACAATTTGCCTCAACATGGCAAACCAACTACCTAAAGATGTTGGTGAAAATGTTGAAAGAAACTATGAGACCCACTTAGCGTCCCTTGGTTTAGACCTCAGTGGTTCGGACGATGATTTAATTTGTTATGAAACAATGACTGAAAGCGATGAAGAGGAAGATGCATTGTGTAATGAAGCCATGGACAACAATCACGTCTCATTCAACAGAGCGGCGGGGCAATGCCACTTTTCAGTCGTCATTTGGGTCATCACCTGAAAAGATCGTCACAGAGCATTTTCAGTAATCGAGTAGATGCCAACAAGTGATATTTATCACACCAATAGCACCGACGGAAAAAGGACGATGACCGCATTTCTGAAATCACCTACAAAGTCAATAACTTCGAATTAATGGATGGTGTGCACAACATGTCCAACACCAAATCATTTCAGGTGTATTGTCTAAATGTTTTTTAAAGTGATATTGTTTACAGTAAGGACACCAAATCATTGTCAGTTCCATTTCTTCCAACACCTATCAAAAATCACAGAAGCTTTTAGTCATTAAAAACGCAATACTTCTGACACGAAGAGCACCACATAAAAAACGACGATGTTGACATTCGTCTTCCAAATGTTTTTCATAGTGAAATTGATGACAATAAGAACACCAAACCATTGACGCCTCAATTTCTTTAATCACCTATTTAAATAACAGAAGTTTTTTTATCAATGCCAGATATTTAAATAACAAAAGTTTTTTTTATCAATGCCAGATATTTAAATAACAAAAGTTTTTTTTATCAATGCCAGATATTTAAATAACAAAAGTTTTTTTATCAGTGCCAAACCAATTCTGGTACGTGTTCATTTCTTCCATTACCTATCAAGAATGACAAGTCATCCAGTGGTAAAACAAATACGTTTCCACTCGAGGGCAATGGGAATGAGAATGAGTGTGATGACCACAATCAAAAAGAGGTTCAAATCCATTCCAAAGCAAACAGTTGGCTTTGGGACAATCATAAGCTTCCAAATCACTCTCTTTTTCTAAATTTCTGATTTCATTGTAGCATCTATCCAAGATGTTCTTAAACTGAGGGTAGTTCCTACTAAGGGTGTTGAAAGCTTGTGAAACTTCAGTCAACATGTTAGCCATTTTGTTAGTTTGAGAAAAAAAAAGATAAACGCAACCCGTTTTATAACCAGGTAGGTCGTTCTAGACGATTCTATTTACGCAACCTTAACAATGTGATGACTCATTTCATCGGGAAAAGTCCCTGTTGACACATATAGGTCGTTCTAGATGATTCTATTTACGTAACCTTGACAATGTCATGACTCATTTCATCGGGAAAAGTCCCTGTTGTCACATATAAGGACATTAAGAGATGATTCTATTTACAAACGGTTCACGTAATCTTGATAACATGATGACTCATTTCTTAGGGAAAGTCCCGCGACCTCCAATATGCATCAAAGCGTGGTATGTAAATTTGCCCGATTTTTCAGACAGATTTGTGAAGAAAAAATCGTATCATGGAACAATATCTTGTCCTGAAAGGAGGGAGCCAAATTTGTCACGAGTTGGTGACATTATTTTTGAAACACAGTCACGAGTAATAAATCTTATTTGCTTAATTTCGGGGGGTGTGAGAAGCTCAACTAGTTGATAACAAATAGCCTGCAAGACTGCAATCATTTTTTTTCTGCATATATTATTCTTTGATGATTTTACAACGGAGTGAATGTTTCTTCATATTTTTTACAAATAGACGGTGGAACCTCCATGCAGTGGTCAATAATGAAATTATCTATTATTTTCAATTTATCAAGGAAAACTTGTTCGTCAAAAGTTTCACCTCTGAGGTAGAAGCGAATCTCATCAAGGACTTTTTGGTATTCGATCCGGGCAAAATTTGCTTGTTTTGTCTTTTTATCGTATTTCTTTAGGCTAGCAATTGCTTTTAAAATAAGACCAACACCAGTTAAAGTTGCCATGACAACAGGGTTCAATGTAATTCCGCCGGCAACTGCAGCGCTGATAATTAATTTGCCAGCGGAAAGATTGCAAATAAAGTTTTTTCTTCAATAACTCTTGTAAAGCTTTTGATAACCGTAGTGTTTCTTATGATAATAAGCATATAGATCTTTCAGAATTCTAACTTCACTTTCTAAAAGGGTTTTATTAATGTGGTTGAATTCGAAAATGTCCCGCATTGTGATATATAATAAATGAAAAAATTGTTTATGGCACTCTATATTCAATCAACAGTAAGAGTTCTTCATCTTTTACAACTGAAGCCAGTTCCACAGCCATATGACCAAACGACAGTACTAAATTAATATTTATTGTCTGTAATTGAGTTGTTTGGGTTGAATTGTAGGTGATTGATTGATTTAAAAGGAAACTGTGTTTTACTTTTAAAGGAATAGGCGTATATTGGTCTTTGAGCTTTAAATAGAGCACTTTTATAGTTAATATGCGGCTATGATCTGGAATGATTATTTTGTCACAACCATTTAATAAAAACGTGTTTCCATTTTTCGTATTTAAAATTCCATTTATGTAATGAACGGAACCACGCAAACAATGCCCGTTTAAAGACAAATCTGTTTCCATTTTCATTTGTCCATTTTCAATAACAAAGGCGGTGTCATAAACACTTGGATCAACGTTTGAAACGGTTTCTTTAACACCATAAATGATTAGATGTCCAATTTTTATGAATGATGAATCACGGACCGTGCTGTGCAGGTCGAGGAATATCTATTGCGGGGGTGAGCTACCCCATCTGTGAAAGTGGATAACTGTTTTGGTGTACTTCTCGAATGTTTTGGTTGTATGATTAGAAATTGAAATCGCCGTGGCTTGTGGTGTTACACTCACCTCATTGATTTCTGGTGGAAACCATTCCACAACCATCGTGTAGCAACCGACCGGAAGTGGATGGAAGTTAAAACCGAGGCATGACCGGTACTGGTTTGGTGAGTCTTTTTCAAACAGGAGTTTGAGAGTGTAAGCTTTTTTATTTATTTGTTGTGGAGATTCGGGAAAATCGTTGATGCCTAAAACATTGATGTTGTTTTCACTCAACGATTCATCAGTGTCTTCCATCAAGTATCTGAAGGCGTCCTTTTTATTTGTCGAGCTAGTGATATGGGATTCATGAATTGTTTGACTGACAAGATCTGACATAGATGTTATTTTACTTTGCATAAAATTAACATTAACTGCAGATTTCGGATCTTTGCCATCGGTGTGTAAGTTGACAATTTTATTATTATTTAAGTTTAAGTCTCCAGTCATACTGTTAGTGCCATCAAATTTGAGAAACTTTTTTTGTGTTATGTCATCAATTCTGTAGTTAACAAACTCGACACATGCGGTGTCTCTTGGGTTTGATGGAAGATCAAGATTGATAATCGAATTATTTTTCATATCAATATCAGCTGCTTTATCCAGTTTTTTTACAAGCTGATTATCGACATACTTTTTGTTTGTGGCTTGATCTACCTGTTCTGGGTCTTTTGCGTTGTAGAGTGTATTATTATTCATATCAATGCTTGCTTCCATTTTCCTACCTCCCTTTTTTGAAAGAAAGATATTTCTCGTGTCCTGATAGTTTATTACCTTTGACAGATCACCTTGGACAGGATAAGGGTTGCTTTTTAATCGCAAATATCCTACTTATTTTGCATGTCAATATCAGCAGAACTGCTGGCACAACCCTCAGACCCAGGATCACCTTTGTCGCCTTTTGGACCCTGGGGTCCTTGTGGCCCTTTCTGGCCTTGGGGACCAATCGGACCTTGTGGTCCCGCGGGGCCTATATCACCCCTCGGCCCAGGAGGACCCACTGTTTCACTTGTCGTTTGGCTAGTTTCACCGATTTGGCTGTTAATATACGCCATTATATATCTTCGTCAAAATTTTTCGTCATTATATTTTGAGGTTTATCATAGTAAAAGAAAGAATATTTATCTGTGGCGCGAACTAACGCGACATGATCAACACCTATCTCGTCCGCAATCCTCTTGTTTTCTCGTGGAAGAAATCTGAAAATACAAAAATGGCTGCAGTTATCACGGTTGTTTTTCGGCACCTTGTAGAAGGTTTGAGTGAGGTAAATAACGTAGCAGTTTCTGTGCCGCCCACTGATAAAATAATTAATGATGCTGTTTTGGTTGCTTTCACAAACAAGATCATCAAAGACAACAATTTTTTGGTTGTCCACCGGAAGCTCTTCGAGTGGAATGATTTCATCACCGGGAGCCTCGATGACCTCGTAACCAACCTTGGGGTTGGTTCGTTCAGCAGAGTCCTGCAAAGAGCCTGGTATTTGTTCTGGTGCAGGTTTTTTGAAAAGAGGTAAATTTTATCAAACTCTAACTACTCATAAAGCATATGCAGTAATATGTTTGTTTTGCCAGAATTACCGGGTCCACAAATCAGCATCCGGAAAACATCGGCTGGCATGCAAGGGTGGCCTTGCTTGTAGCTACTTTTGGAAAAAGCGGGGTCGTAATTTGGAATCTTCATTTTTTTATATCTCTATATACCGTAAACACCGGCGTATAAGCCGCACTCACAGATAAGCCGCACCCCGATTTTAGAAGCTCAAGATTTGGAAAAAAAAAGTTTGTCAAAAATTCATAGCTGAGTCATTTCATGTAATGAACATATTGGCTGAAATGAAGTCCTCTTCACTATGGATCGGTGATTCAATTTGTAGTCTGAATAAGACTCAAACGTGCATTTTAATCCTTATAACAAGTACAAAAAGGTACGAAAAGGTACTTGAACACAAGACCGCTTTCCCCAATGAACTTTTCCTCAGCATTTTTCCAGTTAAAGCTATTCAAGTCCGAAAATTTATGAGTAAGTTCGGTTGCGTATCGTGGCTTAGTAGCCAGGCATTCGATGAGAAGAGAGAAAACTGGTGACAAGTGTTGTCACTTCGTTCAGTTCGCAAAGCAAAGTTTAGCGATTTCTTTAGCTGTTCGTGGCTTCCATGTAGGTTTACAAGGATATTTGGAAGCCATCCATCGGTGACAAACTCGCCTGTAAAAGGGAGTTCGATAATTGCTTTGACAAATTTGCCATCAATGTTGTCAACAACGGAGAAACAGTGGGCCATTTACCACGCGAGTTCTCGAAGATAGCGTGGTACCGTTTTTGACTTTATTTTGGTGTTTTGGGGATGATTCATGGGAAATTACAGATTTTTTCCAAATGTTCTCGCAGATAAGTCGCACCCCTGAGTTTGAGCGAAGCTTTAGGGTAAAAAGGTGCGGCTTATATGCCGGTGTTTACGGTAATCACACTGAAAATGTCATTACCAAAGTGGAAACAAATGGCAAAGGAAAAAACGGCAGTCGATCAACAAACACAAGACATTCACCAAAAATTCAGAAAAAACAAAATTAACAAAGAGTTTGGTCAGCTTTCAGGAGAAGAGCTTTTTAAACCTATTACAAAAAGGCGTGATGAAAAGAGCAGCACCACTGCGGAAGAGGTGCAGGAAAGTCCTGATTACACAATGGATGAATTTGACGAAATCAACCCGTTTGGTGATGAATTCAGACCGGATGCACCAACACCAGTACAGTCACCAGAACCATCACCACCACCAACACCACCACCTTCATATCAAGAAGTTGTTGATGGTGATGATTTTCCACTACCACCCCCACCGTTGATGGAAGAAAAATCCACACGTAGAGAGTGGGGGATGCCGGGACCGGTTGAGCCAGAATATCCCCATGAATCAACCCTATTGCAAACAGCCAATCGGTTAACAACGCAATACGGAAATGATCCCAATTACAGAGTAAAAAAGAAAGACTCTCCATTTCATGGTTATTCCGTGGAGGATCTCAAAAATGTAAGAGATGGAATTTATGCGAAAAGAAGGGTAACAAAAGAATCTCTTTCGAAACGGTTACAGGAGGAGAAGCAGAGACTAAAGTCCACTCCCCCACGCAAAAGAGAAATTCCTCCAACCTCTCTGGAAACATCTCTGAAAGAAGCTGTTGAGAGCCGAAGACCTTCTCTCGACCCACCTTCAGACGGTGACGAGGACTTCTTCCCTGAAGAACAGAATTGGGAAACCGAAGGAAGCCGCATCGCTGATGAAGCTGAAAAATTGATTGACCAACTTCACTTGTGCTTAGGATCAATAAAAGCAGGAAACAGCTCAATAAAACTAAAAAATCAGGTATTGTCTCTGCTTGATTCACTAGTTGGACTCGGCGCAATCGACAAAAAGCAAAAGAAAAAATTAATCGTAATTATATAGACCAGTGATGACCTTAAATCTTCTGCTTGACTCGAGCCTCGCAAAACTACAAAGAACCAGAGCCGCTCAGGTTTCACACGATTTCACAATTAATTTTCAACCTCCGATTAAGTTAGATTCAGGAAACTGTAAAGCCTCTCTTAACAAACTTATCACTATGAGTTACTCATGGTACAACATCGATGACACTTTTGACAACAACAAAATTCGCTGGAGAAAGAAGTCTGAAGAGTGGCAGACCTTGACATTCCCGAATGGAATGTATGATTACTCTGGCATCAACAGCTTTCTTCAGTCCCAAACCGGTAAAGTGAAACCGGAAGACGAAGACAGTGATTTCATTTTCACTCTGTATTTCGATATGACAATTTTCAGGGTTGTCATTTTGATGCATGAAAATTATGAGCTTGACCTTTCTCAAGGAGCTTTCGCTGAATTGCTTGGTTATGAGAAAAAGATCTTGACAGGAGAAAACAACTATGTCGGAACAATCGTCCCGAATATCACAAAAAGCGTTGATTGGGTGTTTCTGCACTGCGATCTGATCACACGGCGAGCAAACGATGTTCCAAGCGATGTGTTATACAGTTTCTCAACAACAGGGCTTCAGGTTAGCTATCCATTTGAAAAAGAGCCGTATCGGCTTGAGTGGCATCCTGTGAATAAAAGCGAGATTAATGCAATAAGGATTTGGGTGAGAGACGGAAGAAACAATCTCCTGGATCTCAACGGGATAGACGTTGCGGTTAGCATAATGATTGAAAAAGAGTAAGGATTTTGTTGGCATAAATATACAACCATGAATCACCCGAGCGAGTGCGCAAGATTTTTTGACGAAAACGCCGGAAGGTATCGATATAAACACAAGGGGTGGGGTGTGATCCGTGACACCCTTATGGCCATCGGCAAAGCATTGAAAGGCACTGTAAAGAACATGGCAAAGACAGCCGCCGAAAAAGCCACAGAAACAATCGCTGAAAAAGCGGGGCAGAAAGTTGGTGAACTTGCTGTCGAAAAAGGTTCAAAACAAATACGAAAACTACTGCAAGAGCGAAAGCAAAAACCGGTGTCGCAGGATGCAAAAAAGAAACTTGCAAACATTTTGCAAAACCGAGTGCCAAAGAAATCAGATGGCGCCCTTGTGAAATTAAATCGAATTTTGGCAAACAAAATTTAATCGCAGAAATTTTTTCTCTTAATATAAATGATTGTTCACGTGTTCAGAACTCAACCATACCTCGAGAAGACTACATACGTCCAAGTGAATTTGGACACCCCGCTCACCTTCCCTGGGAATAACCAAACTCAAAACAAGTCGGGCCACAAATTTACCGTAAGAGGCCGGGACAATTTTTATGACTGGTACAACGCTTATTTCCGCGTCGATTTTAAGTTTGAAGCTGTAGCAAACGGAGCCAACATTGGCGCTGACACCCAATCGGCTCCGATCAACGGTTCTTTCTCATTGATCAAAAGTTTGAACCTTAAATCAGCGGGAAAAACTCTGTATGAGGTGAACGATATCCACAAGGATATTTTCATCAAAAACCTGCTTGGATGAAACGCTTAGCCAGGTAAAGATAGTTGTAATGTATCATCCAGTACAACAGCGAGATTGTTGTCAAAATCTTCCACGGCATAGTCCAAAGGAAGGAACTGGGAGAAAACATACCAGACATAACATTCGTGAAACAAAGATTAATTAGCTATGGGCAGGATATCAAGGATGTAATAGTTTTGCCAGGTGGAAACGATGGTTCCATCTGCAAGTTCAACAACAATGTCCAAGTGGGGGGGGGGGTAAACAAGGGCTGTAGCAGACACATCATTGAAATGCGATGTTTCTGCTTGTGGTTTCTGTCTTTATTGTCTTTGATAGACTTTAATTTTTCGTTGGTTTTTTTTCTCAATATTTTCTGTTTTCTTCTGTTAGTTTTTCTTTGTTTGTTTTTTTTTGGCGCGATGTCTTGTCTGTTGTTCTTTTACATTTCCTCTTTTATCTTTTTCTTTTCTCTAACGGGTTTTTGTTCATTTGGCATCTTTGGTGAAGTGACTGAATTTTCCAGTGTGAAAAAGTACTGCCACATTGGTTGGAAAGTGCTGACCATATTTGGGTGGTTGGGGGGTACCCCACAACACCAGTCACCATGGCAACAGTGCTTAAAATATTGGAAAAGTACTGCGCAAAACGAAGCAAACACTTCACTAGTGCTATTAAAATACCACTTGGTGGTGGTAAATAAATATTTACAAAAAACTTTACCAACAAGGCCGTTGAGCCTCCCACTCCCGTCTTATCGCTGCCCAACTAAAACCTGGAGGGCGTACTGGAGGCGGAGGTCTTTCATACTGCTCTACAGCTGCAGTGATAATATCGTTTCACAAGATGCAGTAATGTATTTGCTCAAAAACTAACGCAAAGGAACCTGTGTGGACAGTGTGGACAACTTAGGCATCTGGCGCCAAGCGTGAGTGAAACACTCGAGCAAACAAGTTTCGTGAGCATACGTTAAACAGCAAGGAAGTATTGTAGAGGGTATGCCAGCCCCCAGATCATCAACACAAATAAAACATTTAGTTTGCAAGAAAGACTGCAATTGTGCAGCCGTCCTTACTGCACGAGGTCTGTGGGTAGACATTAGGCTAGATTCCTGTAACGGAAAACGTAACTGCATGTGAAAAAAGGAAAAGTAATTGAAAAATAGAAAATCGTTGGTCACGGCTTGTGGATTCAAAACGACTTGACAACGTGGTCGAGTCGGGCTAGTATGTTTGTTAGCGATTTGTGAGAGTAAAAATTGTTGTATGGATGCGAGCAGAAATCGAGAGTTGAAAATAAGTAGAAGGACTGAATGAGGTAAGCAAATGTGGCAACGTAGTCTGTATGGAAACCTAAATAAAGCAGTTGTGAAAATTGAGAAGCGAGCAGGAATTTAATTGTCCATGCGGGTGATGCAAACCAAAAGATTAGTGAAGTCAAGTCGTAGTTTGCTTATCCGAATGATGTTTAAGCGGCTTATTACACTTGGAACAAGATGAGGTAGTGGGTTGTAAGTCAGATTCATTGAGTGTAAGCAAAACCGAATGTTCATTGTCGCTATCCGGCAAAAAAATATGTGATGAGGGCAAACGAAAGACATATCGGAATGAAAACATTTTCCCAGTAGATTTCTGTGTAAAATATATTCAGATTGTTGACAATGAAGTAAAGCCAATTCGTCACGGGTGATTGGTCCTTCATGACATTGATTAGAAATCGTATATAAGGAGTCAGATATTCAATGGTGCTCCAAGAAAATTTAGAATCTAATTTTGGTATAGTAAATAGCATATTAACACCAATAGAAACCGAAGGCTGATAAGTGAAGTCTACCATAGGCTGTAACAGGAAAGGAAATCCAGAATCTAAAGCATCTGCTGTGGAACTTAAAGATGTAATGTGCTTAAAGTGAAGTTGGAATTCAGAAGCCAAAAATGAAGGAAGGTCTCGTAATCCAATAATTTTCTGTTCATGTAATTTGCGAGCTTGATGTAAAATATCATTGATTTCTGTGAAACGCAGTAAGATGGAAAATGAGCGTGTAACTTCCCAGCAAAATTTGAAAGGAATTCCATAAAATTATTGGAAGGACAATTTTCGTGCCTTGCAAATTGGTGAAAATCCACAATTATCCGCTAGAATATAGTTATAATTTGAGCTCAAGTCATATTGTTCAACACAATCAACTGGGAAAATCTCAGGCCGAAACTTGTCACTGCATATATTCAATATTGACTGCTCTACTAACCTAAAATAAAGCTGGTCCTTAATTCCATTGGTTTTGATGGTCTCAGAAACAGAAATGGATCGAAGTGGAAGGTCGAAAGATGCAACTTAATGCCATTTCCCAGGTTAAGTGGCTGTTGACACCACGCGAGTGTTATTTTTAATAACACAAACATCACAGCGTGTGTTCTTGATATTATGCACAGCAGAGGTGTACACAGATTCAGAATTCAAGGAAATGTGGTGTTCAAACTCAATCGACAAAAAGTAAAAGAAAAAATTATTCGTAATTATATAGACCAGTGATGACCTTAAATCTTCTGCTTGACTCGACCCTCGCAAAACTACAAAGAACCAGAGCCGCTCAGGTTTCACACGATTTCACAACTAATTTTCAACCTCCGATTAAGTTAGATTCAGGAAACTGTAAAGCCTCTCTTAACAAACTTATCACTATGAGTTACTCATGGTACAACATCAATGACACTTTTGACAACAACAAACTTCGCTGGAGAAAGAAGTCTGAAGAGTGGCAGACCTTGACATTCCCGAATGGAATGTATGATTACTCTGGCATCAACAGCTTTCTTCAGTCCCAAACCGGTAAAGTGAAACCGGAAGACGAAGACAGTGATTTCATTTTCACTCTGTATTTCGATATGACAATTTTCAGGGTTGTCATTTTGATGCATGAAAATTATGAGCTTGACCTTTCTCAAGGAGCTTTCGCTGAATTGCTTGGTTATGAGAAAAAGGTCTTGACAGGAGAAAACAACTATGTCGGAACAATCGTCCTGAATATCACAAAAAGCGTTGATTGGGTGTTTCTGCACTGCGATCTGATCACACAGCAAGCAAACGATGTTCCAAGCGATGTGTTATACAGTTTCTCAACAACAGGGCTTCAGGTTAGCTATCCATTTGAAAAAGAGCCGTATCGGCTTGAGTGGCATCCTGTGAATAAAAGCGAGATTAATGCAATAAGGATTTGGGTGAGAGACGGAAGAAACAATCTCCTGGATCTCAACGGGATAGACGTTGCGGTTAGCATAATGATTGAAAAAGAGTAAGGATTTTGTTGGCATAAATATACAACCATGAATCACCCGAGCGAGTGGGCAAGATTTTTTGACGAAAATGCTGGAAGGTATCAATATAAACAGAAGGGGTCGGGTGTGATCCGTGACACCCTTATGGCCATCGGCAAAGCATTGAAAGTCACTGTAAAGAACGTGGGAAAGACAGCCGCCGAAAAAGCCACAGAAACAATCGCTGAAAAAGCGGGGCAGAAAGTTGGTGAACTTGCTGTTGAAAAAGGTTCATAACAAATACAAAAACTACTGCAAGAGCGAAAGTAAAAACCGGTGTCACAGGATGCAATAAAGAAACTTGCAAACATTTTGCAAAACCGAGTGCCAAAAAAATCAGATGGCGCCCTTGTGAAATTAAATCGAATTTTGGCAAACAAAATTTAATCGCAGAAATTTGTTCTCTTAATATAAACGATTGTTCACGTGTTCAGAACTCAACCATACCTCGAGAAGACTACATACATCCAAGTGAATTTGGACACCCCGCTCACCTTCCCTGGGAATAACCAAACTCAAAACAAGTCGGGCCACAAATTTACCGTAAGAGGCCGGGACAATTTTTATGACTGGTACAACGCTTATTTCCGCGTCGATTTTAAGTTTGAAGCTGTAGCAAACGGAGCCAACATTGGCGCTGACACCCAATGGGCTCCGATCAACGGTTCTTTCTCATTGATCAAAAATTTGAACCTTAAAACAGCGGGAAAGACTCTGTATGAGGCGAACGATATCCACAAGGTTATTTTCATCAAAAACCTGCTTGGATGAAACACTTAGCCAGGTAAAGATAGTTGTAATGTATCATCCAGTACAACAGCGAGATTGTTGTCAAAATCTTCCACGGCATAGTCCAAAGGAAGGAACTGGGAGAAAACATACCAGACATAACATTCGTGAAACAAAGATTAATTAGCTATGGGCAGGATATCAAGGATATAATAGTTTTGCCAGGTGGAAACGATGGTTCCATCTGCAAGTTCAACAACAATGTCCAAGTGGGGGGGGGGGGGGGAGGGTAAACAAGGGCTGTAGCAGACACATCATTGAAATGCGATGTTTCTGCTTGTGGTTTCTGTCTTTATTGTCTTTGATAGACTTTAATTTTTCGTTGGTTTTTTTTCTCAATATTTTCTGTTTTCTTCTGTTAGTTTTTCTTTGTTTTTTTTTTGGCGCGATATCTTGTCTGATGTTCTTTTACATTTCCTCTTTTTTCTTTTTCTTTACTCTAATGGGTTTTTGTTCATTTGGCATCTTTGGTGAAGTGACTGAATTTTCCAGTGTGGAAAAGTACTGCCACATTGGTTGGAAAGTGCTGACCATATTTGGGTGGTTGGGGGGTACCCCACGACACCAGTCACCATGGCAACAGTGCTTAAAATATTGGGAAAGTACTGCGCAAAACGAAGCAAACACTTTACTAGTGCTGTTAAAATACCACTTGGTGGTGGTAAATAAATATTTTAAAAAAACTTTACTAACAAGGCCGTTGAGCCTCCCACTCCCGTCTTATCGCTGTCCAACTAAAACCTGGAGGGCGTACTGGAGGCGGAGGTCTTTCATACTGCTCTACAGCTGCAGCGATAGTATCGTTTCGCAAGATGCAGTAATGTATTTGCTCAAAAACTAACGCAAAGGAACCTGCCGGAACGTTAGGTTGATTTTCGCTTTTGTTGTAGAGAACCAAGAGTTGGCAACAGTGTGGACAGTGTGGACAACTTAGGCATCTGGCGCCAAGCGTGAGTGAAACACTCGAGCAAACAAGTTTTGTGAGCATATGTTAAACAGCAAGGAAGTATTGTTGAGGGTATGCCAGCCCCCAGATCATCAACACAAATAAAACATTTAGTTTGCAAGAAAGACTGCAATTGTGCAGCCGTCCTTACTGCACGAGGTCTGTGGGTAGACATTAGGCTAGATTCCTGTAACGGAAAACGTAACTGCTTGTGAGAAAAGGAAAAGTAATTGAAAAATAGAAAATCGTTGGTCACGGCTTGTGGATTCAAAACGACTTGACAACGTGGTCGAGTCGGGCTAGTATGTTTGTTAGCGATTTGTGAGAGTAAAAATTGTTGTATGGATGCGAGCAGAAATCGAGAGTTGAAAATAAGTAGAAGGACTAAATGAGGTAAGCAAATGTGGCAACGTAGTCTGTATGGAAACCTAAATAAAGCAGTTGTGAAAATTGAAAAGCGAGCAGGAATTTAATTGTCCATGCGGGTGATGCAAACCAAAAGATTAGTGAAGTCAAGTCGTAGTTTGCTTATCCGAATGATGTTTAAGCGGCTTATTACACTTGGAACAAGATGAGGTAGTGGGTTGTAAGTCAGATTCATTGAGTGTAAGCAAAACCGAATGTTCGTTGTCACTATCCGGCAAAAAAATATGTGATGAGGGCAAACAAAAGACATATCGGAATGAAAACATTTTCCCAGTAGATTTCTGTGTAAAATATATTCAGATTGTTGACAATGAAGTAAAGCCAATTTGTCACGGGTGATTGGTCCTTGATAACATTGATTAGAAATCGTATATAAGGAGTCAGATATTCAATGGTGCTCCAAGAAAATTTAGAATCTAATTTTGGTATAGTAAATAGCATATTAACGCCAATAGAAACCAAAGGCTGATAAGTGAAGTCTACCATAGGCTGTAACAGGAAAGGAAATCCAGAATCTAAAGCATCTGCTGTGGAACTTAAAGATGTAATGTGCTTAAAGTGAAGTTGGAATTCAGAAGCCAAAAATGAAGGAAGGTCTCGTAATCCAATAATTTTCTGTTCATGTAATTTGCGAGCTTGATGTAAAATATCATTGATTTCTGTGTAACGCAGTAAGATGGAAAATGAGGCCGTGTAACTTCCCAGCAAAATTTGAAAGGAATTCCATAAAATTATTGAAAGGACAATTTTCGTGCCTTGCAAATTGGTGAAAATCCACAATTATCCGCTAGAATATAGTTATAATTTGAGCTCAAGTCATATTGTTCAACACAATCAACTGGGAAAATCTCAGGCCGAAACTTGTCACTGCATATTCAATATTGACTGCTCTACTAACCTAAAATAAAGCTGGTCCTTAATTCCATTGGTTTTGATGGTCTCAGAAACAGAAATGGATTGAAGTGGAAGGTCGAAAGCTGCAACTTAATGCCATTTCCCAGGTTAAGTGGCTGTTGACACCACGTAAGTGTTATTTTTAATAACGCAAACATCACAGCGTGTGTTCTTGACATTATACACAGCAGAGGTGTACACAGATTCAGAATTCAAGGAAATGTGGTGTTCAAACTCTGTACTGTAGCAAAAAATGCTAACAGCAAGTAAACAATAACCAACAACGAATTCATTTTCCACAGTCAAGTCACCGCGAAGAAAAACACATCTCTCACGCGAGACTTCCTTGCACTTCGTGCATGCTCGTTAAGGTTTTTGATTGATTGACAGATTTCTTTACAGGGGCAATCATCTGGACGCCAACAGTGGCAAGATCAAAGGTAGCTGCCAGCCCCCCCTGAGCAAGAGTTTTGTCAACATTATGTAGAGCTGACTGGATGTTAACCTTGGTGACCAATTTGTGGGTGATTTTTGCTAAGTAGACAGTTTTACCTTGAATTGTTTTAGCCACAGCATGAAATGTATTCACCGATGTTGCAAATTCAATGAGAATGTCAATTAAACCAGAAACTTCCCCAGAAGCACAGGATCCACCAAATGCAGTATAGAAATATCGTGGAATACCTCCAAGGCCAGCTGTGCATGCCCAGGGAGGGGATCGTCTACGGCGCTTGGCACTATGTAACCACGTTGAGATATTTGAAGATTGTTTCAATGCCCATATTTTACATAGTTGGAGAGATTTCTGTAGCCATAGGGGCAATTCATAGTAGCAGTGGACCCAGTAGAATACTGATAATATCTTTGAAGGTATGAATCACACTTGATAAGAGAGGTATAACCATGTGATGCTAATAAGCGCTGTATCGAACGCTGCACTGTGCGTATTTGAAGTAACAACTCGCTTAAGAAGTGTAATTCATCCTTAGAACATGTGTTATTTATAGTGAAATCTTTGCGCATAGATGGTGTGCGCGGGGTTACAAAAAGATTGAATAAGGTGGTTTCGTGGTAAAATACTACTGCTTTTGGATTATGGGAAATCATTAGAGCTTCAAGGAAGTAAGTCACCTGTTTACCATTCATGTCATAATCCTGAGTTTCTGTTGCAAGCGAAAGTGCTAGGATACTGAGTTTTGCAAGAGTCGCTTGTCCAAGATGTTTTCTTCCAGTTCCCACATGCTTTCCGAGGCTGGGAAATTTGCCCATTTGAAAAGGTATTGGAGTTTCCAGGCCGTTTTCGAGCTTTGAGAATCTTTTCAGCAGCATAGACATCAGGTTCCATGAGCACATCTGAGGAATTAACAGGAGTACCATTAGGGAGTTCACCATTGTCTTTTGCTAGAGCTGCATCAATAGGAGTGGATGTTTTAGTTTGAGGATTTTCTGGTTCAAAACTGTCTGCTGGGAAATCTGATTCTTGTAGGGAAAGTTGATTAGGATCATCCTCCTGGGGTGGGGCAATTGGTCGATCAGCAGTTTTGTGAAAGTGTTTTCTATGATTAGCGTGAACAGTCGTTGGCACTAATCGAATATTGTACGTGCGCAGTTGATAATGAACTGGTGGTAGTTTGCAGCAAATGTGAAACGGTCTATGCCATAAATGAGGGAGCTCCTTAGAGAGACCCTTTTTACTGGAAGGCGTGTATACCCAGCAGCGCTGACCAACTTCGAAGGGTGCATCAGCTGCTTTCTTATCGTATTGCAGTTCCATTAGTTGTCAAGCTTTGGCGATGTTACTGCGAGCAAAGGCTTGAGCGGTTTCGATCTGTGTCACAATGCATTTCGATGTTCTTCTACTGAAGTAGAAAGATTAGTTGGTGGCAACAAAGCTACATTGAGTGGCAATCTCGCTTCTCAACCGTAGAGAAGGAATGGACAGGGTGACACATGATAAGCAAGGAGTATAGATGGTAGGAACAAATCCCAATCTGTTTGCTCAGGATTGACAAACATAGAAATTGATACAGCTAGAGTGTTGTTAAACCGTTCTACCAAACCATCTGTTTGGGGATGATAAGCAGTGGAGTTTAACTTCCTAGTATTCAACAAACAACAGACTTCTTTGACTAGAGCAGAAATAAAGTTACTTCCCCGGTCAGACAAGAAGGTGCGTGGGGCTCCATGTCGTGTAAATATTTCATCTACAAAGATGCAAGCAATGACAGGAGCTTCAATAGAAGGCACAGCGCAACATTCTGGCCAGTGCGTGAGATAATCTGACCAAACACAGATGAATTTGTTTCCTCTAGTAGTGGTTGGTAGGGGGCCCAAAATATCGCACACCACACATTCAAATGCATCTTGCACTGGAATGTGTAGAAGCGGTGCCTTGTGGTGGTTTTGAGGGCTTTTTCACATAGCACAATCACAGTAGCTTCTGCACCAATGCTGTATGTCACTAAACATATTGCGCCAATAGTAGCGTGTCCATAGCTTCTCATAAGTCTTTACTGTGCCAAAGTGACCTGCTGTAGGTCATCATGGCCCCAAGTAAGGACTTCATAGCGTAAAGCTGCAGGAATGACAAGTTGCTGGTAGGTAGTGGTATGACAGGTTTTCCGTGGGGTCCAGAGATGGAACAGTAACCCATTGTCACTCAAGAAGTAGTCATTGATTGTCAGCAAAAGGGATCTTGCGAGCTTGTTTTTGTCTGGAAGTGTAACACTCTCGAGGTAATTGATAAGGTCAGCAAGGTCTGGATCACAACACTTTAACTCCTTTACTTGTGAAGTCTGAACACCTGGGACATCACAAGCAGAGACAGTTAGAATTGGTAACTTGTAGGGGCGATGACTTAAAGCATCAGCATTAGCATGTAAAGCACCTGGGCAATGTGGAATCTCAAAATCATGCTGCTGAACCAATAAGGACCATCATGCTAGTGTACCTGAAGGATCGTTAGTCGTGATGAGCCACTTAAATGCATGCTGATCTGTATGTACGATGAATTTTCGCCCATGGAAATAAGGTTCAAACTTCTGAATGCCAAAAATCACTCCTAGCGCCTCTCTTTCCGCAGTACTATCATTGCGTTCAGCTGCGTTAAGATCGCATCTGGCATAAGCAATAGCAACTTCCTTACCATTTTGAATTTGGCCTAATGTCGCACTAATCCCCTCATTGGACGCATAAGTATACTAATGAAATGGCTACTCAAATTCTGGAAACGCTAAAATAGGTGCAGTGATAAAAGCTTCTTTTAAAGCATTGTGTGCTTTTTCACGTGTCTGTCCAAAGAAATTTATGATCTTTGCAAAGAAGTTGGTTTAGAGGTGTTGCAATCTTAGAAATATCCTTCACAAAGCGATGGTAATAGTTTGCCAATCCAAGAAAAGATCTAATTGTTTTGACATTGTGTGGTTGTGGAAAATCCTTAACTGCAGTAATCTTATCATTGTCAGGAGCTTTTCCATCAGGTGAAACTATTATGTCCTAAATAATTGCCTTTTGTACATGCAAATTTATTTATTTATTTTAATTTATTTATTTATTTATTTATACAGGAACATCCGGTTTAGCAATTAAGATAGCTAATTTAAACAGAGTCCTGTAAAAAGCAAATAAACAGATACAAGGAAAATCAATACAGAAAGTAGCACACTAATAAAACACTAGAGACACCCGACAATTAAAGAGACTGGACACACTGGCACCTGAAGTGCCGTTTCGCCACGGTCTTAAACGTGTTCAAGTTCGTTGGGGACCTAATATTAGAGGGCAAGAAATTATAGGCACTTGCACCACTGATCCTAAAACTACCCTGGTATTTGGTGGTTTTAGCCAAAGGCAGTCTCAATTGATCACGTTCTGTGGTGAAGTGAGAGTAGATTTGGTGGGCATGCCTAAATTCACTCAGCAGATAAGAAGGTGCTATTCCATTGATGCATTTATAAACAAGAACAGTTTTAAGGAAGTTATGGCGTCCTTGCAGATGAGGCCAGCCGAATAGAGTAGACAGTTCGTCAGACTTAACAGCATGGCCCTTGATAAAACATGCAGCACGGCGATTAAGCTTGTCTAAGAAAGATTTACTATTCTGGCCACAGCTATCCCAGATGACCGCGCAATAGTCAACTTTGCCCCTGGTTTCAGATATCGTTGATGGTTTTAGATATTGTTGAATCCTTGTGTGTAACTGAGTTTAAGGGGCGAAAATCAGCGACAAAACGATCTGTGCCATCTTTTTTTCTTCCCCAATATAATTGGAGATAACCAGGTTGAGATGCTGGGTCGGATTATCCCTTGTTTAAGCATATCGGTGACATGTTGCTCTATAATTCAACGTTGAGTGTCAGAGACCTGGTGTGGACGTTGTCGTGTGGGTGCATGGTTTCCAGTGTCAATGTGATGTCGTTCCAAGCCTGTTCACCAAGTTCTGAGGCGACAGAACAAATATGTCATGATATTCAGCAATCATCGATTTAAGTTGAGCCTGCTGTGTGTCAGTAAGATCAGTATCTGAAAGGTCAGTTGGAACTTTTGGGCTGAATCAGAAATAGAAGTTGGAGGATGGGATTTCTCTGCAGTAGCAATAACTGACATAGATGCAGCAGATGGAGTATAGGTGCCCATAGTAGAGCAGCGGTAAATAGTAACTGGTTCGTTTGTTGTGTTCAGAACTCGAAATGGAAATGTGTGGTCAGCATTAAACAACTAACCATTTGAGATGCAGGACATACATGCTAACATTCAGCAAGCTTCGAGCTTGGTCCTATTCGGCTAGTGCTACCAACTTCTAAAGCTGTCTTGGGATAGACAGGAATAACAGATTTAGATAAAGGTGGTAGGATGTATGTAGCATAAGCATGAACTTTCACTGGGGTTGTTATAGAAAAGGCATTGTCTGGTACACGAGAGATGTTATGAAGAGGATGAGGTGGATTACCAGAAAGCACTAAGGTATGGGCTTGCATATCAATGATTGACCCAAAATGAGTAAGAAAATCGCGACCGAGAACAACTGGGTAAGTGACAGATTATCAATCACCAGCACTGAAAAACTGTAAGGTGTAGCGTCAAATGTGAATGAGAGGGTGGCTTGTCCCAAAATAGGGATTTCCTCACCACTGACAGTGCGAATAGAAGTTAGTAAGGTAGTTTGCATTGTAGGAGATGGTAACAAAGTGGAAAAGAAAGAATAGCTTACTGCGGTCACTGAAGCACCTGTATCAACCAGCATGGGTGTCATCTGGTTGGCAATAGTTCCAAGGACATATAGACTATCAGGTGGTAGTTCTAGAGATGGTTCAATAGCAGGGATTTCTGGATCATCACAGGGAGGCGTCTGTAGAGGAGTATGCCAAGTTATAGGACTGTCAGTTGGCATGGATGTTGTCCACTGCTGAATGTGGTCATCAGGCATGATGGGTGGTGAAGCACTAGTTTGGTCAAGGTCTTCAAAAGCAGGAAGATCTGAAACAGCTGGTAAAGATACTTGCAAAGGAAATAGAGTTCCGGTTTCTGAAGAGTGCTCTATGAAGGTGGTATCCGAAACTGAATTGACATTTACAGTATCTAATTCCTGCTGACTTAATGCTGAACTGGAAGGTAATGTATGCGCAAGTTGATCAAGGTGGAACATACACTGATTCTGTGAGTTGTCATGCCAATGTGAGCGAATTTGATGAATCTCATTATTTTGATTTCCTCATCATTATGTGTGTGGGAACTAAATGTAACATCATGTGATTTGTCATAATCCAATTTATTATCTAAATGTGTGGTACCTTTTCCTGCAATATCTTGTTGCATTTCTGTGTTTGGATTTATTTTCAATGTTTTGTTGTACTGCTTGGTTTTTGTTGTTTGCATTACTCTCATGCTGGCTATCTGAGAGTATTCGTGTCAACCCTGAATGGCAAGGGTCATTTTGTTTGGCTAGGTCCACTTGTATAATGGTGGCATTGCCAATTGGTATCTCGTTATGAGAATTAAATTGTTCATCAGAACAAAGTGAAATTGCCATTCTGCACATTGTCTCATTGCGCTCAGCATCAAATCCTGTACGATTTAGTTCTCTTTCAATGTGAGGGCCCATTGTTTCATCATTGAAATGTGTCATGTCAATTGTACTCATAGGCTCGCTGAAATTTGGTTCTGTTTCAGTATTTTCTGTTTCTTCATCATTAATATGTGTCATTTCAATTTTACTCATTGTCTCGCTGAAATTTGGTTTTGTTGCAACATTTTCTTCTGTTTCTTCATCATTAATGTGTGTTATTTCGGTTGTACTCATTTTCCCGTTGAGTTCGGCAGTAAATTCTTGTGAGTTTGGTTCTGTTGGATTAGAATCGCCCGTAATTTCTTCTTGAATATGTGCTTGTTTTTCTGCAATTGCATTCCCAATAGCATTTCCAAACGCATTTGTTTTATCACAGGTATTGTCAACTTCCATGTCTGTGGATGTTTGGTTTTGAGTGACAATTTGTAATTTCTGTTTCAATAACAACATCACCATGGTCATAAACTGCAGCCCAAGGTGACTGAAAATCAGCCGAAATACAACCGCAATGAAAATATGTACAGTTAGGAGAATTTGTGTGTGATCCGCTGTCCTGTTGGGTGTCAGTGATTGGATAAGCAGCTCCCAGGTTTACTGCAATATCCAAAACAGACAGATGTGAACCATTAACTCCCATATTATTATTACTATCACTAATTGTAAGATTACGACGAGTAGGCCTACATGCTCTATTTACAGTATAATCATATGTGCAAATATCAGGGTGTGTATGATTGGCTCTTGGAGGGGACAAGGAATGTCCTGCAAGAGCCCCTACCCGTTTAACTGAGAAGGGGGACGAGACCCAGGGACCATTGGTAGCTGCGTTTGCCATTTAGGTGAAGCGTTAGGTAAACGCGGATCCCTGTGAATGCGCTGTCTAGAGTTATGCCAGGTATGACCTACACGATGGCAATATGTACAAATAGGGTCCCCCTCTTGAGGCACTTAGTGAGATGTGTAATGTCAGCGATATAATCATCTAAGGGTTCCCCTGGCCTGCATTTATGTGTGCTTAATTGTTGGTTAAGTATCCAGTCCTGAGGACCAGAGCACAAAACGATCTGTGAAAGATGTTGTTAGTGATGCTAAGCTTGCTTTTGTTTTATCGGGCAACGTTGGGAACCATGCTTGAGCGATTCCTTTAAGGTATAATGGGAAAGCTTTAGGTTGTAATTCGTTCGACCAGTTATTCAATTTAGTGATCCGCCGAAAATTATCCAACCATGCTGAGGCATCACTGGTAGGACTTCCGTCAAAAATATCCGTCCTTACTCCATGCGCACTTGTATTTGCTTTGTTTGTGATCGTTGTTTGAAGTGTGTTTAACTGAGTGCGTTGTGTGAAAGATTCATTGTGGTAGTGTGTGGCGAAAAATTATCTGATGAAGGACAAACGCAAATTGTACTATCAGTTTGTGTGATTTTGTTATGCTGTTTACGTGCCTGGGATCGTGTAACTATTTATTTAGAAATCTTGGACTGAGCTGACATACATCACCGCTATTACTACCAATCCTTTGTAAAAATGTGAGCGATATAGCAGAAATCGATTAACTAACAAATTAAATAATCAACATAGTAAAGTAGTTAAACTAAGGGTAGTTAAACTAGAAGTAAAAGCCATTGACTATGTCAAAAAATGGTTCAAGGAAAACAAAGTTCAAAGTTCATTGATAGCCACGAGAGTCACTTGAATCCTTTTGTATGAAAGTTCAAAAATACTCATGAGATCTTACTTTGTGTCCTTTTGCTTGTCCTCTCAAAGGTGAAGTTTTAGGCTGTGCTTGAGTACATGTACTTGATCCGGTGAACTGGACTGATGGAACTGTGGACTGGACAGGTGGTCGGTGCTCTGGACTAGGCAAGGGGTGCTCTGGACTAGGCAAGGGGTGCTCTGAACTGGACTTGACTGGGAGCGCTCTAGGCTGGATGAACGACACTGTTTACTGGACTAGCGGCTTTAAATCAGCGGTGGAGGAATAGGAAATGAACTAAAGAGTTGTTTGACTGTGCAAAAATTTGCAACAAGGAACATATCTTAAGAGCTGAATTCCTACACAAAGAATTAGTTCACTCTGGTGAAAGCTAGTAACTCATTTAAGGTTCTTCCGAAAGGAATTTTAGTTAAAGATTGAATAAATATATGAAAGTAAGCAAAACGCACCCAACCGAGAACAAAGACGCCCGAAGGTGTCAACTCTCGTGAGCGAACTTAGTTTTCAATGAGGCAAGTGAGCCTAATCATTATGCGAGCTCGGACCGTCAAAGTGCGAGTGATTCCGCAACTTAAATAAATAGTTTGTTTAGCTAAAATCAGTTATTTTGCAATTTCGCAGCTGAAAACACCTCTTGCGGAAAGCAATAAGTTTTACAATAGAGAACCGATTCTCAGTTACAATAAACATCCTCGCTAGAGTTTTCGTGTTACCTAAGTTAAAAGTTTACAACAGCGGCTAACCGATGTTATTTAAATTTAGAGATAAAATAAGGTTGAAACAAGGATTCCTCTTGACAAGCTAAATATGAGTACCTGTTCAGCGGCTATGGAAAAGTAGTCTGAACTGAAAGTCAATTTTGAAGTAAATTGCAACACGAGTTCTTACTTAGTTGTGACGTGAATTCATACTTAGCTTAGAAATGAAATCCTTGTTTTCAGCAGATGGGTAAATACGACAGTTGTTCTACGGAGCCAACCTAAAATAGTTGTGTAATTTCCCTTGTGATTTATAACGTATCCCAACACCCAAATACAAGAACCCGAAGAGAGAGATAAACGATGATCTTGCATGGCACGAATGCACATAAGCATAATTGTCTTAAATCAAACTCAGTGTATTTTCTTAACAGTGAGTCACCACGAACAAACAAAATAGGCTTTGTCCTTTAGAAAAGGGCCCGGCTAATTGTGTTTCTTAATTGATCCAATTAATTCACTCTTTAGTTTCCCGTCGTAGTAAAAGTGAATAAATCCCTAGCGAAATTCTAAAAGTAGATAAATGTTTAGCCAAAATTCCAAAGGCAGATAAATGTTCAGCAAAATTGAAGGAGTGAATAAATATGTGGTTATCGAGGCGACAACTAAAGGAGCTGACCGAGAATTGCTTGTTTTTGTCTTTTGTGACAACGTATTGTGGTATTTTCCCAGCCTTCATAAACATTTGTTACTAAATGGTATCGGTCCTTCAGTCATAGCACGTTCAAATGTTTGAGGATTAAATATATATTTTTTTATTTTATTTTCTTTCAGTTTAAATTTTTTTGTGTTTTACTTGAGTTTTAAACTTTTTTGCATTTTCATGTTTGTAAAGTGCAAGAAGTTCGCGAAGGGAATATTATACCGTAAAGATTCAAAATTGTAGGCTTACATATATTATTCCCTCCTTTTAAAGGGTCGCTTCCTGACGACAAACAAAAGCACGAAAATAAATCTTAAATCAACACACTTCTGGGAACAAAGGGGCAACGGCTAATTCGCTAGGGAAATATATAAGGTTGAGCGGTGGTAAAGTGTGTTCTCCCCCCGTAGAGAATGGCATCTATGCCAATGCATCATATGACAGAAAAATTCGTAAGAATCGCTTATGGTGATCATGGGGAGTTGGGCGTTATTGAGGCCTGCCAATGGGAAGTGCAAGGCCAACCAGTTGGCTAGAAAGGTTGATAGAGCGTGGAAATTAGCATTATGGATGAAATAAGCAAAATATAAACACTTATACTGGTCACAACGGAATGCGTATTCAAGCTTAAGTGGTGCTTTAAACATGGGTAAAATATACTCTTCGGCTAACAGAAAATAATTACATAATGAAAATACCATTAAAGGTTCATCATTGGTCCAAGTGAAGGTCAGTGTTCCGTCCAGGAGCTTGTTAAGGGTCCATAGATGGTGGCAACTCATCACGGTACGCAGGAAACATAATTTTCGTTGAGAATGTATCGTCTTGTATGCTTCACAATGCCGAAGTATCCCGTTTATCTTGAAAAATGTGGCCAAATAAAAACTGATAGTAATTAGGAAGGAGGCAGGCTTAGAGTCCTCACCTTCCAGTTCCTGCACTGGATGTGCAACGTAATTGGCGGATCTTGGTCTGTGGCAGCCGGGGCAGGTGTTGGTGGAAGCAGGACTGCCACTCGCCT
Organism: Siderastrea radians; assembly: GCA_964017195.1. Classification (NCBI taxonomy): domain Eukaryota; kingdom Metazoa; phylum Cnidaria; class Anthozoa; order Scleractinia; family Rhizangiidae; genus Siderastrea; species Siderastrea radians. The sequence continues at coordinate 51,735,362 of OZ024890.1, read as the reverse complement.
TGGGTGCATTTGTTGTTCGATGCCCATTGTGAACTGTTTTATAGAACAGATAGGTTGGTGCAATACTCATAATGCAGCTGGAAATACTGAGAACAAGTGCAGCATAACCCATGAAGGCAGTGCTTGTGTCTGGTTGTTCTTCAATGTTGTCAATATTTTCCTCCACCGAGTCCAAAGTGTGCGTTAATTGTCCATCAATGGTGTTGAATGTTTGATCAATGTCCCAGAGAACCGATTGGTTGAGACTAACTGGAGGCAGAATATCGAGAACCATATGGCTGAACCAATTAGCTGAGTTGTTGGCCAGAACAGGAGCCCAGGGGGTGAATCGCAACAATGGTGTTGCTAACGGCGCTGTTACGGTGATGCGTGCTGGGCAAGTACCAAGGCCAGAAGTCAGCCCATCAAAAGTGTCTTTACATGGAAACCGGTACACAGCAGGTAGAGTAGTAGTTATGCGTCCCGAAGATAAGTGCAGATCAAGTTGTGGTTGTGGGGAGGAACATCCTTCACCAAGGTGCAGCGGTGGGTGCAGGTTAGCACAATGGTCAGATGGCACATGGTTACAAGGAAATGTGAGTTTAGTATCAGGATTAAAAAGAAAGCCAAGCCATGTTAGGGTAGTTGCAACATTAAGTACATTAGTGAGACAAATAAAAGCTGTATCATCCTTTTAACATTTATTTAGCAATTCTGTTGTAAGAATGTGTCGTGAGTTTGAGCATGTTAAAAGCACTAAGTTAGTTTGTGTAACCGGTCCTGTATAGCATTTGTTAGAGACGTTAAATTTTAGTGGTACTAAGTATTCTATAGTGCAAAAGGCATTTTTGTCAGGTACAACTGGTACAGTGAGAAGAACGCTAGCGTCAATACAAGGACCATCATGTTCACTTTCTATCATGGGATTGATGAACAGAGGAAAACCTTCATCTAAAGCTTTTGTGGTGTGTTTCATAGACACATCCGTGGCCAATTGTGACAAAATCTGAGGGTGTAGAAAAGGTGGTAAATAAGAAAAACCAAACAGAGTTGTAGTTTCTAAACTAGCAAATTGATGTAGAACATCCTGAATTTCTGTGAGGCGCAACAGAGAAACAAAAGCCCGATTGACCGCATTAGAGTGTTTGGACAGAAATTCTAATAAAATGGATTCATGACACGTGGATTGTTCCGAGAAATTAAGTTGAGTTTGCTATTGAGAAAATGTACGATCAGTGGTACGGAAATCCTGGAAAAGGCGATTCATTTTAGTGGTTAGTGTGTCAGTAGTTTTTGTGAGACATAGGAATTTGCCATTAATAGTCCTAACAAGCGATTGTGACATTGACATGGAAGCAGTAATTCCTTTTAAAGTAGTTTTCAAATTTCTATAGTGGTTGGATTCACAAGAATGCCCCAAAGTAATATAGATTTTTCTTAGGATGCCCAAAAGTCCCGCATGACAAAGAAAACCACTACGTCGTTTTCGAGAATTACCGTTCAAAAACATACGCACATGACTGCATATCCCATTACAGCTTTTTAGTGCCCAAGCCTTACATGCCGTCACCAATGGTTGATAGTGTCGAGGACAGGTCGTACGACTGACAAGTCCAGTTGAGTATGCAAAAAGACGTCGGAGATAAGAATCACACTCTAACAAATTTGAGAAGCTAAACATGGAAAGTAATCACGTGATAACCTTTTGGGTACCATGAGTAGAACTTAGTAGACTGCTGAAAAAATCATTTTGAGGAATTGAGTAATTGTTTTCAATTGTAAGAGCTGGTCCTGGTGAAACAACCTTTAAGCGCATGGTTAAATGCATTAGTCTTGTATCAGAAAAGGAAAGAAGAGGTTTAACATTGTGACTTATCATCAAGGAAGATGGATAAGATGTGATCCTTTTGCCAGTGGCATCTGTGTATTCGGCGGCCAGCAAAAAGCAAGGTAATAGCAGGATCAGAAGTTTTAGTAGGGCTACGGACGGGCAGCTCGTTGGCGAGACGACCATGTTGCCCTACGAGAAAGCGAACAGCGCCTGTTAGTTGCCATGTGGGTGAGCTGTCGCCAGCAGTAATGTAAGGCCTCCCGGCCGGTAACTATAGTAAAAGAAATGTTTTCCTGCCATATTCAAATGGACCCCCTCTTTTAAGAAGAAGAGAATGGAGTGGGTGGTTATTTTTGGGTGAAACCAAAATGTCGCATGAGAGGCCCGTTTAAGAAGGGTCAAGAAGGCGTGATTTAGTTGTTGTGCCCTTCTGTTGTATTCTGGGCAAGTGGGCAGAGGTCTTACCTGCGCTATTATTTGGCCTAAGATTATATGGGCGGAAATGAAGAGTGTGAATTGAATGAGCTATGTAGCTGTTAGTGGCTAAGGCCAGTAGAAATTGTAGAGTTGCAAAGATCGTTAGAACCTATTTCGAGGAACAATTATGTTAGGTTTAAAAGAAGCTACAACTGCTAAATCACGGTGACGTAAGGCAGTCACTGTGCGACCCCCAACACCACAGAACTGTATAGATGTTGATGGTGGTAAAGCAAGGTCTTTCTCGACACAGTGAAAAATCGATCTCTTAATAAAATTTTCCAATCGCCAGATAAACGAGTGACCAAGGAACAAAATGCGATGAGCAGGATTTTGCAACATATTTACCCTTTTGTATTGTGCCTAAACAAAAGACAGATGAATATTGTCATTTGACAGTATTTGAGTGAAAATCGTTACTGAGCCTGGGGTCTAAAAGATTAGTAATGGTTCCCAAGTGGCTTCTGATAGTGGGTAGCCTGTCCACTTAACCAAATATTTCGTATTTCCATTTCCTGTTTGGCGCTTTAGAATCTTCTCGGCCTCGAAACCTTCTTCGTTATCAACAAGTGTCTTTGAAATAGAGTCCTGGATTTGTGTGTCCTCTTGTGTTGTTTCGGGTGATTTTGTAGGAACAAGGTCAGTGTTTATGTCATGATTGCCTGTATGGTCGGTAGTGGGTACAAAACTGTCTAATGGGAAGTCATTATCAGCAAAATGCAAGTCATCGAGCAGTTCTACAGGAGGTTCTATTGGCCTATCATTTGGATCAATAAATGGTTTCATGCGATTGGCATGTGCAATGGTACTAACTGGTTTGTTGCTGCAAGTGCGCAAACAATAATGGAGAGGGCTAAGTTTGTCCACTACCCTGTAGGGGCCATGATAATTATGTAAAAGTTTCTTTGAAAGCCCCCTTTTTGCCTTTGGAAATGAAAACCCATACTTTGGATCCCTCTATAAAATCTGGTTTTCGGCTGTTGGGTCATAATATTCCTTCATCTTCTGTTGAGCGCGAGCGTTATTGTCACGTGCAATTATCTGTGCTCATTCAATATTTTTAATTATTCAACGCTGATGTTCAGATATAAAACTGGCTGGATCCCCTGGGGGTAACAAGCTGACATCCATTGGTAATCTAGCTTCCCTCCATAGAGCAAATAGAAGGGGATCTTCCCTGTTGACTCGGAGGGTGAAGTTCGAAAAGCAAATAATGCAGCAGGCATGAACACATCCCAATCCTTTGGGTTTTTGCTCACAAACATGGATAACGTTTGGCAAAGAGTAGAATTCAGGCATTCAACAAGCCCGTCAGTTTGCGGGTGATATAATGTTGCATTTAGTTTGTTAATGCTGTAAAGTTTGCATACCTCAGCAACTAACAATCACAGAAAGTTTTTCCCACGATCAGAAAGCAAGGTCCTAGGTGCCCCATGTCTAGGAATGATTTCATTGACCAAACGTTTTGCTATCGTTTCCGCATCAATAGATGACACTGGGAAAATTTCAGGCCACTTTCTAAAGTATTCAGTGAACATAACAAGATATCTACCCCAGTAAAAATATTTTGTGATCACAGCGTGATCACAAATCACGCCTGTGGTCACGGGTGTGATCACGCCTTTTAGCGTGATCACAAAAAAGGAAGGCGTGATGTATGCCGGATTGGAGTGATCACGCCCGTGATCACGCCTTTTTCATCACTGAAGGTGTGATCACGTATCACGGTCTGACTGATCGGACTTCTTATCACTTTCAGAGGGTATGTTCGAAAGTGAATAGAATTGTGTCCAGCAATTTATCGGCCCGATTACACAGGCCTGTTGATGCGCTTTATCGCACAGGCCTGTTTACGCGCTATTTATTTGCCCTCTAGGGGTCGAATATTTGCACGATTGAGAAAATCTGATGGACCGGCCAGAATGGACAAAGCTCCTAAGCAAATTCCTCTTTTGTATGAATTCATCACCCAGCCCATTACGGACTCATCGCGAACCAGCATCTGATGCTCGGAAGAAAAAAAAAAGAGTTGCCGAGCTATAACCGATGTGATCACTTTGCGGTTGATTTCATGGTAAACAATATTTAATTACATATGCACTCCCAACGACCTTTGGTTTACGCAGAATCAATTCAGTTTAACTTCAAACGAAGGCAGAGTCAAAGTTTCACTTGATTAGGACAAACAGAGTTAACTTCACATTTTAGTTATACAATATCATTTAATTTAAAACAGCAGCAGCAGTCTGTAACGCTCTGATGTTTTTATTGTAACATCTATAAATAAATCCTCACTTAATAAGACCAGTAAAGACTTACCAGAAAATTGATGTTTGCACAGTTTTTAGTTATGTTCATTTACATCGGGAAAACGAGAAATCATACATGCATTGTTGGGTAGAATATCAATGAAGACACGTTTACGTCCTATCTGCTCCACGGATATCACAAATGGCCTTCCGGACCCTGGTTTGATGTGCACGTGATGTTTCACAAGGCATTTATTGCGATACTTTCTTAAAACATCACGCATGATATCTTTGTTCTGCTTATTGTTTGTTAAAGACTGTAGGATTTCAGTGCATTCTTGCTCATTAAAAAATGGTGATGGGTCAGAGTTTTCCTCAAGTTCATTGCCAATGAAAAGTCCAAAATCATGCATCTTTAAAAACAGTGTCACTCTGCCATAACAAAGCGTATTGTTTCTGTCTGTATATTCAATTACAGTTGAGTCAGTTTTGCGTGTTTTTGTGCCCAAAGAATAAAACTTCTGTCCGTCATCACTCTCAAATCTGCGATAAGGTTCAAGTTCATAATCTGTGGGCAACTTGTTTGCCATTACAAAGACCCTTACCAAGGTCTGTATGTTGCTGTCGATGTTTCTTCGTTCTTTTCCACTTAAGTAGCCCCCTTGTATTTTGGCAGACACTTTGTGAGAACTTTTAGAATAACCGGTAAGACTTCGCAACAGCGTTTTGCTGTCCTTAGGAATGTCATTATCTTGCAAAATTTTTTTCGTAAAATTAGAAAGGCCGAAACAAAGACCAATTGCACATCCAGTTTGTTCCATAGCGTGATGCGTTCCATGAACAAGTGGTTTGATAAAAGCATTCATGCTTTCAAAAGCAAAGCAACTGTATGCCCACAGTGGTCCTCGGCGTGAAACATAATAAGCTAAATGCTGCAATAAATGGACATTCATGGTGCATTGTGTTGGCGCATACAGTATTCCCATTAAAAGAACAAAGTCTTGTAGCATGCCGTCTGCCTCTTCAAGATCTGCGCTTGATATTGAATCGGAACACGATTCCAATTGCTCCGACAAGAAGACACCAGTGAAAAATGTACAAGGGATTTAAGATTTTGAAGAAAACTGGCACAGAATAATGCAGTAGCCAGTTTTTGAGTTCTGTTGCTTTCCAATGTTTAAGATCTTCTAACGATCTGGGCAATCTACCTACAATGTCTGGCGGCTTTATCAAAAGAAGTTTGCGGGACATAGACGAAGTCTTTGTCCCTATATAAAAGACTTTGTCCTTGTTTCCATCAGACATTTGTTGATGCATAATGTACTTTACAACTCCAAGACAAACGGAGTGCATCCAATCGATTGCAAATGAACGTACTAAATCAAATGGATGCGAAAGCTTCACAAAAATGCTATGCCCCTTGACTCCCATAACCCCTTTCTTAATTGTGGCCTTCGATGCAAATTTAACTTGATCTTCATGAGTCCTTTTCACGGGGCTTTGTTCAAAAGGCCAGTATCTATGGATGTTGTTTGGCCCATAGCCAACTCCTTCTGACTTGCAAAGATGACAAGCGCATTTTCCATTATAATGTTTCATATTCATCAAGTCAGCTCGTGCAGGCAAGTCGGCTGTTGCTACAAATAACATACATCGGACATTGATGTCTCCATCTGCACTGTCCGGTACATGTATTCCAGTCGAATTTAGAGCATTCAGCTTTTCAACCCAAGGGTTAAGAAATGTCAACATGTTTGGATCATGTTTGTCACAATAGATGTAGGCAGGAATAATGAACTTTTTTTTTGAATCGGTGTTCCTTTGGGAGCTTGTTGATCATGATATAAACCGGCCACAAATGACCAGCCCTAGAAAATGAATATTTGTTAACTCCATCAGTGTTAACTGTAAACGAAATATTGTACAATTGTGAAAGAAAACCCCTAGGATGTATGAAATTCTTGTAGTCCAGTCCGTGGAATATGTCATGAATACTGCTACGGCTAGCTGCACGCTTTACCTGCTCTTTTCCTTTCTTTAATAAGTTCACAAATTCAGAATCTCTGAAAAGATCTTCGATCTTTTCTTCTAAATGCAGATCTAAAAACTCGACAGTCCTGCCTTGCTGCATTTGGCATTTGGGCACTTGTCGGCTTTAACAGCCTGTAAACAGTTAGTACAGTAATTTATCTTTGTTGGTTCCTTGGAGCCAAAGTATTCTTTCATGGTCACTTTCATTTTGTACACCGACTGAAAAGTTTGTCTACATCGGTCTCCAAGCAATGCGGTTAGCAGGCTGCTTTACTCAAACTGTGCTTTAAAACAAAGCTTACAATTAAGACACACGATAAAATTTTCGATATTGTGCTGCCTTGATAAAGTGGCTTCTCCTCGTCAGGAAGCGTAGTTTCGTTTTTTCATTCAGGGACCATCTCTTCTGGCTCGTTATCCCACTGTTCACTTTCCGTTTCGGAAACACTATCTTCACTATCTGAAGATGATTCATTGTCACTTTCCTCTCCTGACGAAGAAGTGGTACTAGTATTGAAGGCAGCTTCGTCTTTGAAGTTATCAGGGGAAATCTCTTTTTCTTCATTCTGAATTTCCACAGTTGTGCCGATCTGCATCTCTTCATTTATGTCTGTCTCACTCATTCTTTCCACTGATCCAGCGGTGTCCATTGAAGCTGGCAAAGTGCTGCAGGCTTCCACAATGCCATGATATCTCTTAAGTTGTCTACTGGGATTCTCCTGATCTCTGAAAGGTGTATATTTCCTTTTCATTCTCGCTCCGGTCTTTCTGTGATAATACTGAAGCTGTCTGGATGTTTGTTTTGGTTCTTCAACTTTGCTTTTCCCGTGTTCTGGGTTTTTATTTTCGCTCTCAGAACCTGAATATGTTTTCTCACTGCTTGACGAACTGTCGAGGTTGTCCATACTTAACCAAAATGTTACCAGGTGAAGACCTTATTTTACATGGCATTCATTCATGCAATGATTAAACACTTATCTGTCATGTAAGTCGTTAAACAGTCTTGCAAGAAATGTTCTCGTGATCGTTTTATCGGATGGTGAATAATGCAAAGCAAAAAAAACGTAATTTAAATGGTTTAGACATCATATCCAAACGGGGTTGACTTAAACATAATACTGTAGGTTTATAAAGTTATCCTTACTCAGTGAGTTGAAAAAGGGAATCAAAGCATGTCTTTGTTAAGGAATTTGCGTGCAGCTGTTAATACTTATCTGTCATTAAGGTCGTTTGGCAGGAGAAGAATTTAATACAAAGAATGTTTTGATTAGATGACTAACGCGAAGCAAAGAAAACGCATCCCATTATCTGAGCTTGTAGCTCTTCCATTTTTGGGACAAAATATTTGTTCTTAATCTCAGTTTGGTTTCAAAAAATATTTCTTGTGTACCCTAATGGTAGATTACAATGTTTCTAATGTGAAATGGACAAAGTGATACTCATCTCATGACATTTACTGCTGTAACCAATCCCTGCTCATTCTGTATCAGTTTACCCATTCTCCAGTGAGAGGTCAGTTGAATTCAAAGCGGGACATTTGAAATCTTCTCTAGGACAGTTAGCGCGCTCTTGGTGTTCACCAATCTTTCAATAGTATCTGTGTGTCTTTTGGTTAGAATCATGGCAGTTTTCTATGCAGTAGAATTTCCATTAGAGGATGCTAATTCGAGGGGGCCTCACATTGTGCCGGAAAGCAAGGTTAACGAAGAAAACGGCTCTACCCGAGTTCTGTGGAAAGTTGTGGATGAAAATGGTGCAATAGAAGAGGCATATTTTAAGGCAACAAGCCTTAAAAAGGGCACAAAGAAAGAGTGTGGGGAATTTATTGACCGCCTTAAGAAATCGCGTCAAAAGGCTGAGATCAGCAATAAATCGGAACGGAGCCGAAAGAAGCCTCACAAACTTACTGACTATGACTTTGAAGATCTTACGGAGCAGCTAACAGCAAAAAAACCACGGCCTGAAGTACGCGAATTTTCATTGAAAAATGTTAGCGCAGAAGATCTTGAAATAATGGAGTCCGATTCGGAGTCATTTGACCCAGAGGCTGACGGAAAATCCGTTCTTGCCGATTGGAACAAAAGGCGTGTTCCTCGAAGGCGGGGAAAAAGAAGAAAACTGCCAACGGTTCTTCCCGCCAAAGCCGAGAGTCACTACCACCACAAAAAGATTCAAGTTCTAAGGAGAAGAAGAGAAAACCAAGGGCGAAAAAAGACAAGGAAAACGAAGAGAAAGGCTTAAGTAATGCAGCACTGAAGAAAGCAAGATCTGAAATTGCAGAGAGCCAGTCTATTGACATTGGCAAGACGGTCTCCCTTAGCATGAAGTTAGGCAGGGGTCGCGTTCGAAGACTTTGGTGTTTGGATAGGCATAAAATATGTCATCACCTCTCTAAGACAAGCGCGACCCTTATGTCGCGACAGCGGACATACGAGCCGCGGAGGACATAAGATCAAAAGGCCCGATGTCCTGCCTCAGAGCTGGTCATATCTGGTCATAACGCCATAAAACAAAAGCTTCTGTCAAAACCATCATTCGACACCTCTTTTTTTGACAAAACTCGTGCGTTTTACAGACTCGTTCTATTTTGCAATCTGCCGCACACTCACGAGAGAAGCATGGCGAACGGAAACTTTCCATATAATTCAGATCAATTCTACCCGTTTACATATTCCCCGGCCTTCTACTCGTCTGGGCCGTCCTTCAGTCAGAATCAGCAGTTGTTTTATCCTTCACAATCGCAGCAGTTCAGTAATCAGGCATTACATGCGTCGCAGAACGACTCGCAGCAGTTCAGCGTCGAGTCTGAACCAAGTACTAGTAGTACTTCGAAGGCACCGGCTAAAAAGAACACTCGCGAGCGATGGGACCCTGACGACGAGAAAGTTCTTGTGCAGCTATGGGGAGAGCACTTGGAGAAACTGGAAAGCAAGGACAGCCGCAAGGCATGGGAGAATGTCACAAGATTACTCAACGAGAGACAGAAAATAAAGAAGTCCGTGGACCAGTGCCAAAGAAAGATGAAGCATTTGCGAACGCTGTACAAGGAAAGCAGGGACTGGAACAGACGGCAGTCGGGAGGAAATCTCCACAAAAGCCCCCACTTTGATGCTCTCGATGCGATCCTTGGGTGCAGGGATATCGTTACCTGTAACAAAGTACAACAAGCCGGTATGGGAAAGACAGACTCGGAAGCTTCGAACGGCGGAGAAAGTGAGCTGAGCTCAACTCCTTCCCCTGCAACTTCTGCTAGCAGCCCGGTCTCAGAGTCGGAAATTACGAAACGCAAAGAGCGAAAGAACAGGAAAGTGCGGGGCAAAAAGCGCCTTGCCGCCGACTCTGCCTCTGACAGCGAGGATGACCCATTCAAACAGGCGATGAAGAAACTTACGGCAGACGGGGATCGCATGGGGGCTCTAATGGAGAGCATGCAGCAAAGCCAGGCTCAACAGGTGAAACTGATGGAGGGACTGCTGGGTTCATTTAACAGATACATGGACCATAAGGCCAAAAAGGACACAGATTGAATAAACGAACTCTGTGATTGATGGGAACACAGTATTCAGTTGACTCGTTATGTTTGACTTTTCTTTGAACAAAATAGTATTTTTAATTGAACAGAGATGATTAATCATTTTATGAACAGCTTTATTATACAGAAACCATTATACAATACCAATATTAATAACAATTTGCATTTACATTTGTAATACATTGCATTTAATATGAAACGATTTCCACCATTTAGAATTACAATTTTGGTGTACATTTGAATGCAATGGTTGTGCATGCTTCTTACAATCAAAATTTTTAATTGTAATTTTTTGACCAAAATATAAATGAAAATATTTTTTTATTAGACTGGTACATTGAGTATACCCAATACAGAAACATTGAAATCCCAAGAATAAAGCAAAAAGGCAGTGAACTATGACTTCAGTTTATACATTTCCACAGACGAAATCTTTAAGTAAATCACGTATTGCTTCTCCATCGCCCAATATGTCGGCATTTTGTTGGTTATCGGGGGGGTCACGATTATCATCATCATCATCATCCCAATCATCATTCAAGTCTACGCATATATTATACAGTACTATACAAGCAACCGTAGTTTTGATTGCAAATGCCAATGAGCTATCAAGCCTTTTTTGTAGTACCCTCCACCGACTCTTTAGTATGCCAAATGCTCGTTCGACTGTCACTCTTGCTCTGCTGAGCTCTTTATTAAATGTGATTTCTTCGTGGTCCCTTGTTCCTTCTGGGAATGGTTTTATTAGCCAAGGAGCCTGAGGGTAGGCACTGTCTCCTACCAGGTAAGGACGAATATCAGTTCCGCCAATGTTAACAAGGGGTTCTTGAAGAATGGCTCCTCTTTCGGCTTCGTCATACAGATCGCTATTTCGCAGCACCCTTGCATCGTGAGCACTGCCAGGGAAACCACAAACTGCATCTATAAATTTGCCTTTACCGTCAACCACCCCTTGAACAATCATGTCATGCTGCTGATAACGGCTAAAATAATCAACAGCATTTTCTTTCGGTGCTATAATTCTTATATGAGTACCATCGATTGCGCCTGCAACATTGACCAACTCTGATCGAGTGAAGTCACGAAATGTTTGAATACAGGCAGCAGTTTCCGCGGCTGTCCTCGGGAACTTAATGTACTGATTTCTTGCATCAAATAGGGCATTCACAACATCCTGAACGGCTTCAACCACAGTGCTTTTCCCTACATTCATCGCTGGACCAATAGATACGTATGAGTTCCCATGCGCTAGCCTATAAAGGCCAATTGCCAGCACTTTTTCTGGTGGAATGCAGTCATGCATAGCGGTATCTTGTCTAGTAAGACGTGGGGCTAGGATGTTTAAGAGTACTTGGAAGGTTGGTTTTCTCACACGAAGCTGTTGCTTGAAGTAATCATCTGGTACGGTAGGATCGTAGTAATGAACTTCAAACCACGAGTTCACAGGACGAGGTAAACGCCAAAGCCTTCTGCGAATCCTTCGTCTACGTCTCCTGTAAAATGCCATGGCGATGACTCTCCTCCGTCGAATGTTTTGAAGAGCATAAGCGACGATCAAAAGCTGGAAATCGATTAAATTGAAATATGCCTGCATAAAAGCAGCGAAAAGAAGAAGCAAACGAAGCATAATGTAACTCGTGCGAATTGTAAACACGTGAAGCAATTTCCCGCCACGCCAGTTGATATGTCAACGATATGTCTAGCGTGCGCGACCGACGTGGGTCATACGTAATTGGATTAATTTTTGTCGCAAGAAATGGCACATCCTTCTATGGCCTCGACATATGATCAAATGTCTTTAAACGCGACCCCTGCCTTACTTCTTCATGGGAATGAAATGGACAGACCCATTGATTTCAATCTTTCTGTGGATCCGGAAACCACATTCAAGACCTTGAAAAGCCTTATAATGCAGACGACACGAATTCCATCTGACAAACAGCTCCTGGTTATTAAAGGACAAGAGTGGAAAATGGATGAAAATGGTCGAATATGTGACGACTGGTCAACTGATGACCTGGTGGCAATATCTGAAGAATGTAAACCGTCAAAGGGTAAGTAGTTTTATTTCAGCAATCTTGAAATCCATGAATTTTCTGTTCCTGTCTTATTCTGCGTGACTAACCAAGATGCCAGCAGCAAACATTTCAGTACAAAAATAAGTGGATGCCACTGAGAGGAAAGCCGACAGTTGCCGTACGTAAATATTTCATTCCTACAGGTAGAAGAATCATGTGCATTCATTTGTTATGGAATGAACAATGCAAAGTGGAAAGAGATTTCATTTCAGTTTTTGCATTTGCTCTTACATGTAGCTCATGCAATTCCATAAGACGCAGGAACTAATTGATTTGTTTTGACTTAATTTTCAGAGTTCAGTAAAACCATTGTCCCTGATACCCTGGATGGAGAATTCGAAGATGAAGCCGGCGAAGTTGATGTAACCAGCGACTTTGAACCAAGCTATCCATCAGAGCAGGAAAGCGATCAGTCAAAGTAAGAAAAAGAGGGTGAGTTAATTTTACTCGTTACCCTATTTTTCAGAGAATTTGACACTAGATTCGGGATTATTGAATTTTTACTGAATCCTTAATTGTTTTATCCGTGTCAAGTGATTGAAATCCTTTATGTCTTAATTTTTTTTCTCATGTGTTGGTGAGTTGGCGCATCGATGCCATCGCCAGGCGTTTTGGCCACGTTAATTAAAGCCGTCATTTTCATGTTGAAAATTTGGTTTTTATATTTATAGCTTGATGCCAAAATACGTAGAACGCAGTGTCGAGTCTCTTAGAAAATGAATATTTTAGGAATTGCTTCAGTCGGTTTTAGTGTAGTGTTCTAAACGCTGCAGTAGTGGGATTGTATACGAAAAGGTGTAGAAATGTAAACGGTTAATCTCACGTTGTGTAAACAAGTGCTCAAGTATAAATGCAAATTAGTCGCGAACAGTCATGCAAGATTGACCACAAATATTATTTTTTTCAAAAGTAGCTCATGCCAAGCGTTGAACAACTTTTTCTCAGTAGTACAGTCTTCGCTAAAGACTGTACTGGTTGCCAGCTAAGTTTTCCCGTCATGATATTTGGGAGTTAATTAACTAAAGAATCTAAATTTACCACGATATAATAACGTGACATATTCCTAAAACAGCAACATTCCGCCACGCTTTTTCAAGTTCTTCTTTCAATGAATAAACATTTCGTTTGAGACTTGAATACTTCCTAAGAAGAACTACTGGCTAAAGTTTGATTTAGTCTTTTAAGATCTTCAGACATTATGACAAGACAACCATGTAAAATCTTCGAGGTGCAAAAGACATTATTCTTTCAAAGTCCATTTCATCGATAAGAAAAGAAATTAAACACCGTACGTGGTGTTCCCTTTTCCAACGTGGAATCTCTGAGCTTAATGTGAACTAACATCAGGCCAATGTAATAACAACAGCAAATGAGAATTAAAGTGTTTCGTTTCCATTCAAATTATAACTTATTTAATAGCCTCAGAAAGTAAATAAGAAAAGAATGGCCGGTCAATTTATAACTGAACTTTCGTCTTTTCTTTCAAATCTACACTTCAAAACCTTTTTTCTGTGTTTTCGTGTGTGATCAGATTTTACCTATACAAGTACCGTCTCGATCACATTTACACTCTTTTTTGGTGCAAAAATCATACAATATATGTAAATGAAATTCACTAGGTATCAAATGCAGGACAGAGAGAGACCACGGTTACAATCAGTGGAGTTCTCACGGAAATTCATGTGCGGGAAATTAGCTTAGTTATTTTGCTGTTAACTATATTAACATTATATGTTATAAAGCTTTTCAACGTATCATTGATTATCGTCACTCTATGCTTGTCAAAAATTCAGATTTTCCTTTACACAGGCAGATTGGCTTTCTTTGAGCATTCCACATGCGACAGAACTAACTTCTTTATGACGTGACAAAAAATGAAACCAGATTGAGAAAGATATCATACTAATAAATTGTTGACGGAATATACTGACATTACAAACAATTAATATTTTAAAATGTGTCGTTATTTACTATATCTGCATATGGGAAGGAGCCAGGCTTGTCGTGGTAGTCTATATAAGAATTTATTCTTGGTTCAAACCGAGGAAACTCGTTATCTTTAACTTTCATATGAAATAATTTGAGTAGTCGTGAGTATTTACACAAAGAAGCCATGTCTCTGATTGTTATCTTTTCAAAATGCAAATCATTAACAAAAGTTATTGCCCTTGAAATTTAACCGGACTAGTAAATTCTTAAGACACCTTAAATTAATGATAGATTAAGTTAATCAAATTATACCTAGTACATATTGTATATATGATTCATTCTAAAAACTACAGAATGAATAAGCTGATACTGTAGCAAAATTTTTAAGTACACTGCACAGCACACAGTAGCCAGGGAGAATTAAGCAATGATGACAACGAAACCGAGGAAAACGCCTGGTTTAAAATAGATTTATATTTTATTTACGAATCTTGCAATAAACTAGATGTATTTGGTTTATCAATCGATTTAAAAACTATAGCTCAGCACGTTGTAACAACATCGTTCAGTTCCAAAAAAGAAATACCAACACTCAAAAAAATAGGCAGTCTATGACTACATGTGCCTAGTGATATGAAAAATAGTATCATCTGCAAGGACTACATGATACAACAACAACAAGAAACTTTATTGTGAAATAAGTATCAACTGTAACAATTCATAATTGAACAAGAACTAAGTAATAAAAACATGTAATGATACTTTCTATTAATAGCAATTATGCTATAAATTATCAGACTCGTAAGAAGAGTCTTATGGCTGTTGACTCAAAACTTCACTATACAGCGTCAGACTTGTTGAGTTGTGTATAATATGGCACCTGAAATGGTGTGCAAACGCAAGTTTGATGTTGTATACTGTTGTATAGTCTATAAAGTCGAGTACGTTTGCACAAGGCTTTAGCATTTTCATCATATAGTTATTGTTGTATGCAACGCATGATTTGGTAATTTTCAAAAATAAAGTCAACACAACGATCTTCAGCAAGAGTGTCATTCAATTCCTTTGATAAATGAGGTTGATGTCTTTAAACAAATCTTTCATCTCAAGAATAGCTGTGAAAGAGTTTGTATTAGGAAAGTTATTCTACATGGCTTTTGGAAGAAACTGATCTATGACATGCATAGAATTATTTACAACCATCTGTACTGTGCCAGCATTTAGGAACAAATCTTCTAATTGGTCTTTTGTGATATCGTCCAAACTAGTGCTCTTCTCAATAGATGCAAGAAAACTTTGTAGTGCATTATTAAAACATGTGTAGGCCTGAAGTTTACCATCAGCCAACTTCATTGTCAGGGTACACACATGTTTGGAAGGGCAATTTCTGATGATAGCATAGTAGTTGAGCATGAAGTATAGGTGATTTTGTTGTTCTTGGTATTTTCATCATATAAAGTGTTGTTGCATACAATGCATGATTTGGCGATTTTTAGAATAAAGGCAATGCAACGACCTTCAGCAATAGTGTCATTCAGTTCGTCTGGTACAAGGTTTATGTCTTCAAACATATCATCTGTCTCCACAATAGTTGTCGAGGGATTTGTATTGAGAAATTTGACATTGTCGAATACTCTCACTTTGAGGTTAGTGAAGATGTATGTTTTTCCACTCCTGACGGCATCTATTGCATCTTCCCATAGTGTCACCTTGATTGATGCTGTTTGGTCAGCGATCAAATGGTCAACTTTTCTGAGTTGTTTGTTGTTCTTGAAAACTAGTTGGATCTGATCTTTTTTATGCATAATTTTCCCAGTTACATCCACAGTCATGTATTCGTATGCTTCAAGTGCCTCATTAATTGTTACCATAGATGAGGAAACATGTGAATTATAGGAGAATTTTGCAGTAGTTGGCATGATTTTAGATTTTTTGTGATTTTGAATTCTTCATTAGTTGTAGAAAAGCTAGTTGTAGCGATCCTCTTTGTCCCAGTAATTTTGACAGGAGATTTTTTCTGGAATGGTTGAAGCAGGTTCTTTCTTTGTTGCGGTTCGTAACATATTCCCCTGACTATGTTGGTATCACTTGTTTGCAAGAAGAAGTCAAAGTATGGGGTCTGCTTCTTTTTAGTGTTTTTGATCGGGCTCATGGAGTGTAGATATGTATATTATTTGCCGGCCGGGAGGTCCGTATTGAGAAAAACTGTGCCAGAGGTCTTGAGTACGGCCCGAGGCTGCAGTCCGAGGGCCGTGCTCAAGACCGAGGGCACAGTTTTTCCCAATACGGACCGACCAAGGCCGGCAAATAATTTTTTATTTTTTTCTTGTTGTTTTTCAAAAGTTAAACGTGTCTTGTTGTTTTCGGAAAGCAACGTTTTGCAAGCGCGCGTAAAATGAACCATGAAACGAAGCCGTTTGTGACACCAGAGCAGCAAAATACGCTTTTTTACTCTGTTAAAACTCAGAAATCACAGGAAGCAATATAACTAAAAGAAACCCCTTTATTTTCCCAAATTTCGATACATGTAGCTAACTCCTGCTCGATTTACTCAAATGTTTGTCGAAAGGGAAGAGGCGATTTACATTGTACAACCTTCGGTATTTTAACAAGAAATTTTGGAAAGAAAGTTTTTAACGACAATGTACAAAAAATTTCAGAATTCTAAGTTTTGGAGAACGTTTTAAAGATTTTAAAGGTTTTAAAAACCCATTACAAATTTTTTGTTATTGCCGCAGAGTGACAACTATGACATCTGTCAATTACAACCTCCGCTAAACTCATTCACAAATGTAAAAACACCACACTTGGCAGTTGGTGTCGTGGCAGACGGTACAAAAACTATTTTTCAATGACGACTAAATGCAGCTCAAAGAAACGATCACTTTAACAAAGCTGAAACTGTTCCACGGTTGTGAAAAACGTCTGAAATACCACAGAGTAAATACCGTTCAACTAGTCTGAATCAGAATCATCACTGATGATGACTCTTCTCTTCTTTTTTGGCTTCGGCGGAGTGCCAACTTTCTGACCACCGCCAATGTGGAAAGTGAACGAACAACCCTCGATCTTTCCAATAGACACACCTGAAAAGATGCCTGAAGGTAGTGGCTGTGAAGTTGATGGGACAACAGGCTGTGCTGTCAGAGACAATGCTTTGTTTTCCTCAGTGGTGGTGACTGTAGAAGTTGAAGATGACCGCATGCTCTGTTGTTGGCTTGTACGACTTAAAATGAGAGACATCTTTCGCTGATGAGAAATGGATGCTGTTTTATAAGAATCTGGGCTTTTGAGATTCTTATGTCCACTGAGCTGAGCAACATAATTTACCGGGACGTCGGCATCCATTAGGCGAGAAATTGACGTCTTCCTCACGGAGTGGTTGGTTACGTTGCCGTGTAAACCTGCTCTTGATGCGGCGATTTTCAACATTCTGCCGATTTCATTCTTCCCCAGCGGTCCTCTCGTGTACCAGATGTTGTCGTTTGGCTTTCGCCGATGATTAATTGCCAAATAGAATGGGGCTTCTGGCTGATTCATGGCTTCTGGACAATGGGATCTGAATTTCTTGTAATAGCGAACTGGGTAACGCTCGTTATTTGTTGCTTGTGCTGTTGGATTGAATGCACGACTCTGGCCGTCACCATGGTGCGTCTTTGATCCTCTTTCGGCCGTCCACACCAGAAGTTCATTTCCCGTCTCAGCGTCTGTCTCCAGAATAATGTCTCCCCACTTTAATTTCCTGCTTTCGTCCCTTGCACGAAAACCAAAATGGAGGGAAAGGAGCCACCAAACTGTTCTCTGAAGTGCTTCGGGAGTGCCTTCGCCAAACTCACCAGAGCGAAACAGTAAATCCTCCTCTTCTTCGCTAACTTGTCGTGCCGCTTGGGGGCGGTTTCCTTTGGCATAGACTTCAACAAGCTGCCTTTTCTTGGACAAAAGAACTTCACGGGACTTGGAGAACTCCTGGTCTTTCATTATGTTCATTTTTGAGTTTTTGTCATTTAAGTAACGTTGGAGACTTCTTTGAAATGATGTTAGGCTACTCGGTTCATACGCACCGCCATCTTTTTTGTTGATCTTCATAAAGAACCGGCAAATGAGGACATTTAGCTCGCTTGAAGGTATGTCTTCAATTTCTCTTTCTTCACCAATACTTCGGAAATATCTTCTCCAAACGTTAAGGTCGTACTGGGTTTTTTTCACTGTATTTTCTGTGCGTTGGCCCAAAATGAAATCTTGTGCGTCCGCTAGCGTAAAATCATCTTGCTCCTTCTGAAGTTCTGAAACTGGGGTATTTTCTTTGTTCTTGCCATCTTCAAACTCGTCTGGATAATAAAATTCACTCTCGCTATGATAGCTATCGTCAGAGTCCATTCTTAAGAATTGTTTTGAGTATGTAAACCTGTTTACTGCAAAATTCAATTAGCCTTGCAAAGTTACATAACTGAAACCTTGCTCGTCACGCAAATTCCCCGCGGCCCGTTCCGTTGACCGCGGTCAAGATCGGAAAATTCCGCCCGCTCCCGGAACCAATCAGATTGCAGGATTTGGTTCATCTTGCCCGCTCACGCGCTGAGAAAAAAATAAATCCCTGTATTTCAACATCTAAAAAAAGAATACAAAAAAAACCTGAGTTACGGACACACACGTATGCACGATAACATGGTGCTTTGGGCTCTACGACC
This sequence comes from Siderastrea radians, assembly GCA_964017195.1. Lineage (NCBI taxonomy): Eukaryota > Metazoa > Cnidaria > Anthozoa > Scleractinia > Rhizangiidae > Siderastrea > Siderastrea radians. Next base: position 51,716,568 of record OZ024890.1, on the reverse strand, counting down.
ACTAGGCACAAAAATTAATTTGTATATTTTATAAAGTTATTGATAAGTTTTATGATGAAAAGAATGGCATAAAATACCTTGAGAATCATTGGCGTTGGTTTGTTTCATTGAAGATGATCTGTTAAAAAAAGAATGCAGTGGTTAATTAATAATTAAAAAAGAAAGTAATTTAAATAATAATTTTGACGTATTAAAAACGACAAAGAAAACTCATCAAAATAATACTTACGAAGATGCTGAAGGGTTTTCCATTGTCCAAAAGTATGTAACCATAAAAATTGTGCAGGGATGGCTTGAAAAGAACAAAGATGCAAATTTTCATCAAAAGCTACAGTATTATCATGACTAGAAAGTGTTTGTCATTTATTTTAAGCCTATGATAAATTCAAAAACAGTTTAGCATTGCACAAATTCCTTTGTGATCTGAAAAGTAAGTTTCTAAAATTTGAAATGTAATTTGCGATTCAGGTAGGTTGGTGTATATATGATCAATGCAAGTATTGTTATCTGTGGTGGTACATTTAACTAATTGTCTGTAACCATGGTTATTTATAAAGAAATTGTAGAGTGGCAAACGATTAGCAACATTGAACCAGTTAATATTGAAATCACCAATAAAAAGATTGACTTCTGTTTGAAGTGAATCTAAAATACTCTGAAGTGTAGCACATAACTGTTCTATTGATCGTGCAGGAGACCTATATATTCCAATTATTGAAATATGTGGTATAACAATAAATCTTAGAACTGTTATTTCTATGCCATTTGTATTAGCACAATATGGATATCCTGGATAGTAGTAGTCAAGACAACTATAAACTACAGTTCCTCCATATGGTCATATATTGGAAGGATTTCTTGCTGGTGCATCATTCCTGAACATGCTGTATTTGTTATCATGTGTTAAATTATACAAACTATCGTCATCCAAGTTGCAGAACCTGCTTTCAGCAAAAATGCTTACATCAGTACTGGAGTAGTTGAGATCTGCACGTACATCTTTGATGTGCTTATGCAAAGACCTTGCATTAAGATAACATATTTTCAAACTAATTTCAGGTACATTATATAATGGGTTTACTGCAAGTGTCAATTGTCCTTCAGTTCTCAATCGATGCATTTCTGTCCGCACATCATCACTAACAGCTATTTTATTCTCACACAGATCCTGCATTTAGCATCTTTTACACATAGTCGAGAGTGTCTGCATTTTTCATTACATGGCTTACATTTATTTGATAACTCATTAGAACAAGGCTCAACTTTGATTGGTGCTTTCAAAGAAGTTGGGTCATTGTTGTCTTTTGATAAATTTATAACTCCCCGAAGGGACTTCGTTTGGCACTCCCGAGGGAGTTTAGTTATGGCTCCCCGAAGGGACATTTGGCACTCCCGAGGGAGGTTAGTTATGGCTCCCCGAAGGGACGTTTGGCACTCCTGAGAGAGTTTATAGCACTCGCCAACGAGCGTACTACGATCGTCGTGGTACACCTTTTGGTTGGTTACCTTCGGATTTGCTACTTTTGCATGGAAATTCCATCTTCTGATCGCTAAACAAGACATATAACGACAAGATTCGGCAAGAAACGCTCGTCCACGGCCAGTGATCGAGGAAAGAATCATCAACACTTTCTTCAGTTTCTTTACTGATAAAGCAAGAAAATTCTCGAAAAATCCCTTCATGTTGATTTTAAGATCAAATTCTTTGAAAATCCACCGAAAGTTGAGCCTGGCTCTAGAAGGAAAGTAAGATAAATTTATCTTAAACATAGAAAACTTACCAACGTCGTTGAACAAATGTGCAATGTGAGCACATGGAGCGATCATAGCAAAAAGTACGCATCTACGTCATGTCTTCTCGGGATACGAAAATCAAACGAACATTGCTCGAAAGTGGTCTCGGGTTGTTGGTTGCCATCTACGTCATGTCTTCTCGGGATACGAAAATCAAATGAACATTGCTCGAAAGTAGTCTCGGGTTGTTGGCGAAGTATACGAGAAAAACCCGAATTATGGACACACGTGTGCACGATAACATGGTGCCTTGGGCTCTACGAGCACTAGGCACAAAAACACAATGAACTCAAAACATTAATGACAATTTCTTTTTTTGCCATTTAGATTCTTCAGTCTTAAGAACTGGAACATTACATCGCAAGGAGCTGGAAGAAAAAGTGGACAAAATCCTCCATCAAGTGTCTTCAATGGCTGATCAGCTTCATAACCTCACGGATGCTGTCAGCAAATTTGAAAAATGTAAAGCCTGTAAAAAGAAATACTATAAATCAGTAGATGATGTAGACGACAGTTTTGAAGACAAGCTGCAAAGTATTGAACTAACACCACGTCCGCCAGTCCCAGCTCCACCAAAAGCCTTCAACTCGAACAGCCCACCAGTTTCTTCTTCAACCCCATTACGACCACAGAAGACCACACTGGGAAACCAATTGCAAAAGCGTTGTAATGAGCTGGAGGCCGACAAGCAGTCCACAATGCTTATTGGCTCCCCGAGCCGGGGAGTGTACGTGCTAAAGAAAAAGGTAGAACAGCTCCCAAAACACACTGCAAAAGGATTTGCCCTGAAACTATTCGAACTTGTATTTAGCAGGGATGAGGCAAAGACAGGAAGCGTTGAAGGGAAAGGCGACAAACTTCTAAAGCTGGACCCAAACAGAATAGCAGCGGTAAAAGAATGTACAGAGCTGACGTTCTCTGCCAATGAAAATGTTGAGTGGGCCATAATTAAAAAATGTATTGATGAGAAGTGCAGAATGGTCCAAAATGACAGATGTTTTGTGTGGGCAGGGGTAAACCTAATGAAGAAGGATTAAAGAAAAGATTGCATCACTACCGCCAAAGACTAAAAAAGGACCATTGTATCGTTGCTTAAGACATTTAAAGGACTTATGTCGTTTATAACATCACTGCCAAAGACTAAAAAAGGACCATTGCTGCATCGTTGCTAAAGACATTTAAAGAACTTATATCATTTATAACATCACTGCCAACGACTAAAAAAGGACCATTGTATCGTTGCTAAAGACATGTAAATGACTTATATCATTTATAACATTACATATGTGTTCTAGTTTATTATAACTATTATAATTATTATTCAAGTTTGGTTCAAGCAGTATAGATAGGTGTTTCAGTAAAGCTGCCTGTGAAGCTTAAATTACGATTTAAATGGAGTGTGTAATCAATTTCAAATGCAACTTGAAACGTAATATTAAAATAAGTTAACCCTTAGAGACTTGTAGATGATTGAAATTCATCTTTGTCTTAAGTCGCGGACATCCTTAAAAGTCATTAAGTTATGTGGCTTTTAACGTTTGCAATGTATGGGAACCCATATTTTCATTCGCTCTGAGTTAAATTACCGACGGCAGAATTCCAATAATTTTCTCGAAACTCCAAGGAAAACTACAATTGGTTCGCAAAATTAGGAAGTTTAGAAATCGTCAGGAAAACGAGTCTGACTACAAAAGGGACACGAGTTTGGGGTGGGAGGCTAAAAAAACCCGAGGTTCCTTGAAATTGGGCTCCAAATTTGTCGTACGTGATTTTCTTTTCATCTGACCGTGATTGATTCAAGGCCTAAAATTCGTCTGGCCGTAATCACAATACTTTCTGTGATCACGCTACTATCACAGTGTGATCACTATCACGGCGTGATCACGCGTGATCACAATATTTTTGTGATCACGCTATTTCCAAAGTGTGATCACGCCTTTATTTTTACTGGGGTACTACCTGACCACATGACTGGGAGGGGACCCAAACAATCTGCGTGATGAAAACCACGCAAACAAGGCTCCGCGGCGGCCAGAAACCACACACAACAAACTAATAGCAAAAAGTTTTTACTCTGACGCAAGCACAAAAACTGATGAGCACAAAAGCTGACGCTAGCACAAAAACTACGAAAAACCTGTTTGCACCGGTACAGTAAAACTTCTAGATTGTTCTAGATAGTTCTTGAATGCAAAATGGTTCTAACACTAAATTAAAGTCAGCATGTAGATAAAATGTTTCGCCTCTTAATAGTGTTTAAATGTAAATGTCTGCATTTCGCAAGAGTGCTGTTTATAAATGGATGACTGTTTTTCAACACTGCAGCTATTCTATCAAAAGCACCATACACTGGTATTGGGAGGAGCAGCGCACGAGGGTTGTTCCTAGGCCTTTTTCGTGTGGCACAATCAACGCACGAACGTACCCAATGTTGAACATGCCTGTACATACCTCGCCAGTAGAAATGATGCCTGAGTTTCTCATAGGTCTTAAAGGTACCGAAGTGGCCCCCCGTTAGATCATCATGAGCATGAACTAAAACCTCGAACCCGAAAGGGGGAGGTAAAACTAATTGGGCATGGTTGTTTTTGTGTCCCTTTCTAATGTGTTTGTCTAAATGGTAAAGTATCCCATTATCATGCTAGCAAAACACGCCTGGTGTGAGTGTTATCTGCTGGTAATTGGTCATTTTCTAGGTAGTCAATAATTTCGCCAATTTCTTGATCTTTCCTTTGAAAAGCATGAATCTGGTCCGTTTGTAATCCAGCACTAGATAAAGCATTGAGACTACAGGTGCCATATGGGCAACGAGTAAGTGCGTCTGCATTGCCACTAGAAATTCCTGGTCTATGAATGATTTGAAAATCAAATTGCTGAATTACTGCACCGACATAAGCCATTTGAGAGCGCTATGAACTCAGTAAATATGACCTCGCTCACCACGAGTCTCCCAGTAGCTTAGTGGTTTGAGCGCCAGACTGGTGTACGGGAGGTCAGGAGTTCGTTTCCTGTTGGGGACTTGTAGATTTTTTCTTTGTTCCACGCTCGTGACAAACTGAATATTCTATCTTTCTTATGATCGGTATGTACATAGAATTTCCGTCCACATAAATATGATTGCAAGCATTTTATCCCATCAATAACTGCAAGAGCTTCTCTTTCTGTGCAACTGTAATTACATTCTTCTGCTGCATTAAAATCTCTACCTGCATAAGTGACCACGGTTTCCTTTTTATCTATATTTTGGCCTAGTGTCATTCCAATACCTGTTTGGCTAGCATCGACATAAAGATGAAAAGGCTGCGTAAAATCTGGATATGCCCAACCTCGTCCCCAGGGTCTTCTCGCTTTTCAAAATGGCGGCGGCTCGGGAGAAGACCCTGGCACACAGCAGATCACGTGTCTCCAACGAGGATGGAGATGTATTCAAAATGGCGGCTAAGGCGACGAGATGGAGAAGGTCTGGGTACGAGATCACGGCTGAGGCGAAATGAAACAAAATGGCGGACAGAGTAAAGCGAAGCTAAAAACATTTGTGAAGAAAAAGGCAAGTAAAAAACGAGTTAGACATGTGCGAGCATCAGGAATGCGGTAAAGAGATTCTTACTGTTCATACTCTCCATTTTTTTTGTCTTAAAGAGGCTCTGTTTATTTGCGTTTTGTGGTTATTGAAAAGGTGTACAAGTCATAAGCTTTAATAAGCTTCCTCGTCTATTATTGTCGTTTTGTATTAATTTGCAAAGTTTTCCCCTTACTGCGATTGTGCCCTGCAATCAAGGAATGTAGTAGGCATGAAAGAGCTATAAAGTGCGAATTAAAATAAAAGTACATAAAATGTGTAAATGAGTTTAATAGTAGTCAGTGTCAAGTTATCTCACAGGGGCTTTGAGCATTGAAGGCCTCAATTTTTGCCTGTCAAGCACGCTGTAGGGCATTCTATTTTTTGTCATTTCTTGTGAAGCAACTGAATTTATAGGTGTTATTGTTGTAGCTACCACTGCATCTCTGAATCATTCAGGGGAAAGGGGCAATTTCAGTACATATGGCGCCCCTAAAGCACTGATTAAAACTGCCAATGTCAATTTTTGTTAATCAGACTGGTTGAGATGCTTCCAAGTTTCAAATTGTTGTAGGATTTTAGAATGAATTTGGATGTTTTTCTTTAGAATCCTCATAGTCTACTTCAATTTTCTGGGAGGCTAGTCCATTCTAAGCCAGTATAAGCCTGATGCTTAGATGCCACCAAGATTACATTTTCTAACATTGGGTGATTCCAGAAAATATCCATACCCTACCACGGGCGGCGTCTTCATCTAGACCCCCCCTTGCCTTAGGAAATTCCAAAATGCTCAACCCCCCCTTGCCCTCAGAATTCCAAACCGTTCTACCCCCGATGCCTTTGGAATTCCGTAATCATTCAAACCCCCCTTAGGAATTGCCGCTTTTTTCTTCCAACTGATTTGAAAAGCCCTCTCTATATTCCAAACACCTTTATTAAACGGAAATTAATCCTTTCGCTCCCTCCGAAAGAAAACGAGCGGATCCGTTCGGATAGTTCGCAGTTGTTTTTTAGATGTTACTACTATTTTGTCTCTGCTGTCTTTGTTGTTCAGTGTATATCAGTGTTATCAAGAGCAGGAATTGGTTGCATGATAGAGAGCGTCACCATTTAATGGGTAACAGGCAGCTCAAAATTAAAGAATAACAGGGAAACCACGAAAACGTAGTCTGGCATTTGAAAAGAAATATGCTATCATAAGTCTGGGAAATCTTTTGTTTTTTTCGTAATAACAGAATGAATGTAGAAGAATGCTTACATAATTAAAGAGAAACAGACGTTAGGCTAGTTTTTGCGTGTATAAGTTGTTTGAGTTAATTTAAAAACTTGTGATTGACAAAATTTTACTTTCGTGTCAGAAATCATGCCAACATTACACCTATGTAAACATTCTACTAATTGAATTATTAAAATCAAATTTATTTAAATATGGCTTTCGTGTCAGGGAAACCACGAATATAATCGTTCTAAAAAGGCTAAGCGAGAGAAAACACAAAACATTTTTGCAGCTTAATGACAAGGATTTCAAGAATCTTTCTGGTGATCATCAAAGAACAAACATCATTTGGGAAGTTCAGAATAACGAGTAAAGCGTCAGATCAATGTCATAACCACGAATACATTCAACTGTGGGAACTACGAAACTAAACTGCGGACATGAAATACAGAAACCAAGAAAACTTCAACAACAGTCGATTCTGGAGAGCTCAATAACGGGAAAGAGTCAGGACTCTTTTGGCAATGATGCATGGAATATTTTTAAAATTCATTAAATCGCGCGTACGGGGAAAATCCTGACTGGCCGATAATTCCGAGCAACATACACTATATATCAGCTCAAAGTAAACCACATAAAACTCAAACTGAAAGCTGTCAGTAAAGTCCTTGAACTCTGTAAAGTGTGGATGATTTTTTTTGATAGTTTACAACTTAACCCGTACCAAATGCAAACGTACACAATCGCCTTTCGTGGACTTCGTTAATTATGACCAATTATCTCGCCCAGACAACTTATGCATAAAGAAATGTTTGCACTTGTAGATCAGAAACATAAACACACAAAGACGTCTTTGCAATCTTTCGGACAGCAACTCAACTTAACAACCAATTTCTTTCCTCGTCCAGCTGTTCCTAACCCGCTGGCGAACGCCAACCTAAACTGAAGACCAGCGAGTCCTAACATGCTCCTGAGTAAATTTTTCCTTCCGGTTCCTTCCTGCGTTGTCTTTGCAAATCAAAATCTACGATATTTTCGAGGATCCAAACACTCTGATTTATTCTTCGTCCATAGAGACTGCGCAAAACTTGGTTAAGAGCCCCTCAAATTACACCTCGAAGGATTCTACTTTGAATGGCTTTGTGGGCTTGTTGCCAAAAAGTTAACACACTAACACGACTGTTTACGCCAGGACAGCCCCAATAGTTCTCAGTTGCTATAGCAACTGCGAACTAAAAACGTACATTCAGCACAGCAAACAATCAACGTTGCGTGATGACAAACAGCGACCGACTGAGTGATATTTTACATTGTAACCTTCCACGGCAAAACGTACACTTCCGATAATCCGTTAAACATTAGAAAACTCAAATGGCTTTGAAGTCATTCCAACGCTTGGTCCAATGTTTAAACGTGTGTCTATAATTTTTGGTGTCGCGGGTTGCCGTGAATAATTTGCGTGCCGAATGCGACGTAAAATTTTAACAACAAAGCTAAAAATTTCAGAATTGAAATTGGAAATTCATAATTGTGTTTGCCAGACTCAAACCTGCCGTCAAAAGCGCAACTGTTGAATGCAACCTATACTAAGAATCGAAGGTTATGATGTTAGGAAAAGAATTAGAGTAAAATAGCAAGCTTTTTTTCCTGCAATTATTTTTAGTTCACAGTGAACGCAATTTGCATACTGTACTGCGGCCTCAAATAGATTGCACGAGAACAAATCAAACTTTTTCCCCGCACTTTATCCTTCGATTAAAATTCAAATAGTAAATGAAACTCACATTGAAATTCAAAGTCAATGACAACTTTAAAAGAATTTGTACAAAATAGTGAATGTATTCTGATCAAAAGCGCATCAAATTTGCATAACGCGTGAAATCTGACCTTTTCAATGAACGTCGTATGGTATGTAACACAACAATTTCACATGTATCTCGATGATATCTGCTTTAATATAGGGGCTGAAAACCCTTTGCTGGGATCTACAGTATTGTATTCGAGCAAAACAATCGAAGAAAAGCCTACGATCGCTTTTGTGACCAATCTACTGGCAAGTGAACAGCTTTCAGCCGTCATGTTAGCATAAACATCTTATTGACCATGACCATTGAAATGTGTCTCTGGCATGTTGATTGAGTTGAACATGTCTCGTGTTTACGAGTGAATCATTGTCCTTAGATAAGTCGTTTTCGACGAGTTTTTCTTGGAGAGACTTGACTACACCAAACTGGAAGTTACTCTCCTGAAAACCCCCGTCTGCCTTCGGAATTCCAGTCCAATGAACCCACCCCATGTCCTCGGAATTCCAGTCGACGTAACCCCCCCCCTCCCCTTCGGAACCCCGAGATGCCCGCTCGTGGTATGGGTATGGATATTTTCTGGAACCACCCATTTTTGGAGTTTCATTGTCAGTGAGGTTTCAGCAGTCATGGCATGATAACATGATGCAGGTTATGGCAAAGGACTAAGCTGTACTCATGACCATGCCTATCCCCAAAAGGGGCTTGCGTAGTGACATTTGCTCCCCTCTTGTTAGCAGACCTGGCAACTCTTGCGGTTTGGGGTATCAACTGTAGGTCTCAGGATTTGGCCTCCAAATCTCACAGTGAATCACAAAATCTTGAAATTGCCACAATTCAGGCAGTATGAAGAATACAATAGGGAGCACAAATAATGTAAAGGATACCTTGAAACAAGAAATCTACCATTTTTATTCTTGTTTTATGCATATTTTGGAAATCTCCAGGTTTGAGGTCCCAGTCTCCAGGTTTTTCTGGGCTTCTTTTCAAAATCTCCAGATTTGCATGTTTTAGGGATTGCCAGGTCTGTGTTGGTGCAGGACTGCTGCAATACAGTTGGTTGAAGGGTGGGTTTATAACTACACATCCTGAACATATCATCCATTCCCACGGTTAGATAGTTTTCCTTTTTTTCAGTGTATGTCATTGTGCAACTTGCCAGGAGATCAAGCCTGACAGACTAGTGAATTACTGTTTCAATTTTGTGAGGGGGTTTACATGCAAGTTACAGTAACCAATGTTCCTCTTATTCAGTGCAGTAAAATAATAGCCAGGGGTCAATTTAACATTTACAAGTGTAATTTTCAAGTGTAGCTATTGTTTCTGAGGTTGTAAACAGTAGCCACACTTGTAAGTTACACTTGTATATGTTTATTTAATTGACTCCAGGATGGGCTGGGGAATTCATGCTATGAAGAATACTAGTGACCTTGAGTCAATGATTTTTGATTCGAAGTTTTATGAAAAAAAAAAACTCTGCCAAATAACATCATGGTATTGTTCTTACCTCCCTGTTGCTTGAATTTCCTTTCATCATATCTAATTTATTGGTAACTAAATGCAATTAGTCACTAAAAAAACATTATTTATTGTTTCACTCAGAAATGGTGACATTGTAACTACTACATTCATATGTTGATTCACATTCATTTGCTTGGAGGATGTCTTTTCTGTCACTACAGTAGATAAAAGCACCTGATTTGAGCATGTTTTCTTTTACTTAAGTGAGCCATAAACAAGAACGTTCTTAGTTAAGAATGTTAACTTTGTATCCTTTTAGTTAATTTGCTCACAATTCTGACTGGAACTGTAATTCTATATCCATTTGGCTTGGATTACAGATGAATTGTACAGAAAAAAAGGAGAAGGAAAATTATTTTTAAAACAATAAAAAAGGGGTCATGTGTAAGAGCACCCCAGCTTGATAGTCAGCTTACTGTGGTATCCCTCTCCTTATTATAAGTTAGCATTATTGTTATCTTTTCTTATGTTACAAATTCCTTCCATATCCATTGATCTCCATAGTATCAAAAAATTCAAAAAATGACCCAGATAATTAAATCAATTGATAGGTTAACTCTAGGTTTTCGTCTTCCACTAGGCTTCATCATGGGGACATAGGAAAAGGTAATATATCTATAAGAAATGAAAACCGTATGTGGCGAATCATGAAGTCACAGAGGCATAGGTGCAGAAAATAAAGCAGGAGCTAACAACCTAGTGTGAGAGGTGGGAGGCTTGAATCCCTCTCCCCTCCCCCAGAATTTGAAAGCTAGGTTATCTGAGATGCTATTTACAGCACCCTGGGTGCATTTATCCAGCAGCATCTCACAGTTTCGAAAAAATCACGAAAAAAGGAGACCGCGAATTGGTATCATTGTAAAAACCAGGGTTAAGGTTACAAGACTGTGTGAGTAAAAATACAGTATTTCGGCTTTCCTCCAATATTATCTGGGTGCGTTTTTGATTAAACCTTTAAGGCTTTGGAAAAATATATTGTTACTTTTACAAAACTCCACAGACATTGCTCACACAAAGAAATCTTAAACAAAAGGAGGTCGTGGTCTCATCCCCACTCCCACCCCACCCCCGCCAAAACTGAGACTGTAAATATATTCATTTTCTTTGAAAATCGAGATTCCTTAAAACTTTCACTTCTGCTAAAAATCTTCGTTTTTATTGAGGCAGTGCGTTCAGGAAGGAATGACCAAAATGGTAAAGGAACCTTAAATTCAATACACCTAACATTCGTCACAGACGCTTTTGATAACCTGCATTATGACCTCCGCATGCGTTCTTTCCCATATCTGGAAAGAAGAAAAGATTTCCTCTGTAGATGATAAAAATTCGCAGGTAGAAACTACAGAGTTAATAAGATTTATGGTGAAACCAGTACTTGAGTCGATACCACCACATCGTTTGTGGTTTGCACCAAGGTGAACTCGGTATTTCAACAACTGGTCCCTAATGCTCTTTCGCTGATCCTCTGACACATTCCGCACCTCGTCTTTTTCTGCCTCTGGAGACGTAAGAGGAAAATTTTGCCGTGGAGAAGACGTTTCTGTCGAGTTTCTGTTCGCTTTGTTGCTTTCTTCAAGGGTGACGCAATTTGAACAGCACAACTGAAAGGGAGTTGCTTTGGTATTTGACCTTGAGCCCAAGTAGCTTAGAATAGAATGCCGCAAGCAACTGTTAGTAAGCCTACAATAATTTCGCATTTCATCCACCATTCCGGGTTTGTTTGAAGCTATGTCACTACCGTTATAATACAATGTTGCTTTGGCTGGTTTGTTATCTCGCCCTGCCCTACCGATTTCTTGGTAGTATGCTTCCAGAGTTCGCGGAACGTCTAAGTGGAGGACGTGTCTTACTTCCGGCATGTTTACACCAATTCCAATCGCCACTGTTGCAAAAACAATGCGAATTGTGCAGTTTTTTGTGGCGCCCGTCAGCTGTTTCCAAATTTCGTCTTTCATCAATTCCGTTTGAGGTGCGTGAAACTGCGCAAAGAGGCAGTTTTCAGGTCTTATCTCGTTGGATGGTGGAAAGTAACTCTTATCCGCAAGTACACTGAGAAATAACTTAAAAGCGTACCCACACCATTTCAGAGGTAAGTAGATAATAGTGAGGGGGTAGTTGATTAATTTAAGCTTAAGTTCCCGTGCAATGGGTAACAGAATGTCATCATAGCTTTCGGCTCCAAATGCGGATGGCCTTCTCTTGTCTTTACAAATGAAGATGTTGCTTCTGTCTAAATTTCCTACGAGTACAATCGGGTTCTTCACTTGAAGCTTATTTTTGAGATGTTCTATAAGTTTTTTAGGGGCTGTGGCCATTAGTGCGAGAATTGGTGCGCTCGGAAACAGAGATCCAAGTTGCGCCAGCTTTCCAAAATCAGGGCAGAACTCTGAGCCCCCTTCCTTTATCAGGTGAGCTTCGTCGATCACACAAAATGCCACCCGATCCTGGTATAAATCTGACTGAAACACCTTTCTGCCCACTTTAGACGATATAAAATCTCTGGATGTGTAAATAAAATCTTAAATTTTCCTTTCTGGACACAGTGAACCATCTCTTGCTCATTGATACCGTAATTGTACTGCTTTTCCACAGGAACTTCATTTTCATCGTCAGATTGAGTTGACCCAGTGTCACTTTCGTCATCAACATGAACTGCTTGTTGTTGACAAGATGCTCGCAGCACACCAGCTTTAATTCCCTTCACCTTCAAGCTAGTCACTTGATCTTCAATAAGAGCATTCAAGGGAGAAATTACAATAACAATGCTTTTGTCGCCTGTTTCGTTCACGTAATCCCACATGTGAGGAAGAAGGTGAAAAATAACTGACTTCCCATAACCGGTAGGAAGGACAACTATAACATGTCTACGTAACATACACGCTTCAAGGATCTTAAACTGCTTGACTTTCAGAAGTACGCCGTCGTAGTTGGTAGCATGTAGCGCGTACCTTACAGCTTGAAAAAACGAATTCAAATGGAGCTTCATATCTGCAGTATGACTGGAAGAAGTGCCGGATAATACAGCCGTTTAACAAAGCGTAGTGCAAACTCACAGCGACTTCAGTAAGATATGCGCCGAGAACTGAAATTGCCACAAAATGGAGCCAAAATTGGACACACTTGATTCTATACGTGGGAAAAGATCCCAAGAAATACGTGCTAAGTTCTTTCCCATGAGAAAATGTAGTCCTCTGTCATTAAATATCATTTAAAAAGAGGCAAATTACAAAGGTCTGTAAGTAAGTCATTTGATTCTGTCTAATTTTCTGAATTATCGCACGTGACGACGCAGTGTTCTTCAGAACGCGAACGTTTATTGTAGAAGATGTTGCATGCCGTCCACTTAGCTCATTCAGGTGCTATCTCGCAGTAAAAATGTCGACTACACCTCAGAAAGTGTATTCTGCATTGGGAGACAAGATTTGTAGACTTTGCGCCAGTGACAAAGATTTTCAACATTCTACCAACATTTTCGGTGTACCTGCGGAGAAGAAAAACTTACGAGAAGAAATATCCGAGCTTTTAAACATTTCCATCAGCAAAGGAGACGGCTTGCCATCTATAATCTGCCGCCAATGTGATGGAACACTAAGAAGATTCTCCGAGTTTAAAACGATGGTTCTCGACACACAAAACCAGTTAAAATTAAAAGTAACAACAAAGAGATGCAAGGTCTTCTCACCGGCTAAGTGTGAACTGGAGAAAAAAGTCCGCGCCGTGGAAAAAAATCGCTCGAGGGCTCGGTCTCTCTTCAGTGACGACAGTGCGAATAAAGTACAACAGAGCACCCTTCAGAAAAGCCCAGCCGAACTTGTCACCGATAGCGGCCCTGAAGAAAAGACTGCTTATGCTATATTATCTCAAGCAGGCTTACGCAATCCTGAGGTAAGTTGATTATATCTTTCTGCGTTTCAAGCAGTGGACGGGTGTCACAGAAGACATACCCTACCCCCACCCCCTCCGGTAAATTGGACTCGTCAACATTCACTAGGGGACTTGACCCCCCAGGTCCAAATGGGCTTTCAGATATGGACCCCTCTGGCAGACTGCAGGGACCCCCTTATCAAGGCAATAATTATGACAAGTTTTTAGGTATCAATTTAGACAAAAGTCCTTCGCTTCTCATTTCCGGTTCCGGTGGTGGGACTGTGCGCGAAAGAGCTCCGTGCTCGTTTTATGGGTTTTTGCACTTCCGAAAAAAAAAAAACACTGAACTCGACTTGTGGGTAACTCTAATATAAACTGACCAGTTGTTTTTGCCATCGTTGTTGCAATGAGGAAATGTACATTTAATTTTTGCTTTTAAGCTTCCCTTTAAAAAATTATCAGTACAGACAGAGTTCAAACCCGGAAGTTAATAGAAATGACAGGGTGAAATGAGCCGTCTACCGTTTCTTAGTAGCTACAACAAATGCTTTAATGGCAAAACTGAAAAGCAAAAAAGTCATTTCCTTGTTTTTCTTTCCTTTTTTTGGCAAATAGTCAGATTCTACTTTGGTAGCATAAGGGGGTCCAACCCTTTGAGGATTTGGATCCCCAGGGCTCCATACCACTGGAAGTGTCCTGGGGGGGGCTCCATTTTTGCTATCACATCTGGGCAGGGGGTCCAATTCTGGGTCAAATTTACTAGAACACTGGCTTTGGTTGCTTGCAATGGCTTGCAATAGGTGTCGGAGCTGGAGGGGAACAATACAATATCCATTGTTTCCAGCTGGTCTGTGATTTTCTGAATCAGAAAACTCTCCTATGACATTATACTTCTGGGGCAGTGCCTCTGGGATTTGGCTATTTTTCATCATTAAACAATTATTCTTTAAGAGTGGAACAGACCATGAGCAGTTTTTCAGCAATTTTTTCCAAAACATAAGAGAAGAACTTGAAAGGAAAAAGTTAGAAAAGGAGGCAGTTTTTCACATGCAGCCAAAAATATAACTGGTGTGTTAGTATATTGTTTCCAAAACAGGGGCATTATGTTTAGAGACAAACGTTTTTTTCACTTTTCAAAGTGAATCTGAAAATACTTGATATTGCCTCTGGTAAGTGTATGTCTGTATTAAAATTGGTTGCCATGGAAACAAATTTTGGAAGGCAAACAAGTGAAACAAATCACTCAGTTAAATATGCCTTTTGATAAAGTGTAATGTTTTTGTCTTTTTTTGTCACGCACATATACATACAAACTAATCAGACTGACAGATATTCAGGTGACAAGGCCTATGAGAAACAAGACTCATTACTGATTATGCTCTGATGAGGCCATGCATTTAAAAGCAGCATTCGTTTGAAAGTTACCTATATGAAAATTGTGGCATTATACATACGCAGGAAAAAGATACTGGACCCATAACCTTTGTATTGAAAATTCTAACTTGACTACAAAGCTTAGGGAAAACAAAAGAAATTAATCCTTCATCCCCAAACCTCAACAGGGTTTGTTTTATTCCCCTATTATAAGATGCCAAGCCAAGTAACAATAATACATTGAATACATTGAAACAAACCTATTCAAGAAACTCTAAGAAAAAGTGATAGTTAACTGGGTCTAACCTGCAATGGAGGCTCATGTGGGGAACATCATTTAATGTGAACAGATTGCCCTAATGTATGAGCCTCATCTGCAAGCTAGCTCCAGTTCAAATATTGAAAATAGCAACATGATATATTGGTTTCAAATCCAAAAGTTGTGCTCACAGTCTCATATTAAAATCTAAAGGCCTTGGATGTTAGAATATACTGTCGTTCGGGAACATAATAGTACATAGGAATTTACCCTATGTTCATTTACACTGGGGATTTAGACCGAGTTTTCATTCCCTCACGAAATCGAGGCTCCGCTTGAGCCACACGCTTGAAAGCGAGGTGGCCCCAAATCCAAGATGGCGGCGGGCTGCCTGAACAAGGACATGTGCAAGAACATATCCACAGAAATTGATGCTTTTTATAGTAAATTGGAAATGAGATATTACAATGGTCTTCCAAGAGACGCTGTTCCACAGAGGCTAGCTTTGCAGGACCTATTTAGGGAGCTTTCGCAATTAAAAGACTGAACTATGAAGGAGCATTCGGAGTCAAGTCCCAGAGAAAAGTTGAAATTCAAGCAGAGTGACGTGCATCACATGGCTTGTAATGAAGTGCGGTACTGGAAAAAATCAATAATGCGAAGACAGCATTTAACTGCCAAGCATGCACATCCCTGGGTCATTGAGTTCAGTTCACGACTTCAGGAGGATATTTTCAATCACATCGTCAATATTATGACATGCGTTTCAAATTTTGGACTACACACGCACGCTGGACGCCCTAAAGAAAAGATTGTGATTGTGACAAGCAAAGCGAAGCTTCAACAGCTGTTGAGTTTTTGCCTTGGCGCAGACCAGAGACATTTAAGGCGACAAATAGCTGGAAAGGGCAAGTCAGATATTATTATTGACCGGCAGAAGCCCTTCATTATCACTTATAACTCATCAACTGAAGTGATATATAAAGGTGCAGTGCCATTATGGTGCATGGAACACCAACGATGTTCCTCAATTTATCTGATATTCTTGCTTGAACGTTGTGTTGGACGTTCGCCAGATATGAGGCATTCACCATGTCTAGGGACATTTAAAACACACTGTACCAGGACTGGCTAGAGGGTTTGCAGTCCAGCAGGGGATGGGGGTGGTGGAGTACTCAACCCAAGTTTGATTAGGGGTGTGCTACGCAGGCTGTCAAACATGACCTTGCCTAGTAGCAACTGAAGGACACCCATGTACCCTTTCTATGAGAGTGGTCAGTCAAAAACTGTTTACCTCTTTATGAATCTCAAAGGTCAAAGGACCCGACCCCATTTGGTTGGCACACCCCTGTGTAGGTTATATATGCGAGTACCCCCTCCCAGGACCTACCAGTGTACTTTTTTTTCAAAATTGCCTAAAATAGCCATGTATGTACTTTTACCAGAGGTCATAAGATTTTGACATGTCGAATGCATTGCAAGATAAAAACTATTGTATCCTCAGCCTTAAGAGATCTTTATACTATGTCCATAAAGCCTTGGCTGTCTCTGTGAAGCTCATGAGACAATGCTTGTTAGTGGTTAGCTTGTTAGGAGCTTTTTTGTTAGTTATACTTAACCTCCATTTTCCTGGATGTTGTTTTGTTTCAAGTCAAGTCAGTTCTTTCTGATCACAGGAATAAGAAATAGCAATAAATAAAGAAATTGAAATCAATTTCTCACTCTTTTCTAATGACTGTGCAGACCCAGAAAATATCCATACCCACCCTCCATGGAAAGTCATTGGAAATTCAGAGGGTAGGGGTCTGAGACCGTCTCAAAAGCCAAAGCTTTGAGGAAAGTGTGAAGCTCAGTTCAAATTTCTAGAGGGATGAAAGGGGTGCAAATCACAAAAACCACTATGGGAGGGTATGGATATTTTCTGAAACAACACAATACATTTTTAGGCAAAATCATGTCTTTACAACAACTCAACAACAAATGTCAATCATTGTAACTAATCTTTGGTGTGCTGCACTATCAGTGGAGTTTTTGAAATCCAAGTTTTCTTAAAAACAGCCAACACACTGTTTGCCTTGCTTTACAGCTTTTATTGAGTTCCTTATTGGTTTAATGTGGAACAGAAAAGGATTTCCAGTTAATCTCAACTTTAATAAAAGATAACCCTATGAGCCTTGGAAATGACCACAAACTAATGATGCAAACTTGAACACTATGTAACACATCTAACATATCATTTAACCCTTTAAGCTCCAGTGGTGAGAAGCATCTAATTTCTCCTTACAAGATCACTGCTTGATCAAACATCTAGGGCTTGAGAATAAAGTTAATGATCACCAAAGATAACAAATCAATTTTCTTCACTAGTACTACAATGTATCTGAAATGGATGGAGAGAAGTAAGGATAATATGCATGTCCATACTGGGGCTTAAAGGGTTAATTTTCATTTGTGTTCAACATTCTTATTAAAACTAATGTACTTATGCTCTTGAAAACGAGTAAGGCTGAAATAATTTCTCCAGAGAATTAGTTGTCACTTCAAATGTCTCTCATTTGTGCCAAAAGGCACAAAACTTAACAAAAGCTTTGCTTTGTTTCCCGCATTCACAATCTTTTGTCTAGGGCATCCAGAGTGAGTGTGTAGCCCAAAATTTGAAACACATCTCATAATATTGACAATGTGATTGAAAATACCCTCCTGAAATCGTGAACTGAACTCAATGACCCAAAGATGTGCATGCTTGGCAGTTAGATGCTGTCTTAGCATTACTGATTTTTTCCAATAGCATACTTCATTACAAGCCAATTACGATGCTCGTTCAGCAAGCCTCAAAATTCATTCATTTTCTCAGTTAAGCTTCCAAAAGAAGCACAGGTAGCAATTTCTTTTGACAATGCACTGTCACAATAACTACACTTCCCATTGTTAGTGAAAGCCATTACACAAAAACAATATGCATCAGTATAACACCTCTTTGGAATGTAATTGTCTTTGCACTTGGAGTAACCATCATTGAGTGGATTTTGTTTCCTTAACCAAAACAACGACATGTGCTCATGCCTGAATACTTTCTCCCATCTGTTTTTGACAAGAGAGAATTCTGCAAAAGATGCAAGTTGTTGATGCTTAGCCTCTCTGCCTTGCATGGAATTAATCCCAAGGCTGACTCCCAAATCTTCCATTAACTGTCTTGAGTGAAAGGGAACACAATGACCCATTGTCCAAACACTAACATTGGTGGTATGAAAAAGAGATGCTAGGTTAAAATACAACCTGCAATCCTCTCCTAGACTGGACAAATCTTCTTTCTTAATATCTGAAACCCTGACAGCAAGAGACAAAGCATTTCTCAAATGAAGGCCCATTCTTGCCATTGACAGGGCAAAAAAATTCTGTGGTTTCTCAATATCTGTAACCTCACCAACAAGATCTGCAATGAGGTTCATGAATCCAACCCCATATTTTTTAGGATCGTAACTGACAGTACTTCCTTCAACTTAGAATACCACCCCTATAAATAATGCTTACAGACCTTTCATAGTTTTTGGATGACTTCTCAAAAGTTGAAACAGAATCATTTACCACTCTAGGTACAACTAAGGAATTAACCTTTCGAGATCTACAGCATAACTTAACAATATCTTTGTTGTCAGAATAAGATACAAATGCATTCCACAGTCCATTTAAGGTAGCTTCTTTTGAGCTGACATCAGGTAATTTGGAGCAAGAATGGATCTTTTTTGCTACATCCACAGTAAGCTTCCTTCTCTTTGAGGCAATCTTGTGAGAGAGACCAGCCACACAGTCACTGTTTTCCTTGTCTAGTTTAGTAGAAATTGACGAGCCCCTCAGCAGGTGTACCTTCTCATCCTCAAGTAGGCCACGCTGAAACACACAGTACAGCTATATTATTATTCTTATTGACAGAACCAAGTTTTGTTTTACACTGATTGTAAATGAACAAGAAGCTATCATGAATTAAATGAACTCATTGGCTTAACATTTAGCAGCACTTATGTCCCTCTCAGTTTTCTAATTTCTAAGGTCTTGAGCCGTGCAGCTCATTTTTGGAAAGATTATAAATCTTTCAAGGATTTTTAAGGGCAATGGAAACCTGAAATTGAATATATTCATTATTGAGCTGACTGCAGCTTGTCATCCAAAAACCACTATTCCCATAGGTCAGTGCTTACATGTACCAAGAGAAAAATGAAGCAGATGTAAGAGCAGCTAAGATTACAAATTAATGTCATCCATTTTAGAAACAAATTTGTGGGACCAATATAGGTCCAGACTCACAGCCTATACTGAAAAACAATAAGCCCATGCAAAGAAATGATTTTCACAAATCATTCCTGTCATCAAGTACAACACAAATTACACGATTAGCCGCTTCCCAAATCTTCATTCAATATTTTCCATTGCTTACCTTCTGAGTTCGTTTATTTCAACCTGAAGCTGAGCATTATTATCCTTAAGAATTCTGATGGTCTCTGTCGCACCTGCAATCTGCTGTTCAACTTGTTGAAGGCTTTTGCTCGCTTCCACGACTTCTAGGCGCTTAGACTTCGCTCTACGAGCCCACTCTCCTATTGGAAACCTCTCTCGGGATCTCGTGCGCTTCGGCATCTTCTGGGTCTAAAATTTTCAAAACCTGTTCAATCCTTGTGAAATTTTTCCTGCTTGCGCTTCGGTCAATAAACAACCATCGTATCGTTTCGGATTTCTTCTCAAATGCCCCAATAATGGCATTAACACGTCCCAAACTTAACCAAGATACGAAGGCAAATGTCCTAAGATGTTGACCCCATTTCCTTTGGCCAGGAACGCTCGAAAACTAGTCCAAAATATCGAAAGTTTGGTATCAATTTAAAGCTTAACTTCTCAGCTGTTGGTTCCAGTATGCAATCCTTACTCTGTTTCACTACGCTAGTCACTAGGGCCCCAAAAGGAAGGGCTCCTCGTCCAGCCTAATTCTACCCATAAGGCCAATGGGGCTTTTGGTGATCAAAGACTGAAAATATGGGGGTGGCTCAAAAATCAGCAATAAATCCCCAGTGTGTTTGATGAAAATGGACTTCGCCAACTGAATTCACTATTGATTTTATTGATTTTATAACCTCGTAAACTACCCAGATCACCAAATCAGCTACAGATGTTTTGGATATGGACACAGTGGTAGAGGTGATAAATGCAGCAAAGACAAGGGTACCTTCTGTTGTTGTGTCCATTCTGTACAGTGTGTCATCCTTGAAAATGTTATTCAAAGCAAAGTTGTGACAAGAGCTGGATGACCACTGTAGTGAACTGTGCACAAAAACCACACCATCAATCCTGAGAAAAAACCAGTATCCCGACATGGTCAACTTTGACTGGAATAATGTGCTGAACAAGATTTCACACCGATGTCCACTCTTGCTGGAAGTGATGTGTACAGTTGTAAACTCAACCACCAAACCTCATGTTGTCCCAGCAATTGGTCTGTGTTATAGCATCTTAATGCAGAAAAGAAATCATGACCTCAGCTTGGTTCAGAGGATTAATACCATCCTGCTATCAGAGGGACATGCAAAGAAACAGGTTGGTTTCAAAGAGAAACTATTCTCACTTAATTGAAAAATTAAACGAGACTTACCTGGAAGTTGAAGTTTGATTGAAATTCTACCGAGTTACATAATGCCGGGGGATCACATGAGATTGCTTGCGCATGCGCATGATCAGTCTTAGAAGACTTGGTGCGCGTGGTGTAAATAACGTGTAGTAACCACAAGGGTGGGTGGGTAGGGCATGTGATCCCCCGGCATTATGTAACTCGGTAGAATTTCAATCAAACTTCAACTTCCAGGTAAGTCTCGTTTAATTTTTCAATTCTACCTCGTTACCATGCCAGGAGATCCCATGAGATTTCAAAGCCAATCACGCGCGACAAGTAACGAAGAAAAAATGGTCCAAAGATAATAGTTGTCTCAACTCAACATACTTTATTGAATGTAGAAATTATAACGTGAAGTTAGGTGTTTAACCTTCAGCTGATCCAAGTACACTGGATGCAAATTGTGACTCTCTAACTACAGGTTTGTTGTAGAATTTGGCAAAAGTGGATTCTGATGACCAACCTGCAGTACTCATTATCTCATCTAGGGACACTGAGGCGTTGCTTGCTGCTGACACTGCAGCAGCTCTAGTACTATGAGGTTTAAACTTCTTTGTGTCAATGCCAGCAGAGGACAAAACAGTTTTTACCCACCTACCAATTGTATCCCTACTAACTGCTTTGTGCGGCTTAGTGTAGCTCACAAAAAGTTGGGATTCTGATCCTCGTAACGGTTCTGTTCTGCTGATGTACTCTTTAAGAGTAGTAACTACACACAATCTACTATCCCTGAAAGCAGTTAAGGTTACTGTGGGATTAGGAAAGCCAGGTCTGGTTTGCTTTAACAACTTGGAAAACAAAAACGTGTAACTGTCAACGGACACCCTCATGTTTGATAAATTTAACAAGTGAACAGTTTGCCCCCTTTGGCCAGAAACTAACAATATTAAAGTCACTAGTTTAAGTGTCAGTTCCTTAAGAGTCAATGTTCCAACAGGCGACAAGCCTTGAAGGTAATGTAAAACAACGCTGACATCCCAAGTCTCTGAATACCTTGGCGAGGGAGGATTGCTCTGAAAAATGCCTTTCAGTAAACGTGACACTAAGCGATGCTGACCCAGACTTGTACCATCTTCTAATACAATATATGAAGATAAGGCACTCCGTGCTGTATTAATGGCACTGTAAGTGAGTCCCTGTTCATAAAGATGTGTGAAGAATTCCAAAGCCTGCTCTACAGTTGGTTGATTATGATTAATTTTCCTTTGAGCACAAAAGTTAGACCATTTCTGGATATAAACTTGATATTGTTTCTGGGTACCAGGTCTCCAGGAGGCCATGAGGAGGTTACAAGCTGATTCTGAAATTCCTCTTGTTTCATAGGATCTCCTGATATGTAGCAGGCCATCAGTACCATTTCTGCGTGAAGCGGGTGAAGTTTGGTCATGTTGGGTAGCGTCAGCAGTCTTTTTTGTTGTGGAAGAGCAACTGGATGTCTTATCAACAATCTCAACATCTGGGGCCACCAAACTTGTGTTGGCCATATGGGTGCAATCAGAATCCCTTCTGCTTTGTCCATTGCTACTTTCCTTAAACATCTAGAAATAAGAGAGAAAGGTGGAAAGCAATAAAACTTGTATTTGCTCCAGTCAATTGTAAATGCATCAATATGGGTAGCCTCTGGGTCTGGCTTCCATGAAGCAAACATAGCTAGCTGTCTGTTCGCCCGGGTGGCAAAGAGATCAATTTCAGGGGTTAAACCCATAAGTCTTGGATTTGACTAAAAACTTCAGGGTTCAACTGCCATTCGGTGCGTTCATTAAAAATTCTACTCTCTCGGTCTGCATCCGTATTCTGGACCCCAGGGATGTGTGCGGCAGTTAGCCATGTGTTGTTATTAATGCACCAAGACCAAATATCACAGGTGATGTCGTTGCACGACGGAGATTTAGTCCCACCTTTGGAGTTTATATAACAGACAGCTGTAGTGTTATCAGAAAGGACTTTCACATGTTTCCCAGACAATTGTGATTCAAAAACTTTCAGGGCAAACTTAATTGCAAGAAGTTCCAACTCATTAATGTGTTTTGACTGCTCTCTAGTAGTCCAAAGGCCTTGGGTACTAATCTTATTGCAAACTGCTCCCCAGCCTTTTTTGGAAGCATCACATGTAATTTCAATATCAATTTTACCATGTGAAATCGGATTATTGGACTGCAAGACATTGTCTACCCACCAGCCCAGGTCTGCTTTGGCAGCTGCGGATAAGCACATTATGTCCTGGTAATTTCCCTTAGCAATTTTAAGGGCAATGTTCTTGTCTATTTCAAGATGCCTGTAGTGTAGCTGCCCATACTGAACAGCTGGTAAACTGGCCACCAGTAGACCTATCACTTGTGACACCTCTACAATTGAACATTCTGATTTAGCTAACAGCTTTTTACATGCCATGCTGACTTTGAGAGCCTTTTCAGGGGTAAGAGTTATTGTCATGGTGACTGAGTTTATCACAAAACCGAGAAAAGTTATTATTTGAGTGGGCTCAAAGACTGACTTTTCAGGATGAGGCAGAAAACCCAATTTTTCAAAAAGATTCACGCTATCCTGAACATTGTGTTTACATTCCTCATAAGTATCTCCTTGGAGATATGAATCGTCTATGTAGCCAACATTAACATGGCCTTTACTGCGAAGTGAGCTGTAAACTGGTTTTAGGATCTTTGTAAAGGATCGAGGGGCAGATGACAACCCATTTGGCAAGCAAGTGTATTTGTATAGTTTCCCTTGCCATTCAAATCTTAAATATTTTCTGTATTTTATACTTATTGGGATTGTATAGTAGGCATCCCGCAAATCAACAGATGCCATGTAGCAGTTTTGCTTGACAAGATTCACTGCAGATAAGAAAGTATCCATCTTAAAATGTTTCTTTTCAATGTTGTAATTTAAATCTTTAAGATTTAAAATCATTCTGTAAGTGTTGTCTTTCTTTTTCCTAACAAATATACTAGAAATGAATTCACCCTCTAAATGGGTGGTCTCTTCAATAACCCCTTTAATTAGAAGCTTGTCAACCTCTTTGCTTATAATTTCTCGTTCAACGGGGTTATGTGAAAATGGATAAGCACTGGAGAGTTGCTTTGGCATACTTATGAATTCAATGGGACAGCCCTGTACCATCTCCAGTATTTGTTTGTCTGCAGTGATCTCCTGCCAAGCAGGAATAAAATGTTTTGTTCTGCCAGCTATGACAGTAGCTTGAAATGTAGTTAAACTCACCTGATCTTTTTCAGGTGGTGATTTAGATAAAGGTTCCTTCACTGGGTTTTCTCCTGTTGCTGTTGCTGCCTCTTCTTGGCCCCCTCTTTCCTGTTCGAGAAAGGGGGGCGATGGTAGTTTTTTGACCCTGATGTATAGTAAGAATTTGATCTGTAAGGATTACGGCTGTTGGAGCCTGCAAAATGCCTTGATCTTTGCCTCTTGTCCCTTCTGTCTGCTGATCTCCTATCACCATGTATCTTGGAACTTATCCTATTAGCTTCGGCAATGTCCTTGACAGCTTTTGGGAGGTCGTCCCCAAATAATTGGGAAGTTATGGTGTTAGAAGGATTGCACAAATGCCGATAACTTGGATGTAATTCAGGCTTGAGCCTTTCTCTCCGACGCAAATTCACTTCAGTATTAGCATTGGCTAACAGAATAACAGCATCCATTAATTTTCCAATGTTATCCTCTTTGGACGAGTTTGGCTCGTCTTTAATGAGTGAATCAATGACTGTAACAACAGCAGTCATACCTTTGATAAGAAATTTTTGGACCTTTTGAAGTTTCAGATCATTTGATCTTGCTGTTTCGCCTAGGTTGTTCCAAATATTAGAGTTCACTCTTGTTTCAGACAGACTTTCACAATTGCTTGGAGGGATATACTGCTTATTGAGCTCGTTTAGTTTTGTTTCATTTGGTTTTGCTTCACGAAGAAGTTTGTGCACAAGCCCTGCCAATTGTGTATTGATGTCTGGTCCTTTCTCATCCTCAAGAGCAAGATCTTTTGTGAGCTTCTCGATTATAGCCGGGTTAGAGTCGGCTGTTTTCTGACGTTTAGCTGATGGCTCGTCGGGCTCGTTTTTGTCAGAGCCTTCATCCTCCGAGAGCTGGGACTCAGAACCGATCTCCTTGTCTTCAGTTGTTCTTGTGTCCTGTATCAGCTTTCCTAAATCGGCAAAGCCTGTCTTCATTGACTCTGTTAATCCAGAGAAAACAGTGGAAAGCGACGATTGTAAAATATCTGATAACTGTGTGATGTTAACAGTTTGTGCAGTAGATGATGTCGATGCTCTAGCGGTTTTCCCGCCTTTTTCAGTGCGAATAGTTTCCTGCGCTGGACTCGTGTTGGGAGCGACTTTAGTGCCTTTCTTATTCGTTGGCTTATTTGCCGTTTTTCCTGACTGAGTCAAGACCTGTTTCGGTCTCTTTTCTGCAACGGCTGCCTTGACTTCTCCCCTCTTCTTTTCCACCGAAGGGGAAACGCGACGATGAACATCGGCCGTGACGCATTCAATGGCGGTTTTGGCGCCATCACCAGTGACCGCTTCAGAAATAATCTCGTCATTTACCTGGTGTTCAGCAGTTCGCTGTCTGGTTGTTGTCTCACTTAGGAGACTAGTATTCTCATCCATCATACTGAAGAGATTCTCTTCGAGATTTGACAGAGTGGAGTTTTTCGAACTCACAGAATTCACCATGTGCTTGTTGTGAGCGGCGTCGTTCTGTTGTCGATTTTTTCCCACTCCAACAAGTAAATACGAGATAAAAAAGGTGTCAAGGTACTTAGACCACGACCCTTCGTGTTTTTTACTGCAGTAGGGGTTGTAATACTGTGACCTGAAGGCAACAGAAACCCTATTTTGCAGCCAAAATATCAATGTCGTCTTCCTCTGATCGAAGCATACAAAGCACTGATCATGCGCATGCGCAAGCAATCTCATGGGATCTCCTGGCATGGTAACGAGGTAGAATACTTACTCACAGAGTCAAAACTGTACTTGCATAATGTAGTTCTACCAGTCTGTAAGATGAAGTTCAAGATTTTGTGAAACATTTCAAAGGAAAACTGCCCTGAGTACTTCTTTTCAGTGACACAAGCTATTCTGTACTATTCTATATTTGTAATATGTATTTTGTTTTTTGTTTTTTTTGGGGGAGGGGGGATTTTCTAGACATTTTACTTTTGGCCACCATGGGAAGTGAAATGGCCTGAATGCTACCCTGGCTCAGAATGAAAATAAGCAGCACTGATGGTCCACAGCTGGCAACAGCTCCACTTCTTGTTGATGTAGCTTCACCCCTTCAGACAGCTATGACTCAGAAAAAACAAATTAATTAATAATAATAATAACACTAATAATCATGATTATAATAACAAACCTTCTGGCACCAAGGTTATTTAAGAGCAAAATAAGATTAACAAGAAAAGTGCAAGGGGCATTAGACCCCGCCATTATTCTCCCTCCCCCCAGGGTGCAAAATATGTTACGGTCACTCAAGATACCAGCCCAAGGGGTAAAGCGGAAGTCTGCCACGAAGATTTGTTTGGCCAAGCGAAAACCAGAGGTCTGGGGCAAGTGACCACCCAAAAAAATTAAAAGATGGGTAGTACTGTTACTATTACTCTGTTTCAATGGCAAAATATTTTTTGGTGTCACTCTTCCATGCAAGTCAGGTTTAGTTTATTCACATGCACTCCTTCTTTAGCTTATCAACAGATGTCAGAAACTTGGATTTTGCTTGGGGCACACAAGCAAATTCAAGCTCATGAAGCTAATTGGAGGACATTTTGCAGACAAAGTAATCGAGGAAGTGAAGCAAGGGAAGAAGCTGCAGGCAACAGGGGACAATAATATTGGGACATCAGGGTTCTTGTCCATGACATGCGAAATGACCACCAGAACAAAGATCTGCACTACTTTGCCTCCAACTTAATAGTGGACAGGGTGCCATGTGAGGGCCTGTCTCAAGTCTCACCTCGTCGTAGTATCCAAAGTCTTCCCAACTGTCATTTCTTACTTAATGATACAGAAACCCAAAAGCTGCGTGAAGATTTTAAGGTTCTGGTGGGAAGAGTACTAGTGGCATATATTCCAGCATTGTCCTTCTTGAAAACAGTAATTCCCCAGCACATAGCTCATCGCTTCTCCAAAGAAATGGCTCAGAAATCAACCATTGGCAGTCTACCCATCCAGCTGAAAGATGACAAAAATATGATGATGTTGTAGACATTCTGTGCTTCTATGAGAACACTCTTGAAGAGATTTATGGTAAAGCAGGTTAGTAACTATCATTGCATGGTGTATGTTGACTCCCTATACAAGTAGGGTAGTCAAGTCTCCTTTTCTTATTTTGGCCTTGAATTTGCCTAGATGTTCTTCGCTTTATGGCACTAAATCGGTATCTTTGACCAAAGGAAGGGTCCAAAGAATCTCAAGGAATGTCTTCCATATTTATCAGAGTTAAAACGTGGTTAAGTGAAATCTGAGTTCTTAAGCTGTACATCCTAGTCACAGTCTGTATGTGGATGGAAAAGTTTTATGTATATGGTATGGTAATAACTTCTTCTTTGCCTAAAACAAAAGAAGTGCTAATATTTTCCTGCAGTCTTCAACTGGCAAGTGTAGGGAACTCAGCTTCATTTTAACTGCCAAGGAGCTTGACATGCATGGATGTGATTTATTGTAGATGTAATCAGTGTCCCAAGAAATGCAGTGCGAGCCATGCCCAGCGGAACTCTAGAAGGGAGGCAATCCGCACCAGACCAGCCTGGGGCACATGTGACCAGAACTGATGATGGAGATCACATGAAAGAAATCTGTGTCCCTTTTGGTGGTGACCAGTTGACTAGAGTACGTTTTGCTGGGGCAAAGGATCTCAGAAAAGGAAGTCACACTGCAAAGGACAGATTTGAGCACTGCAGTCCCTTTGTTGTTGAACCATTCCACACCAAAATGTCCTACCTGCAGGTACATAGAAGGGCAGTTCTTGTAATAATTGTTTTCTCCATATATAATGATATTAATGAGTACTTGTTAGCTACCTCAAAGAACATTTCATTTCATCCCATTTTGTAAAGAAACAGAGTGTTACTTAATTTAATTTATCCAAGCCAAAACATTAACACTTAAGATGAACCCTATTGATAAGGACCCATTATAAGAATGGACACTGTAAATCATGCATTTAATAGACACAGTGTAAGTATTTATAACAGGTTTCTGCAAATAACTGATTTCATGAACTAATATTAATTAACGTACTTAATCTAACTGAAATAATAATTGGAATGAGCCAATGTGTCTGTATTAACATTATTTTATAATGTGGTTACTTATAAACATATTGTTTCAGTATTGACATGTGTTTGTGTTTGAACAGATAAATTTCAACAACTTCTTCAACAATGGTAAACAATGTACCATTTTTTGGTGCGCCCAATTCAACACCATACAACAGAGGTGCATTCAACAGGGTTGCATGATATTGCATCCTATTGATCTGAATTCTGATGTATGTACAAGGTTGCATGGTTTTTGACTATAATTAATTGCCGTACGTTTTGTTCGATATGCAGCTTGTGTTTGACCATTTGTACAAAGCTGAGTCAATTAGAGAGGTTGGCACCATTAAGTACTTCCGTGAACGACTGAATCGCAAGAATGTTACACCAGAGAAGGTAGCTAAGTCCTCTGAAGGAACAGAAGGCTTCTTTGTAAGTCTTGGCAAAGCATACCTGCTTGAGGCAGCCATGGAAGTTTTTAGTATGAACGACCTTAACGACACTCCTGTCAAACATAAGCCTCCAAATGGTATTCTCCACCTTCCAAAAACAAGAAAGAAGGCCTACTTCGATGAAGTCATTGGCTCCTTTGTTGATGAATTTCTCATGGTAGATCCAGACCGGGATGCTGTAATGCAAAACCAGGAGCTGCAACAAAGGTTCAGACAAGTTGCCACAGTTGACCATGACCATGACTATTTTGGTGTGCTTCCAGCTAATGGGGTTGAAGAAGGTAATGTTGACGATGAGGTCATTGAGGAAGACCTAAGTGGAACCGACAAAGTAAGGTCAACAAATTTCAACTTGTGAAAACTTCAGGTATTTAAATATTATTTTATAACAAAATCTTATAATAATTAAGACTTTTCTCATAAATATTATAGTTGCAAGGTTTAATTACGGTAACCATAAGACACCATTGGCCATTATCAATCAAAAGATTCATTATGCATACAACAAGTATCACAATTCAGATTCTGGTCAAACAAAATCATTTAATTTATAATAATATTGAAAACAGACATTTTTGAGTTATGACAGTTTGCCACATCTCAAAACAGAGAGGCCTAAAAAAAATTATTACTGGCTATTATGATTTCTCCTACGAGATTAAAGTTTACAAGGGTTCAATGTCACAGGCATTAAAGTTACTGGTAAACTACACGCATCTGTATAGCTAATAATAATAATAACAACAATGATGATAAATTATTATTATTATTAAATTATTATCATTGTATGTGTATGACGGTGTATATGTATGATGTATAAATATGTGTGCTAAATGTATTATTCTCCCATGTAATGCAAAATATAATTACGGCTTTATTTCTCACGGATATTATGGGCTAAACGTTATTGAACTAGCAGTCTTCTTGATGCAGCTGACAGACACGTGTGCAGAAGGTGATGGTGACCGAAACAATGTCAACCAAAAGCGACTGTCATCATACTTCTTCCGTTTCAATTCATTTACAAAATATGCTGTGGAAATGTTTACCAGCATTGTACAAGCTGAAGCCTTACTCTCTGAGGAAGTGGCACAGCGAGTATCATGGGGGAGATTTGTAAACTGGACAGGAGGTGCGGGAAACAATATTGAAGGTGACAAAGCCCTGGAGATCTGCAACTGTACCAGCAAAAATGTGGTGCAAGGAATGGGCCCAAACAAAACTAACAACGCCATCATCACTGCCTCTAAAGCAGAACCTGGGATTCACCAAATCAAACAACAATTTGACCGTACCACAAAGATTCATCCCTCATCCCGTGCTCATTCTACCAGAACCTCTAAAGATGATGAAATGATAATGTTCAAGGACTTACGCAAACTGCGTCCCTTTAGAATTGCTGCTCATAGGCTCCCTGAACATTTTCAGGACATCCCTTTGTCTCCATTGGTTGGCCTAGATATGGAGAAGTTTTTTCTTGGCTTGAAAAGCACAAGAAACAGATTGCCATGGGATAGCAAGCTAACCACAAGTCTCCGTGTGCAATCTAATTATGCCTTCAGATCACATCAGGAATTACATCAGGAATACAACCACATGAAAACTGTCGCAGGTTTTAAATTTCCAAACTTTGGTGTACTAGTCTTTGACTTCGCCCTTGATTGATGCTGTTCAACTCCCACAAATGATCCATTACTAAACTGTCAAGCAAGATACATGTATTCACTTTCTAACCCAGGTCATTCAAGCCTCAAAGATGCTCTGACACTGAACTATGAAGGAATACATTCACTTTCTTTCCCTCAACTTGCGCTATTCCAGCCCTCCAGCACTGAGTGATAATAACTTGGTAGCGTCCTGGCGACAATGAGTTGGTTTGGTGACCCAATGGTACCCCCTGGAAGACTGAAGTCTAGCATTTTTGTGACACTTTGTCTGGGAAAAAAGGCGAGCTGGGGTAACCAATCCCTGGGGAGTCCCCCACAAATGACAGAAGTGCTCAGACTTAAGTCTCAGGATAATACTCTTGTGTACTAAAGATGCAAGGGGGGGACCAGGAAACCTGAAAGTGTTATGTCCACCTTATCCCCAATATCTTTTTCAGTTTGCGATTGGGTTGTAGATTTTGAAAGCCAAGAAACCTGAATAAAGGTGTTGAATTCACTTTATTTAGAAGCTAAACAGCTCGTTGCCTTCCTTCAGTTCCACATGACAGGTATCTTTTGTCAAAATATGGTACAACTGAAAAAGAACAAAAAAAAAACGAAAGAAAGAAACAGACTCTCAATTAACCTGCCACCAAACAGCAAAAATAAGAAAAGGAAAAACAAAAAAGCTCCCGTGACAGTGTACTCTTCGTAAAATGAAACAAATATATGGAAGAAAGGTGTTACTAACTAGGAAAACAAAATGGTCCGGGTTGCATTGGGGAGAACGAAAATGCAGCAATTATTTAAAGCTTACAGTTAAGACGATCAGGCTACAATGTACGCTCAAACGCTTCATGTTAAGATAAAAAATGGAGAGTATGAACAGTAAGAATCTCGTTACCGAATTTCTGATGCTCGCACATGTCTAACTCGTTTTACTCTTGCCTTTTTCTTCACAAATGTTTTTAGCTTCGCTTTACTCTGTCCGCCATTTTGTTTCATTTCACCTCAGCCGTGATCTCGTACCTAGATCTTCTCCATCTTGTCGCCTTAGCCGCCATTTTGAATACATCTCCATCCTCGTTGGAGACACGTGATCTGCTGTGTGCCAGGGTCTTCTCCCGAGCCGCCGCCATTTTGAAAAGCGAGAAGACCCTGGGGACGAGGTTGGGATATGCCAGTATTGATGCAGATATCAGGGCTCTTTTGAGCACCTCAAAGGCTTCCTGGTAGTGATCTGTCCATTCAAATTTGGCATGTTTACTAGTCAGCTTGTTCAAAGGTGAAGCTATTTGTGCAAACCCCTTAACAAAACGCCTATAGTAGTTGCATGAGCCAAGGAAAGCTTTGACGACAGTTGTATTGGTCGGGGTTGGAAATTCTTTCACTGCTTTGATCTTTTGAGAGTTAGGGCTTAACCTCTCGGCTGACACAATATAGCCTAAATATTCTACTGCAGATTGGACAAAATAACATTTGCTTGGTTTCAGATGAACATTGGCTTCTAGGAGGCGTTTGAGTACCTTTTCCAAGTTAAGCATGTGATCGTCAAACGTTCGCTAAAAGATTATGAGGTCATCAATATATACAAGACAAATTTCCCATTCTAGTCCCCTCAGAGCATATGTCATTAGCCTTTGAAAGGTCGCTGGACTGTTACAGAGACCAAACGGTAAAACATTAAATTCATATAAACCATTATGTGTAATAAACGTGGTCTTTTCCTTTGAATCTTCGCTCATTTCAATTTCCCAATAACCCGATCTTAAGTCTAATGTTGAGAACCATTGGGCTTCACCCAAGCATCTAGAGCTTCCGTTATCCGTGGTAGAGGATGGCTATCTTTCCTGATAATGGCATTTAATTT
This sequence comes from Siderastrea radians, assembly GCA_964017195.1. Lineage (NCBI taxonomy): Eukaryota > Metazoa > Cnidaria > Anthozoa > Scleractinia > Rhizangiidae > Siderastrea > Siderastrea radians. The sequence continues at coordinate 51,684,285 of OZ024890.1, read as the reverse complement.
TCTGTAATCAACGCAAAAGCGCATGGACCCACGTGATTTCTTAACTAAGACCACTGGGGCTGCCCACGGAGACACTGAGGGGATATCACCCCATTGTCTAACGTGTCCGAAATTTGTTTGTCAATTTCTTTCCTGTTTGAAGGTGAGATACGATACGACCCGAGTCTGATAGGCTGGTGTTCCCCTGTATCTATTGTGTGTCTTACAATAGAGCTACGTCCCAATTGTTCTGGGGTATATGCAAAGATGTCATCATACTTAGCCAGTAAAGCCTCAAGCCTAGCTTTTTGATTCCCATCCAATTTAGAAGTATCAACATTAAGAGGCATCTGAGGTTCTTTATCCAAAGCCGTTGGGATTTCCCGTGTAGCCTCAGCTTCCATATCTGATTCTAGTAAAATAAGTAGCTATTTTTGGGTCCATGGGTGTAAATTCCTCCAAGGCCAAGGGAGTGCTGTGAAAAATCTTAATTGGTTGATTAGTGGGGTTAAGTAACCACACCGGGATATAGTTACCTTCCCATGTTTTGACTAATTGGGTGCCCCCAGAATATTATACCTGCGTGGTAGCTCATCCCTTGGGTGTACTTAGCCTATCTCCCCTAGTTGATGGGGTTCCCCAAGTTCCCCAGGGACTAACACCTCTGATTTTGGAGGGACCATGAACCTTGACTTAGCGTGAATAGAACAAATGGTGGTTTCCCTGTGGGTATTCATAAGTGGAACATTGAAAGAATCCTGTGGTGGTGCATCTTGGTATAGTTCTAACACATGATCCTTCAAATCTATCTTAGCCTTATAAGATTCAAGAAAGTCCCGTCCTAGGATAACATCATATGCTATGCTTTCTATAATCAATACATTGAATGGATAAGTCTTATCATTGATTGAGAAAGGAATTCAATTTGTCCCAAGACTGGTATGCTTTGACCATTGACTGCTGATATTGAAGTTATATGTGTATGTGCTGGTGGATGTGTAGTCATTTGGGGAATTTCCGCCAAATATCCGCACGAATTGTACTTATGTTTGCCCCTGTATCTATCAAATATGTAACTGTTTTACTATTAATGTGTCCCTCAAGTGATATATTGTGGACGGATGTGTTAAGGGAGTAGAGTCACGAACCAGAAAAGAAATAAAGTGTTCATTAGGCTCAAGTGTCACGTGCATGGCAGCGGTAGGTGGTGTAGGCACATGCGTGCCTTTAATGTCAACCTCCCCTCTGGGGTGTGAGGCCTTCCCAGGGGTAAAAGTATCTGCTATGAAGTGGTGTCCTTCTTTTGTGGTATTGTCAATTAACCTTTGAGTTTGTCCCTCTAATTCCACACTGTCGGTTTGCACGCGATTAGGACCCATGATTTGACCGTTGCCTATACCGGTGGTCTGGTAACTAGTGGCGGCGCCATGATCACGCTTGCTATAAAAACACGTATTGTCACAAGTATCAACACAAGTAAAATTAGCTGAACTTGAGAAATCTATGTCAGGTATTTCTGTGTTATTAAAGTCTGTTTCTGAATCATTGTCTCTTTTCTTGTTTGGTTTCGCCTTTGTTGAATTCTACTGGTTTATCTGTGGGTATTATCAGTCTAGTCGTTCCCTGGATCAGTTCTATTTGTCGGCAACAGATTTCTGGTTGATTAGGTATTATTTGCCCGTATCGAAATTCTGTATTTGTTGCAACAGATAAACTAATGTGAAATCTAATTCCTGTTCTTGTACTTGAATGAAATCCTCAGGTTTCTTTTCTTATCTATTTTCCATTTCATTGTGATTCACTAGGTTCTTAAATGTATTCTCTTTTGTTTCGTTAACTGTTGTTTTCATTGCTCTCTGCAAGCTAATTTCTCATATTTTGTAGTCATCATCTAGAAACCTTTCTGTATTTTCTGCTTTATTTATTAACGCTAGTTTATCTTCACAATGAAGGGAATTGTTTCCGTCATTTACTCGTTCGTGGTCTTTAAATTTCGTTTCAACATTCATATCCGTGATAGCATCAAAACAAAGTTTTCTTTCTATGCCGGCAGTCATATTGTTTTCCTTTTCTCTGGCGTCCGTATCATTTATTTCTCCAGAAATACCAATCGTGTTTAGTTCTGCTAATTCTTGAATTAGCCTTGTATTGAAATCCTTAGCTTCGCTTTCATTAATTAATTCAGCGATTTGCCCATGTTGTGGTGTGTGCTTTGCTTGTAATCTGTGGTCTAATTCTTAATTTTTCTCCCTTCCGTTCCCATTTTCGTTTAGCCATTTGCTGAGATCTAACAGCGAAAATTGGCCTCTTATTTGTTGTAGAAAGCGTATTATCATCGAGCTTGTCCGAGATTACAGGCTCGTTTATGTCTGAAATTGAATCTTCCGTTTGTGTGTTCCTTAGTGAATTTATTATGTGCTCAGGTATGTAAATTGTAGTTTCGTCATGGTCAAGAGAACTGTCAATACCGTCATTGTTCGTTTAAGTCATAGAATTATCAGTTGAAACAGCTAAACAGTTGAAGTGGTTTTATCAGTATCATAATTATATGAGTTAATAGTCGGTAAATCTTTCCAATCCTGTCGAAAGTAGACTTCTGATTGTCTCGGTCCAACAGAAGTCGGTTTTAGTTTAAAGTTTGTTGAGTGTAGGGAGTGCGGTTGCCCATATTCCCTTCTTGCCTTCTATTCGGGCCTGCCTGTCGATTTTCAGGTGCTGGTAGGCGCGGGTCCCTGTTGTGGTATTGTCGTTTTTTACAAACATACGCAACATGCCCTACTTCTGTGCAATAATTACATATGGGTTTCCCATCGAAAGAGCAGCGATTTCGATAATCCTGTCCCTGAGTTTCCTGGTTCTTAGCCCTACGCAATTGTTGTCGAATTATTTGTGTTATGTCATCCCTACCTAATGGCCTTGGTTGCTGGTAATTAGTTCTTTGTGTGCGACCACTAGTAAACAGTGTATTGTGTGCGGCAATATTTGGTTCGAAAGACGATAATTCTTGGCGAATTATTTGTGTCATATCTTCCCTTGCCAGGGGTTTTTCTTGTTGAAAACTAGCTCCTGGTGCATCACTGTTGGTGTGTGGTGTATTTTATGCAGCTACTGTCGGCTCCCGTGCGCACATTTGCTATTTGATTAATTGCATGACTTCACTTTTACTTAATGGCCTATCCTATCCTGTGAATCATTTGCTATCTGCGTATTTCCATTATGAAACGGCATATTATACGCGGCTATTTTTGGTTCCTCTTTAGGTTTTAGTTGACTTAATTGCTTAAGTATTTCGTCTGTTCTATCTAATGGCTTGTCGTCGGGGAGTACCTCTTTCATTTTAGCGTGTGTTTCTGCATCTAAGAGAGTTTTAGGTTGCTGAAGAACGACATAATTCCTTAGTCCCGGCAGCAAGCCGGTCAAAAAGTGTGTAACGCTTTGTTCGTCTGGCAACTCTAGGCGTTGGCAAAGTTTTCGAATCTCTCACGCATATTGTCCGACGGTCTCACCAGGTAGTTGCTTCCTATTTGTAAGCTGTTGTTTTAGTAGCCAAATATCTGATTCTGTATGGAACTGTTTAATGAGTTCTGCGCAAAGTTGATCATAGCGTTTGCCAGCTAGATGTGGGGTGGATAAAAACCAAACTCGAGCTGGCCCAGTTAACAGCACAGGCAATATTTTGGCCTTTTGAAAGTCATTCAACTCTTTGTATGTTGTTATTAGGTCTACTTGTGAGATAAAGTTATTAACATCAACATCATCATTTCCCGAAAACCTTGGAAATTTGATATCACTAAAGCCCGAGGGAGGTGTAGGGGCTTGTAATTTTTCCCATGATTTCGTGAAAGTAGCTAATTGCTGTTGCAACTGTGTTGCGTTGTATTCGTTTTGTTCGTTTAGCTGTTTGGCGGTTTGTTTATTTTGCTCAGTTAAGAGTTTTCAAAGATCATCAAAAGTTACGGACATTGTTCCTGAATTAATCTCAGTAATTTGTTCAATCTGTTTACTTCCTGTTGGTAATTCGTCTTCTGTATTAGTCTCACTAATTTGTTCAATTTGATCACCTCCTGTTGGTAATTCCTCTCCTATATTACTAGGATTTTCAGAAGCGGACATGTAAGTTTGTTTCTGTAAAGATGTTTTGGCTTTTTGTTTCACAGTTTGTTTCTTAGATAGTTGTTGGCAATGTCCATCGTAATATTCACTTTGTTTAGAAGTTGAAGGCGCTTTACCCTTTGTAGCCGAGCGTGTTTTAGCTTTTGACAATAAAGGCGGTTTACCCTTCCCGGTCAAGTGGGTTTTTGATCTCAACAGCACCTTAAATTTCGGTGAAAGCACGCGCTCTTAATAGGCCTATAAATCTCCCCCACGATAGTAAGTTAAAACACAATTTGTTCTATGGTGGTCCTTAACAGCGTCAGCGTTTTGACATTAAAATCTCGCTCAACCACGCAGGGTGCGTTAGCCGTGCCCTGCCTAAAGGTAAGCGCTACTTAAATCAAATTTCTCGCAAGTACTAAAATCGGATGGCTTGACTCTCCCAATAAAACATGATATCTGTACTCACAGTTTCCTGAGTTCTTTCTGCGGGGGTTGATCTTCTGAAAGCTTCTGCGATGAGAGAGGTAACGAGAATCGTCTACCCGGTTTAACTCCACTCCTGTAGCAAGACAGATTTTAGAAGAAGGACAAGGCCAAAGTCTTCGGTGAAGGGCTGTTTATTCCTTGTAGATCTCTAGTTACAAGCTCTGATCGTAAGCGTAATTCTAGGTTACAAGGTAGTTCTATTTATGTGAAAACACTAAGATTAATCACTTTTCGCAAGTTTTCATGCTATTCATATGTGAAAGATAGGTGTTTGCAGATGCCGCAAGGTCCGAGAACAAAAGGAATACGAAATGAGCTAAGGTTTGTTTGCTCGTGCAAAAATTTGCAAAAAGGAATATATCTTAAGGGCTGAATTCCTACACAAAGAATTAGTTCACTCCGGTGAAAGCTACATGTAGTAACTCATTTAAGGTTCTGCCGAAAGGAATTTTAGTTTAAGGTTGAAGAAATATATGAAAGTTAGGAAAACGAACCCGACAGAGAACAAAGAGTCCCGAAGGTGTCAACTCTCGCGGCTATGGAAAAGTAGTCAGAACTGAAAGGTAATTTTGAAGTAAATTTTCACACGAGTTCTTACTTAGTTGTGACGCGAATTCACACTTAGCTTATAAATGAAATCCTTGTTTTCCACACATGGGTAAATACAATAGTTGTTCTACGGAGCCAACCTAAAATAGTTGTATAATTTCCCTTATGATCTATAACGTATCCCAAGACCCAAATGCAAGAACCCGAAGAGAGAGATAAACGATGATCTTGCATGGCACGAATGCACATAAGCGTAAATGTTTTAAATCAAACTCAGTGTATTTTCTTAACAGTGAGTCACCTTGAACAAACAAAATAGGCTTTGTCCTTTAGAACAGGGCCCGGCTAATTGTGTTTCTGAGTTGATCCAATTAATTCGCTCTTCAGTTTCCCGTCGTAGTAAAAGTGAATAAGTTCCTAGCGAAATTCTAAAAGTAGATAAATGTTTAGGCAAAATTCTAAAAGCAGATAAATATTCAGCAACATTGAAGGAGTGAATAAATATATGGTTATCGAGGCGACAACTAAAGGAGCCGACCGAGAATTGCTTGTTTTGTCTTTTGTGACAACATATTGCGGTATTTTCCCAGCCTTCATAAACATTTGTTACTAAATGGTATCGGTCCTTCAGTTGTAGCACGTTCAAATGTTTGAGGATTAAATATATATATATGTTTATTTTATTTTCTTTCATTTTAAATTTTTTTGTGTCTTACTTGAGTTTTAAACTTTTTTGTGTTTTCATGTTTGTAAAGTGCAAGAAATTCGCGAAGGGAATATTATACTGTAAAGATTCAAAATTGTATGCTTACATCAGAGAGTAAAAGTGACATGCACAACAGAACTTGACATAGCACTATTAACAATAGACTATTTGTCTTGTTTAACACTTGTGAATTAAAGTTTCCCTTTAAAAACAAACACACTAAACAGCAAGTACTACAAGGAACATTAAATGGTACGAATTCAGCAGGAAACACGAAAAGATTGTGCTTAAAATGCTAGAAGTAGGATAGAAAAGTTATTTCCAGGAAAACAATCAGGAATGTTAAACCTTAAGGTCAAACCAAAACAGGCAAATTGCTGTACAGTACAAAAACAATTGGACATTTCATTAAATAAGGATTAACTTCCTGGCAACGTGTAAGCAAACATCGCGAAACATCCGTTTCGCGCCATAATTGTACCAAGGAATAGACATCAAAAACACGACCAAAAACAAACTGTTGAAAACGTTGCGATCACTAAAATCCTACAATATGTTACTTAAAACTTACACAATCATTATTCTAAACAATCACGCATCACACAACAAAAGTATTGATAAAAACTACAGTAGATACGATAAGTGCAATTATTGTGACACTTTTGGACTGTCAAAACTGATGAATAAAATATGAGTATTCAGAATTAACTACGGAAAGTTTACTCTGTTAAATTCCGTATTTTTATTGTTTTACATTCCCCTCATGCTTAGTTAAAAACAGTTCCTGTTGCTTACCGATCAAAAACAACAACTAGAAAGCAGAAAGGCGTTACATGAAAGCAAGTTATCGATCATTGTGGTGGTAGCATGCGTTGCTATCGACGTGTTTCCACCTAGAAACATAAATAACCGCTTTTGTCATATTTTACCAGAGACGTGACATTCTGCCTTGCAAATCGAAGGAAACACTTCACTAGTGCTGTTAAAATACTGCTTGGTGGTGGTAAATAAATATTTACAAAAAACTCTACTAACAAGGCCATTGAGCCTCCCACTCCCGTCTTATCGATGCCCAACTAAAACCTGGAGGGCGTACTGGAGGCGGAGGTCTTTCATACCGCTCTACAGTTGTAGCGATAATATTGTCCTGTGAGATGCAGTAATGTATTTGCTCAAAAGCAAACGCGAAGGAACCCGCCGGAACGTAAGGTCGATTTTCGTTTTTGTTGTAGAGAGCCAAGAGTTGGCGACAGTGTGGACAACTTGGGCGGTAATTAGGCATCCAGCGCCAAGCGTGAGTGAAACACTCGAGCAAACAAGTTTCCTGAGCATACATTAAACAGCAAGGAAGTATTGTAGAGGGTATGCCAGCCACCAGATCATCAACGCAAATAAAACATTTAGTTTGCAAGAAGGACTGCAATCGTGCAGCCCTCCTTTCTGCACGAGGTCTGTGGGTAGACATTTATTAAGTCTAGATTCCTGTAACGGAAAACGTAACCGCTTGTGAAAAAAGGAAAAGTAATTGAAAAATAGAAATCGTTGGTCACGGCTTGTGGATTCAAAATGACTTGACAACGTGGTCGAGTCGGACTAGTACGTTTGTTAGCGATTTGTGAGAGTAAAAAATGTTGTATGGATGCGAGCAGATACCGAGAATTGAAAAAAGTGAAAGGACAGAATGAGGTAAGCAAATGTGATAATGTAGTCTGTATGGAAACCTAAATTAAGCAGTTGTGAAAATCGAAAAGCGAGCAGAGATTTAATTACCCATGCAGATGATGCAAACCAGAACATTAAAGATTGGTGAAGTCAAGTCGTAGTTTGCTTACCGAACGATGTTTAAGTGGCTTATTACACTTGAAACAAGATGAGGTAGTGGGTTATAAGTCATATTCATCGAGTGTACGCAAAACCGAATGTTCCTTGTCGCTATCCGGCAAAGAAAGATGTGAACGAGTGATCACGTTATTTGAAGTATGGCGCGATGTCAAAACTGGTCGTTTTGAACTTGTGTGTTGAACAATACGCTTCTGAAAATAATGCCGAGATTTTTCACAGTGACTGAGAAAAACGAAGTGGTGTTGATGAGAGCTAAAGCAAATGCAACGTACGTGAGGAAATCGTTTAAGTGAGTTCGATGTAGTGTATGTAGCTGTGAAATGCGATGTTTAAGTGAAGTCATTTGAGTAGCAAATTGTCCATCGAGTAAAGTCCAGCGATTGTATTGTTTTGTTGTCAAAATGTAGTGGAGGAGAAAGATTGAGCGAGTTGTAATGTAAGCCTAAAATACTTTTGTCGTTTTCATTGAGCCAAGGAATGTAGTGAAAATCCGTTTGTGTAAACAAGGAAACATGCAAACTTATGCTTGTAGGGCATTCGCCATAACCACTTGTTTGAGTGGCAAAAGTCAATTCACATGGAATACAGTCAAACGAGATAGTTGTAAGGAGTGTGTGGATCCATTGGTTGAATTATAGTGTGAAGAAGCATTGTTGTGTGGATAAATAATGTCGTCCGCCGAGATTTAATAATTCATGCAAATTTGAACAGTCTGGTGCGAGTTGATGGCGGCGAGAAAAGGTTAGTTGCTGTGTTAATATGCCAAGGTAAACCTATCCATTCAGTATCATTAACTAGTGTCAAAATGTGACAAGGGCAAACAAAGGTCATATCGGAATGAAAACATTTTCCCAGTAGATTTCTGTGTAAAATATATGCAGATTGTTCACAACGAAGTAAAGCCAATTCATCATGGGTGATTGGTCCTTCATAACATTGATTAGAAATCTTATATTTCAAAGGAGTCAGATATTCAATGGTGCAACAAGAAAAGTCAGAATCTAATTTTGGTATAGTAAATAGCATATTAACGCCAATAGAAGCCAAAGGCTGATAAGTGAAATCTACCATAGGCTGTAACAGGAAAGGAAATCCAGAATCTAAAGCATCTGCTGTGGAACTTAAAGATGAAATGTGGATTAAGCGAAGTTGGAATTCAGAAGCCAAAAATGAAGGAAGATCTGGTAATCCAATAATTTTCTATTCATGTAATTTGTGAGCTTGATGTAAAATATCATTGATTTCTATGAAACGCAATAAGATGGAACATGAGCGTGAAACTTCCCAGCGAAAATTTGAAAGGAATTCCATAAAATTATTGAAATGACAATTTTCGTGTCTTGCAAATTGGTGAAGTTGATTCTGCCAAGTAGCAAGAGTTTTGTCAACATTACGTAGAGCTGACTGAAGGTTGTTAACCTTGGTTACCAATTTGTGAGTGATTTTTGTTAAGTAGACAGTTTTACCTTGAATTGTTTAGCCACAGCATGAAATGTATTCACCGATGTTGCAAATTCAATGAGAATGTCAATTAAACCAGAAACTTCCCCGGAATCACAGGATCCACCAAATGCAGTATAGAAATATCGTGGAAAATCTCCAAGGCCAGCTGTGCATGCCCAGGGAGGGGATCGTCTACGGCGCTTAGCACTATGTAACCAAGTTTTCTCATGCGGTGAGATATTTGAAAAGTGTTTCAATGCCCATATTTTACATAGTTGGAGAGATTTTTTGTAGCCATAGGAGTAATTTATAGTAGCGCTGGACCCAGTAGAATACTGATAATATCTTCGGAGGTATGAATCACACTCGATAAGAGAGGTATAACCATGTGATGCGAATAAGTGCTGCAACAACTTGCTTAAGAAGCGTGATTCATCGTTAGATCATGTGTTATTAATAGTGAAATCTTTGCCCATAGATGGTGTGCGCAGGTAACAAAAAGATTGAATAAGGTGGTATCGTGGTAAAACACTACTGCTTTTGGATTATGGGAAATCATTAGAGCTTCAGGGTAGTAGGGCACATGTTTACCATTCATGTCATAATCCTGAGTTTCTGTTGCAAGCGAAAATGCTAGGATACTGAATAACATAATTAAGCAAATGAAACAGTTAAGATTGGTTACTACGAAAGTTTTCCAAGAGTCGCTTGTCCAAGTTCCCACATGCCTTCCGAGGCTGGGAAATTTGCCCATTTGACAAGGTATTGGAGTTTTCCACGCCGTTTTCGAGCTTTGAGAATCTTTTCAGCAGCATAGACGTCAGGTTCCATGAGCACATCTGAGGAATCAACAGGAGTACCATTAGGGAGTTCACCATTGTCTTGTTCGGAAACTGCATCAATAGGAGTGGATGTTTTAGTTTGAGAATTTTCTGGTTCAAAACTGTCTGCTGGGAGATCTGATTCTTGTAGGGAAAGTTGATTAGGATCATCCTCCTGGGGTGGGGCAATTGGTCGATCAGCAGGGTTGTAAAAGTGTTTCATACGATTAGCATGAACAGTCGTAGACACTAATCGATTATCGCATGTACGCAGTTGATAATGAACTGGTGATAGTTTGTGACAAATGCGAGCTTCTTAGAGAGACCCTTTTTACTGGAAGACATGTATACCCAGCAGCGCTGACCAACTTCGAAGGGTGCGTCAGCTGCTTTCTTATCATATTTAAGTTTCATTAGTTGTTGAGCTTTGGCAATGTTACTGCGAGCAAGGGCTTGAGCAGTTTCAATCTGCGTCACAAAGCACTTTCGATGTTCTTCTATTGAAGTAGAAAGATTAGTTGGCGGCAACAAAGCTACTCGAGGGGCAATCTCGGTTCTCTACCGTAGAGAAGGAAAAACGGACTTTCATCAGGGCGAAAACAGGGTGACACAGGATAAGCAAAGAGTATAGATGGTAGGAACAAATCCCAATCTGTTTGGTCAGGATTGACAAACATAGAAATCGATTCAGCTAGAGTGTTGTTAAACCGTTCTACCAAACCATCTGTTTGGGGGATGATAAGCAGTGGAGTTTAACTTCCTAGTATTCAACAAACGACAGACTTCTTTGACTAGAGCAGAAATAAAGTTACTTCCCCGGTCAGACGAAGGTGCGTGGGGCTCCATGTCATGTAGATATTTCATCTACAAAGATGTGAGCAATGACAGGAGCTTCAATAGAAGGCACAGCGCAACATTCTGCCCAATGCGTGAGATAATCTGACCAAACACAGATGAATTTGTTTCCTCTAGTAGTGGTTGGTAGGGGGCCCAAAATATCGCACACCACACGTTCAAATGCATCTTGCACTGGGATGGGTAGAAGCGGCACCTTGTGGTGGTTGTGAGGGCTTTTTCACATAGCACAATCACAACAGCTTCTGCACCAATGCCGTATGTCACTAAACATATTGCGCCAATAGTAGCGTGTCCGCAGCTTCTCATAAGTCTTAACTGTGCCAAAGTGACCTGCTGTAGGGTCATCATGGCCCCAAGTAAGGACTTTATAGCATAAAGCTGCAGGAATGACAAGTTGCTGGTAGGTAGTGGTATGACAGGTTTTCCGTGGGGTCCAGAGATGGAACAGTAACCCATCATCACTCAAGAAGTAGTCATCGATTGTCAGCAAAAGGGATTTTGCGAGCTTGTCTTAGTCTGGAAGTGTAGCACTCTTGAGGTAATTGAGAAGGTCAGCAAGGTCTGGATCACGACACTAACTCCTTCACTTGTGAAGTCTGAACACCTGGGACATCATAAGCAGAGACGGTTGGAATAGGTAACTTGTAGGGGCGATGACTTAAGGCATCAGCATTGACATGTGAAGCACCTGGGCGATGTCGAATCTCAAAGTCGTGTTGCTGAACCAGCAAGGATCATCATGCTAGTCTACCTGAAGGATTGTTAATCATCGTGAGCCACTTAGACACATGGTGATCTGTATGTAAGGTGAATTTTCGCCCATGGAGATAAGGTTCAAACTTCCGAATGCCAAAAATCACTCCTAGCATCTCTCTTTCTGTAGTACTATAATTGCTTTCAGCTGCGTTAAGATCGCGTCTGGCATAAGCAATATCAACTTCCTTACCATTTTGAATTTGGCCTAATGTTGTACCGATCCCCTCATTGGACGCATCAGTATACAAATGAAATGGCTCCTTAAAGTCTGGAAAAGCTAAAATAGGTGCAGTGGTTAGAGCTTCTTTTAAAGCGTTGAGTGCTTTTTCACATGTGTCCGTCCAAACAAATTTATGATCTTTGTGAAGGAGTTGGTTTAGAGGTGTTGCAATCTTAGAAAAATCCTTCACAAAGTGATGGTAATAGTTTGCCAATCCAAGAAAAGATCTAACCGTTTTAACATTGTGTGGTCGTGAAAAAACCCATAACTGCAGAAATCTTATCATAATTGTCAGGAGTTTTTCCATCAGGTGAAACTATATGCCCTAAATAATTGTTTTTTGTACATGCAAATTTACATTTCGAAGGCTTTAGTTTAAGGTTAGCATGACGAAGGCGATCAAAACCTTGGCACAGATGACACAAATGATCATCAAAGGTTCTAGAATACACAAGAATATCATCGAGATAAATCAAACAAATCTTATAGGTCAAATTGCGTAAGACTCATTCCATTAATCTCTGATAGGTACTAGGCACGTTGGTTAATCTGAATGGGAGGACCAAGAATTCCTAAAGACCACCATAGGTAGTGAAAGCAGTGTGTTACAAGAATCAGGGTCCATCTTCGCTTGCCAATAGCCACTCATGAGGTCCATGGTGGAAAAATATTTGGTGCCATTGAGTGCATCTAAGGCATCATCTATGCGTGGTAGGAGATATGAATCCTTGTGTGTAACTGAGTTTCAGCGGCGGAAATCAACGACAAGCCGATCTGTGCCATCTCTTTTTCTTCACCAATATAATTGGAGATGACCAGGGTGACACGCTGGGTTGGATTATCCCCCGGTTAAGCATATCGGTGACATGTTACTCAATAATTCCACGTTGAGTGTCAGAGACCCGGTATGGGCGTTGTTGTGTGGGTGCATGGTCTCCAGTGTCAGTGCGATGTCGTACCAAGCCTGTTTGACCAAGTTCTTGAGGCGACAGAGCAAATGTGTCACGATATTCAGCAATCATTGATTTAAGTTGAGCCTGCTGTGTGTCAGTAAGATCAGTATCTGAAAGGTCAATTGGAACTGTTTGGGCTGAATCAGAAATGAGGGTGGGATTTCTCTGCAGTAGCAATAACAGACATAGATGCAGCAGATGGAGTATAGGCGCCCATAGTAGAGCAGCGATAAATAGTAGCTGGTTTGTTTTTTTGGGTTCAGTATTCGAAATGGAAATGTGTGGTCCTCAGAAAACCGGCAACCATTTGAGATGCACCACATACATGGTAACGTTCAGCAAGCTTAGAGCTTGGTTCTATTAGGCCAGTGCTACCAACTTCTAGAGCTGGCTTAGGAAAGACAGGAATAACAGATTCAGACAAAGGTGGTAATATGTATGTAGCATAAACATGAACTGTCACTGGGGTTGTTATAGAAGAGGCATTGTCTGCTACACGAGAGGTGTTATGAAGAGGAAGAGGTAGATTACCAGAAAGCACTAAGTTATGGGCTTGCATATCAATGATTGACCCAAAATGAGTAAGAAAATCGCAACCAAGAACAACTGGGTAAGTAAGATTATCAAACACCAGCACTGAAAAACTGTAAGGTGTAGCGTCAAATGTGAATGAGAGGGTGGCTTGTCCCAAAATAGGGAGTTCCTCACCACTGACAGTGCGAATAGAAGTTAGTAAGGTAGTTTGCATTGTAGGAGATGGTAACAAAGTGGAAAAGAAAGAATAGCTCACTGCGGTCACTGAAGCACCTGTATCAACCAGCATGGGTGTCATCTGGTTGACAATAGTTCCAAGGACATATAGACTATCAGGTGGTAGTTCTAGAGATGGTTCCATAGCACAGATTTTCTGGATCATCACAGGGTGGCATCTGTGGTGGAGTATACCAAGTTATAGGACTGTCAGTTGGCATGGATGCTGTCCACTGCTGAGTGTGGTCATCAGGCATGGTGGGTGGTGAATCACCAGTTCAGTCAAGGTCTTCAAAACCAGGAAGATCTGAAGCAGCTGGTAAAGAGACTTGCAAAGGAAATAGAGTTCCGGTTTCTGAAGATAGCTCCATGAAGGTGGTATCTGAAACTGAACTGTCATTTACAGTATCTAATTCCTGCTGACTTAATGCTGAACTGGAAGGTAATATATGTGCAACTTGATCAAGGTCGAACATACACTGATTCTGTGTGTTGTCATGCCAATGTGAGCGAATTTGATGAATCTCATTATTTTGATTTCCTCATCATTGTGTATATGGGAACTAAATGTAACATCATGTGATTTGTCATAATCCAATTTAATATCTCAATGTGTGGTACCTTTTCCTTCAATATCTTGTTGCATTTCTGTGTTTGGATTTATTTTCAATGTTTTGTTGTACTGCTTGGTTTGTGTTGTTTGAATCACTCACATGCTGGCTATCTGAGAGTATTCGAGTCGACCCTGAATGGCAAGGGTCATTTTGTTTGGCTAGGTGGTATTGCCAATTGGTATCTCGTTATGAGAATTAAATTGTTCATCAGAACAAAGTGAAATTGCCATTCTACACATTGTCTCGTTGCGCTCGCCATCAAATCCTGTAGGATTTGGTTCTCTTTCAATGCGAGAGCCCATTGTTTCATCATTGAAATGTGTCATGTCAATTGTACTCATTGGCTCGCTGAAATTTGGTTCTGTTTCAATATTTTCTTCTGTTTCTTCATCATTAATATGTGTTATTTCAGTTGTACTCATTTTCCCGTTGAGTTCGGCAGTAAATTCTTGTCAGTTTGGTTCTGTTTGATTAGAATCGCCTGTAATTTCTTCTTGAATATGTGCTTGAGTTTCTACAATTGCATCCCCAATAGTATTATTTCCAATCGTGTTTGTTTTATCACAAGAATTGTCAGCTTCCATGTCTGTGGATGTTTGGTTTGAGTGACAATTTGCAATTTCTGTTTTAATAACAACATCACCATGGTCATAAACTGCAGCTCGAGGTGAATGAAAATCGGCCGAAATATCACCCCAATGAAAATATGTACAGTTAGGAGAATTTGTGTGTGATCCGCTGTCCTGTTGGGTGTCATTGAGTGGATAAGCAGCTCCCAGGTTTACTGCAATATCCAAAACAGACAGATGTGAACCATTAACTCCCATATTATTATTACTATCACTAATTGTAAGATTGCGATGAGTAGGCCTACGTGCTCTACTTACAGTATAATCATATGTACAAATATCAGGGTGTGTATGATTGGCTCTTGGAGGGGGCAAGGAATGTCCTGCAAGAGCCCCTGAGAAGGAGGGGGCGAGACCCAGGGCCCATTGGTGGCCGAGTTTGCCCATTAGGTGTAGCGTTAGGTAAACGCGGATCCTTGCGAATGCACTGTCTACAGTTACGCCAGGTATGACCTACACGTTGGTAATATGTACAAATAGGGTCCTCCTCTGTGGTCCTTATACTACGCCCAAAAGAGCGAAAATCCGACTGGCGAGGATTTTGATAGCACCTTAATTCATCCTGTAAGCGCGAAACTTGCCACTGCAATTGCTCTATCAGACGATTTGGTTGCCCCTGCCAATTACGGGACTGTTGTTGGGTCTGATCATAAGCGGGCATGGCATAATTTGAAGCTGCCTGTTTTTGATGTTTCTGAATCCGTTTAACCAATTTGGTTAACTCATCAAGTCGCTTGTCTGTTGCTGAAGGACCAGTGACAACTGTAGCACCAGCCACAACTGTGGAAGAATCAGATGTTTTGGCCATGAATTTGTCAAACATAGATTGAAGCTAATTAAGGGCCAATTGATTTTCTGAAAAACCTTGCCGCTGATTTACTATATCTTTCATTCTAGCGTATGATTCAGCCTTCTGAATATTTTTAGGCTGAGATGAAGAGACATAAGCCTGGAGATCACTTGGTAACCCTTCAATAAAATACCTCATGGACTCAATGTCAGATAGTTTGATGCGCTTAGTAAGACGTGTAATGTCAGTGATATAATCATCTAAGGGTTCCCCTGGCCTGTATTTACGCGTGCTTAATTGTTGGCTAAGTATCCAGCCTGAGGACCAGAGGCAAAACGATCTGTGAAAGATGTTGTGAGCGACGCTAAGCTTGCTTTTGTTTCATCGGGCAACGCTAGGAACCATGCTTGAGCAATTCGTTTAAGGTATAATGGGAAAGCTTTAGGTTGTAATTCATTCGACTAGTTATTCAATTTAGCGATCCGCCGAAAATTATCCAACCACGCTGAGGCATCGCTAGTAGGACTTCCGTCAAAAATGTCCGGCTTTACTCCATGCGCGCTTGTATTTGCTTTGTTTGTGATTGTTGTTTGAAGTGTGTTTAACTGGGTGCGTTGTGTGAAAGATTCTTTGGACATATCTTTTTGTAAGGTTTTAAGCATTTCACCCAAAACAGTTTTAAATTCAGCTTTCTGTTCTTTATTCATTGTGGTAGTGTGTGGCGAAAAATTATCTGATGAAGGACAAACGCAAATTGTACTATCAGTTTGTGTGTTTTTGTTATGCTGTTTACGTGCCTGGGATCGTGTAACTATTTGTTTCGAAATTTTGGATTGAGCTGACATACATCACCGCTATTACTATCAATCCTTTGTAAGAATGTGAGCGATATAGCAGAAATCGATTAAATAACAAATTAAATTATCAACATAGTAACGTAGTTAAACTAGGCGTAGTTAAACTAGAAGTAAAACCCACTGACTAAATCGAAAAATGGTTCAAGGAAAACAAAGTTCAAAGTTCATTAATAGCCATGAGAGTCACTTGAATCTTTGTGTATCAAAGTTCAAAAATAATGATGAGATCTTAAGTTGTGTCCTTTTGCTTGTAATGATAAAGGTGAAGTTTTAGGCTGTACTTGAGTACTTGATCCGGTGAACTGGACTGATGGAACTGTGGACTGGACAGGTGGTCGGTGCTCTGGACTAGGCGAGCGGCACTCTGAACTGGACTTGACTGGGATTGCTCTAGGCTGGATGGACGACGCTGTTTACTGGACTAGCGGCTTTAAATCAGCGGTGGAGGTGGCGGCCGATATCCCGGTGGTACGAGCTGGTGCAGGAGTTTCCTGACTCAGTTATCTGTATGACCCTCGGGACAGTTCTTGGGCGACGCAAGGGTTGAGTTGGGAACTTGATGTCCCTGCGCCCTGGCATCCAAATCCGCCGAAGACCACGAAAATTGCCCGTGGCTTTTAACCGCGCTGGCTAAAAGGTAGCCGAGACCGGATTCTCACCAGTGTTGAAATGCTCTGCTAGGGGGATTAGCGTACAGACCAACAACAAAAGACTAATTTTCTTCTTCCAAGATTTGTCCGTTTAACGTAAACTGCTGAACCTTACAGTGCAAGGACTAGCTTTGAATCACACAAGAACTATCGCTCTCACTTCTTTTATCTTGACCAGGCGAGAACTGTCAATCTCATGTCAGTTACCCTTCAAACTCAAATATATTCTTACGTAATGCCTTGCGCATAAGATCTATTGCAAAAATACACATGTGCATGGAGATGATTAGCATAAAAGCTTCGCCAAATTGCGTAGTTACAAAGTCTACTTTGTGCCAATTTTTCAGCATCGTTCTCGAGGTATCTGGTCTAAACAAAGTAACAAGAACAATTCTATCGATTTAAATTTGACACACTCTACTTAAATACAAGTGAAATCGCAAGTGGAATATTGTTACATAACAGTAAGCTACACGTAAGTTAAATTTAGAACAAAGGCTTCTTCTCCAAATTCAGGGCCGCCTTTTTCAATAAATTAAAAGTGGACGTGATACAATCTTGGAGAGCAGAAATTGACATGCACAACAGAACTTGACATAGCACCACTAACAATAGTCGTTCCAACACGAATTTCCAGGAAAGCAGGGCGGGAGGGAGGGCCGTTCCACCTTCCTCGTTGGCGCTGATCAGAGAATGAGCGAAGAGGGAGTGTTTCACAGCATTTATTATAACCCTCTGGGATTTAGCAATTCGTGCACATGCATATCCATGTGTATAACACATGCTATTTTGAGGTTAACACTTCGCGCTTTGATTTTGAGTGTTGTGAATAGTGGTGTCAATGAAATGTCAGTTTAGTCTCGGGCAATAAGATGGTCAATTCGAGGCCAATCTTTACAGTCACAGCTCAAATTGTTATTTTTTTTGGCTGCTCATACCTGCTACATAGCAAATGCATACTGAGGATGACATTGATATCTTTATGGCTGCTAAGTCCTGCTTTACCGAAAAAGTACACAATAATGAATACAACCGGGAGTATAGTAATAAAGCCAGGATACGTGAAAGCAAAAAAAAAGAAAAAAAAAGAGGGGGGTATGCACTTCTATAACACGCGGAAAAAATAAGTAAACACTGTATGACTATAATGTCCACGGCAGTAAACTGACCAGAATTATCCAACAAAACAGCTTTATCTCGGTAAACACGAAGACTAAAATCTCACACGTGGTTCGTAGCGAAGGTCTACCTAAAATCCAAATGCCCGGATGACTAAATGGGTAACCCCTGACCTAATGTGAACATTACAATGACGGAAACTAAGGATAGAATAAACCAGAACCAAATATGTACGGTGAAGCTAGTACACAACAATTATAAACAACCTAAACGACGGGTGGAAGCAACATAAGGAGGACAATGGAATATGTAAAAACTTAATGAACCCGGACGACACGCGAATAAACTGACAAGATAACATGGATAGGCGTGAAATATGGTGGAAGGAGATGCAAACAAATCTAAATAAAAGCGGAGCATAGAGGTAGAAAACGCATAGCGATAAAACGGACGGGGAAGCGAAGGAAGCGAGGAAGTAAGTAAAGCGAAATACACGCTGACACGTGGGCGACCAAAATGCGTGAATTCCAGGTTGATACAGTAACAAATGCCTGTGGCTGAGGTTCGTCAGGCGCCGGAGGTGCAGGAGCATGAACCAGAGCTTGGGCGGCTGGAACGGCTCGGGCGTCCGGAATTTGTTCTTGATTTTCCGCCATAAAACAGTAGAGCCAGCGGCTCGAGCGAAGAAGCGATCGAGCAAACGGCCAGTTTCGTGGAACTGAGAAGAATAAATTAGTTGCTTGTAATTGGATCTTATACTCGCTCTGCAAGGGACTGGTGCGAATGCAAAAGCAAGTGAAAGGAAGCGGAGGCTGTAATCACAAAGAATAACAGAACTGAGTGTAACATTAGGAAACAAAAGGGATAAACAAAGGTAAAATAGCTAAAACAACAGAAGTAAACAGAAATCAAAAGATCGCAGAATGAAACAGGTTCATTCAAAGCAAGCGAGTCTCGAGCAGTAGCGTTGTAAGCGTTCCTGGAACGCCGAAAAGAACAATAAAGAACATAGGCACGCACTACGCGCAGAGCCAATGACGTTTTTTTTTCACAATATGGTGAAATTTGTCCTGACAACCTATGGGACTTTACACCTCCGGTAAGTCCCACCCTGACCCCTCAGCCCCCCCCCCCCCCACCACCACCATCAAAAAGATCTTGTGGTTATCCACTATAAAACCTGGTAATGATTCAGCAGCGTGACTACGCGGAGTAAAAAAAAACCGAAGAAAGCTCTTTGTTTCACGGTTCTTCAAAGAACACAGACAAAAACAAGTAAACTTAAACTTAAACTCACCGTCGAAAAATATTGCATACATAATTTAGGCAAAGATCAGTGGAAAGTTAACAATTTTACTTCAGAAATAAATGCAAGTTGCAGTTGAACCTTTTAATTTCTTACTTCTACCGGCGAATATCCAATACTTTTCAGTGCTCATAAACGGTCAACTTTCTAAAGGGTGCCGTTTTGACGCTCTGCGTGATTTGCGTGACACGCGACTCGCTTTACTTTGTTTAATTTGTAAGGTTTCAGACGTTTCAGGCAACCACTTACGTTCTTAGTACATTGTATTGTCAAAACAGGAGTCTGCCATCAAACGGCGTTTCTTGTATTCACAATATTTTCGTTCGAAATCGGTTTGAACTAGCGTTTATAAACACGACTGAAATAGTTTTGCAACTATATTTATTTCCCCTGTTATTTGAAGTTGCTTGCTTTGTAATCAAGTCGGCTATAATAATTTTCGTCTTTTTGCTTCACAAATCGACCAAAGTATGTTTACATTTGTAACTTTCCCACGGTACAAAGTTATTTTTAGCTCACGTGTTTATTTGGAGTCTCAACCTACAGCCGAATAAATTTCGTTTGCTTTACCTTCGAACAGTACGAAAATGTTCAAATTCAGCTCGC
This sequence comes from Siderastrea radians, assembly GCA_964017195.1. Lineage (NCBI taxonomy): Eukaryota > Metazoa > Cnidaria > Anthozoa > Scleractinia > Rhizangiidae > Siderastrea > Siderastrea radians. The sequence continues at coordinate 51,664,253 of OZ024890.1, read as the reverse complement.
TTTCCAGTAGATCCAACAGGTCTCTGTGAGAATGCTTTGTCACATATCTGTTGTTGTTAATCTTTCGGTACTGTTTCGGTCGGTTCGAGATGTTTTAAGTGTTGCGTTACATTCCTTATAAGGCTGAAATTACAGCTGTCAACTATGCAAATTTCTCAACATACGCTTTACACTTTGAGCTATGAATAACCCCGAAATAACGTTTAGTATCTTGTTAAGATTTTACTACATCCATCCTCTAATTCCTTGATCACCACTGTGACTTGGATTTTAATACTAGTTTCATTCAAGTTTTTCAGTTTTAAGAATAGCTAGCAACAAGCCGCGCAATTTCCGATTTAGTTTTAATTGGGTTCATGTTTTATAACACGCACACAAAAATGACACTGCAAATTTTAGATTCGCTGTTACCGAGGGATAATCCCGAAAAATTTTATGCTGTTTTACTCTACTCTTTTCACTATCTTTATAAACTTGGGCTTTAAATATTGTTTCTTTCACTGTTAATTAGGGATCGATGTAACGTTAATTTCCACGTTCTGTTCATACAACATCTCAAATTGGCAAGTCCGTCTTGTATTTGCTGCTGTGGAAGAATGTACTTCAGCTAAGTAAACACAGGACTACAACGCGAATAAAATCCTGCCAGACCTCACGTACACAAAACAGGCATTCGAAGTAGATCCACACTTGCGAATGCAAAACACTTCAAAGCCCGGGGGTCTTACTCCCATAACATTAGCTGTATGGGTTTGTGCCGCTGATAAGGTAAGACTTTCAGTGTCCCGGTGCACACCCCCACCCATCGTCTCACAGAATATCCCCCCAGCCTCACAAATCGTAAGACAGACATCGCACGTACGTACAACGTCTATCGTTCCAACGTCTATCGTTGATTTTTAGGCTCTGACAGTAGCCATATGACGACACTAACGTGACGTCATTGGCTAAAAAATGAAAATAAGAAAGCGAAAAAGGGTTACGAAAGGTTAAGATGTCGTTAGTTGTTGTAGTTGTGACTGGTTTCAGTTGTTTAATGTGTGGTTTGATGTTGTCAAGTCGAGTTGTAAGTTCACCGTCCTAAACGCTACGTATTATTCAGTTCTGAAAGGGTTTTGTTGTGTAGGGATAATGGAGGGGGGAGAGCAAGGGATTTGTAATGGAGTTGAGAAAGAGAATCATTGGACGCAAAAGCCCAAGGGACATAAGAAAATCGAGGATTGGAATATTGGTAGGGAAAAGGACGTACGAGCGGGGCAGAATTACTGCAAAGAAAATTATGAGTTAAGATTTTCGTGCACGGGATCACGTACAGAATTTCATCCCGGTAACCGAGCTGCAATTTTCAGACGACAAAAAACATGAACAGGCGACAAAATTTATCCTGGTAACCGAGCAATATCAGGAGGCCCACACGTGAATAGCGGCCCGCCCGTTTGTAGTTATTTTGTTTGCTGATAAACAGCATAGATGCCAAGTTTTTTGGTTGGTGTGTAGTGAGAAAATGCTTTGCCCCGAAGGGGCAAGAGTGAGGCCCGAAGGGCCGAACCTCTAGGGGGTTCTGGGGGCATGCCCCCCCCAGAAAATTTTTAAAAATGTAATTGCAGAGAAGCAATTTCCTTCATTCTGGGCAAGCATTTGTTGTTTTTAAACCATCAAGTTTACTCACCAAAACTTATGTTGTCGGCCAGTGTCCTTGAGCATAAAATGAGATGTACCAAGAGTAAACTATGTAATAAATAGCTTATCTTGTATCAAAAACAACATGTTTGTTTCTTCAAAATGTGAACAGACTCGTTACTTGATTTATTCAATGAAATTACAGCAGCTTGATTACAATGGTAGAAAATGATTGATCTCTCGTGTATACAAACTGAACGTATTATAATACAAATTTATCATCCTTTGGTTTT